>JANUSC010000074.1:0-600000 GCA_025200525.1 Camellia lanceoleosa | reverse complement strand
TGCGCTACAGCTGGTTCTTGGAGCATTTTTTTGGCACTCATCTAGCTACTATAGATGAGGTTGCCCAGTACACCCGCGGTTTCCTCATATATCTCCTCGGTACTACCCTGTTTGCAAATAGGAAAAATACCGTGGGATTATACATCCTAGGGGCACTGGTACACCTTTCTCAGGTGGTGGAGTACGATTGGAGTGGCACCGGCCTGGCCACCTTATACTGCTAAATGAGCTCTGTCCCCCGTTGCAAGGCGGATTCGCTTGGCGGCTACTAGAGGGTTTGAGAGGTATACCCTATATCGACTTTTCTGATATGCTTTACATTCTGTTCACTATTGCATCTCTTGTTTATCTGATCAGTTTTCTCATGTCTCCTGTTTGCCTTTTGTTTGCAGCTTTGGGTCTACACATATTTCACTTCCCTGGCTCCAGTTCCAGTGAGGCCAATCGAGTTGTCAGTACCCCGCTCTCAGTACTACAACTCGCGTTTCGAGCGACGCCGCCTTACAGACTGAACATTCTCGTACTTTCGCTACTTCTTTGATACGATCACGACAGACCAGATAAGTATAATGCTAGTCTTTACATATTACACTGTTCCACACTACACGGTCATTCTCATACTGTTGCATCTGTGCCATATTACCATTCTTGTACTGTACTGACTTTTGACATTGCACCGATTTCTGACATAGCACTGCCATTCTGACACCGCACTCTATCACTACACTGATTTCCTCATGCTGCACTGACATCTGACACTGCACTGATTTCATAGGTTGTTTGGTAGCCTTGGGCAGGCATTCCCCAGGTGTCGAGGACGACCTATTTCGCTGCCTAGCATGCCTCCATGATGAGGATCTTGTTCGAGGGCCCCTTTAGCTGGCGTACTACCTAAGAAAGAGGTTCATTAGCCAGATGCGAGGCGTTTTTGACCCTGACATTTCACATCCTCCTCCTCCCGGTATGAGGGTAGTAGATGATCTACAAGACGGTCTTGAGCTCGACCTCTTGATGATAGGCGAGGACGGCGATCGGCATTATGAGCCTGGTGATTTCACTGCCTTCTTACACACTCGGGTCATGGCGCCTCTTACTCCAAGCGTGGCTCGAGTTGTGCCAGCGGTTGTTGCTGCCGCTGCTACTGGGGCTGGCAGTGTGCCTATCGTGGCTTCCATTCCTGGATTTCCTGTGATCCCCACCGAGATTGTATACATGCGTCCGGATGGAGTGATCGAGTAGATCCCACTGGAGCACATCGAGGAGAGGGACCGCAGGCTCGTGTTTGCCCCTGGCGTTGAGCATGTACACATTTCTTTATACTAGTCTATATTGCACTTTGTCTAGTTTTTTGCCGTTTCAATTCATTGTATGCTATGTTGCTTCTGTCTACCTTTCTCATGTTATGTTCTTTTTGCAAATCCCCTGAGCGTACGGTGATGAGCTCCTTCGTACGATCGACCGATTACTCTTGATGGTATGGAGGAGGCAGACTGCCTTAGGTACCCATGGGATCGAGGTACATTCCATATGTAGTCTACTGTTGTTGCCATACTGTACTTGTTGCCATACTATACACTTTGTTTATGTATACTGATATCTGTCCTCTTTTCAGCTTGAGCCTGTACCAGTTGTGTCTGCAGGACCTTCCACAGCCAGTAGGAGAAGGAGGCAGGGCTCAGTGAGAGGTCGTGGAGGAGCTGACCAGGGGAGGGGCCGAGCGACGTAGCGGTCACCTTTCGAGGAGTCTTTTGACGGATCCACGACCCCTGAGGACACGGGAGAGGAGATTGACTTGCAGTCGAGCAGCTCTAGCAATGACAGTGATGCACCTCCTCCGCAGCCGAGGAGGAAAAGAGCTAGGATGGGCTATTGATGATGATGATTTGCTATTTTACTTTTGCTTTCATTTTTCTATGTAGTTAAAGACTAGCTTCGGATAGCCCTTTATTTTTGAAGACTTTTCTTTTGTTTTTGCCTTGTAAAACAATGATCGGGGTAAGACCCGCCAGTTATAAAAGACAAGTTTTTTGTTAAATGATCTCTTTGCACAATATGATGAATGGCATTTACATGTGATGAATGGCGTAACCCTTACATTGTAATCTTCAGAACCGTGAATGCTTTACTCTTGAAATGATGAATCAGATAATGACTTACAACCTATCAAAACATAAAATACAACTCGATAATAGAAAAACGAAACGAAAACAACTCAAAAAAGCTAAAAAACACTTGGTAGAAATAAAACAAGACTTAAAAGTACAGTTGAAGTCCACTCGAACAAAGGCCAGCTTTTGCTGCAACTGCAATGAACTAGACCAGCACCAAGACTTGGCCGGGCTTCACTGATGCACGGCCTGTCATCACTGATGCACGTCCCACTATCAGTGTGATGTCGATCAGTGCTGTCCAGCTGTCATGCACAGCTCCTTCCCAAACTCTATAAATAGTACTCCCAAGCTGTTTTTTCTGGCAGATTCATAAGTCTTTGATATGTTGATCTCAAGATGGAGATGTTATTTGTTAGCAGGCTTTGAGACTGGATAGCCACTTTGGATGGCTTGAAAAAGGTGAATTTCTGCAGTTTCAGCGTAAATGCCCTTTTTCCTTTGAGTCGCACTTCTCTTTGCCTTCTATTCCTCCATGCCACGGTTCGGTGTTGGAACCCAGTCACACATGTCTTTAGCTTCGGGGGGCAAGAAATAGACCAGCACCAAGACTTGGCCGGGCTTCACTGATGCACGGCCGGTCATCACTGATGCACGTCCCACTATCAGTGTGATGTCGATCAGTGCTGTCCAGCTGTCATACACAGCTCCTTCCCAAACTCTATAAATAGTACTCCCAAGCTGTTTTTTCTGGCAGATTCATAAGTCTTTGATATGTTGATCTCGAGATGGAGATGGTATTTGTTAGCAGGCTTCGAGACTGGATAGCCACTTTGGATGGCTTGAAAAAGGTGAATTTCTGTAGTTTCAGCGTAAATGCCCTTTTTCCTTTGAGTTGCACTTCTCTTTGCCTTCCATTCCTCCATGCCACGGTTCGGTGTTGGAACCCAGTCACACATGTCTTTAGCTTCGGGGGGCAAGAAATATGCCCAACAATTGAAAAATTTTAGGCACTAATGGAATTCCGACGCGATGAGGAAATCATACCTCAGCCCCGTTTTGGCCATTTCCAGGCTTTGGGACGGATGTGTGGGCTCACTTTACACGAGGTTTGATTTTTGGTCCATAACGGAGAGTTGGATATTCCCAGTCTGATTCATCAATTTTCCGACGTCGGTGATCGAGGCAACCTTCTCTGGCGGAGTTTTTGGCAGCATGCCCTCTGTTTGTGTTTGCTAGCTCATTTCCTTCTTGTCCTTAATTTCGGCGGGTCAAGCATTTGATTGATCGAAGTGGCCCAAGGTTTGAAAGAAGGCAAGAGTTGCATTGGTTTGGTGCTGGCCGAGACTTTGATGGGCTTAGACGCCTTTCATTGACGAGAGACTACCAGATTCGCGGGGAGTCCACTACTTCTTCAGGTAATGTTTCCCACCCTTTCTCATATGTGTTTCTCACATCACTCGGCACTCATGCTCTATTTTTCTTTCAAAAACCTTTTCTCACTTTTTTCTCTACATACATCTCTCTATTCTTTAATCCCTTCTTAAGTGTGGCTTATGGATAAGCTGAAAGTAGTGGACTCTTTCCCTGAGTACTCGGCTCGAGGCTATTTCTTCTGCCACTGACTAGTGGATTTCCCGAACGAGGGATGGCGGTGAGACTGGATGTGTATCAGATCTGCTGCTGACATTGCTTGGCATTGCCCCTAGCTTAATCTGATCGAAATGAGCTACAACATGACTCGATAGCCTGGTATTCAGCTGATTGGCCTTACACACTCTGTGTTCTACTTGCCCTTTCGGTTCAAGTGTCAGTTTGGGCATGATCAAACCCACCCAAAAGAGGGGGTAGGGTACCCAATTTCATTCCCCATTCGAGGTTCACACTTGGCTAGGTACTTCACTGCTTGCAGAACGAGAGAGCTTCTGGCCCCTACCCCTAGTTTCAGTTGCGCCTTTTCTGGCGAGTGCTTAGCTTGGCTCGAGGATGAGGCACAAACTGGGCCTACTTTAGCTTCTGAAGCTTCCACTAGCACGAGAGGCGGACACAGGATCACCTGACTTATTTATGCCCCTAGTTTATTGCTTTGACTTTTTTTTTCCCTAGTTTTTTCGATGTAATGAAAGCAACTTTGATTTATATCAGAGAGTTGGAGAACTTTGTATTGAAAATCAATGAAATTAAAGTTGAGAACGCTGAAAATTTTTCTTTTAGTCCAAAAATGGTCTAAGTTGTAAAAGGCAAAATTTGAACAAAATCAACTTTTATCAAAACTTTTCAAAATGATTTTCGAAAAGGATCACCACTTAACACTCACGGAATCAGTCCTTGAGATGTACAACCCCGAATCCAAGGATCATAAGTTGCCCCTTGACCGAATAGCACTGCTCAGCATTATAACCAATCGAAGTAAAGATCACAACCGAACTCTCAGGTAAAGAACGGACAAAGATGACCTGATCAAACACATGGACAGGACAATTGAGTTGGAGGTGTTTACGGCCAGACTTCAGGATGAAGTTGTCTACGTATCCTGAAAATGGGAATCAGGCCTTACGTAGTTTGGTTAAGGTTCACTCGAGTATTAACTTTCTCCTTTTACGCTCTAACTTTTGCCAAGGCCGCCCTTTAGGGTTTTCAACCTTGCGAGCTTAGTTTTTCTTTATTTATAATTTTTTGTGCTCTAACTTTTTCCTAGGTCGCCCTTCTGAGTTTTCGGCGTAGCGAGCCTCTCAGGGATAATATTTCTTCAACTTGTCCATGTTGATTGGTTGGGAAAATTCTAGGCCATCCAGGTCCATGAGAATAATAGCTCCATCCAACCAAATAGTTTTGATGATGTAAGGACCAGTCCAATTGGGTTTGAACTTGCCCCTAGGGTCATGGATGGGAGCTCGGTTGTCTTTTAGCACCAAATCCCTCTCTTTGAGATTCCGGGACTTAACTTTTTTGTTAAAAGTCCTAGCAATCCTACGTTGATAATCCTGAACGTGGTATAATGCTTTCAGCCTTCTCTCATTGAACAACATCAACTCCTCAAACTTGCTCTGCTGCCAGTCCGCCTCTGCTATTTGACACTCAGCCATAACTCGTAGTGACGAGACCTCTATTTTAATTGGCAGAACAGCTTCCATCCCATAGACAAGAGAATAAGGAGTTGCCCTTGTAGACGTCCGGATTGAAGTTCTGTAACCCCAGAGTGCAAATGACAATTTATCTGGCTAGTCCCTGTAGGTTTCAACCATCTTCTGCAAGATATGCTTGATGTTCTTGTTGGCGGTCTCAACAGCTCCGTTGGTTTGCAGCCGGTATGTAGATGACTTATGGAAAGCCACATTGTATTTCTCTAACAAGTCTATCACCTCCTTCTTAAAGTGGGAGCCCTTATCTGAAATAATCTCGTTTGGCACTCCATATCGGCAAATGATGTTGTTTCGGATGAACTTAGCCACATGCGCTGCTTTCAACACTGCATAAGACCGAGCTTCCACCCATTTTGTGAAATAATCAATTGCCACCAGAACGTATTCATGCCTATTCGACCCTTTCGGTGTAACTGCGCCAATGACATCGATTTCCCAGACTGAGAAAGGCCATAGTGAAATCATGTTGTATAGCTTTGACGGCGGAATATTCATGTGGTTAGCATGAATTTGGCATTTGTGGTATCGCCGAACAAAACCAATACAATCCTCTTCCATTGTGGACCAATAGTAACCTTGCCTAAGAATCTTCCGAGCTAACATTACTCTGTTCATGTGCGCTCTGCACTCTCTTCCATGGATGACCTCCATCAGGCGCCTTGATTCCTCTGCTTCGACATACAACTTTTGCATTCCCAAATGACCTCTCTTGTATAGTTTACCTCCGCAAATGATAAATTGGACGGCTATCCGCCGTATTCCTCTTTTGTCCTTGGCATCTGCCCCTACTGGATAAACTTCCTTTTCCAAAAAGTTCCAGATATCGAAGTACCAAGGGTGGGTTTTGATCTTGTGCTTCATCTATTGTGGCGATAGTTTCGTAGGTCGGCGTATATCTCTATGCAATGATGAACGGACACACCCGGACTCCAAGCGGGATGTCTATCATGGATGATAGAGTTGATAAAGTGTTAGGGAACCTGTTGTTCTCTCTTAGTAGATGATTGAAAGTTAGCTTTTCAAATCTAGGAATCAGAACGTCCAGGGTCTGGTGATAAATCTTCATCTTTTCTTCTTTGACCTTCCAGTCTCCATTGGCTTGAGACACAACTTGGTTCGAGTCCCCGATAACATCCAACCTTTTTGCCCCTAGTTCCAAGGCGGCTTCCAAACCAGTGATACACGCCTCATACTCTACTTTGTTATTGGACACCTTGAACTGGAGTTTGAAGGCTAAGAGGGTATATAGGAGTCATCAGGTGCTATCAGCAACACACCTATCCCATAACCATATTGATTGGACGCTCTGTCAAAGTACATTGTCCAAGTCTTTTCCTCGACTTGCAGAATGGCTTTATTTGGGAACAGGTATTCCATCGCTTTATCCCCTTCTACCGGATGATCTGCCAGGAACTCCGTTATAACTTTTCCCTTGGCTAACTTGCGAGTGACATACTTTAGATCAAATTCAGAGAAAAGAAGCAACCAACGGGGTAGCCTATCCATAAGCGCTGGTTTCTCAAAGAGATATTTGGTAGGATCTAATCTCGAAACCAGAATTACAGAGTAGGCTAACAAGTAGTGCCTCAACTTCCTGGTAGCCTATACCAGGGCTAGGCAAGCTTTCTCCAGCGAGGTGTAGCGAGTCTCATAATCCAGCATTTTCTTGCTCAAGTAATAATTGGCCTTCTCCATCCTATCCTCAGATTCCTGAGCAAGCATGCATTCCATCGTTGTGTCCGTTACTGACGGATACAAAATCAAAGGCTTCCCAGCTCTGGCGGCGACAACACAGGTGGATTCTGAAGGTACTGCTTAATCTGCTCAAAAGCAAATTGACATCGATCATCCCATTGGAATTTCTTTCCTTTCTTCAGGAGACCAAATAGTGGTTCACAAGTCAAGGTAAATTTAGAAATAAACCATCTTATGAATTGCACTTTACTCAGAAAGCCTCGCATCTCCTTTTCAGTCCTTGGTGGTGGCATTTCTAGGATAGCCTTGATTTTGGAAGGATCTAAGTCGATGCCCCTCTGTGTGATCAAGAAACCCAGCATTTTCCCTGCTGTTACATCGAAAGTACACTTCTACAGATTCAACCTTAGTCTGTATTCTCTGATTTGTTGAAAGAATTTCTTCAAGGCGGTGTAGTGGCCCTCTTTTTCTTTTGACTTGACAATTATGTCGTCCACGTACACCTCAACCTCTGAAAAATCTAGAAATCCCCTAGATGTTGATTTGTGATTATGTATCAATTTTAAGCAGTATATAACAATCCCAATCAAACAATCAAGACAAATCGACACAACGATTTTATGTGAAAAAATCACAATTGGACACCTCCAATTGTGATAAAAAAACCACGAGCAACAGCCAGAAAACAATCCACTAAGAAGATATAAAGGAATTACACAGGTATACTCTCAATTACCTAGCGAATCCACGCCCGAATTGAACCAACTCCTATGTGCCTTTTCCAACCCCGTCTTCACCTCAGAATTGTCTTGACGATGAGCCACTCCAGAATCCACCAAAGCTTTAGGCTCGAATTCTTCAGAATCCACCGAAAAACAACTCTCTCTTTTGTGTAGAACAAACAAATACTCCTTTGGTGTATACTTTTTAAATCATGAGTTGAATACTCAATTAAACATCAAAGAAAACTAGCAAAATATCCCTAGATATAAACTTTAATATCCAAAAAGAAGATCTGGAGAAGTAATCCAAAAATCTGACAGAAACCCGTACTTATAGAAATTTGGAACTGCGAGGCTCGCTCGAGCGAAGACTCTCTCGCTCGAGCGAGGAACCAAAAATGCGTGTACTCTATAAGTGGCTTCGCTCGAGCGAGCAATCAACTCTTTCAGGTTTTTTATATGGACGCAGCCTTCGCTCGAGTGAGCACTCCTTCGCTCGAGCCACCAATGCTTCGCTCGAGCGAGCAAGGGCGGACATGTAACTTTGAATGTAATTTTGCATTTTGCTTCGGGGGCGCTGCCCCTCAACCCCGCCGTGGCGCTGCCCCGAACCCTCCAAGGGGCGCTGTCCCCTGGACCCCCGCGAGCTGACCGGGCAGCTCGATCCCCGTCTTAATCAGCGAAGTGGCAATCTTGAAAGTATTAACATCACAAACTTCTCTGAAAGGCACAATTCAGATTGGATTCGCATCTAAACACTCATAACCTTATTGAAATAAAAGTGCAAAAACAAGTACAACTGAAAGGAGTTTTGTCAAACGGGATTGCCAAGAATAAAAACCTAACAACCTCTTTGTGGATCATATCAAGTAGAATAGTGGTTGTAGCTCTTTGATAGGTAACCCCGGCATTCTTCAGCCAAACGGCATCACCTTGTAGCAGTAGGTTCCCCACGGTGTAGTGAAGGCAGTTTTCTCTCTGTCTTCGGGTGCCATTAGAATCTGGTTATACCCGAAAAATCCATCCATGAAGGAGAGCAATGCATGGCCCGCAGAGAAGTCTATCAATTCATCAATATGTGGCAGGGGAAAATCATCCTTCGGACTAGCCTTATTTAGATCCCTGAAGTCGACACAGACTTTGATTCTGCCATCCTTCTTCAGGACTGGAACAATGTTGACCAACCACATTGGATACGCAGACACAAGCAAGAACCCTGTCTCAATCTGTTTGGTAACTTCTTCCTTAATCTTCAGAGCCTAATCCGGATGTATTCTCTGTAACTTTTGCTTAACGGGTCGGGCCTCGGGGTCGAGAGGGATCTGATGCTGTACAATCTCAAGATTGATTCCAGGCATGTCTTCGTAAGGCCACATGAAAACATCTTTCAAAATCTTTTAATAAAGCAACTATGCGCTCGCGCTCCTCCGAAGACAACGTGGACCCAATCTGGACCAGAAGCGGATCCTTCTCAGTATCCACATTAACAGCAATGATTTCATCCGTAAGGGGTTTTACAAACCTCTCTTCCTCTCGATTAATCAAGTTTTTCAAAACCAAAGGAATTCCTAACTCATCGTTTTCGTTAAAATTTTGAAAATCTTGGTCAATGCAATAAACAAGCGACATAGAGAAATACTCAAAATCTGCAGCAGCATTGTCATTCATAAGGTCAAGCTCATCCAGCTCTTCGGTTACAACCAACTTAAAAGCAAAAGAAAAGGACGATCTGGACAAGACCTCGGCATCTTGGTTATCACCCCTAGAATACCGGACTCGGACTCGGACTTAGAAGAACCAGAATCTGATTCCGACTCCATAGACTCTATGGAATCAGATTCTAGCTCACCACCCGACTCTGAACTAGACAAGTAGCCCTCCTCCAGCTGCCAAACGAGAGATGGTGCCTCAGATGCATCCAAAATGCTGCTAAATGGGTCGACACTCGGTTAGTCCCCGATCATGGATATGGTCAGGTTATCCCCCAAGCTCTCTGAGTCGGCTGGAAGATCTGAAAGGAGACGTACCAGTGTTGCCCCTACTTTAAGCTCACTGCTGTCTGAGTCATTGTCCATCCTCTGTCGTGCTTTAGTAGTTGCTTCAGCCTTTTCCTCAACATCACTGTCTTGTAACTGCAGGTTGAAGAAAATTTCAAACCCAGGAACACGCTGCTTCGTAGAATTCAACTAGGGCTCGGGAAAGCCACAAAATGGGAAGTCTTCACCCTCCCAAACAAAATGACCATTTAGCATTCCTTGGATCGGCCTATGATTAAGCTCATAGCGTTTCCCAGCCTGCTTGGCTTTAGCTCTGCCTGCTATCTCTTCTCTTTTCCCGGCCCAATCCTCTTTGGTGGGTGTATAGCCAAGACCAAAGGCATGTGGATTATGTGGCACATCGGTGTAAACACCCCATTTTTGACCGTCCTCAAGACTTGGACGTTATCGTTTGAACACTCGATGATTATCCATGCTCGTATTCGTTTTGAGTTCTCGAAGGTCTCGGCTGCGCACCTTGCCTTAGGATCTCTCAACTTGTTTGTTTTGTGCTTGGTTGTGGACCAAGGACTTGTGGTTTTGCTTCTGAGGGGAAGAGGGTGGCTTGTTGGCCATCCCCTCAACCCATCGGCCAAGGCATGATGCCATCGGCCTTATTTTCTTGCCATCGGCCACAAGTGTTGGCCGATCGGCACTCTTTTTGGTCGATCGGGACTTATTTTGGTCGATCGGCCATATTTTGAGCCGAGACCTTTCCATCTACTTTTTGCAGATATTTTGTGCCAGCTGTGATAGCTGGTATGTGCAATTCACATCCTCCATACACGTGTATGGAGGGATTTATTTCAAGACTCAAGCTTGTTCAACAAGCTTGAGAATTGGAATTCTATAAGAAAGGAGCCCCTCCTCCCTTCTCAGAGGTTCAGAAAATTGGTCCTTGAGAGATAGATATATATTTGTATCTATATCTCCTTGTTTGCTCCCATTTTGTGCCCTAAAGTGTAGAATCTTCATACTATTGCACACAAACACCTATTAGAACACCATCCTTGGTTGCTGAGGTGCTAGGGAGTTGGTGTTAGAGTTCTTGAGCTGGTTTTGGTCAGAGGAAGTTGCTGGAGCTTTGTTCTTGAAGGTGGTCTTCAAGGGTGAGCTTCTTGCTTTTAAACCCCCATTCTTGCTTAAGCTTTTAGACATACTTGCTTATTGTTTTAAGCTTAACTCTTAACTAATAAAAGTTCTGATTTTTGGTGCTTGAGATCTTTGTTTAAGGTCACTTTTGTGTTTGGGGTTATTTACCCCTTCTTAGGCCTTGTTTGGCCTTGTTCTTGTGCCTTGTTTTTAAGCTTTGGGATCACCTTGTTTTGGCCTTCCCACCACTGAAATCCAGAGGGATTTCAGTGGTGGGGATGGTGTTTTAAGGTCCCAAAAAGGAGAGGGTCACCCCCTCTCCTTGTGTCTTCAATACATGCTTTGAATGCCTCATGTGTGAGCATGTTTGTGAAGCTTGTGTTAGCTTGTATCCTAGCATGTATTTGTGGTTATTTTGCTAAGGCTTACCACTATTTTTTCTTGGTTTGGTCACTCCATGTATGGCCTATACACTTGTAGTGTAAATCACACACACTAGCTTTGTATGCTTCATGAAGTAGCATGTCATTCTAGCCTATGTTGTGTCCATTTCAGCATGTTCTTGGGCTTGTTTTACCATGTCATACCTCTGTTAGGGTTTGGTTTAATAGCTCCTTGCATGCTCCATGCACTTGTAGTGCATTTCTATGAAATAGCCTAACATGCATCATGCTTTGACATGTCATTTTAGCATGCTTTTGGCTTAGCTCGGAGAAGACTTTGTTCATGTTTTAGCATGTTTAAGGTCTGATTTGTATTGTTTTGATCATATATGCCATGCTTTGTATAGCCACAATGCATTCTAGCTTGTTAGCTTTGAGTGTCCAAGTCATTATCATGCATTACTTGGATTATTTCAATGGTTTGGCATCATTGGTTATGTTATTTCAGTCCATGTTTCATGCTCACATACTTGCATCTTCCACTCATTTGATGCTTTGAAGAGTTGGTGTTTTATGCCTCATGAATGGATCATTGTGCATGCCACCATGCTTAGGTCTTTGGGATGCCATCTCAGTGGGTTTTTGGGCTTATTTTAATATGCCATAACTCCGATTTTATTGGTTTAAGTCATGCCATGTTTGGTTTTGATAGGTGTAGTGTAACATCCCTTTTGTAGCCTTGCATGCCTTATGCTTTTGGTGTTGTGTTCTAGCTTGTGTTGGCTAAGTTCGAGCTTGTTTTTGATCTTGTCTTAACCTGCCTTGGGACTGTTTTGATTGCCCTTAGCCCTTTGGGGCTTGCTTTGTATGACCATGGTTTGAGTCCCTTGGCTAGCATTAAGCTTTAGGCTTTCTTGCATGCTATACTTGCTTTGTTTGGTTGATTTGACATCATTCCTCACATATTTTCAGAGCTTATTGCATTGCCACATTCTCATGTTTGTCACACCTTGTTCATGTTTGAGGGTTGTGTTCTTGTTGCCTAGCTTATGGGCCAATTGGCATGCATGTTTGTCTTGCATTTTGGTGCCTTCATTTTAGCAGATTGGCCACTGATTTGCGCATGTTTGAGAGCTGTCCCTTTTAGTTTAAGTCCATCTTCGCATGCTTGTTGCATGCTTGCCTTGCATGTTGTTGCATGCTTGTTGCATACTTGGTATATTGCATAGTGTTGCATGCTTGGTCCATTGTAGTGTTGTTACATTACTTGATGAATTGCATGTTGTTGCATGCTAATTCCATTGCATCATGTTTGCATGTTTGCATAGCATTTTGTGTGCATTTCCTTGCCTCTTGATCAAACATGATAGAGGTTGAGGTCCCTTATGTGTTTTTGTGCATTCATTCCATATTGATTTGCACACTTGCTCCTTTGGCCATCATGCATTGGAATGCGTGATTGGTGGCCCGAGGGTCGAGAACTACACACCTTTGAGTCTTAAACATGATAAAGGGTGTAGTTGCAAATATTGTCTTGCAAATGTATTGCCATACCTCTATTTGTCCTTTGTTGTAGCAAAAGGAGCAGTCAGCAGGAAGAGATGGCCGATCGACTATCTTCAGTGCCGGTCGACTAACAATTTTTGGCCGAGAGCCTTATTTTTGGTCGATGACCTTCATCTCTTGGCCGATGGCCTTTCCATTTGACTGATGGCCTCTCAGCATGACCATGAAGTGGTTTAGAAGCACCACAGAGACTTGTGCAGTTTTCAGAGGTGCAAAATAGTGCAAACAGAGGCGACATGAGGCATGGCAATGGATTTCCGAGAGAAGCCGACCGAGCATGCATGCATCCCTCGTCATGAGGCCATTTCAGTGTTTTAATAACTTAGAATAGTTATTTGTTTCAATTCGGTTATGTAATAATTAATTAGCTTGTTAGTTAGTTAATTAGTTGGTTTGTATTATTTATTTGGACCCTCCGTCGAGAGGGCAAAATTTTGTAATAAGTGTGCGTGAGTGTGTGAATGTCTTCCAACCCCACGTCTTTCTCCCTTTTACTTAACCGCTTACAATGGTTAGTTTTAGGACATATTTCAATTAGCATACCTTATGCTTACATGCGTGCATCCATTCATCTGTATTGCATGCACCGGGCTCGGCGCATCATATTAACTACATTGTATTTCAATTCCAAGGTGAATACATGTATCGAATTGTCGCATCTCATATGCCATTTTAGATTAGCCGAGCCTATTCTAGTTGCATTTTGCATGCGTTGCATTAGTCACCTTAACATGAGCTAGGATCATGCATTGATTACTAACTAGCTTCTTGTTTTGGCTCGGAATACACTGTGAGTGTTTACGCTTTAGCATCTTGCATGTGTGTAAGTGTTAACATGTTAGCATGCTTGCCATGAGGCTAGCTGCTTATTTGATATAACTGCCTGAATGCTTGTGGGTAAAGGTTGGATTACTTGAATTGGAACAATTCATCGAAATCAGCATTTTTTAGCCTACTTGCGAGTAGCAAACTTCAAACTGTTTTCAAACAAATATGCAATGGTTTGTTCCAAATTAGGAGATCTAGTCTATACTTGTGTGTTATGCGCATCACATAGTAATTCTAGCTAATTGAAATAAGAACGCATGTGTTTTCAAAAACAAGATATCATGCTTAGTACAGGCCGATCTTTGATCGGGCGAGCGGGGGTGCTCATTGCATGACCTTCCCCTCTCGTACCCAAGTTCCCGAGCCGAGGAAACTTTGGTGATGATGGACACGTGGCCTTAGGCACGAGTCAGGGTTTCCTAAATTCCCCCAAAATAAATATTTAGGTGGCGACTCTGTATCTGGCAAAGCTGTCCATGTTTGGCACTTCTTTCTTAAAAATCAGTTTTTCAAAACGATTTGCCGGATTTGGACTCTTTGGTGATTTATCGGTCTTGCATTGCACTTTGCGAGATCAGATTCAGAACAGTGACATTGAGTCCGAACTGTAATAGCTCAAAACAAAACGAGATTTGCGCCCTCGTGCGCGGATGTTCGGAGAGTTCTCGGGAGCGCGTCTACAATCGGCCAATGCTGTGACACCTTTCCGGTCACTTCTTCCCAACTCCATTCCTGGCACATGTTGGAGCTTGTTCATGAAATAGATTGATTGGGTGCTGACATACAAGCCCTCATCAACTGCCAAGATGTTTTGTACTGCCCGAACCTCGGCCAGAGCAAACCCTGAAAGGAATAAATCCTCATCGCCATGGTTGATTTCCAGCACTGGTGTAGTTACCTTTGGCGGAGGATGTATGGACGAATTCTCGAACATAATAGCCACTCCCTTCCCGTGAGGGTATTTCAGCATTTGATGGAGGGTAGAAAAGACTGCTTTCACCTGATGCAGTCAGGGCCTCCCTAGCAGTAGATTAAAGGTGGCCGACACATCTAGGACATGGAACTCGACATCCTGCTGCTGTGGATGCACCCTCGGGCTCTCAATGCTCTCCCATCGTTCGGACTCATTTTGTGTCACGGTTCTTAATCTGATCTTACAAAGTGCAATGCAAGACTGATAAATTATCGAAGAGTCCAAATCCGGTAAATCGTTTTGGAAAACAAATTTTTATGAAGAAGTGCCAAACATGGACTGCTTCGCCAGATACAGAGTCGCCACCTAAATATTTTTTATGGGGGAATTTAGGAAACCCTGACTCGTTTGCTTAAGGCCACGTGTCCGTCATTACCAAAGTTGCCTCGGCTCGAGAACTTGGGTATGATTGGGGAAGGTCAGCTATGAGCACCCCCTCTAGCCCGATCCGAAGATCGGCCTCTACTAACCATGATATCTTATTTTGAAAACGTTATGTGTTCTCATTCTGATTGATTAGCTAATCTTACTATGTGATGCGCACAACACAAAAGTATAGACTAGATCGCCTAATTTGGAACGAAGCATTGCATATCCGTTTGTTTGGAAAATGGTTTGAAATTTGCTACTTGCAAGTAGGCTAAAACACGGATTTCAATGAGTTGTTCCAACTCAAACAATCCAACCTTCACCCACAGGCATTTAGGCAGTTTATCAACTAAGCACTTAGCCACATGGTAAGCATGCTATCATGTTAACATTCACACTCATGCGAGATACTAAAGCATAAATACTTACAGCGTACTCCGAGCCAAAACAAAGAACATGTTAGCAATCATGCATGATCCAAGTCCATGTTAAATGACTAATGCAACGCATACAAAATGTCACTAGAATAGGCTCGGCTAATCCTAGGATGGCATGTGGAATGCACAAATAACATATATTCAAGTTAGATATGAAATACTATGCGATTAGCATGATGCGCCGAGCCCGGTGCATGCAATATGATGAATGATGCACGCATGCATAGCATAAGGTATGCTAAATTAAATATGCCCTAATACTAACCATCAAAAGCAGGTAAGTAAAAGGGAGAAAGAAGTAGGGGTTGGAAGACATGCACACGCACCCACACTTACACTTATTACACAGTTATGCTCTCGCTCAGAGAGACCGAATGAATAATACAAATCAATTAACCTACAAGCTAATTAATTATTACAGACCACTTAACTAGTTAAGCAAATTAACTAAGCTAAGAAAGAAATAAACAGCCTCGGGAAGAAGGCCTGATGCATGCGTGCTCGGGTTTGCTCGGAAATCCGTCGCCATGCACAAGCTGCCTCTGTTTACCCTGCTCTGCTCTTCTGAGACTTTCACAAATCCCAAGGTACATTCTATGAACACTGTGGAGCATCACCGACCAAGTGGAAACATCACCGGCCATGGTGGGATGGTCGTCGACCAAATATAAAGCTCTTGGCCATCCATCTTTGGTCCATCGGCACTCTATGCAGTCAACCGGCCAATTCTTTCTACAGAAACCTGTTTTGACAGCAGCAGAGGGCAAAACATGGCATGGCAATGTATTTCAAGCAAATGTGTGCACCAACACCCTCCTTATCATGTCCATGACTCAAAGGAGGATGGTCCTTGATTCTCGGACCACCAATCGTGCATCTCAATGCGTGATGGCCTAAGATGTCAAGTTGTGCATTTTCAATGTCAAATGAAATGCAAACCAAAACAAACCAAATGGCCCAACCTCTATCATACTCAATTCAAGAGGCAAAGCATGCATGCCAAATGCAACCTAAGCATGTGAGCTAAGTATGCAACATGGGCATGAAGGCAAGTAATATGCACTAAGCACACAACCTAAACAAACAAACATGCAAGACATGTAACAAGCATGCAAGCTAACAAGCATGCAAAGTGCAATGTCAACATACAAGCATGCAAGAAATGTGACATGTTAGGCAACCAAAACAAGAGGAAATGCATGCCAAATGCAAAGGAAATGAGGACCAAAACACATACAAACATGCATGCACACGTGGTCCAACACTTAAGCATAATGAGGCAAGTTTTAAGCACACTTAAAAGAGGATGAGAAGCATGCAAATGTGACAATGTTGCAAGCTCTGAAATGGTGCTAAAAGTGATGCCAAATCACAAAAACAAACCAAGCATGGCATGCAATAAAGCTTAAAGCCCAAAATAGCAAGAGGACTTGAACCAAAACCACGTGAAACAGAGGGAATATGCCAAATATGACCCAAGATAGTCCTAAGGCATGGCAAAGTAAGCTTAACACATGCGATGACCAAAGCCAACAAGCTAAAACAAAAGGGACAAATGCATGAAGCATACAAGGTCACTAAAGAGGCATTACACCACACTTAATGCAACCAAACATGGCATGAACTAAGTGGCCAAAATCAAAGTTTTAGCATGTTAAAACAAAGCCAAAAACACATTGACATGGCACCCTAGAGGCCTAAACATGGAAGCATACATAAAGGTCCAAACATGGAGCACAAAACACTGACCTTTTAAAGCATTAAAGGGGCATCAAATACAAGCATACAAGCATACCATGGGGATTGAAATGACATGTTAAGTGGTTCTAAACCACTGAAATGATGCAAGTAAAGCATGCTAGAGGGGCCAATGCTCAAGGCTTACCAGGGAGATTACATGGTGGCTATACAAAGCAAAGCATGGATGACCCAAGCAACCAAAAACCGACCTCAAACACATCAAAACAAGCATAAAAGCTTCACAAAGCTAAGCCAAAACAAGTGAGCATGGTAGTCTAAATACTAGGCACATGTTAAGGCAATTCATGGCATTACAAGACAAGTATGCAAGGCAAGCATGGTGTGTCTAAACCAAGTAAAAACAGTGCTATATCATGGCAAAATAAGCACAAATAACACTTAAGACATGGCCAACATGCACTCAAGAATGGTGCTCACACATGAGGCTAAAATGGCACTTTTTGAAGGTAACAAGGAGAGGGAATGGCCCTCTCCTTCTTAGGACCTTAAACCACCATCCTCACCACTAAAATCCCTCAAGATTTCGGTGGTGAGGAGGCCCAAACAAGGTGGTCCCGGAGCTCACCAAAATAGCACAAAAATAGGGCCAAACAAGGCCTAAGAGGGGTCAAACAACCCCAAACAACAAAGCAACCTTAAACAACTATTTTAAGCAAGTAAAATCAGAACTTTTATATGTTATATACTAAGCTTAAAACAGCAAGCAAAGATGGCTAAAAGCCTATGCAAAAATGGGGTATTTAAAGGTAAAGTTCTTACCCTTGTTGACCCCTTTCAAGAACAGCACTCCAGCTGCTTCTCCAAGCTTGAATCCACTCAAGAACTCCAAGAATCACTCCTTAGCACCTCAGTAGCCAAAGGAAAGTGTAACTCTAGGTGTTTGTGTGCAAAACTATGAACAAAACACCTTAAACACCAAAAGGAGAGGGAGATATAGAGATAGAGATATACACAACCCTAACTCTAATCTCAGAGCCTCTGGAGCTTTTTTGTAACCCTAGAGGAGGGAGGAGAAGCCCTCCTCTTATAGAGGATCACTCTTGCAAAGCTTACAAAACAAGCTAAGCAAGAGTGAAATCCCTCCATACACGTGTATGGAGGGGGTGCAAAGTGTATGCCAGCTAGCACAGCTGGCATAAAAATATCTGCAAAAGCAGATGCACAGTGGTCGGCCAGCCAAAATAGCCATTTGACAAAAAAAAAATGGTCGGTCGACCAACAACAGTGCCGACCGGCCAAATATTTGGCCGATAGCAACAAAACACAGCCAGTGGCCTCAAGCCATGGCCGGTGAGGTGTGGGGATGGCCAACAAGCCATTCCCTACCCCTCAAAAGGCAAAACACAAGTGTTTGGTGCAAAACCAAACACAAAACAAGAAAGTCGAGAGATCCTAAGGCAAGGCGCGTAGCCGAGACCTTTGGGAACTCAAGACAAACACAAACATGGATGATCACTGAGTGTTCAAACGGTGACATCCAAGTCTTGAGGACGGTCAAAAATGGGGTGTCTACAGTTGCGCTGGGCCAACCTGAACTAGGATGTACACCGTGCCCATAACCTCAGTGCTTGTGTTGTCATATGCCGGATCACTTGGGCTGTAGGCACGAAATCTACTGGTTTCAGGCCGATGGCATAAGCTGTGCGCGACAGACAGACATTGATAGCCGACCCAGTATCGACCAACACCACTGGCACCCATTTTTCTCTACACTTAACAGATATGTACAGAGGTTTGTTGTGTGCGGAGCCTTCCGGCAGCATTTCTAGATCAGAAAAGGTTAGGGTTGGCTTGGCGCCTCTTGGGAAGACTAATCCCACCAACTATTTAGGGGTAGTGTCAATGGACAGTTTGGCTTTGTCCATCGCTGATAGTACGGCTTGTCGATGTACTCGAGAAGCCATTAGCAGCCCCCAGATTGAAATATCGGCTTGGATTTTCTTTAATTGCTTTAACACTGCCTCTTACTCCAACTGTTTTTCTTTTTGTTTTTCTACTTTTTTTATCTTTCCTAGAGGCCTCGGCTTGGTCTAAGTGCGGGGGCTTGAAATACCACCCACTCCTCATCATGTGGTCAATCTCTTCAGAGTACCAGGTATTGTTTGGAAGGGACTCACCCCAGTCCTAGTTGGTGTGGGCCAGAAGTAGATCATCGTCCTCCCACCATACACCTCCGGCAACCAACAAACAATTGTCTGGTTCCGTTTTGATCATTCTCACATCATGAGTATCCCCCACAGGGTGTTGGACCATTTTAGCTTCCTGTTTGTCTTGATCCATTTCTTATGCAAACTGTTTCAGCGCAGCTTCTTGTTTGGTGTCAACGGTACTCACAGTGCCCAATTCTTGAGCTAAATTCTCGATGCCGGTGCTCTTTGGCAGTTTCCTATTTTCAACGGCCATTCCAGCCACTGCAGCAATTCTTACTTCCTTTTCTTCTGGTTTTGTTTCAGTTCCTTCCTCCCTGTCGGGTTTATCACTCAACCACCTAGAGATGTCTGTCGACCTATTTAAATCAAACCAGTCAATCTGCACATCCCCTTGATCTTGTTCGTCATAGAACTGCAGATTGTCTAAGTCCTCCTCTAATTCCGCCAAACCATTTAAACCTTGGCTCGGGCCATCCTCTCTAACCACATCGACCTCCATTGCAGTTGGTGTAGACACCCCATTTTTTATCGACCTTAAGACTTAGACGTCATCGATTCAGCGCTCGGTGATAGTGCATGTTTGTGCTCGTTTCGAGTTTCCGGAGTTTTTTGGCTGAGTGCCTTGCCTCCGGGCCTTTGAACTCTTTGTGTTTTAGCTCGGTTTGCAGACCAAGTCTTGTTTCTCTTCCCTGAAGGGAGGGAGAGGTCTTGTAGACCACTCTTTTGTGGTCGTAGACCACTTTTCCCGCTTGGAGACTAGTTTCCGGTTTTCGGAGCCTTCGGTCGTGCGCCTTGTCTCGGGACCGCTTAACGTTCTCCGTTTGGCGTGTTTTTGAACCACACCTTGTTTCCTTGGCCTAGAAGGCCATTGTGGTTTGGGAGACCACTTTTGTGGTCGTAAACCACTTTTGGTGCTCGTCAGCTAGTTTTCGGGGCTCCCGGCTGCGTGCCTTGCCTCCTGAACTTTCGTCTTGCATTCGTTTTGGTTTGTTTTTGGTACAAACCTTGTTTTTCTTGTTTGGAAGGTGGTACAAGGGTGGGAGACCAGTTTCTCTTCCTGCAAACCACTTTCCTTCCTACCAGCCAATTTTCTGGTCTGACAACTAGTCTCCCTGATCTTTGGACCATAAAAAATGGTCGGCCACCACACCATTTGCTTGTTTTCATGCTGCTGACCTTCTCCACCCATGGCCGACCACTTTTATTTTTGGGAGACCATTTAAAGTGGTCGGCCGACCACTTAAAGTAGCTGGCCGACCACTTCAAGTGGTCGGCTACTTTTTGTCTCCTTTTTGGAGATATTTTTGGCCAGCTGGCATAGCTGGAGAGCACAAGAACCATCCTCCATACACGTGTATGGAGGGATGGCCTTGAGCCTTAGCTTCTTCAAGAAGCTTGTGCTTTTGCTCTCTATAAGAGGGAGGCTCCTTCTCCCTCCTCTAGGTTCAGAAAAAAGTGTGCTTGAGTGATACATATCATCTATATCTATACTTCTTCATTTTGCTCTTGTTTTGTGCCTTAAAGTGTAATTTTGTCTCACTCTTGTACACAAACACACACTCAAACACCATACTCTTGGAGCTGAGGTCCCTTGAAGTTGTTTTTGAAGTTCTTGGACTGGTTTGAGCTTGGAAAAGTTGCTGGAGTTGCAGCTTTGAAGGTGGTCTTCAAGGGTGAGAAACTAGTCCCTTAAACCTCCATTTTTGCTTAAGCTTTTAGCCCTTCTTGCATGCTGTTTTAAGCTTAACTCTTAACTATAAAAGTTCTAAATTTTGGTGCTTAAGATCTTTGTTTAAGGTCACTTTTGTGTTTGGGGTTGTTTACCCCCTCTTAGGCCTTGTTTGGCCTTGCTTTTGTGCCTTCTTTGTGAGCCTTTGGGACCACCTTGTTTTGGCCTTCTCACCACTATAACTCAGAGGAATTTCAGTGGTGGGAAGGATGTTTTGAGGTCACAAAAAGGAGAGGGTCATCCCCTCTCCTTGTGTCTTTAATACTTGTCTTGAATGCCTCATGTGTGAGCATATTTGTTAAGCTTATGTTGACCACATTTTAGCTTGTATTTGGGTTTATTTTAGCATGGCATGCCACTGTTTTTACTTGGTTTTGTCACTCCATGCATGCCTTATACACTTGTAGTGTAAATCTTACAAACTAGCTTTATGTGCCTCATGTTTGAGCATATCTTTCTAGCTTGTTTTGGGGCCATCTTAGTAGGCTTTTGGTGTTGTTTTAACATGCCTTAGATCTGTTTTGGGTTGGTTTGGTTGGCACTTGCATGCTCCATACACTTGTAGTGCATTTCCATTCAATAGCCTAATGTGTACCATGCTTTAACATGTCATTCTAGCATGCTTTTGGCTTAACTCTAAGAAGCTTTTGTCCATGTTTTAGCATGCTCTAGCTCTGATTTGTATTTTTTTGGCCATGCATGACTTGCTTTGCATAGCCATTGTTTAATCTAGCTTGTTAGCTTTGTGTATCAAGTCCATTAGCATGCATTACTTGGACTATTTGAATGATTTGGCATCATTTTTAATGTGATTTCAGTCCATGTTTCATGTTCATGCACTTGCATTTGTCACTTATTCAATGCGTTGGAGGGTTTGCCCTTTATGCCTTAAACATGAGCCATTGCGTATGCCTTCATGCCTAAGCTTGCGAGCTATCATTTCAATGTGTATTTGGGGTTATTTTGCCATAATATAACTCTGATTTTTGTTGGTTAAGTCATCTCATGCTTGGTCTTAGTAGGTGTAGTGTAATCCACCCTATTTGCCTTGCATATTCCGTGCTTTATGCCCTTCATGCTAGCATATTTTGGCTTCCTTCCATGCATGTTTTAGACTCATTTTGACATGTTCTAGGACTGTTTTGGGTTGCCCTTTCCATATGCTTCATGTTTTGCATGGTTGTAGTGTAAGTGCCTATGCTAGTTTCAAGCTTTGAGCTCCATAGCATGCTTTATTTGTGTTGTGTACATGATTTTGCATCATTCATCATGTTATTTCAGAGTGTGTAGCATTTCCTTATGCTCACTTCATTCACCCTTTGAGTGCCTCTAAGGGTTGTGCATTTGTCGCCTTGTTTATGGCCTAGCTTGTATGCTCGCATGCCTTGACCTTTAAGACTCCAACTTAGCATGTTTTGGTCATTGTCTTGACCTATTTCAGCTCTGTCCATGTTTGGTTCTTGCATTTGTGCCATGTATTGCATGCCCCCCCCTTTGTAGTCCTCTTTGCTAGCTTTAATGCCTAAGGACCTTTGCATGCTATGCTTATGATTGTTTGAATGATTTGGCATCATTTCATACCTTATTTCAGTGCACTTAGTGTTGTTACACTTCCACATTTGTCACTCCTTAAGCACTCTTGAGAGTTGTGCTCTTAGGCCTAGTTGATGGGCCAATGCATGTGCATGCTTTGCTTTGCATTTCATCCCTTCATTTTAGCATTATGGCCACTGATTTGGGCATGACTGAGATCTGTCCCTTTTTGGTTTAAGTCCATTGAGCATGTTTGCTTTCATGATATTCGCGTGCTTACAATGTATCATGTTGTTGTATGCTTATGTTGCCTCGCATGTCATTAGCATTGTTAAGTTGATCATGTCATATTGCATTGCGTATGCCATCTTACATTGCATTGTGTATGCTATGTCATTGTTTGCATTGAGTGTGCCATGTAGTTACATTGTTGTTTACATGCTTTCTTTGCATTGTTGTTTGAAATAGGTGTTAGTCCAAACACGAGAAGCGAGGGACATTTCATACTTAAAGTGATGAAATGTGTTTCAATTCTCGGTCGCCGACGCTCTTGATCACACATGATAGAGTTCTAGGCATTTATGTGTTTACTTGTGCATTCATTTTACATTGAATTGTGCAACTTCGCCTCTCGGCCATCATGCATCAAGATGCGTGATTGATGGCCCGAGGGTCGAGAACCACACTCCCTTGAGCTTATGAAATGATAGGGAGGGTGGTTGTGTACACATATCTTGCAAATACATTGCCATGCCCTTTCTTGGTCTCTGTTGTAACAAATTGCAGTCTAGCAGCAGCAACTGGTCGGTCAGCCAGAAAAACTAGTTGGCCGACCACTTTTTCTAGTCTGAAACAAAGATAGGTGGTCGGCCATGGCTGGTGGCATCCCTAGGTGGTCGGCCACCCTCCTACAGGTCTCCATGGTGGAGTTTAAGCTTTCTGGAGCTTGGTGCAAAGTTCTGAGAACAAATGAGAACAGAGGCAAGTTGGGGCATCGCGTTGGATTTCCGAACGAGGCGACCAGGCATGCATACTCTTCTCTCTCTGAGGACCTCCTGTTTTACTGCTTTACTTAGCTAATTTGCTTAGCTAGTTCATGCTTTGGTTTGTACTTAATTAGTTAATGCGTTAACTATTCAATTTGTGTTGTAATAGCTTAATTAGTTAGCTTGTTAGTTTAATAGTTTTGTGATGTAATAATTAGTTTAATTAGCTTAGATTAGCTAGTTAGCTTCTTATTCGGACCCTCCGTTGAGAGGGCCAACTATTGTAATAAGCGTGCGTGTATGTGATGCATGTCTTCCAACCCCATTTCTTTCTCTCTTTTACTTACCTGCTTACGATGGTTAGTTTTAGGGCATGTTTCAATTAGCATCCTTATGCTTCGCATGCGTGCATCATTCATCTGTATTGCATGCACCGGGCTCGGCGCATCATACTAATTGCATTGTATTTTCAATACATTTACTTGAAATACGTGATTAACATGTTATGAAATTGCATTTCACATGGCATTTTAGATAGCCGAGCCTATCTTAGTTGCATTTTTGCATGCGTTGCATTAGCCATCTTAACATGAACTAGGGTCATGCATGATTTCTAACTAGTTCTTTGTTTTGGCTCGGAGTACACTGTGAGTGTTTACGCTTTAGCATACTGCATATGTGTTATTGACTGCCATGAAAGCATGCTTGCCATGAGGCTAACTGCTTATTTGATATAACTGCCTGAATACCTATGGGTGAAGGTTGGATTACTTGAATTGGAACAATTCATCAAAATCCTCGTTTTAGCCTACTTACGAGTAGCAAATTTCAAACCATTTTTCAAACAAACGTGCAATGTTTTGTTCCAAATTAGGTGATCTAGTCTATACTTGTATGTTGTGCGCATCACGTAGTAAGATTAGCTAATTAACCGGAATAAGAGCACATGTATTTTCAAAAACAAAATATCATGCTTAGTACAAGCCGATCTTTGATCGGGCGAGCGGGGACGAGCGGTGGTGCTCATTGCATGACCTTCCCCTCTCATACCCAAGTTCCCGAGCCGAGGCAACTTTGGTGATGATGGACACGTAGCCTGAGGCACGAGTCAGGGTTTCCTAAATTTCCCCAAAATAAAATATTTAGGTGGCCACTCTGTATCTGGCAAAGCAGTCCATGTTTGGAACTTCTTTATAAAAATCAGTTTTCCAAAAACGATTTGCTGAATTTGGACTCTTTGGTGATTTATTGGTCTTGCATCGCACTTTGCAAGATTAGATTCAGAACCGTGACATTGAGTCCGAACTGTAGTAGCTAGAGAACAAGCAAATTTCGTGCCTTCGCAGCGCGGAGCTCGGTAGTCCTTGGGGCGCGTCTACAGTTGGCAATACCACTTCTGGCTTAGCTTGATCAACTGGCACAATGTAGCAGCACGTATTATACACCTTTTCAGACAAGCCCTCAGAGCACTCAGATAACAGATTGTACTCTCCTCTAAGGCCAACCTCCCTTCTTCTGCCATTGTCACCACCACAGGTTCAGGTTGAAGTGTGGCCGTGTCCACCATGTACAAATCTGTGCTTTTGGGAATGAACACAATCAACCTGGGTAGGTGGGAAGGGGTAATATATATGCTGGGGTTATAGGGGAGGGCCAGTGTATGGATTAGGTTTAGGTTGTGAGGTGGGGAACTCGATTGTGGGTCAGGAGAGGGTTGGTAGTTACATTTGGCTTTTGGGGTGGTGTGATCACCTTGTTGTCGATGTGGTCTTGAATCTCACGATACAACCTGAAGCATTGGTCAGTGTCGGGACTGTGCTACTGATGAAATGCATAGTACTTGGCTAGGTTGTGTTTTGGCGGGAGAGGGCCAGGTAGTGGGCGAGGCTCTAATGGCTTGAGGTGCCCTTTTTTAATCAACACCCTCAAGGCTTGGGATAAAGGCATGTAGAGTGGGGTAAAGGTCCTCTGGGATCGAGCCTGGTTGTTTGAAGTTTGTGGAGTTGTATTGATAAAAGGGATTGGCTGTCTTGGTTGTGGTGGTGACAACACTCACATCAGACGGCCGCCCAGCTGTGCTTCAACTAGTGGTTGCATTGGAACTGCGCACAAAAGGCCTCTTGTCCTGCTCTTTCTCATTAGTTATCAACCCCTGCTTCATGGCCTCTTCAATCTGAACACCCATCTCATGGAGCTCAGTGAATGTGTAGGACTATCATTTTCTGCAACAATTTCCCGTGCAAATTGGGGACTACCATCCTTATCTGGTGTTTCTCGGAAGGTCGTGCAGTCATCATTGAAGCTTTGGCGCTCCACCTCGTCACGAATTCTGCAAAGCCCTCCTTTGGCTCCTGGTGTGTTGCTTCGAGATCATGGGTTGTGACCCTAATTTGGGTGTTGTAGGAGTACTGTGCAATAAAGGCCTCAGTCATCTCCTTCCAACTCTGCGTCACAGAATTGTCCAGCTTTGCATACTAGATAGCTGCTATACTGGATAGGGTCCTGCCAAAGAGGGAGAGCTTCTGCAATCTGGTTAGGCCCATTGGTCGCAGAATGTCTGAAAACAGTCGAAGATGAACCATGGGGTCTCCAGAGCCGTCGAACCGATCGATGTGCGGTATTTTGAACTGATCTGGAAAGGTTACCGCAGAATCAGTATATCCATCTTTGATGTCAGGGATAGAATTCACACCTTGCGCCCTCTTAAAAAGCTTCTCCAGTTTGTTAACCTTAAGCACAGTTGGGTCAACTTCGAACTCAAATGAAGCCTCGGTTTGATACACTAGTACCTTAGAGGTTTGTGGTGGGATCGGCTTTGTCGGATTGCCCTGATTCTCAACCTGGGCATTAGGAGTATGGACTATGGCTGCGGGTAGTGGGATGCCCGTAGGGGGTGCATGAGGTACAAAAGCCACTGCTGGCTATGGTTGTTGTTGTTGCAGCCTATTTATGACCTCGGCCTAACGAGCAGCGTCTTATTGCATGGTTTCAACTGTTTACTGAAGGTGGTGGATTAGGTCCTCCATGCTAACCAGGGGACATTGTGCCAGCGGAACTGGCGAATAATATCTTACTAGAGTAGATATGGAAGACTGAGCTTGACTAGATGCAGGTGATTGTTGGACTGGTGAATTGTGCCTAACTCTTCTCCGTCTAGTAATCAGTGGGAGCGAAGCAAACATAGGTTGTCCTCTAACAAGATCTCCAAATTTGTAAAGCTTCCTGACACGAGTCCAGAGTGCTCGGGGGATATCCGAACTTTCTAAAACTATTGTGATAAACTACCTAGCAAAAAGAAATAAAGCAAGAAGAAAGTTGAAATCAGAAACAGCACAACACCTCAACTCAGATGTTAACAACACACAGATGTAATCAAAGCTGTAGGACTGCACTCAGTACTGAATTCTGCCCCCAAATACCGATACCCAACTTGCAACTGATACGCACGTTCCTATACAATTTCACTGTAAAGCACATACCAGTCAAGTGAGATCCAAAACACCCCTATGAGGGGGTAGGGTTACCTTGTCCTAGTTTCATCAGGAACTAGGGTTCACTACTCAAACAAAGCGGTTTCACATAATCTTGTATCTAGGTAAGCATCATGTCCTAGTTTGGAATAGTCTCTATGGCTTTCGATATGCAACTAGGCCAAATGGTCAAAAGGGTACCTCAACAAGACTACCTAATATACCTCTCGCACCTAACACCGAGAAGTGAAAGGAGGATCAAACGGTACAACGGTACTCCAGATCCAAGGGTTTTGTTCCCATTGTGGCAGAGCCCGTGACCGGTCAGCCTTTTGGAAAGCTTTTCAGGGAAGCCTCCGACAAACCGTCCAGGAATAGCAGATGGCAAACACAGTGACTTAAGTGCACCAATGCAAATGCAATGCAAAGAAACACATAAGTGTAAATAAAATGTCATATCATGAATTTCAAGTCAAGTTCTCTAATTCCCCAGCGGAGTCGCCAGAAACTGTAGCCTGACTTTTTCGCCCCTTCTTTTGGAAGTTCAAAAGAAGTCCTACAGTTCAGACTCCCGCGGTTCTGAATCTAATCTCACAAGTGCAATGTGAAATTGATAAACACCAAAGAGTCCAAATCCGACAAATCTTTTGGAAAATCAATTTTGAATCAAAAATGCCAAAATTGGACGGCTTTGCCAGATATAGAGTCACCACCTAAACATTTTTAAGAAATTTAAAAAACCCATGACTCGTGCCGAAGGCCACGTGTTTGCCATCACCAAGATTGTCTCGGTTCGGGAACTTAGGTACGAGAAGGGAAGGTCATGAATTGAGCACCCCCGCTCGCCCGATCAAACATCGGCCTCTACTAATCATGATATGGATTTTATCAACATTATATGCTCTTGTTTCGGTTTATTAGGCTAGCATTTACTATGTGATGCGCACACACAAGGTATAGACTAGTTTGCTCAAATTAGAACAATTCAATTTCATATTTGTTTTTTGAAAAGGGTTTGAATTTGTCACTTGACAAAAGTGGGCTTAAAGCTTGTGAATTTGCCACTTAACAAAGTGGGCTTAAACGTATATTCATTGAATCATTCCAATTCAAACAACAAGCCTTCATCCACATGCACTCAAACAATTTATTACTTAAGCACATAGCCTCATGGCAAGCATACTAGTTATGGCAGTCACTCACACTCAAGCAAGTATGCTAAAGCACTAAAAACTCACATAGTACTCCAAGCTAAGATAAGATAAGAGAGTTCGAGAAATTTGTGTGATTCCTAACTATACAAGATGCCTAATGCAACACATGCGATAATGCAACTACTAGGCTCGACTACTAATATGGCATTTGATTTACTTCAAAACATGCAATCTAGGCATGTATTCATCGAAGTATTGAAAAAATAATGCAGTTTGAATGATGCGTCGAGCCTCAGTGTATGCAATACAAATGAATGGATGTAAGCATAAAATATGCTAAATAAAACATGATGCCCCTAAACTAACCATCTTAAGCAAGTAAATAAAAGGGAGAAAGACATGGGGTTGGAAGACATACACATTATTTCAAATTTGCACTCTCATGAAGAAGAGCCCGAATAAACTAAGCTAATTAGCTAACTAATCAAAGCTCGACTAAATAAGCTAGTTATTAGTAAAAAAATGAAATTAGCCAAACTACTTAACTAATTATTACAAATGAATATAAATTAACTAACTAATTACAACACTTTACAACATAATTAGCTACAACTAAGTAATTACAACAAGATCAAGTTCATTCAACAAAATGCGTAAGTGAAAATTGATGAAGGTTGCATGCACAGCGCCCAAGAGCTACTCTATCTGCGTAAGCTACCTCTGTTTTCACCTTTAGCCACTATCTTAGTTTCTTGCAAAACTACACTGCTGGCCACACACTGAGGGCCGGCCGTGCCTTGCTGGTGGCCGACTGGGCCTACAGAGGATCGGCCGTGCATTAATTTAGTGCAAAGCTCTGTTTTTGTGTTCTGAGGTGAACCAGTGCAGATAGAGTGTCCTCAAGCTTTGTTGTCCCTATCTTCCTTCTCTATCATGGGAAAGCCTCGAGAGAATGTTAAAATTGATTCCAAAACCATCAATGAGCAACATGATTGCTTGATGGTCTCGGATGCAATTTTGGAAAAAAATCAATGAAATTGCAAAGAATAAAACCACCCTTCCCTCTTGTCATGGAATGAACTCAAAGAGAGAGGTTGCAACGCTTCAAGAATTATCAAAATGCTATGGATTAGCATGTGATGACTCTTGACACAAGGAACTTGGCATAACGGCCGGCCAAGTTGGAGCAATTTAAGCCGCTTTCTTTTATGTCTGTTAATCCAAGTTTTAATCCAATTTATTAAGCCTTGCCATTCTTTAGTCCATTTGTCCATGGTGATGTTAAAGTCCTCTAAACAAGAAGTAATGTCAAATGAGAGGTTCTTTTAAAGCATGAGAGAAAGACTATTCCGTTGGCAATGAATCTTCGAAAAGATTAAGCCATTAAGTAGGAGTCTTTCTTACATGTCTTGAACAACCTCAATCAGTTGAAATCATTCTCAAGAATGAAAGAGATGGATGGTGGATTGATTGTTAACATTAGACTCTTAAAAATAGAAATGAGTAAAGGAATGCTTGAAACAACATGCAACAAGTTATATATGCCAACTTATGAGACAACAAATGAACTAAATAAAGCATGAATCAATTTAAAAGGCTTGGACAGCCCTAAGATAGCCCTTAACACATGAAAAATAGAGGTTAAAAGTTAATGAAAAGAGCCTAAAAAGCTAAACAATAAAGAGAAGAATGAAGGCTAGTAAGCAAGAACAAGAAGGGGTGGCTAACCCCTTCACTTTTGAAGCTTCAAAACATGATTTTTGGCCCTCTGAAAACTCTAAAAATCAGTGTAGATATCAAAGAAAAAGAGTGGAAAACGAAGGGTTTGAGCTATAGGTAAAGGTGTAGAAATAGCAAGCTCTCTTTACCCTTTTGGTAGCTTTTCAAACCCAACCTTAAACACTTCAAATAGACTCAAAGCAAAGCAAAAAAGTAAGAATCATGGAGCAAATGAAAGATATGAAAGCAAAATAAAAGAAAACAAGTTTATACCTTTCAAGAGGTAAGCTTGTTGCTTGTGATTCAAACTTGGTTTCAACCCACTCTAAAGCTTGAATTATGCTTCTCCAAGATCAACCAAGGCTCTAAGGTGGTGAGACAAGGTTGTGTATGGAGTATAAAGATGATACAAGGAAGTTAGGTTAGCTCAAAGGTTGCTTGCAATGGAAGAAGGAGGAAGGAGGAGGGAGGAGCTCTCAAGGTGTATATAGGCTCTCTAAATTTTGTTCAACCCTCAAAACAATCACACACCTTCGTTTTGATAGAATTCAAGCTCAAAAGGTGATAAATATCTTCAAAAATGGACAGTTGGCAGGCTCCCTCCCAGATAGGAATGGCAACGGGGCGGGGCGGGGTCGGGGATCCCACTCCCTATCCCCGATCCCCGATGATCGCATTTCCCCCCATCCCCGACCTCGACATTGGGAACCTATCACTGACCCCGCCCTCGCCCCCGCTCCCACCCCCTACCGGGGATCGGGTTTCCCTAACCCCGAACATTCCCTGGCTAAAAAAAATAAAAATAAAAAATCTACAACCTGTAGAATAATTATAGAACAAGTAATTAACAACAACATTAAAAAAATCTACAACCTTCAGAATAGTTTTGAAGAGACCATATATGTGTGTGTATATATATATATATATAATATTGTGTATGTACAACCTTCAGAATAATCATAGAACGAGTAGAATTCAAAATCTACACAACCTTCAGAATAATTATAGAAGAGTAGAATTAAAAATCTATAATATATATGGTCTCATAGATACATAATATATATACATATATTGTGTATGTACAACCTTCAAAAGCAACAACAGATTGTCATAGATCTCACACAGATCTGAGCTAAAATTGCGATCAGAGCACTGTGAGCGACTGAAATAGCGATCAGAGCACTCCATGGCAGCTCTCTTCTCTCTCTCTCTCTCTCTCTCTCTCTCTTTCCCTCTTCTCCCCAATTTTCTCACGACGGGAAGCTCTCTCTCGTTACGAAAAATGGCGATCAAAGCACGATTTGGACTGAAATCGGTGAGGTATCAAAGATAGAGTGAGAGAGAGCAAAGGGAAGAGCGACAGCGGCAAAGAAATAGGGAGCACGGAGAAACGATGGAGATCAGCACCGTGAAGAGTGTGAGGGACTGATGTGTGTTTGTGTGTCTATAACCTAAAATGAGGCCAACAAATTAAGGGAGACGCAGACACACACACATATATACAAAGGGGTACAAAAGTAATTTTATTTCAGGGAAAAAACGGGACCAGGGATAGGGACGGGGCCGGGCTGGGTCTGGGGCTATGAAAGCTATCCCCGTCCCCGGTCCGAAACTGATCGGGGATTTAATTTCAAATACTATCCCCGGCCTATTGGTGATATTTTTTGAGAAAAACTGCTCTTATCGGGGACGGGGAGCGGGTCACCATCGGGCCAGGTTCAAATTGCCATCCCTACTTCTAGAATAGTGTATTTCCCCACCGAGGGCCGATCAGCCATTCATAGCCACAGCCGGCTATCACTGATGCACGGTTGGGCTTTGATGCCCTCCCTTGTTTTTTTGGTTCAAACTCAACTTGGAGTGGAAAAAGGTCCAAAAATGAAATTCACAGGTTTAAACAAGGTAAATATTGAAGATTTGAGGTTATTTCGAGAGCCTGATTGAATCCGAATCGCTATGAATTCAAGGCACACAATTCAAATTTCATCATCAACTGTATCGAACCATGCGCTTAAGTCTTGCGGGCAGTCAAAAATGGGGTGTCTACAGTTGCCCCTCTTTGACAGAGCTCAAAGTCATGAAATAACGTGAGTGACTGTCAAAGCCCAGAGATGACCCATTTTGACAAGGCCATAAGACTTGGACAAGAAAGCAAGACATAAATTAGATTGGTTGCGCTCGCAAGCTGCCTATGTATCCCCTTTGCAAGGAATCAAACTAGCGAGTTCAGGGGCAAAATGCAAATGACCCACACGATGCAACTTTGAAAGACAGACTGACACGCTTCGTAAAGCCAGCTATTTTGAAAACTTATGACCATGCAAGATGATGCAATGAACAATAATAAGTACAATATGCAAGATAATGAAGTAACAACACATGAATGAACAACTTCAAGCTTAAAACCAACACAGGTTCCATGCAAAAAAAGAGAAAACACACACTTTAACCACGCCAAAGCAAGAGACGAGGAAAGAAAACACCGCTCAAGGCTACGTTTCACGCATCCTGAGAAACAAGAAAACAAAAACCGCTCGGGGTTGTGTTGCACACGTCCCGATATGAGAGTAAAATAGCTTAGGGTTGCACCTCACGCGTACTAAGATAGAAACAAAACCACATGGGATTGCATTTCACGCATCCCAATAAACAAAAAAAATGCTTGGGGTCATGTTTCACACAACCCGAGGTAAAACCCGCCCAAGGCCACGTTTCACGTGTCCTAAGATAGAAACAAAACTGCTTGAGATTGCATTTTATGCATCCCAAGAAACAAAAACCGCTCGAGATCGTGTTTCACACGTCTCGAGGTAAAACCTGTAAAGGGCCACGTTTCACGCATCCTAAGATGGAAACAAAACCGCTTGGGATTGCGTTTCTTGCATCCTAAGAAACAAAAACCGCTCGGGGTCGTGTTTCACCAAACAAATTTCCATACCAAGCTTTTTTCTTATTCCCTTTTATCATTTGCAAAGGCTTTAATTCCCTACGACAAAGCGAGCCTTGTTGACTGCAAAATTTGGTGAGCTTCAAGTTCAAGAATGGGAAACCCATTTACCTTCATCAAGTTTGCAGTCAAGTGAATCTTGAGAGAGAGAGAGAGAGAGAGAGAGAGAGAGAGTAAGTAAGATAGATATAGTTGCTTGTAAGCGAATCCGATATCAAATAGCATTAGTCTTGACTTTGGGTGCCTTTGGCGGTCACTAATTTTAGAAAATTGACCTGATCTATGTCATCACAAGATGCTAGATGTGTGGCTAGTTCTCGACGTCCTTTAGCAGTGGCAATGCGTAATCGCCCAAATCCCACTTCACTTTTCCTGTATCGCTATCTGCCTATTCCCACTCCGTATTTCCAATCTTCAATGCTTCCGTCGTGTCGTTTACGACCTTGATTGCCCCACCATCCCTATCTCTTTCCTAATTCTAGTCTTTATCACAACATCAAATTTATGATTCCCAATTTGTTATCAATTCTCAAATTTGCAACCTTAATTGTTGAATTAAGTTATCAAACACCACTTTATAGATTTAATTATACTTATTATTTTTGTAGTTTTATTAAAATCTAACTCTAGCTCATTCATTTTCAATTGTGATAGTTAATCACTTGTATGTTAAATCAAATTACAATGTTAGGCATTAATGAGTCTAATGAAAGTTGACGTGTACGTTACAATGTAACATTTTTCTTAACCCGTTAAAAACTATACACTTTCACAAAATTTCACCTTAGTCTCATGCATTTTTATCAAATCCTCTCTTTAGTCCCTATATTTTTATTTGTGCCCTCATAAATATGTCACATACGGTATACATGCCAATCAATGCCAGTCTCATTAACACCATATAGACGAAATTAATATTGCGAATTTACTTGAAGTGTAATAGATTGTTGTCACAATTAAAAGTGGAAGAACTAAAATGAGATTTAAGTTTCAAAGTAAAAGAACTAAAATGAGATTTTAGTAAAGGTGCATGATATTAAGTGTAATTAAACCCTTTTTGTGGTAGCCAAATAAGGAAAAATAATTTTTTGAAAAATATTTATTAATTTTATCCTAAGAACGTGGTGACCTTCCCTTCCAACAACTTTTAACTAGAATACTCTGGTCGTCAACTGCCCTGACCACTTATGGCCACCCTCATTACCAACCACTACATTTGTCTATCTTTCACCATCGGCCACCACCTTTGATAACTTACTAAACATGTTTTCTTATTTTTATTTATATTTGTTTTGGAAACTTTTTTTTAGACCAAATAAGCTTTGTTATTTTTTTTATCAAAACCAAAAATTATTTTCTAATTTTTATAAAAAGAAAACAAAATTAACAACCATATCAAACCACGCTCAACCTTGTCCTTTCTTTTTGGGACTCTGGCCTCGTATATTTGAGCGGGGGATTATTAATTAATACGGTGGAATTGAGTGAGGGAATTACTAGTATGGTGGTATTAGGTTAAAGATGTAAGATAAATTGTGTTTGTTTATGCACTATATAGTGACATTAGTTGGTTGGAATTACGTTTATAAAATTACGTAAAAACTCATATTATATAGAAGGTGAGTGTTGTTTTTTTGTAAAGTGAGGGGTGACATAGTATTTTTACCTCAAATCCCATGAGATTAGATATCAATACTACATTCCCCATGGGATTGTAAGTCACCTCCTTGGAGGGGGTTTTATAATCTCATGAGACTCATAATCTCATGACAAATTTTTAAAACAAATACGATTTTTGTGAACGCACCTCACTACTATTCCAATCTCATCCTTCAACACTCAAAATAAACCAAGACTTTGGGTAATTGTCGTGCATGGACATTATTGATTAGTCCAAGCCAATAGGAGCACGACAAATAAGAAAAAGAAATTTGACATTAGCTCAATAGTCACATCATTAACCAGATTCACATGACTTAACGTCCCTTAACCACAATTCTAAGAAAATTCAAAATTGATATACGCATTGGGCTGGAGGATGAAATTTTCAACATTTGAAAACTTCTCTCATTAAACCCATCAACATTCAAAGACCTCCTTGAATATCCTAACCGCAACCCATCAACATTCAAAGACCTTCTTGAATATCCCTATAGCTGCTGCAAAAACAATGGAGGAAGCTTGGAACCTAACATTGGCAAAGTCCCTTAGGTTGAACGACTCAACCTGTAACTTCCTTTCCCTCTGGTTACATGTTCTTTTCCAAAAAAACAACATGGCGCTGCTACAAGTGTTGAGTATCAATACCACGTGAACTTGGCTATGGAAGTCAAGAATGGAGGCTGCAAATTTGGACTATCCTCTTGTAGGTTGGTTGTGTTAGTAGCTTGCCATTTATTCTGGTGTTTGGTTGTTGGCAGGCAAGTGTTGATTTTTTGGCTCTCCCGTTTGTGTACAAATGGAGAAGGTTGTGAGCTGAGTTGATATATCAGAGTGTGAAGAAAAGAGAGTTGTGAGAAGTGTATGAGAGTTGTGAGTTGAGTAGAAAGAGTGAGAGACTCCTCCTCCTCTATTTTGTATTTTTACTTATTTATAGTGCATTCTCATTTCTCCTGCCATGGACGTAGGCATTGGGCCGAACCACATAAATATTTGTGTCTCATTTGTGTGTGTGATTGTTTGTTGATCATTTTATGGTTGTGTGTAATCCGAATAAGTGGCATTAGAGCTAAGGTGAGCAAGTTTTAGAAAAACAAAGTATTTTTCTTCAAAACTGAAATTTTCGTGTTGCTTGAAATCACGCTTTGAGTACCCCAAAAGGACCGTCTCAACGAAAGCATTCCAGGCCTAGAAAAATCAATCCAAGAAGATTATCTACGCACCCTGACATGCGTCGCTGGAGACTCGTCGACGGATCGCTGAAAGTTCAGTCTGACGAGGAAGCAGAAGTTGAAGACGACCCTTTTGTTTTTATGTAATAAATATTTATTTGTGAAGATATAAAACACAAGTCTTGTGTTGGCAAAGTGGTAAAGCCCAAGTGTTGGAAGTCGAAAGTTGAAAACTCTTTGGCAACAAAATCTTCTTCTTTTTTGTAAAACATCCACCGAAGCTGAGCCGAAGCCAAACTGAGTCGAAACCAAGCCGCCTGAGCCGCTGATGTCAGCCAATCTGGAGTAATTATTTGGTGCTTTGTAGGTGCTCTAGATTCCGCAGATCGGGACCGTTAAACTATTTTGGCTAGATTTTTTGACGATCCAGTAGTTCTTTCCAACAATTTGAAATATTCCAGACACATTCGTACGGTCAGATTTTGCAAATTAGATTTTAAAAATTTGTAGTTTTTATTTTGGCAATCCGAAGTGCATTTTGGCTAATTTGACTAGTCTGGACTCAACAGCGAAGTTTGGATTTTCAGATAGAGATCATTTTTTTGTAGAGACAATTATTGATGGAGGAATTAACATCGACTTCGGGATCCATGATCAAGCTGAATGCTTCAAACTATGCAATTTGGAAGCTTAGAATGAAGGATGTCTTGTACTGTCGAGATTCGTTTGACGCCATTGAGCTTAATGGAGTTAAACCAGCTATGGAGAAGGATGAAGATTGAAAGCGAAAGAAGTGAAAGACCATCGGTCAGATCAGATAATGGATTGATCATAGTGTCTTCCATCGTATCACCCAAGAGACTGATGTCTATGCTCTTTAGACAAAATTAGAAGCATGTACCAGTCGAACACTGCTCGGAATAAAGCCCTCCTAATGAGAAGGCTTGTAAATTTGAAGTTGAAAGGCGGTGTCTCTATTGCAGAACACACCAGTGAATTCCAAAATCTGGTAAACCAACTAGCAATTGTCAAAATGAAGTTGGATGGTGAAATGCAAGTCCTATTGCTGCTCAGCTCCTTGCCAGATAGTTAGGAGACGTTGGTGGAGTCCCTTAGCAACTCTACACCTGAAGGAAGACTGATCACGAACATGGTCACAGATGCTTTATTTAGTGAAGAGGCAAGAAAGAAAGACAAGGTTGGAGATTAGTCCCATGCCCTTGTCACAGAAAATAAAGGTAGAGGCAGTGGCAAGGGAAGAAGCAAAAGTAGAGGACGCAGTAGAGGAAGATCTCAAGATAGAGGGAAGGCTAGAGAAATTACAAGTCGGCTAAGGTTCAAGTGTTACGATTGTGGCAAGGAGGGTCACATAAAGAAATATTGCTATACCTTGAAAGGAGAACAAAAACAAGGCAATAGACATCCAAAGACTGAAGATGGGAACACTGCAGTTACTGTCTTAGAGGATATTGCATTATTCTCTGTTGGAAAATAAGAATGCCTCCATATGTTAGACAACGACACCGAGTGGATGGTAAATACAGTAACTTCCTACCACGCCATACCCCAGAAGGAGTTTTCAGTACGTACCAACTTGGAGATTTTGGTACATTGAAGATAGGTAACTCCAGTTTTTTGAAGATTGTGGGAATCAGTGATATTCGCATCCAAACCAAAGTTAGGTACATGATGGTGTTAAAGATGTCAGGCATGTTCCCGATTTACGCCTGAATTTTATTTTAGGGATAACCTTAGTTCGACAAGGCTATGAGAACTACTTCAGCAAAGGTATGTGGAAATTGAAGAAGGGATCTTTGGTGGTAGCCAAAGGACAAGAAACTGGTACATTGTACAAGACTCATATAAATGTGATTTCAGATAGCCTCAATGCAACAGAAGATGGAGCATCACTAAATTTGTGACACAAAAGGCTGGGTCACATGAGTGAGAAAGGGTTACAGATTCTGGCAAACAAGTCTCTTATTCCCTTTGCTAAAGATGTGAAATTGAATCCTTGTGACAACTTCTTATTTGGGAAGCATGATAGAGTTTTCCATTTATCATCTAGAAGACAATCAGAGTTGTTGAGCAGAGTATACTTTGATTTATGTGGTCCCATAGAAGTGGAATCTTTGGGTGGCATAAAATACTTCCTGACGTTTATTGATGATATATCACAGAAGGTATGGGTTTATGTCCTAAAGACCAAAGTTGAGGTGTTCCAGCATTTTCAGACATTCCATGCTATGGTGGAAAAGGAGATCGAAAAGAAGCCGAAGTGTCTATGGATAGACAATGGAGGCTAGTACCCGTCAAAGGAATTTGAAGCCTACTGTGCTTCTCGCAGCATCCAGCATGAGAAGACTGTTCTTGAACTCCATAACATAGTGGTGTAGCCGAGAGAATAATCGGACCATTGTGGAGAAGGTCAGATGTATGCTCAAAATAGCAAAGCTGCCAAAGTCATTTTGGGGAGAAGCTGTTCGTGTTGCTTACTATTTGATCAACAGATCGCCATCAGTTCCATTGAATTTTGAGATTCCAAAAAGGGTATGGTTTGGAAGGGAGATTTCTTACTCTCAGTTGAAAGTGTTCGGGTGCAAAGCACAAGCAGAAGCTGGATAATAAAGTTACTCCATGCATTTTTATTGGCTATGGAGATGAAGAATTTAGATACAGATTGTGGGATCTGAAAAACAAGAAAGCTATTCGAAGCTGAGATGTGGTGTTTCAAGAAGGCCATACCTTAGAAGACTTTGGGCAACCAGCCAAACCCAAAGTTGATAATGTTTTAGAATTTGTTCTGAATCCTGCACCATCACAGCATGCCACTGATGAAGAAAAGTGTGATAACCCAACCCGTATTATGCCTAATTATACATGTGTTTATGTGTTTGATATGAATTTGTAAGTTAAGTATGTGAATGATGTGATTTTGGATTTTTTATGTGTTGAATGTAGGAATATCTGTTGCAATTACAACTTTGAGTTGAAATTGAAAGCCTTAGAGGCGCTAGAAATCAAACCAACTTCATATATGTGATTAGCATGATTTTTAGAGCTTACGGTGAAATTTTGTAAAATTACAATTCGTAATGATTAAATTAAGTTTTATGAGTTAAGTTATATGTGTATGGCTCTTGTGTACATCATTTGGTTGAGAGACTTGCTAGAGAGTGAGTTAGAGAGAGACGAAGAGAAGAAGTTAGGGTTTTGGAAGATATTCAAAGGGCAAACCGTAGATCGAAGCAAAGGTATGGAAATTTACTTAGAATCTTTGTATTTAGCTCATCTTTGGCATGAAATCAAGAAGAAATTGGAAATTTTGAGCTAAGGTTTTGGGTTGTGTAATGGGTTGAACTAAATGCAAGAAATCTCTTCATGTTTGTTTGACTTGAGTCCAATCTTGTGATTTATGCATGAAATAAACACTAGATGGTTTATACAACCAAGTTTTGTTGGAAGATTCACCATGTTCATATGTGTTTTGAGCTTGATGATGTAATTTATAGATGTATGAAATAGATGAGACAATGAAATTTAATGTTGAGGCAAGATAGATGTGTTTGAGATGTAATTACCCTTGAATCATGCTAGTGTACCATATGTTTGAGTTAGTTTTGCTTTGAATTGGGCTTGGAAATAGATTTTGAAAGTTTGCATTTTGTGCCATTTTCGGACTGGTTATTTGTGCCCAGACCCTCAAGCAGCTATGGGCTCTGCACGAGCTGCTCATGGCTTGAACCAGAGTTGTGCTTTCTGCTCAGTCGAGCAGTTGAGGGTTTCGCACGAGCAAAGCATGAACCAAGTCTGAGTATTTCATTCTACACGCTTGAGCAGCTCACACTTTCACATGAGTGGAGCATGACCGCTCGAGCGGTTGGACTACCACACGAGCGGCCACTAGGGATGACAATCCTGCTCTCTTGTGTTAACCCCTCTGACCTTTTGCATGCATTCTTGACCTTATGTAAACCCTCCGGAGTATGACATGATGATTGGAAACCATTGAAAAACATTGTGAATCACTAAAAAAAAAAAGTGTACAAAATGAACGAATTATTTATCAAATATGTGTGTGACATGTTTGTGTAGGTCGTGTGCTGGAGGAAACGTTGCAAGATCAAACACACTGCGAGTAATAGTGTTGTAAAGATTTGTTCTTAATTGATTACTTTGAGCCATGGCTGGTGATTTGTGCCAGCATTGTGTTTTGATCGAAATGAATGAAGTTTGTAAATGTTATATGACATGTGCAATGTGGACCTAAGGTCATTTCGCTTATGTTATGATATGTTTGGGCCTGAGGCCGTTTTGTTAATAACATGAGAATATGTGATTGGACCTGAGGTCATTCTGAACAGCTGTTAATATGTGGGCCCAAGGCCATTTTGTACCTTATGTGGGCCTGAGGTCATTCTGATATTGATGGGCCTAAGGCTGTTCTGTTCATGTGATGGGCCTAAAACCATTTTGCTTATATAATGGGCCTAAGGCCATTCTGCTTATATGATGGACCCAAGGCCATTCCATGTTATATTGGGCCCAAGGCTGTTTCGTATTATGATTATGGATATTGTGAGAACCTTATGCTCATTTATTTACACAGCTTTACTGTATTGTTACTCATTGAGTTTTGCTCACCCAATATTATGTATGCACATGTAGGTGATCTGCAGCATGGAGCCCACCCTTAGAGTTAGCTTCAGGAGCTATTTTGTGAACATGTCGAGTCATGTCTCCGAGATGGAGTTTTGCCTTTGACTCACAGTATGCTTTGACTTTATTTTGTTTTAGCTATTATGGTCTTGGGATATTTAAACGATATGGATAAATTTCCTATGGTACTTTATTTTTGCATGGGCAAGTCAATGTGTAAATGTGTTATGGTGTAAGATTTATAATTTTGCTCATAGTAGCACAACTCAATGGACTTCTTCATTTGTTGTATGCTTCGCATATGGCCCCATTATTATAATTATTCTGTATGTTTATATGAGGGCGAAGGTAATCATGTGATTAATGGCTGGTTATGATCCAAACTTTCAGAAGTGGGTCTAGGCCATGACAAAAAGCTACCGCATCATGTAGCCAATGATGTAGAGTTGCATGATGGATTTCCAAAAGAAGAAGATCCAGAAGAAGAGGATGTTGAGCAGGAGGAGCCACAACCCCCTCTGCCAGAGACTGTTGGTCCACAGTTATGAAGATCATCAAGAGAGCCTAAGCCATCGTCAAAATGCCTAGCTTTTGAGTCTATTTTGCTTACTGATGAGGGGGAGAAGAGATGAAGTCCTTGTAGAAAAATCAGACTTATGATTTGGTAAAACTTCCCCAGGGTTGAAAAGCACTGAAGAACAAATGGGTGTTCAACTTGAAGAAAGATGGCAGCGGAAAGCTAGTCAAGTATAAGGCTCGATTGGTTGTCAAAGGTTTTGGGCAGAAGAAAGGTATTGATTTTGATGAAATTTTCTTGCCAGTTATGAAAATGACAATCATTCAAGTACTTTTGGGACTAGCGGCCAGTTTGAATTTGGAACTTGAACAAATGGATGTGAAGATGGCATTTCTCCATGGTAATTTGGAGGAAGAAATTTACATGGAACAACCAGAAGGTTTTGAAGTAAAAGGGAAAGAAAACTTAGTTTGCATATTGAAGAAGAGTCTCTACGACCTCGAACATGCACCGAGACAGTGGTACAAGAAATTTGACTCATTCATGGTGGGTCATGAGTACAAGAGAACTGTTGCAGAATAGTGTTTGTATGTCAGGAAATTTCTCGGTGGAAACTTCATCATACTTCTGTTCTATGTTGATAACATGCTGATTGTTGGACAGGATGCCACAACAATTAGATCACTGAAGAAGGAGTTATCATAGTCCTTTGACATGAAGGACCTAGGCCCTGTACAACAAATTTTGGGCATGAAAATTATGTGTGACAGGAAAGCCAAGAAGTTGTGGTTGTCACAAGAGAAGTATGTTAAACGGGTGATTAAGAAGTTTAACATGAAAAATACCAAGTCAGTCAGTACTCTGCTGGCTAATCATTTCAAGCTGATCAACAGTTCATGTCTCTCTTCTATAAAAGAAAGAGAAGAGATGAAGGCAATTCCCTACTCATCCGCCGTAGGGAGTTTGATGTATGCAATGGTGTCCACCCGACCAAATATTGCTCATGCTGTTGGAGTTGTGAGCAGATTTCTTTCTAATCCAGGGAAAGAGCATTGGGAAGCAGTGATGTCGATTCTAAGGTACCCTAAGGGTGCATCTAAAATGTGTTTGTGCCTTGGAGGAGCAAAACCAGTCTTAGAAGGCTATACTAATTTAGATAAGGCAGGCGATCTTGATGGTAAGAAATCTACATCAGGATTTATGTTCACTTTTCACAGGGGAAGCTATGTCTTGGCAGTCCAAGCTGCAAAAGCGAGTTGCTTTATCCATAAGCAAGGCAAAGTATGTTGTTGCAGCGAAAGCTGGGAAAGAGATGTTGTGGTTGAAGCGGTTTCTCCAAGAACTTGGACCAGAGCAGGAAAAGTTCACGGTACATTATGATAGCCAGAGTGCCATTGACCTAAGCAAGAATTCTATGTACCATTCTCGGATGAAGCACATTGATGTTCGGTATCATTGGATACGCAATGTGATAGAGAAGTAGTTATTGGAACTGCTCAAGATCCATACAGATAAGAATCCAGCCGACATGCTTACAAAGGTGGTCTCAAGAGACAAACTCGAAGTATGCGGGGACATTGTTGGGATGGACTTCTAGTAAGGATCCTACTCTCCATAGGTTTGGAGGGAGAGACTTGTTGAGTATCCACACCATGTGAACTTGGCTATGGAAGTCAAAAATGGAGGCTGCAAATTTGGACTATCCTCTTGTAGGGTGGTTGTGTTAATAGCTTGCCATTTATTCTGGTGGTTGGTTATTGGTAAGCAAGTGTTGATTTTTTGACTCTCCCGTTTGTGTATAAATGGAGAGGGTTGTGAATTGAGTTGATATATCAGAGTGTGAAAAAAAGAGAGAGTTGTGAGAAGTGTATGAGAGTTGTGAGTTGAGTAAAGAGAGTGAGAGACTTCTCCTCCATTGTTTTGTATTTTTACTCTGTTTATAGTGCATTCTCATTTCTCCTCCCATAGACATGGGCATTAGGCCGAACCACGTAAATATTTGTCTCATTTGTGTGTGTGATTGTTTGTTGATCATTTTATGGTTGTGTTTAATCCTAACAACACGATTAGGTGAAACTAACTTCTTTATTTATTAATTTTTTTCATTATGATGTTGCATTGAAGAACTAATTTTATATCTTTTGTTTTGTTTTTGCTGGGTCTTTGTAATTATTTATTCATTTTTTGGTTTGAAAAATAAGGGTAAGTAGAATGGTACTTCATGAATGTGTCCTACCTAAGATCTTAAATCTAACAAGTTCTGGTACTACAGAATACTATCTAGAGTGGGTGTTGTTCTGTCAAGTTCTCTGTGTTGTGAATGGTGATGCTCAGTTCTTATCAACTTGGATGAAACAATCTTCTTGCTTAGGTCTAGGTGTGAGAATTTTGGAATGATCAAAGGGGTACTTTTTGGCAAGAAAGCTTGTTTAGCTATGAGGATTCAAATTTGAAGGCCTAATTGGGTGCAAGGTTTTTTCTCAAGGAAAGAATGAAACCTCATGATACATGTGTTCAATGTGAGCCATGATTCGGAAAGTGATTACAGAGGCAAAACTATGTCAATGGTCCAACAATGATGGAATGGCTGGAGAATGAGTCAACAAAACTTTGGAAAAGTTGGAGACTGAGCAGTTAGGTGAAGGTGGAGCAAGTGGCTCAAGAATAAGAGAATAGTAGTGCACAAAATGGGCAGCATCTCCCCAAGTTTCCCAAAAATCCTTTTTTTTTGGACCTTGGGAAATGGGTCCTATTTATAGGCTTTTCCCTGGTTCCAAAGGATACCAAGTGGCCAAATGAAGTAAGGACATGTGTCCCTAAGAATTACATGGAATATTCTGCCTTGGACCACTAAGTTAAAGGTGCCACATGTCCCTCTATATGTACTGTGTACTATCTGTTTGGCACAGATGCCTCAGCAAGTGCACTTGTGGCGGAAGTGTTTACTGCTGCAACTTGCCTTATCAGCTTGAACCTCAACAAGTGTACTTTTGGCAGTAATGTTTGTCGCTGCACTTGCCTTCTCAGTTCAGTTTAGTCAAGACACGCATTCTCAAGATTTCATAGCCTACTATCAGCCATGTTTTCGTGTTTACCTCAACGAAGCCTCCACCCTTAGCCACCTAACCACAAACTCCCCAGCTTTCTAGGGTGAAGGCCACAGCCAAGCCTACTATCAGCCATGTTATGCCTAAGTACAAGGCCTAAGGGGGCTTCTTTGGTCCTACCTATGCAACCAAGGCAGGTCCCTGGCCTGGGTAAATGGAAAGGGAGTCCCTTGCGTTCAGGCTGCCTTGTTCCTATCTTCGTGGGGTTGCCGCTGTATACTAATATCTCTGGGCCTGCTATCAGCTCCAACCAATAAGCCTTGAAGCTTGCTGTCAGCGCTAAACTAGTGAGCTTCGGGGCTTGCTATCAACACCGAGCCAAAAATGACTTTTGGGGGCTTGTTATCAGCCCTAGGCTAATAATACCTTGGGGCCTGCTATCAGCGCCAAGAATTAGCATCTACTTGTGGAGGGAAAGCTTCTCCCAAAGGCTGTTATCACCTTGGCAGGGTGTTCTCTCCGTAAGTTAGTTGCAGCGGCTGTAGTTGCTGCACTGGCTATTTCCTGTGGCAAGTTCAAATAGTGGCATAGACAATACTAGAGATGGCGGTGCAGACAAAGTACCTCCGCAACTTGGTCACTAAAAATGTTGCCTCTGCAACTTAGTTGCTCTGATTTTCTCTTTACCTCAGCAACTTCAAGTGGTGGCATCGACAATACTATGAATGGTGGCGTTGAGGCAAAGTGGCTCAAAAGCTTCTCCCAAAGGCTGCTATCACCTTGGTGGGTGTTCCCTCTGCAAGTTAGTTACGACGGCTGTAGTTGCTGTGGTGGCTATTTCCTGTGGCAAGTTCAAATGACGGCGTAGATAATACTAGAGATGGCAGCGCCGACAAAGTACCTCCGCAACTTGGTCGTTGCAAGTGTGGCCTCTGCAAATTAGTTGCTCCGATTTTCTCTTTACCTTAGCAACTTCAAGTGGCAGCACAGGCAATGCTAGAAATGGTGGCGCTGAGGTAAAGTGCCTCAGCAACTTGACCGCTGCAAGTGTTGCCTCCATAACTTGACTTAGACATTTTTCTTGATAGGGTTTGTTCAGACCTTTGGTGGGTCAGACCTTCGGCCTACTGTTAACTCACTTACCTTGGGCTTTGGTCCATGCTCCTTTAATCATTCCTAGTCGCCTAATAGGGGCGATCTCTGCACTTAGGTCCATACTTAATTTCGACTTTAATTTCTGACCCTCTACATTTGCCCTTGCGCACATGGAGAACATGTGTTTTTCTGCTCGTGCATAATGTTAGGCTTCAAGTGAACCTCACCAGTAATGTTTCTTCATATAGTACTCCTTTAACTTTAGTTGCATAAGTGTGTCTTTCTTTGTCCAGGGTCTGTTCATCTCAAAGAGGGACAATGTCTTTGCTATTACTCCCTTAGGCTTAGGTAGCCCATCCAGTATTATGGGGCTTTCTTCAAACTTCGATGATAGTGATAATGTACCCATTAGCTTGCTACTTCATCGGTCCAAAACTCAAAGCATAATGAACCGAAAGGGGTAATAATAGTGGTCATAAGGAGCTTTCCTGGTGTAGATACAGAGGTAGTAGAAGGCAGTAGTGGAGACTTCGTCCCTGAGACCCCTAGAGCTGATCATAGGGTGAACATATCTCTTGGGCTGGAACCACTCAATATGGAGGTTGCTTATGGGGTTCTTCTCCTACATAGTCTTCACTAGTTCCACATGCTAAGGTTGTTGGAACCCAAATTGCTGCTGAATTTGAAAACATCGCGTCTGAGTTTAGTATTGCCAATCTAGGCTTGGCTCACCTGGTGGAGTTGGCTATGAACTTAGAGGCTGATCTTGCCTTGCACTAGGAGGAGCTTGGTGATGGGCTTCTTTATTTCATAAGGGGGCAATGTCTCTGCCATTTCTTCTTAAAGCTCAAGTGGCTCATCGATAATTGTTGGGCTTCTTCAAATTACGAGGATTATGATGACCTTATTGCATCACTGATCTCTCGGCCAAAGACTTGCAAGTTGATACTTTTAGACATTGAGGACGAACTAGTTGGCTAGGTCCAAGTCATGGAGGGAAACCGTGGCAACTTCCTTGCTGAGGGTGATGGTAATGAGTAACGCCAAGTTATAGTTGATGCCCAAGTTATGGATGATGAGATAGCTGTTGAGGGTGTTCCAAACCCAAAGTTTCCGGGCCCTATTAGCTCTACCCTTATTCCAAATCTTTCTGTACACTCTGACCACTCCTTTATTGGTAGTGATGACTTCATTCATGAGACTCCTAAAGATGGCTATGGGGTGAATGTATCACTTGGTCTTGAGAACCTCGGTCTCAAATGGAGGTTGTCTCTGGGGGTTCATCTTATTCTGCTGAATCTTTGTTAGTCGCACAGACTGGAGTTGCTGAGGGTTGAAGACATGGTAGTTGGCATTGGATAGTTGGGCATTCTGCAAATCTGCCCCCTGTGACTCAGACTGGTGGTACTGTGGCAGAATCTTATGTGCCTTCTAGGAGTGTCCCCTTCTTAAACTAGTGGGTATTTGCTGAGGCTACCCTCATACTTGTTCGTATTCAAGCACTGCACTTGGAGACTTTTACTGCTTTTAATGTTCCAGGATCAATGGTGCAAACAGTGTCGCTAGAGTTTTTCATTGGTTTTGTTCATGATTCTTGTCACCAAGAGAGTTCTAACGACTTTAGGCAAGTTTATGGAAGGTGCTGAGGCAAACCTCAGCAGGCTTGAGAGAAATGGCCTGAACTTGTCCTAGATGAAGGCAAGGCTCTAGGTGGTTGATGGGCTCCTTGAGCACGCTAGCCATGAATGCTTCTTTGGGGGAGACCATCAGAGATTACGAGTGCGCCTTGGAGCAACATCGCCAAAACCTGGCTCGGTTCAGGGAGAAGGATTCTGCTCTTATTACTCAGCTGTCTCAGGATGTTGGTTTGACAGACTCCTTGATAAAGGCCTTGATATGATGCATTTCTCTTTTTGCTTTTTCTTTTCTTTGTCACAACTTCTTTTCAAACATTGTAATCATGTTCTGGAAGTTTGACTTTTATGAAAAGCATGGATGTTTGGTAGTACTTTTGAGGTTCATTTCATCGCTTTCTTTACATTACTTATACATAGCTTCTAAAGATAAGCAAAACTCTTGCCATGAACAAAACTTCATCATGACTAAGTCTTTACATGGATAAAATTTCACTAGGTATGGAAAACTTTCTTCACACTAAGTGTTGGAAATATTAACAAAGACTTGAAACTGTTTGCTATCAAAACTAAGGAAAATATTCCTTTACATACTTGGCATTTACAGGACCAATTCTGAATCCATCATCTACCCTTACCAACTTGTAGTACCCATTGCTACTTGCCCCAGCAACTTTGTAAGGATCTTTCCATCTTGGTGAGAACTTGGGGATTGGTTGCCCCCGCATAATCACATCTAGTATCTTCCACACTAAGTGCCCTTCTTAAAACTCCCTGTGCTGGATAGATTGATTATAGGCGTGAGCTATGGACTGATGGTACTAAGGTTTCTAGTTGCTTCAATCAAGGCTGAAAAGGTAGGTAGATTATGGTTCACCAAGAAAAGTTTGTAGTTGCGTATGGCACCCTCCACACATGTGCTAACTAAATGAGCATCATACACTGGTTCATGGCAGTCAATGGCTTTGTCCTGGAACCGTTTGACATAAGCTAGTATATCTTCGCTTTCTTTTTGGACATCTCGCTCAAGTATGAGGGTAGTGACTTTTTCTTGGACTTGGAAGAACTTCATATGAAACTTGTTCACCATCTCCTTCCAACTCTTGATCGAGTTGGGGGCCAAGTTCACATACCAACTGTAAGCCTTTTCAGTGAGCGATTTGGAAAACTCCCGAAGGCACAGAGAGTGGTCACTACCATAGACACCAAGGGTTTCAATGAACCTCACCACATGTTCTTTGGCGTTGCCTTGCTTCCCGTTAAACTTCACAAACTTGGGTACCGTACATCCAGCTAGATATGGCATGGCCAATATCTCCGGAGGATATAGGGGCTTTATATCTAGGTCTGGGAGAGATGGTAGTTGCTTCCTGCTATGCTCTTGCTCAAGCATAGCCTGAACATCGGCTATAGTAACGAAGTGAATAGGCTAGTAAGGGCCAGTTTGCCCCTGTGTAGCTGAACCAGCAGCCGTGCCATTCACCTAAGGTACCGCCGGAGGCACCTGGCTCAGAGACCAATCCTCAGGGAGTGGGTTAGGCACTGGGTTTGAGATTGTTACAGGCAGAGAGACTTGTGCTGGAACTAGTCTAGACGTCATGGCCATAATAGCTTCAGTGAGAGTTTGTAAAGCTATAAGGATTTCCTTCTGCATATCCTGAAGTGACTGGACTACTTCGAATACAATGTCGTGGTCATGATCTTAGCATGTGCTGCTCTGCTATTAAAAGAACCTTGCTGCCACGGGTGTTGTTGAACTTCGTCATTTGCCATTTTTCCGGTGAAGTATGAAATCTACTGCGGGTATGAACCATCAACAAAGCAGCCTCCCCAGTGGAGTCGCCAGAAATATAGGGAGTTCAATGTGAGCTATGATTAGGAAAGTGATTAAAGAGGCAAAACTATGTCAATGGTCCAACAATGATGGAATGACTGGAGAATGAGTCAACAAAACTCTGGGAAAGTTGGAGAATGAACAACTAGGTGAAGGTGGAGCAAGTGGCTCAATAATAAGAGAATGACAGTGCACAAAATGGGCAACATCTCTCCAAGTTTCTCAAAAATCCTCCTTTTTTGGACCTTGGGAAATGGGTCCTATTTATAAGCTTTTCCTTGGTCCCAAAGGATACCAAGTGACCAAATAAAGTAAGGACATGTGTCCCTAAGAATCACATGGAATATTCTGCCTTGGGCCACCAGGCTAAAGGTGCCACGTGTCCCTTTGCATGTACTGTATAATATCTGTTTGGCACAGATGCCTCAGCAAGTGCAGTTGCGATGAGAGTGTTTACTGCTGCAACTTGCCTTCTCAGCTTGAATCTCAGCAAGTACGGTGGTAATGTTTGCCACTGCATTTGCCTTCTCAGTTCAGTTTAGTCAAGATATGCATTCTCAGGACTTCATAGCCTACTATAAACTATGGTTTCGTGTTCACCTCTGTGAAGCCTCTACCTTTAGCCACCTAACCACAAGCTCCCCAGTTTCTCAAGGTGAAGGCCACAACCAAGCCTGCTATCAGCCAGGCTGTGCATTAGTACAAAGCCCAAGGGGGCTTCCTTGGTCCTGCCTATGCAACCAAGGTAGGTCCATGACCTAGTTAAATGGAAATGGAGTCCCTTGCACTCGGGCTGCCCTGCTTCCATCTTCACGGGTTGCTGTAGTATACTGGTATCTCTGGGCCTACTATCAGCTCCAACCAGTAAGCATTAGGGCCTGCTATCAACACTAAGCTAGTGAGCTTCGAGGCCTGCTATCAACGCTGAGCTAAAAATGACTTTTAGGGGCCTGCTATTAGCCCTAGGCTAATAATGCCTTGGGGCCTGCTATCAGCACCAAGCATTAGTCTCTACTTGTGGAGGGGAAGCTTCTCCCAAAGGCTGCTATCACCTTGGGGGTGTTCCCTCCACAAGTTAGTTGCAGTGGCTGTAGTTGTTGCGGTGGCTATTTCCTGTGGCAAGTTCAAATGGTGGTGCAGATAATATTAGAGATGGCGGCGCCGACAAAGCACCTCCGCAACTTGGTCGCTGAAAGTGTTGTCTCTGCAACTTAGTTACTCCGGTTTTCTATTTACCTCAACAACTTCAAGTGGCGACATCGGTAATACTAGGAATGGCGGCGCTAAGGCAAAGTGCCTCAAAAGCTTCTCCCAAAGGTTGTTATCACCTTGGTGGGTGTACCCTCTACAAGTTAGTTGCGACAGCTGTAGTTGCTGCGGTGGCTATTTCTTGTGGCAAGTTCAAATGGCAGCGTAAACAATACTAGAGATGGCGACGCCGACAAAGTACCTCCATAACTTGGTCGCTGCAAGTGTTACCTATGCAACTTAGTTGCTCTGATTTTCTCTTTACCTCAGCAACTTCAAGTGGCGGCATCGACAATACTAGAGATGGCGGCATTGAGGCAAAGTGTCTCAGTAACTTGACCGTTGCAAGTGTTGCCTCCGTAACTTGACTCAGACATTTTTCTTGATGGAGTTTGTTCGGACCTTTGGCGGGTCAAACCTGCTCTAGCTCACTGTTGACTCACTTCCCTTGGCCTTAAGTCCATGCTCCTTTAATCATTCCTAGTCGCCAAACAGAGGCAACCTCCGCATTTAGGTCCATACTTAATTTTGACTTTAATTTCTGACCCTTTACAATGTGTTTGTTTTGTTTTTGTTTTTTTAGCTTGGTTTAATTGTATTGTTCCAGATTTATTAATGAAGTTCTCTTGTTCCAGATTTTATTGGAGATAACTATCTAAACGTGTTTTATTTGTGTTAACTTGTGTTAGGGAAAATAGATGATTTCCTACAAGTAAATCAATCAATGAGAATGCGGAAAAATTAAATCAATAGCGACACAAGAATTTACGTGGTTCCTTCAATGTGAGGTACGTCCACGGGATTGAAATCTGATTCCATTATCAACCAAAAAGTTTCCAAATGATTACAAACGAGATACGAATGGTCTCACAAACCACCCTTAGGTGAATTTCAAATAATCACAAATAAACAAGAGGAAAGACCTCACAAAATAGATGAATAAAAGTCTTCAAAACAGATTATAGAATACCTAAAATAATAGACCCAAATCAATCCACACGCTGTCGCTATATCCAAATAAACTTCCCAGAATCAATCGGAATCAAAGCATCCACCAAAAGAAAAGCAATGTTCTAGCTGCCGCAGGACACCCACGAGAAAAGCAAACCAATACTAATCAAATATTGTTAATTCTTTGGTTTTATATCAAAACCCTAGTTGCTTCCAAACTGATTATAAAATACCCATTGGGCCTCCACAAGTTAGGTATAATATATTAAAAATATATTATAACCAAACACCAAACAAACTAAATATTTTAATAAATCAAATTGGTCCTATACTCCAATAAGGAGGTATACCCAACAATTCTCCCCCTACTGACTTAGGTGAAGACATCAACCATACCCGCCAAAGTTTGATACTTCAAATGTTTGTCCCTTGACAAAATTTTAGTCAACATATCTGAAATATTATCATCTGTGTGAACCTTTTCGAGTTGCAACAATTTTAAATGTAACACATCACGAATCCAATGGTATCTCACATTAATGTGTTTTGATCTCGAATGAAAAATAGAATTTTTACTCAAATGAATAGCACTTTGACTATCACAACAAAGAATATACCTTTCTTGCTTTAAACCCAATTCTTGCAAAAATTTCTTCAACCATAACTCTTCTTTGCAAGCTTCTATAATGGTAATAAATTCAGCTTCGGTAGTTGAGAGAGCAACACAGTTTTGTAATTTAGATTGATATGCCATAGCTCCCTCTGCAAATGTCATCAAGTACCCCGAAATAGATTTTCTAGAATCAACATTACCGGCTATGTCGGAACCTGTGAACCCATCAAGCATCAGCTTACCATCTCCAAAACACAAACATAACTTCGAAGTCCCTCGAAGATATCTTAAAATCCACTTCACCGCTACCTAATGCTCTTTACTCGAATTAGAGAGAAAACGACTCACCACACCAACGACATGAGAAATATCTAGCCTTATACAAACCATGGCATACATCAAAGAACCAACCGCTAAAGCATAAGGAATTTTCAGCATCTCTTCCTTGTCTTTCTCACTTGTAGGACATTGATTTGAACTCAGCTTGAAGTGACCCGCAAATGGACAACCAACCGACTTTGCTTTATCCATGTTGAACCTCTCAAGAACTTTTTCAATGTAGCTTTCTTGAGACAACCAAATTAGTCCCTTTTTACGATCACGAACAATTTTCATACCAAGTATTTTCTTTGCCCATCCCAAATCTTTCATAGCAAACGACTTGCTCAACTCCAATTTCAACCTGTTAATCATAGTGTAGCTTGACCCATAATTAACATGTCATCAACATAAAGCAAAAGAATAATAAATTTACCATCCGGGAAATTTTTCACAAACACACAATAATCCGAAGTGGTTTTAGAAAAACCATTATTCATCATGAAAGAGTCAAATTTTTTGTACCATTGCTGCAGGGCTTGCTTGAGGCCATACAAACTTTTCTTCAATTTGAAAACAAATTGCTCTTTCCCTTTCTCTACAAAATCTTCTGGTTGCTCTATGTAAATTTCTTCTTCAAGGTCACCATGAAGAAATGTGCTCTTCACATCAAGTTGCTCAACTTCAAGTTTCATACTTGCGGCCATGCCAAGTACAACCTGAATAGAATACATCTTCACAACCGGCGAGAAAATCTCATCAAAGTCAATACCTTTCTTTTGCCCAAAGCCTTTCACAACAAGATGTGCTTTGTATCTCGGATTCTTGCCATCATTCTTCAATTTGAAAATCCACTTATTTTTCATAATTTTCTTCCCCTTAGGCAGCTTCACTAAATCATAAGTGTGATTTTCAAGGAAGTCATTTTTTCTTCCATGGCCTTTTTCCAATCATCTTTCTTTGCATGCTCAACTACTTCTTGGTAGCTCTCGAGCTCCCCTTGATCAAAAATCAACACAAATTCATTAGGAGGATACTTTTTTGAAGGTTGTCGGACCCTTGTACATTTTCTTAACTCAAGTTGTGGTGGCGATTCTTGAGTTGGATGCTCTTCCTCAATTTCTGGCTCAAGTACATTAGGATTAGTATCATCCTGCCCATCTTCAATAGGTGGCAACACATCTCTCCCATTTTCATCATCCACTGTAGCTTGGCTTTTCGCGCTCCCTTTCAAAAGAATGAATAGCCCATACAGTTCAGACTTCACTTGTGGGTTCTGCATCTGATTTCACAAGTGTAATGTGAAACAGTGGAAACACCAAAAGAGTCCAAATCCGGTAATTTCTTTTGAAAAATTAATGTTTTGAATCAAATGCCAAAAATGGACTGCTTTGCCAGATATTAGAGCCACCACCTAAATATTTATTTTGGAAAATTTAGGAAACCCGTGACTCGTACCAAAGGCCATTAGTCATTCGTTACCAAAGTGTCTTGGTTTGGGAACTTAGGTATGAGAGGGGAAGGTCATTAATTGAGCACCCCACTCACCCGATCAAAGATCGGCCTCTACTAATCATGATGTGATTCTTATGTACAGTATATATATTCTTATTTTATTTTTAACATACAAGTATAGACTAATTTCACTAGAAGTTGGAACGTTTGATTTTATGTTTGTTTTGAAAAAGTGTTTTGAATATGTACCACTTGAAAAAGTGATCTCTTATATACATTAATCAAAGTATTCCAATTTCAGTGAATAGCCTTCATCCATAGGCATTCAAACAGGTATATCAAGTAAGCATTTAGCCTAATGGTAGTATGTTTGATATGACAGCAATCACACTCATGCAATATGCTAAAGCAAAAATGCTTACCTTATGTCCAAAGGCGAGTCAAAAGAAAGCAAATAGTTAGAAAAAATGCATGATCCTAATTAATACAATATGACTAATGCAACACATACAACGTGCAAGTAATAAGTTCGGCTACTAGCATGGTATTAGCGTACGTATTCAAGTAAATAGGTTGAATTTGACATTTGAATAATATGATGGAGCCGAACTTTTAAGTATGCAAAATGAATGGATGCAAGTCATGGAAATACTAATTTGAAAATATGATGTCCCTATACTAACCATCATAAGTAGATAAATAAAAAGGAGAAAGAATGGGGTTGGAAGACATACAACTTATTACATATTTGTCCTCGCGAAGGAGGGTCCGAATATCCAAGTGTCCGAATAAATAATAATGAAAAGGGGCTGTCTAATTTATTACAACAAATATGCAATGATTGCGCGATGCTCCTCAGGAATTACTTTGTTTTCCTTGTTGGGAACTGTTTTATTTCACCATATCATTGCTTTCAACCAAAAGTGTATTGTTTGCAATTTAATAGAGCCTTGTTGACCCAGAATACGACTCAGTCGAGCCCCAAATAAATCCAATCATACCTTGTTTTCTTGCGAAAATCTATTTTTTGTACCTGAGGTGAAACAGTGCAGACATGGTATTCCTAGCCATGTTTGTCTCTTCTACCCTTCTCTATCATAGAAAATACTTAAGAGAGGAGCGAACTCGGTTCCCAAACCATCTATGGTTGCAAGTTAATTTGCAAGATGATTTTGAATGCGATAAAACAAAGATCAATAAATGTAATGCATAACAACCACCTCTCCCATCAATCATGAAGTGAATTCAAGAAGGGAAGTAGAGACGCTTCAAAGTTCATCAAAATATCATGAATTGATGTAAGACAAGCCTTGACACAATAGACTCCGGCATAATGTCTGGCCGTAAAGACGCTTCAAGATTCATCAAAACATCATGAATTGATGTAAGATAAGCCTTGACACAGCAGACTCGGTATAAAGTCTGACTGAATACAATATTAGTTCTTTATGTCGGTTCTAATCCAATTAATCAATTTTATTAGCCTTTTTTTATTACCTTTCCATTTCTTTCTCTTTTCTCTTTTTTGTCCAAAAGTGATATGTACATCCACTAAGTCCAACACATAATAAAGAGAAACAAGTATTAACTTAACCCGAGAAAATAAATCTTATTTTCTTCGGGGAAATTACAAAGGAAGAGTCAAACTCATTTACAAGTGATAAGGGATTTCAAGTCAAACCCAAGATGTGCAATAACGATTAGTCAAACTCAAAAGAGTGATAATGACTTGGGAAAAACCCAAAGTGAGCGATAATGACTTGAAATCCAAACTTGATAATAAGCTATAATGACACTTTCCTTGGTGATTTCCAAGGGTTTAACTAAAAAGTTAGTCCCTTAAAAGTAAATACACTGGTGATAAAAAGAAATAAAACATAAAAGATTGGCTTTAGTATAAGAAAGATGTATGCCTTTGGTAATGAACCTCCGAAAAGATTAAACCATTAAGCATGGAAAAATTTCTTTCTTATACTTGAATAACAATCTCATTTTTTCACAACTTTTTAATCGAAATAAGCAAAGAATGGATGGAGGTTGCAGAGATGATTATGTGAAGTTGATTAATTAGTAAATACAAAAAAAACATAATATTAAAATAAAAATTATTGACATAAATTAAACAGTCCCTAATAGCATAATTTAAGCTAGAAAAGGTGAATAAATTCAAGCTAGTAAACAAATTTAAAGATGGGTGGCTAATGCCCCCCCCCCCTCCCACACACACACTTTAATAACTTCAAATCACATATTTTAGATGTTGAAAAACAGCCCCAAATCATTCCCAAATCAGCCCCAAAATAGAGGCAAAAGTTAGAGAAAACAAGTGGGAAACACAAGGATAAAAGCTTGGAATAAGGTTCAAGCAAGGGTGATTAACCCCTCCACCTTTGGGTAGCTTTTAATCACAAGTTTTTTCCCTTAAAACATTCCCAAAATAGTATGAAAACACAAGAATAAGATGAACAAAGATTGAAATAAAACAAAGGAAGCTTTACCTCTTGTAGAGAAGGTGTTATTGTTGTAAACCAAACTTGATTCCAAAGCACCCTCAAGCTTGAGTTATGATCTTCAAGTCTCAAATCAAGTTCCAAGTTCAAGCTCTTGTATGATATGTATGGATGATATTGGAGCTCCAAGGCTGACATGAGAGCTTATGGAAGGACAAAGATGAAGTAGCTTTGATATTTTTTGGATATTTCTAAGAGATTTCTAAACTTTTGATATTGTTTCTTTCTCTGTAACTCTTAATCTTGTTTTCTTAACCTTTGATACAGCAGGATGAGCCCTGTATTTATAGAACTTAAGCTGCTACTCAAAATATCTGCAGAATTGGGTAGCTGGCAGATTGCTGTACAAACTGCCTGAAATGTCAAGAGGTCTGGTCGGACCTTTGTGTCTTCGGCCGGAGGTCAATGTATGCCCACTGTTCCTCACTTTCAGGTTCAATACAGGTACAAAACTGACTTTCTGGGGTAGAAATACAATGGGTATGGCAGGTTGGAATTGTTTAGAGCTCGAACTCGGATTCTTTTATTGAGAATTAAAACCACGTACACAATATAATCATCATCGTCGAGTGCTCGGAATAAAGCGCCTAAGTTTTACGAGCGGTCAAAACTGGGGTGTCTACAGTTACCTCACTTTGACAAAGCTCGAAGTCATTTCTTGACGCGAGTAAATGTCAAAGCCCAAAGACGACCCATTTGACAAGATCGTAAGACTTTGGGCAAACAAACATATGTGCAAACAATTGGTTGAACCCGAGAGCTGCCTACGTATCCCATTGCAAGGAATCAAACCTGCGTAGTTTAGGGGCAAGATGTAAAATGATATGTAAAACATAACTTATGATCATGCAATGAAATGCAATCAAGACAATGATGTGACACTGAACGAAAGCACGAATAAGAGCAAAACAACTCCAGTCGTGTCTCACATGAAAGGAGAAAAGGTGAATTCGAGATCCAAACGCACCGTGTGCGAGAGGTGGTCTTGAGTTTGAACTTGAGATCCAATCGAACCGTCTGCGAGAGAAGGGATGTGAACTCAAACTCGAACTTGAGATCCAATAGCGCCGTATGCAAGAGGAGGCGTAGTGAACTTGAGTTTGAACTTGATATCCAATCGCGCCGTATGCGAAAGGAGGAATGTGAACTCAAACTTGAACTTGAGATCCAATCGCGTCGTATGCGAGAGGAGGAATGTGAAATTGAACTTGAACTTGAAATCCAATCGCGCCGTATGCGAGAGGAGGAATAGTGAAGTTGAACTTGAACTTGAGATCCAATCGCGCCGTATGCGAGAGGAGGAATAGTGAACTTGAACTTGAACTTGAGACCAAATCGCGCTGTATGCGAGAGGAGGAATGTGAACTCGAACTTGAACTTGAGATCCAATTGCGCCATATGCGAGAGGAGGAATAGTGAACTTGAACTTGAACTTGAGATCCAATCGCACCGTATGCGAGAGGAGGAATAGTAAACTTGAACTTGAACTTGAGATGCACAAGACAGTGCGATGTGAGAAATTGGGGTGCACAAGATAGTGCGATAGGATTGAAATTGCACAGTCGTACCTAGTCGTAGTTCATACGAAGAGGACGAAGGTTTTAACAAAATAAACATGAAATCCTAAATGTGAAGTCCAAACACGTGTCACACGAATGGAAGAAGGTATAGTAGAATGATTACTTTTTTTTTATTTGATTTGATTGAATTTTTTTTTCTCTTTTTTTGTTTTTTTTGTTTTTTTGTCTTGTTTGTTTTTCTCTTCTTTTTTTTTTTTTTCGGTATACATGTTTACTCAAAATAATGATAATACAATGAAACAAACTATACACATGATGATTTGATTTTTTTTGTTTTGTTTTTTTTTTTTTTTTGTGTAAAATAACAATTCATAAAACAAAACACAAACAAATGGTTTGATTTTTTTTTTTTGGTCATCTTCTTATTTATTTTTTTGTAAAATAACAATTAATAAAATACAAACAAAATGGTTTGATTTTGTTTTGTTTCCTTTTCTTTTTTTATTTTTTTCCTGTCTTTTTCTCTTCTTTTTTTTTTTTTTTTTTTGAAACATAACAACTAATAAAAACAAAACAAAATAATAAAAAGAACTTTTATAGAAGTCCGGCCGGATCTCGGCAAGGTTCGGCCGGATACACAGACCTCCGACCGGACCCCTTCGTGACGGCAAGGGTAGATTTGGTAGAGCCACAACTTTCCCTTTTAAAAACACAAATCAACCCTCATTTCTTCACTTCCTCCAAATTCGAAACTTCCCCTCTCTCTCTCTAGGATCCCTCTCTCTAGATTTCTCTTTTCTTGAATTTCCCAACAATCCTCACCATTTTTTCTTTGAAACCCTTTTTATCATCTACATTTTGAATCGATTGGTTTTTAATTTGGTGGAGTTTGGTTTTTTTTCTCTTCATTTTTCTCATTTTTACCCACAATTTCCTCTTCCTCCCTTTGATTTTACATACTCTCTTCACTTTCTCTCTCCTGGGGTTTTGAAATTTGAGATTTCTACCCATTTTCCCTTACTTTCTCACTTTGTCTCCATTTTTCTTTACTTTTCCCTATGGCTAGTGACGAGATTCCTGTCCCGAACCTTGCCATAGGTTTAGGAGCTGCCCTTGGTGCAGACATAGAGGCAGAGGAGGTTACTGCTTTGCTTTCCCTTGCCGAGAGATCTTTTGATGTGGCTACCTACCAGCCGCGCACACATATCCTATGACCAAGCAGGATCCTAAGATTCATGGGCTTCATCCCAGGGCTAGAGGAGGACACCCTATCATGCGAGCCCATGGAGCACTTGTCTGCTGATGCCTCCACGGTAAACAACTTTCTTTTATTGCACTTTGTGCACATATTGAAACTGATAAACAGACCATTCACCTCTACTGTATACATTGATATAATTCCCATTCAACAGGTCGTAGCCAGGAGGATTATCGGTTATGGGACCATATCGGGCCCCCGACGTTGGTACGAGCGACTTCCCGTGGAGGTTCGCACAGTAGTCGATGCTGCTGGTTTTGGGCCCTTCTGCTCCGGGCTCATACAGATGTGAGCTGAGTCAGTACTATAAGAGCTTTGGTCGAGAGATGGTAGGACACCACAGACTTGTTCCACTTTTCTTTGACCGGGGAGATGACGCTGATGCCATATGACTTCTCGATGCTCACTGGCCTGCAGGTCGGAGTTTGCTGCTCGATCCCATTTGATCCAAACATGGCACAGTAGAGAGCTGCACAGCTCCAGCTTCTTGGAGCGATCCCAGACATCAGCAGTCAGAGGATGGTGCGCTATAGCTGGTTCTATGATCATTTCATCGATCGTCAGCCAACTACTGCAGATGAGGTTGCCCAGTACGCCCGTAGCTTCCTCGTGTAGCTCCTCGGTACTACCCTGTTTGCAAACAGGGAGAATACCGTGGGGATATACCTTCTTGGAGCACTGGTACACCTATCGACGGTGATAGAGTATGACTGGGGTGGCGCTAGCTTGGCCACCTTGTATTGCTACATGAGCTCCATGTCCCGCTGCAAGGCGGATTTACTCGGTGGCTACTAAAGAGTTTGGGAGGTACGCATCTCACTCCTAATCTTTCTATTCAACTTTGCATTCTGTAGTTTACATTTTCTGCTCATCTTTACTTTGCATTTTCATTTTTTGCTCATCTACTTTATTCATGCTCATCTGTTTACAGCTCTGGGTTTACACGTATTTCACCACTCTAGCTCTGGTCCCAGTGAGGTCGATTGAGTTATCAGTATCCCGCTCTCGTACTACAACTCGTGGTTCGAGCGGTGTCGCCTCGTAGACTGCACCTTCCTATACTTTCGCCACTACTTCGATACGATCAGTGCGGACCAGGTAACACAATATCATTCTTTGCATTTCATATCACTGTTCTCATACTATACTAGCATCCTCATACTGTTGACATCTGCCACTACACTATTTTGCTCATTATACACTGATTTTCTGACACTGAATGATATCTGACACTATACTGTCACTGTACTGATAACACTGCATTGATTCACAAGTTGATTGGCATCCCTAGGCCGGTATTCTCCCAACGTTGAGGACGACTTACACCGCCGCATGGCATGCCTCTACCATGCAGGTTCTCTTCGAGGGCCCCTTCGACCGGGCATTTTACTTAGAGAAGAGGTTCATTCGCCAGACCCGAGGCGTCGCCAACCTCGATGTTCCATTGCCTCCTCCACCGACTACGAGGGTAGTGGATGAGATGCAGAACAGACTTATGATCGACTGTAGACACCCCATTTTTGACAGCCCTTAAGACTTGGGTGCTACTGATGGCTTACTTGGTGATGAAAGGTGTGCAGTGCAAAAGTTCGATTTCTTCGGCAAGGAGAGAAAGTCAAATCCCAACTTCATACCCCTTTTTTGGACCAAAACAATTTTGAATGGTTTTTAGACCTTAAAACCCTCTCTTTCATAATATTTTTGAAAAGAGTTTCTACGATGTTCCGAGGCTCGCATTTTGTTAAATGTTGCGCTTTTCGATAAACCGAGCAAGGACAAAGTAGAAATCAATGAAGGAGAGATGAACTCTATTGAAAAATCTTTCAAAACACCTTGTTTAAGGGTTTGGATTTGAAGAAAATGAGAGAGGAGAGGAGAAACCAAGTTGGAGAAGAAGTTTGGCATGAATCCGGGTAGGATCGAAACTGAGCAGTCTTCACTAAAAGAGGTATAACTTTTTGTACACTTGAATTTTTTAAGTGAGGATTCCACCATTGGAAAGAAGACTTTCAGGGCTACAATTTAGGCTAAAGAAGAACCTGAAAATGAGTCCAGATGAAGGAGTTATGTCCATTTGAAGTCGGGCCCAAAAAGTAGATTTTTCTGTCCAGCCAGAGGTGGAAGTTTCTGACCATGAATGGGATTTTTTGGCCATGTGCCGGCCATTAATGGCCAATGCCGGCCCCCTACCATCCAAGAGTGTCCCATGCCGGCCAACAATGATCAAGGGCCAGCTAACAATGAAGAAGTGTCGGCCATTGATGCAGAAAGGCAGATTTTTGCAGATATTTTTGTTCCAGCTGGCACAGCTGTCCCTCTTGAGATATTTTCGACCTAAGGCTCTTATATTGCTATATATTGAAGCCATATCTCTCACATTGAAGGGTTAGAACATTTTGGGAGTAAAATGTTGGGAGCCTTTCTCTCTACACCTCTCTCTCTCTACATTTCTCCCTCTCAAGAACCTTTGCGCATAAGAGCTTATAAGTGTGGATGCACTCCTCCTTTGCCTTTGAACCCTTAATCAAAGTTGTTGATCCTTGGGCTGAGGTTGCTAGAAGGCTTTGTTGGAGCTCCTTAAGGTCACTTTGCTTGGTTTTGTGGCCTAAAGTTGTGTTGTGCTTCAAGAGGTATAACTCTCTCCCTTTAAGCTTGTCTTCCATACTTTCTTTGCCATCTTTTTCTACCATTTCAAGGCTGGTTTTAACTTGTTAAAAACTCTGATTTTGAGGTTCTAAAATGGTGGTTTAAGCCTTGTTTGGTTAGGGGGTGCTTCCTCCCTTTTGCTCCTTGGCTTGTAAAGCCTTTTGAGCTATCTTTCAAGCTTTTCAAACAATCTCTTTTTGGCCTTAAAACCACTGAATTCTAGAGGAATTTCAATGATGGAAAGGTGGTTTTGAGGTTCAAAATAGGAGGGGGTGGTCCCCTCTTCTCTTGTCTTGTTTGCATGTGTTGATGGCCTACCAAATGAGCATGTATTTCTACCTTTTTGTAGCCTAGTTTGAGCATGGTTTTGGCCTTATTTTAACATGTTTAAACTCTGTTTTTGGCTGGTTTGGCCATGCATTGCTTGCATCTTGCACTTGTAGTGTAAACTTGCTCACTAGCCTAGTGTACTTGACAGTTTAGCCTATTAATCTAGCATGTGTATGCTCCACTCCAACATGTTTTTGGCTCTGATTTAGCATGCTTTAGGACTATTTTGAGTGGCCTTGGCCTTTTGAGGCTTGCTTTGTATAGCTATAGTAGAGTTGACCTTTACAAGCTTTGTGATTTAAGGCTTCTAGCATGCTTTTCTTGAGTGTTTGCATGCTATAGCATCATGTGGTATGTAATTTCAGAGCATATATCACTATCACACTCTCACATATTCCACTCTTTAAATGCTTTTGAGAGTTGTGCCTTATGCCTTGCTTGTAAGCCAATTTGTGTGCATGTTTGTTTAGTCTTTTGAGCTTCAATTCCAGCATGTTTAGGCCATTGTTTTGGCATGATTAAGCTCTGTTCATGGCTGGTTTAGTCATTTAAGCTTGATAATGCATGCCTCTTGTGTGATGCTCTTCACTAGCCTTAGTGTTTTTGGGCCATTAACATGCCTTGCATGCATTACTTGCATGATTTTGAGTCACTTAGCATGTCATTTCAGTACTGAAATATGTGTCATTGCACTCCATGGTTTCACTCTTTCATTCACTTCGAAAGAGGTCTTAAGCCCCTTGTTGGCTTGAGCATGAAATTGAGGCATTCATGCCTAATGGTTTTAGCCTTCTCTTGAAGGTTTCTACTAACCAAAAGCATGAGGCTTCTTTCATGCTCAAGGTGCTTGTGGCTGAGGCCATCTTTCCCATTAGAGGACTTTCACATTGAACTAAACTGGTTAATGAATGACTCGATAATTTTAAAATGTGTAAACAAGAAATGAATCAAGTAAAACATGCCAAGATAAGCATGTTGCATGTGCATTGCATTGTGTTCAATCGGACGTTACATTGAACACAAGGTGAATTGGTTCATTTCATACTTGAAGTGATGAAAATGAGCCAATTCCCTTTGTCTCTATTGCCTTTGATTATCCATGATAAGGTAATGAACTTGTGTCTTTATTTGTGCATGTATTGAAAGTGTACAACTTGGATCTTTAACCATCATGCATTGCATGCTTGATTGATAGTTTTAGATCCAAGGGTGCCACTCCTTTGATGTTTTAAGATAATAAAGAGTGGCACAGTACATACATGCCTTAGGGAGACCCTCAATTTTCTCTGTTTTGTGTTCTGTTGCAGTTTGGTGTCACAGCACACCAGTGGCCGGCAGTGCCACACTGATGGCCGGCACCCTTTCATCTTTGTTTGGCAGAGGCCCACTCTTGGCCGGCAGATGGCCGGCAGCCACCATTCATGGCCGGCAGCCCACTGGTGCACTCCCCAACATTGATTTGGTAAGGTTCAGCAGCAAGTTCTTGAAGACACCCTGCAAACAGAGCCTCTAGAGAAAAAATGAGAGAGCTTTTCGGGGTGAGAAACCGAGTGCATGCATGTTTATCTTCCAAGCAGAGCCGAGGCAGCATAGTTTGGTGCTTTACTTGTTAGTTAGCATTTCAATTTGTAATTTAATTAATTTGTTAATTAATTAAGTGTTGTAATAATTAGGTAGCTTAGTCTAGCTATTTCATTATTGTTTTGTAATAATTAGTCTAATTAGCTTAATTAGATTAGTTGTTTAGCTTAGCTTAGATTAGCTTAGCGTATTTATTTGGACCCCCCATCGAGAGGGCACAATGTTGTAATAAGGGTGCGTGTGTGTGTGTGCATGTCTTCCAACCCCACTTCTTTCTCCTTTTTATTTACCCGCTTTCAGTGGTTAGTTTACGGCACGTTTTGATTAGCATACCTTATGCTTGCATGTTTGCATCATTCATTTGTCTTGCATGCACCGGGCTCGACGCATCATTCAAACTGCATTGTATTTCAATGCACTTACTTGAATACGTGTTCTAAAGCATGTTATCAAGAGTTGCATTCATATGCCATCTTAGATAGCCGAGCCTATTTAGTTGCATTTTGCATGTGTTACATTAGGCATCTTAACATAGATAGGAGCATGCATTGTTTTTTAACTAGTTTTCTGTTTTGGCTCGGAGTACACTGTAAGTGTTTATGCTTTAGCATACTTGCATGAGTGTGAGTGTTGCCATGACAGCATGCTTTCCATGAGGCTATTTGCTTAAGTGATTAACTGCATAAATGCCTGTGGGTGGAGGCTTGATTGCCTGAATTGGAACAACTCGATGATTGTGAGTTTTAAGCCCACTTTGCGAAGTGGCAAAATTATGTTTTAAGCCCACTTGAGGGTGGCAAATCCGTGTTTTAACCTACTTGCGAGTAGCACCTTCAAACCATTTTCGAAAACAAATATGAGTTGTTTTGTTCCAACTTGAGCGATTTAGTCTATACTTGTATGTTGCACGTATCACATAGTAAGTTAGATTAATAACCGAATAAGAACACGTGAGGTTTATAAAAACAACATATCATGTTTAGTAGAGGTCGATCTTTGATCGGGTGAGCGGAGGTGCTCATTTCAGGACCTTCCCCTCTCGTACCCAAGTTCCCAAGCCGAGGCAACTTTGGTGATGACGGACACGTGGCCTTAGGCACGAGTCAGGGTTTCCTAAATTTCCCAAAACAAAATATTTAGGTGGCGACTTTGTAATCTGGCACAATAGTCTATGTTTGGCGCTTTTTGATTAAAATTGATTTTCCAAAACGATTTGCCAGATTTGGACTCTTTGGTGATTTATCAGTCTTACAATGTACTTTGTGAGATTAGATTCAGAACCGTGACAGGAGTCCGAACTGTAGTAGCACAGACCCAATTTGCGCCCTATCCGAAAGGGGCGTGGAGAGAGTTCGGGCAGTCTACATTGACCTCTTGATAGAGGGAGAGGACGGTGACAGATACCATATGGCTGGCAACTTCACTACCTTCTTACACACTCGAGTGATGGCGCCTCTCATCCCAGGCGTGGCCCATGCTGTTCCAGAGGTCGCTGCTGCTGCCCTTGCTGAAGATGCCCCTATTCTTGGGTTTCTTGTGATTCCTAGGGAGATCACATACATGCGCCCAAACGGGGTGCTCGAGCAGATTCTGATCGATGAGATCGAGGAGACGGACTCCCGAATAGTGTTCGCTTCAGGCATCGAGCAGGTACATATTTCTTTATTATTCCACTCACTGCACTTCAACTTGTTTTGCTTTTTACCATTTCTGTTCATCCTGCTTTATTGCTTCTGCTTCTTGCTATATTTCTCAAACTTTCTCTCTTTTTTTTGCAGGTTCCTCGGGCATTTGCAGATGAGCTTGCGCGGACAGTTGACCAGCTACTCCTCATGGTGTGACGAAGTCAGACCACTCTAGCCGCTCACGGGATTGAGGTAAGCTTTGCTCCTAGTTTACAATCATTTCATTCCAGTTCTGTTTGACAGCTTATAACTATCTGCACCCTCTTTCCCTTTTTTTCTTTTCAGCTTGGACCAACGCTCGTGGCACATGCAGGACCGTCTTTGGCTAGGAGACAGAGACGGGGCCCAGTAAGGGGCAGAGGAGGAGCTGATCGAGGGAGAGGTCGAGGGAGGCAGCGTTCATCGTCCGAGGATTCTTTTAATGGCTCTATGACCCTTGAGGAGGAGGGAGAGGAGTTTGACATACAGTCTAGCAGTGCCAGTGATGACAGCGATGTACTCCCTCTACAGTCGAGGAAGAGGAGAGCTAGGACGAACTATTGATGACGATGACTTTCTCTTTTGGTGTTTTGGTTTTATTTGTTTTTGTTTTTGTTTCTATTTCTTTGCTTTTTAGTTTGAAACACTAGCTTCAGGGAGACTTATTGTTTTTGAAAACCTTTCTTTTGTTTTATGAGTAAAACAAGATCGGGGTTGGACCCGTTAGTTTATAAAAACAAATTTTTTTTTTTTTGTGTGTGGATGATCTCTTCTTGCGAATTTCTTGTATTGTGTTTGCATATGACTAATGGACAGCAATTGCATGATAATTTTCCAGATACTTGTGCTTGATTCATGAATCGGATAACAACTTACACCAGACAAAATGTACAATACAACTCAATAACAAGAAAACATAAAAACAACTCAAAACTATTACAACATACTTGGTATAATTAAAACAAGACTCAACATATATCCATAACACAAGAGGACAAAAAGTAGCCTTTTCTGTTAGTGCACTGTTTGGCCCACCACTGAGGTACGACCAGACCCCACTGAGGTACGGCCAGACCTTGATAAGAGTTTTAGTAAGTGTCCAGCTATTACCCACTACTCCATCTAAAATTCTATAAATGGTGCTCCCATACTAGTGTTTCTGGCAGAAAAGCAAGTCTTTTGCATTTTGCTTTCAAAATGGAGATGTTGCTCATTCATAAGCTCTAAGACTAGATAACCACTTTAGATGGCTCGAACAAGGTGAACTTTTGCAGTTTCGGCCTAAACGCACTTTTTCCATTGAGCCGCACTTCACTTTGTTTTCCATTTCTCCATGCCGCTGCTCTGTGTTGGAATCCAATCACACATGTATTCCGCATTGGTTCACAAGAGATGTTTCTGACACTCGAAGAATTTCAAGCATTGATGGAATCTCGACGTGATAAAGAAATCGTGCCTCAAACCCGTTTTGGCCATGCTTAAGCTTTAGGACGGATGTGTGGGCTTACTTGGTACAAGGCTCGATCCTTGGCTCACAATGGGGAATTAGACATTCTAGATTTGATTAGTCGGCTTTCCATTACCGGTCACAAGAAAAGCCTCCTTTGGCGGGGTTATCGTCAGCATGCCCTCTGCTTATGCTTACTTGCACACATCCTTCTTGCCCCTAGTCACGGTAGAGCTAGTATTTGTAGACATCCCATTTTTGACCATCCTCAAGACTTGGATGTGCTTGCAGGTACATCCGATGACAAGTTTGATTGCTTGCCGAGAGCTCGAATTTTGCGGCGGAACATCACAGGTTTGAGCTTTCCGAACCCTGTATCCTTTCTACCCCATTCTTGGACCATGCTTTGGTCCCTCTACCCCATTCTAGCTCAACTTTCGGAAGAATGAATAGCCTGTACAGTTCGGACTCCACTTGTGGGTTTTGCATCTGATTTCACAAGTGCAATGTGAAACAGTGAAAACACAAAATGAGTCCAAATCCAGCAATTTATTTTAGAAAATCAATGTTTTGAATCAAATGCCAAAAATGGACTGGTTTGCCAGATATCAAAGTAGCCACCTAAATATTTATTTTGGGAAATTTAGGAAACTTGTGACTCTTGCCAAAGGCCATTAGTCCGTCATTACCAAAGTGTCTTGGTTCGGGAACTTAGGTATGAGAGAGGAAGGTCATTAATTGAGCACCCCACTCACCTGATCAAAGATCGGCCTCTACTAATCATGATGTGATTCTTATGTACAGTATATGTTCTTATTTTATTTTTAACATACAAGTATAGACTAATTTCACTAGAAGTTGGAACGTTTGATTTCATGTTTGTTTTGAAAAAGTGTTTTGAATATGTACCACTTGAAAAAGTGATCTCATATATATACATTAATCAAAGTATTCCAATTTTAGTGAATCATCTTTATCCACAAGCATTCAAACAAGTATATCAAGTAAGCATTTAGCCTCATGGTAATATGTTTGATATGACAACAATCACGCTCATACAATATGCTAAAGCAAAAATGCTTACCTTATGTCTGAGGGCGAGTCAAAAGAAAGCAAATAGTTAAAAAAAATGCATGATCCTAATTAATACAATATGACTAATGCAACATATACAATGTGCAAATAATTAGTTCGACAACTAGCATGGTATGCAAGTCAATTCAAGGCATGTGATAATACACATATTCAAGTAAAGAGGTTGAATTTGACATTTGAATAATATGATGAGCTGAACTTTTATGTATGCAAAACGAATGGATGCAAGTCATGGAAATGTTAATTTGAAAATATGATGTCCCTATGCTAACCATCATAAGCAGATAAATAAAAGGGAGAAAGAATGAGGGTTGGAAGACATACAACTTATTACATATTTGTCCTCTCGAAGGAGGGTCCGAATGTCCAAGTGTCCGAATAAATAATTATTACAAATCCGAATGAATAATAATGAAAAGGGGCTATCTAATTTATTACAACAAGTCTGCAATGATTGTGCGATGCTTCTTAGGAATTACTCTATCTGCCTTGTTGGGAACTGTTTTATTTCACCCTATCATTGCTTTTAACTAAAAGTGTATTGTTTATAATTTATTGGAGCCTTGCCGACCCAGAATACGATTCAGTCGAGCCCCAAATAAATCCAATCATACCTTGTTTTCTTGCGAAAATCTGTTTTTTGTACTTGAGGTGAAACAGTGCAGACAGGGTATTCCTAGTCATGTTTATCTCTTCTGCCCTTCTCTATCATCGAAAATACTCAAGAGAGGAGCGAACTCGGTTCCCAAACCATCTATGGTAGCAAGTTAATTTGCAAGATGATTTTGAGTGCGATAAGACAAAGATGAATAAATGCAATGCTTAACAACCACCTCTCCCTCCTATCATGAAGTGAATTCAAGAAGGGAAGTAGAGACGCTTCAAGGTTCATCAAAATATCATGAATTGATGTAAGACAAACCTTGACACAATAGACTCCGGGATAACGTCTGGCCGTAAAGATGCTTCAAGATCCATCAAAACATCATGAATTGATGTAAGATAAGACTTGACACAATAGACTCGGTATAACGTCCGACCGAATCCAATATTAGTTCTTTATGTCGGTTGTAATCTAATTAATCAATTTTTTTAGCCTTTTTTTATTACCTTTTCATTTCTTTATCTTTTCTCCTTTTTGTCCAAAAGTGATATTTACATCCACTAAGTCCAACACATAATAAAGAGAAACAAGTATTAACTTAACCCGAGAAAATAAATCTTATTTTTTTGGGGGAAATTACAAAGGAAGAGTCAAACTCATTTACAAGCGATAAGGGATTTCAAGTCAAACCTAAGATGTGTAACAAGGATTAGTCAAACTCAAAAGAGTGATAATGACTTAGGAAAAACCCAAAGTGAGCGATAATGACTTGAAATCCAAACTTGATAATAAGCTATAATGACACTTTCCTTGGTGATTTCCAAGGGTTTAACTAGAAAGTTAGTCCCTTAAAAGTAAATACACCGGTGATAAAAAGAAATAAAAAATAAAAGATTGGCTTTAGTATAAGAAAGATGTATGCCTTTGGTAATGAACCTCCAAAGAGTTCAAACTACGAAGCATGAAAAAAAGTTTTATGTCGTTGGTAATGAACCTCCGAAGAGATTAAACCATTAAGCATGGAAAATTTTCTTTCTTATACTTGAATAACAATCTCAATTTTTCACAACTTTTTAATCGAAATAAGCAAAGAATGGAGAGAGGTTGCAAAGATAATTATGTGAAGTTGATTAATTGGAAAATACAAAACAAATATAATATTAAAATAAAAATTATTGACATAAATTAAACAGTCCCTAATAGCATAATTTAAGTTTAAAAAGGTGAATAAATTCAAGCTAGTAAACAAATTTAAAGAAGGGTGGCTAACCCCTACCCCCCAAACTTTAATAACTTCAAATCACATATTTTAGATGTTGAAAAACAGCCCCAAAATAATTCCCAAATCAGCCCCAAAATAGTGGTAAAAATTAGAGAAAACAAGTGGGAAACACAAGGATAAAAACTTGGAATAAGGTTCAAGCAAGGGTGATTAACCCTTCCACCTTTCGGTAGCTTTTAATCACAAGTTTCTGCCCTTAAAACAGTCCCAAAATAGTATGAAAACACAAGAATAAGATGAACAAAGATTGAAATAAAACAAAGGAAGTTTTACCTCTTGTAGAGAAGGTGTTCTTGTTGTAAACCAGACGTGATTCCAAAGCACCCTCAAGTTTGAGTTATGATCTTCAAGTCTCAAATCAAGTTCCAAGTTCAAGCTCTTGTATGGTATGTATGGATGATATGAGAGCTTCAAAGCTGATATGAGAGCTTATGGAAGGACAAAGATGAAGTAGCTTTGATAGTTTTTGGATATTTCTAACTCTTGATATTGTTTCTTTCTCTCTAACTCTTAATCTTGTTTTCTTAACCTTTGATACAGCAGGATGAGCCCCGTATTTATGGAACTTGAGCTGTTGCTCAAAATATCTGCAGAATTGGGCAACTGGCAGATTGCTGTACAAACTGCCTGAAAAGTCAAGAGGTCCGACCGGACCTTGGTGTCTCTGGCTGGAGGTCACTGATGTATGGCTGGAGGTCAATGTATGCCCATTGTTCCTCACTTTCAGGTTCAATACAAGTACAAAACTGACTTTCTGGGGTAGAAATACAATGGGTATGGCAGGTTGGAATTTTTTAGAGCTCGAACTCGGATTTATTGAGAATTAAAACCACGTACACAATATAATCATCATCATCGAGTGCTCGGATTAAAGCGCCTAAATCTTACAATCGATCAAAACTGGGGTGTCTACATCCACCGAAGATGAATGAGATGGATCCATATCAATGGGATCTCTAGTTTTTGGCTCTGGTTGATCACCTTTGCCAAAGTCTTCAATTGTTTGGTCTTCAAGAAACACAACATCACGACTTCGAATAACTTTCTTGTCGACCGAATCCCGCAATCTATAACCAAATTCATCACGCCCATAGCCAAGAAAAATGCATTGTCTTGACTTGCTATCAAGCTTGGATCTCTCATCCTTTGGAATGTGAATAAAGGCTCGGCAACCAAATGTAGACCGCTCGAACTCCGCTCCGCAGGCGAGGGCGCGAATTGTTGTTCTTAGCTACTACAGTTCGGACTTATGTCACGGTTATGAATCTGATCTCACAAAATGCAATGTAAGACTGATAATTCACCAAAGAATCCAAATCCGACAATTGGTTTTGAAAAATCAATTTTGAATCAAAAGCGCCAAACATGGACTATTTTGCTAGATTTCAGAGTCGCCACCTAGATATTTTATTTTTGGAAAATTTAGGAAACCCTGACTCGTGCCTAAGGCCACGTGTCCGTCATCACCAAAGTTGCCTCGGCTCGGGAACTTGGGTACGAGAGGGGAAGGTCTTGAAATGAGCACCCCCGCTCGCCCGATCAAAGATCGGCCTTTACTAAATATGATATGTTGTTTTTGAAAACACATGTGTTCTTATTCCGATTTATTAGCTAACCTTACTATGTGATGCGCACAGCATACAAGTATAGACTCAATCACGCGGATTGGAACAAAACAACTCATATTTGTTTTTGAAAGTAGTTTGAAAGTGCTACTCGTAAGTAGGCTAAGGCGCGGATTTGCCACCTTCAAGTGGGCTTAGAAAAACAACATGATTTCGCCACCTCAAGTGGGCTTAAAACTCGCATTTGATGAATTGTCCCAATTCAGGCAATTAAGCCTCCACCCACAGGCATTCATGTAGTTAAAACACTTAAGCAGTTAGCCTCATGGCAAGCATGCTATCATGGCAGTCATTTACACACATGCAAGGATGCTAAAGCATAAACACTTACAGTGTATGCCGAGCCAAAACAGGAAACTAGTTAGAAAACCATGCATGCTCCTAGCTATGTTCAAGATGCCTAATGCAACACATGCAAATGCAACTAAAATAGGCTCGACTATCTAGAATGGCATATGAATGCAACACTTGATAACATGCTTTGAAACACATATTCAAGGAAGTGTATTAAAGTACAATGCAGTTTGTATGATGCGCTGAGCTCAGTGCATGCAAGATAGATGAATGGATGCACATATGCAAACATAAGTATGCTAATTGAAAATGACCCTAAACTAACCATCGAAAGCGGATAAGTAAAAAGGAGAAAGAAATGGGGGTTGAAAGACATGCATCACACACACGCACACTTATTACAACAGTTGTGGCCTCTCGATGGAGGGTCCGAATAATAAGTAAACTAGTTAATCTAAGCTAATTAAACTAATTATTACAAAACAAAACTAATTAACTAATTATTACAAAACAAGTTAATTAACTAACAAATTAACTAACTAGTTATTACAACACAAATTGAATAGCCAAGGGCCTTAATTACTTAAGTACAAAACCAAAGCATTAGCTAGCTAAGTAAAGAAGTTAAGTAAAGAAGTAAAGAAATGAGCCTCGGGGCGAGAAGTGTATGCATGCTCGGTCACCTCGTTTGGAAATCCATCGTGATGCCCCAATTTGCCTCTGTTTGCATTTGTTTTCAGATCACTGCACAAACTTCAAGGTAGCTTCTACTCCATCATGGGAACCTCCAGGAGCATGGCCGACCACTTGTTGGTGTTGCCAACCACCTGCCGACCACTTACCTTTGCTGCAGACCAGAAAAAGTGGTCGGCCAGCCACTTTTACTGGTCTGCCGACCAGAAAATGCTGCACTTCTTCAGTTTGCTGCAACAGAGAACAAGAAGGGGCATGGCAGTGTATTTGCAAGATATGTGTGCACAACCACACTCCCTATTGTAGATGTCCCCCAACGTCCCGGGGGAAATCCCCCCCGTTCTATTCTATTGGGCTCACTACAGTTCAGGACTCAATGTCACGGTCCTGTATCTAATCTCGCAGAGTGCAATGCAAGACCGATGAATCATCAAAGAGTCTAAATCGGGCAAATCATTTTGAAAAACAGATTTTTAGAAAGAAGTTCCAAACATAGACTGCTTTGCCAGATACAGAGTCGCCACTTAAATATTTTATTTTGGAAAATTTAGGAAACCCTGACTCGTTGCCTAAGGCCACATGTCCGTCATCACCAAAGTTGCCTCGGCTCGGGAACTTGGATACGATTGGGGAAGGTCACTTCGTGAGCACCTCCGCTCACCCAATCAAAGATCGGCTTCTACTAACCATGATATCTAGTTTTGAAAACATTATGCATTCTTATTCCGGTTATTAGCCTAGATTTACTATGTGATGCGCATAGCATACAAGTATAGACTGGATCGCCTGAATTGGAACAAAACATTTCATGTTTGTTTTTTTTGAAAATGGTTTGATGGTGCTACCCACAAGTAGGCTAAGACGTGGATTTGCCACCCTCGGGTGGGCTTAGAAAAGATGGTTTTGCCACTATCTAGTGGGCTTAAAACTCGCAGTCAATGCATTATTCCAATTCAGATAATCCAACCTTCACCCACAGGCATTCAGGCAGTTATATCACATAAGCATATAGCCTCATGGTAAGCATGTTATCATGGCAGTCACTCACACGCATGCAAGGATGCTAAAGCATAAACACTTACTGAGTACTCTGAGCCAAAACAAAAACTAGTTAGTAATCATATGCATGATCCTAGTTCATGTTAAGATGGCTAATGCAACACATGCAGAAATGCAGCTAAGATAGGCTCGGCTATTCTACAATGACATGTGAAATGCTACAGCTAACAAGTATTCAACTCATAATTGAAATACAATGCAGTTAGTATGATGCGTCGAGCCCGGTGCATGCAAAATAGATGAATGAATGCAAACATGCTATCATACTGTATGCTAATTGAAACATGCCCTAATCTAACCATCATAAGCTGGTAAATAAAAGGGAGAAAGACGTGGGATTGGAAGACATACATCACACGCACGCACACTTATTACAATTGTGCCCTCGCTCAGAGGGTCCGAATAAATAATATACAGTCCGAATAAATAGTATAGTCTAAATAAATACAAAACCCCAATTAATTAACAAATTTAACTAGGAAAGCAGTAAACTAGCACGCAAATCTATGGACCACCTCAGCTCTGTTCCGAATGATGAATGATGCATGCTTGAGTTGCCTTGCCCGGAAATCCATTACGATGCCCCGATTCGCCTCTGTTCGCAATTAATCTCGGAATGTTGTGCAAAGCTCTAGAAGGCTGCTGATTCTTGATGTACTGCAACAGAGAGCAAGAAAAGGGGCATGGCAAAGTATTTTCACATATGTATGCACGCCTCGATCCTCGTGCCATCAATCACGCATCTCGATACATGATGGCCGAGGAGTCGAATTGCACGACTCGATGTGAAATGAATGCACATATAAACACAATAAGACCGAGACTCCATCATGGATAATCCGGAGTGTCGGCGACTGGGAATTGAGACACGTTCCGTCACTTGGAGTATGAAACGTCCCTCGTTTCCCATGTTTGGGCTAACTCCTATCCCAAACATAATGCAATATGCATGATATGCATGAATGCGACTAACATACAACCTAGCATACGCAATGCTATGAAATGGCATACACAATGCTTTAACATGCAACCTAGCATACTCAATGCTATGGAATGGCATACTCAATGCAAGATGTAACATGGCATACACAATGCTCTAACATGCAACCTAGCATACTCAATGCTATGGAATGGCATACTCAATGCACGATGGGCTTACACAAATATGAGTGGACCTCAACCACACTCACATCAGCAGCCATAAGATGAAAATGAGACAACCGAAATGCATGCACACATGCACGCAAACCGAGGACCGAACCTAAGGCACAACATGCAACTCTAACAAGGCATGGCAAGGATGAAGCATGGCATTCAAACATGTAAATTTTAGCACTAAAACATGATGCTAAATGGTCCCGAATCATGCAAATATGTCATAAAATGCATGCTATAGGCCCCGAAACTCAAAACTAGGCACATGTATTGAACCATAACCATGCAAAGCAAGCATTATTTGACTATGAAGCACAAAGACAGAGCCAAGGCAGTCCCAAAACATGCACATTACTAGTTTAAAGCATGGCCAAAAAATGCTAACATGATGGGCTAAAACAACATGCAATATTGGCAAGCAAGCATGGTTTACATGGCATGTATATGAAGCATATGAGAACTCATCAAACCAGCCAAAAACAGTGAATAAAAAATGTCAAAATATGCCCAAATAACGTTGAAATGTAGCCAACACATGCAAAAATGATGAGTTCCTTTGAAAGGCCATACAAGGGATTACTTAACACATACAAGATAGACACTTAGCATGACCAAACCAACTCTAGAAATAAGTTATGACAGCCCTAAAACCCACCAAATAGGCCCTGAAATCAGTCTAGGAAACATGCAAAGAAAGGTCCCTTTGAAAGGCCTTGAATGGGATTGCTCTACACATGTATAAGGGACATAAAATATGGAAAAATGGGCTCTTGATAGAGCTTAAGCAGACCTTAAAACCCACAAAATGAGGCCTAAAACATGACTTCAATGCATGCAAAATAGAGTCCCTTTGGAAGGCCAACAATGCTAGTAAAGAGAATGAGGGGTGAGAGGGTCACCCCTCTATGGTTTTGGAGCTCAAAGACACATCAAAGCCACTAAAAATCCATTGGATTTCAGTGGCTAAGAGGCCAAAACAAGGCCAATGCAAATGCTCAAATGTATGGCTCAAAGCATGAGGAAATAAAGCATGCAAGGAAGGAGATGACTCCAAACAGAAAAGTGACCTCAATCAAACTTAAAGAGGAGGTCAAAACAAGACTTTTTCCAGTTTATGAAAAATCTCGAAAATGTTTACAAGTAAGGCAAAAATATGATGCAAAAATAGCCCTAAAAGAGAGATTGAGCAAACAAGGAAGTAGATGACCTCAAACAGCAAAGTGTTCTTAAACAAAGTTGAAGAGGGGCTCAAAATAAGATCTTTTCCAGTTTATACCAAAACCTAGAAATGCTTGCAAATAGGGATAAGTTATGGATCAAAATAATGCAAGAAAAAGGGAAAATGAGGCTTACTCTTGTAGCACAGCAATGCAGCAACTTCTGGACCAAGTTGGTGAGCTTTCAACCTCTGCAAATGACCTCCAAGGTTTTGGAATGGATGATGGAGGTGGTAGGCTATGAGGTGTAGTGTAAAATGGCCAAGAACAAGGGTGTTTGGAGGCTTGAAGTAGAGAGATGGAAGGTTGTATGTATATATCTCAGCCCAAAGCTTCTAACCCTTGCAAATGGAGGTGGAAGGTGTGTTTTATAGAGGGAGAGAGGAGAGGCTTCTTGGAGAAGCCATGAGAGGGGTTCAAAGCTTCTAAAAGAAGCTTGACCAAAGGGGTCAAGCTGACCAAAAGGGCCAAACTCTTTTTGAAACCAAGCAAAGGGGTGAAAACCACCTTTAAAAGGACCAAAATAAGGACAAAACCCTCGGACAGTGGGTCAAGTGCAAAATAGCTGGCACAGCTGGAACACACTCACAGAGGCAAGACTGGCCGACCAGTTCAAAAGGTTCAAGGTGGTCGGCCGACCACCTTCCCTGGTTGGCCGACCAGGGATCAAAAGGTTCAAGCTGAATTGCTGGTCAGCCTACCCAGAAAGGTGGCCTCCCAGATGAGTAGAATACAGCTATGTGGTGAAAAACCAGAAAATGTGACCCAGGAGAGAGAAAAACCAGCTTTTTAAGGGGGTTCAAAAGGGTCAAGAAGAATTACTGGTTGGCCTACCCATATTGGTGGCCTCCCAGATGAGCACAACACAATGGTGGTGTGAAAAACCAGAAATTGTGGCTCAAAAGTAAGAAAAACCAGCTTTCTGTTAGAAAAACCGGTTAGAGGAGAGAGAAAAAGGGGAAAGCTAGTTTTTCAGGGGGAAAGGTGGCCTCCCACCATACCACCACCTTCCTAACCATGAAAATAGGGCCCCTGCCAAAAATGGGCCAAGACGGATGCAAAACGAAGGTTCGAGGGCCGAAACACGCAGCCTGGGGCCCCGAAAACTGACTATGAAGCACCGGTGGTGGCGTATGACCACAAAGGTGGTCTCTCGGGCCACAGTGTCCCTCAAAAGAGGGGAAACAAGGTGTGTGCCAAAAATCGGAGCAAATGGAGGTAGTTAAGCGGTCTCGAATCGAGGCACACGACCGACGGCTCCGAAAATCAGAAATCGGGCTCCAAACGGGAAAAATGGCCTACGACCACGAAACGTAGCCTACGGCCACTAAGAGATGGTCTACGAGACCTCTCCCTCCCTTCGGGAAGAGAAAACGGAGAAAAAAGGACCCGGTTCACAAACCGAGGGAAAGCACAAAAGAGTCCGGAAGTCCGGAGGCAAGGCTCGCAGCCGAGACTCTAAAACTTCAAAACGAGCATAATATGCAATATCACCGAGCGCTCAGTTGGTGACGTCTGAGTCTTAAGGTCGGTCAAAAATGGGCTGTCTACACCTATCATTTCATGAGCTCAAGGGAGTGCGGTTCTCGACTCTCGGGCCACCAACCGAGCATCGCAATGCACGATGGCCGAGATGCCAAGATTGCACAATTCAATGTAAATGAATGCACAAACAACACTGAAGGGCCTTAACCTCTATCATGCATGATCAAGAGGGTCGGCGACCGAGAAATAAGGCACATTTTATTACTTCAAGTATGAAACGTCCCTTGTTTCTCGTGTTTGGACTAATACCCTATCCAAACACAATGCAATGTGTGCACATGGAAATACAATGCAATGCAGCATGAACATGGCAAGTATAATGTAAACAACATGAGTATGCAACCACATAATGCAATGCAACAAGCATACAACACGCTATTCTACCAATACTAGGATGGCATGCACAAAATTCCAAACACAATGCAAAGCATGCACACACTATGCAATGCATGCACATGCAAACGACATGGAATGTAACAACATGCGAACAACATGCAAACAAACATGCTCAATGGACTTAAACCGAATATGGACAGACCTCAATCATGCACAAAACAATGGCCAAAATGCATCAAAACTAAGGCACAAAAAGGCCAAGAACACATGCTCATGTGAGGGCCCATCAACTAAGCATAACAACACAACTCTCAAACATGATCAAGGAGTGACAAACATGGAAGTGTGACAACACTAAATGCACTAAAATCATGTATGAAATGGTGCCAAACCACTAAAACAACACAAGTATGGCATGCAAAAGCCCTTAAACATGAAAGCTAGTTAATGGGACTACACAAGAGGCATGCAATGCATGTCACAAATGGATGAACCAGACATGGTCAGAAATAGGTCAAAACAAGGACCAAAACATTCTGATATGGGAGCTTAAAGGTCTAGGCATGCATGCATACAAGCTAGGCCACAAACAAGGCAACAATGCATGACCCTTAGAGGCACTCAAAGGGTGAAAGAAATGGGAACATGGCAATGCTATATGCTCTGAAATAACATGTGAAATGATGCCAAATCATGTACATGTCACAAATGAAGCATGCTAGAAGACTCAAAGCTTGAAACTAGCATAGGCACTTGCACTATAGCTATGCAATACATGAAGCATATGGCCAAGGCAACCCAAAACAGTCCAAGAGCATGCCAAAATGATGCTAAAACATGCATGGAGCAAAGCCAAAACAAGCTAGCATGAAGGGCATGAAGCATGAAGTATGCAAGGCCAATAAGGAGGATTACACTACACCTACCAAAACCAAACATGAGATGACTTCACCAACAAAAATCAGAGTTATGGCATGTCAAAATAACACCAAAAATGGGCTAATACCAAGTCAACACATGCTAGAATAATAAGCTCACTCATTAGGCATGCAAGGCTAGCAAAGAGGACTTACACTACAAGTGTAAGAAGCAAATGAGGGATGCTTTAAAAAACCAAAAATAGAGTTGTATCATGGCAAAATAGGACCAAATACATATTGAAATGATGGCCCAAAAGCCTAGGCAAGATGGCATACACAATGGCTCATTTTTAAAGCATAAAGCACAAACCCTCCAAAGCATTGAAAGAGTGAAAGATGTGAGTGTATGGCCACACTACATGTACTAAAATCACATATCAAATGATGCCAAATCAAACAAATAGCCCAAGTAATGCATACTAGTGGACTCAAAACTCAAGACTAGTGAGCTAGAATGCATTATGGCTATACAAAGCAAGGCATGTATGACCAAAACAACATAAATCAAACCTAGATCATGGAAAAACATGAGTAAAATCTTCCTGAAGTTGAGCCAAAATCACACTAGAATGACGGTCCAAAGCATGATGCATGTTAGGCTAGTGTGCAAGCTTACACTACAAGTGTATAAAGCATGCAAGAAGTGACCAAACCAGCCTAAAATAGAGTTATGGAAGGTCCTAAAATTCACAAAAAAGTGCTTGAACTAAGCTTAAAACAAGGAGAAATACATGCTCTTTTGATGGGCCATCAACACAAGTAAACAAGAGAAGAGGAGGGGGGACAACCCCCTCCTATTTGAGGCCTCAAAACCACATTTTCACCACTGAATTTCCTTTGGAATTCAGTGGTTTAAAGGCCAAAAAAAGTTGGTTTGAAAGGTGGTGAAAGATGGCTCAAGAGGCTTTACAAGCCAAGAAGCAAAAGGGAGGAAAACCCCCTAGCCAAACAAGGCACAAACCAACACTATTAGGACTGAAAAACAGGGGAAAAACAGAGATTTTTGTAGTTCAACACCACCCCCAAAAACAGTTTACAAAGGTGGTAAAACAAGCATGCAAAGCAAAGGTTTCAAGGGACAAGTGCTTACCCTTGAAGCAACTTGAAGGACAGCAGCAAAACCAGCCAAAATCAGCCTTTTGGAGCTCCAAATGATCCTTAAAGAACCTCAGCCCAATGGTGGTTAAGTTTGGTTAAGGGTCTCTTTGCAAAAGTGTAAAGGATTCTAAGCTTAAGGCTCAAAACAAGAAGAGAAGGAGCTTCTAGGGAGAGAGGCTCAGATTTTGCTCACAAAATCTTGTAGAGAGAAAGGAATTTTTTAGAGAGAGAGAGTCCCACAATTGCCAACCCTTCAATATATGAGATATGGCTCAATATACAACAATATATGAGTATTTGGTCGAAATATCTCATTTGGAAATATCTGATGCAGTGCACAACAGCTGGAGAGGAAAAGATCTTCAAAAAATCTGAGTTTGGGATCTGCAGACCACTTTTCTGGTCGGCCAGCCAGTTTTTCTGGTCGGTAGGCAAAATTCTACTTTCCAGGTCCAACTTCAAATGGTCATAACTCCTTCATCTAGACTCCTTTTCAGGTCATTGTTGTGTCCAAATTGAAGCCCCAGAAGTAATATTTCCAATGGTGGCAGCCTTGCATCAAAATTCCAACTGTGAAAAAAGTTATGCCTGTTTTGGTGAAGTCGCTCAGTTTCGATCCTACCGGGATTTATGCCGAACTTCTCCTTGACTAGTTTTCTTCTCTCCTCTCTCATTTTCTTCAACTACAAATCCCTAAACAAGGTGTTTTGAAATATTTTTCAAAGATTTCATCTCTCTTTCATTCATTTTCACTTTGTCCTTGCTCGGTTTACCGAAAAGCGCAACATTTAACAAAATGCGAGCCTCGGAACATCGCAGAATCATTTTTCAAAAAATATTTTGAAAGAGAGAGTTTCAAGGTATAAAATCTTTTGATCAAGATCATTTTAGTCCAAAAGGGGTATGAAGTTGAGATTTGACTCTCCTCTTGCTGAAGAAATCGAACATTTGCACTGCACAACTTCCAACACCAAGTAAACCATCAGTAGCGTCCAAGTCTTAAGGCAGTAAAAAATGGGGTGTCTACACCAAACACTCTCAAGTGCTCATAAGTCACATCTTTTCCGATCCAAACTCTTTCGGGAACATCACCATTCAAAGGATAGGAAGGAGATAAATTGATCACGTCAACTGCTGTCCTCATTGCCTCACCCCAAAAGGATCTTAGCAATTTAGCATGTGAAAGCAGACACCTTGTTTTTTCCATAATGGTGTGGTTCATCCTCTCGGCAATGCCATTTTGTTAAGGAGTCTTCTTAACTGTCTTTTGATGCCGAATACCTTACCTGCAACAATACTCATCAAATGGCCCAACGTATTCACCACCATTGTCTGTTCGGATGCACTTCAATTTCTACCATGTTTCTCTTTCAACCATAACCTAAAAATACTTAAATACATCTAGAACTTAATCTTTAGTTTTTAGTGCAAAAGCCCAAACTTTGTGTTCTAACTTTTAAAGGACCACAAACATCTGAATGAATCAACTCCAAAATATTTCCTTTTTTAGAAGCAACATTTTTATTGAAAGAAACTCTATGTTGTTTACCCGCCAAACAATGAACACAAGTTTTAAAATGTGTACCTTTCAAATCGGGTAGAAGCTCTTTCTCGAACAAAACTTGCAACCCCTTTTCACTCATGTGCTCAAGCCGTTTGTGCCACAATTCGGTAGAAGTATCATCTTCAAGTGCATTGACAATACCTTTACAAATTTTTCCTTGTATCGAATAAAGTGTATGAGTCTTCTTGCACTTAGCCACCACCAAAGAACCCTTTGTGAATTTCCATATTCCATCACCAAATTTGTTGTTGTAGCCTTCATCATCTAGTTTCCCGATAGAGATCAAATTGAGGTGAATGTCGGGAACATGCCTCACATCTTTAAGCAACAACTTACAACCCAAATTTGTTTCCAAGCAAACATCACTCATGCTAACAATCTTGGACAAACCTTCATTACCCATTCGAACACCCATTATCTCCTTTGGTGTAGGTACTGAGGAAATCAACTCGAGAAGTCACATTAAAGGAAGCACCAGAATCAATCACCCAATTGCTCTCTTGGCCCACAAAATTGATACAATCAACTTTGAAAACGACCATGAAATCATCGGTAGTAACCGCCGTTGTGTCTTCTTGCTTCTTATCCACACTTTTGTCACGTCTTTTCTCCTTATTCTTGAGCTTTCGGCATTCCCGCTTCATGTGCCCTTTCTCATGGCAATAATAGCACTCAATGTCTTTCTTTGAAAAAGAACTATCTCTTGATTTGTCACGGCTTTGATCACAACCATGAGGAGTCTTACTCCTCTCTCCCTTGTTTTGCTTCCGCCTCTCACAACAAATGCTTCCGAATGAGAGGAACCCACTAACTTTCTTCTAGTTTCTTCATTCAGCAAGCTACTAGTGACTTGGTTCATCGTGACAACTCCATCAGGCACCGAATTACTAACTGTCATAACCAAAGTCTCCCAACTTTCAGGTAAAGAACTAAGTAGCATCAAAGCATGCAACTCATCATCAAAAACAATTTTCATAGAAACAAGTTAGTTAACAATACTCTTTACTTCATTCAAATGTTTCGAAATAGGGCTGTCATCTTTATATTTTAAATTAGCCAACTTTCGAAACAACAAAAGCTTTATTTGTGGTAGATTTTTTTTCATAAAAACCTTCTAATTTTTTCCATAAATTATGTGTCGAAATTTCAGTAGCAACATGATGAAACACATTGTCATCAATCCATTGACGGATAACACCAACGGCTTTTCGATTAAGCTTCTTCCATTCATCATCTTTCATACCCTCAGGTTTGCCACTATCACCCTCAATGGGTCCGTACAAATCTTTACAAAATAATAGGTTCTCCATTTTAGTTTTTCAAGTTACCCAATTGCTTCGATTGAAGCTAGACATATGACCCACATTACCCTCCATTGATTTATACAAATAAATAAATTCAAATAAACCATAAGCTCTGATACCAGTTGTTAGGGAAAATAGATGATTTCCCTAAATCAATCAATGGGAATAAAAACTAATGTGGAAAAATTAAATCAACAGCGACACAAGAATTTTACGCAGTTCCCTCGATGTGAGGTACATCTACAGGATTGAAATCTGATTTAACTATCAACCAAAAAGTTTCCAAATAATTACAAACGAGACATGAATGATCTCATAAATCACCCTTAAGTGAATTCCAAATAATCACAAATAAACAAGAGGAAAGACCTCACCAAATAGACGAATAAAAGTCTTCAAAATAGATTATAAAAGACCTAAAATAATAGACCCAAATCAATTCACACGCTGCCCGCTGTGTCCAAATAAACTTCCAAGCATCAATTGGAATCAAAGCATCCGCCGAAAGAAAAGCAATGTTCTAGCTACCGCAGCACACTCACGGGAAAAGCAAACCAATACTAATCAAATATTGTTAATTCTTCGGTTTTATATCAAAACCCTAGTTGCTCCCAAATTGATTATAAAATACCCATTGAGCCTTCAAAAGTTAGGTATAATATATAAAAAAAAAAAAAAATATTATAACCAAATACCAAACTAAATTAAATATTTTAATAAATCAATTGAATCCTATACTCCAATAAGGAGCATACCTAACAACTTGTAATTGGATCACAGTGCTCAATCTATTCTCTTTCTTGGTTGTATTGTGCTAGATTTTATTCATGATTTTAAAATGTAAACGAATTTCTCATTTTATATTTTATTCCATTGCAAGTTGAGATCAAATTTCTTTGCTTGATTAAAAAAGTATCATTTTGCATCTTTGACCCTTTCGCCAAACCTATATCAAATAAAGGGATAATCGATTTTTCATCAATTTGAGCCACAACCAAATCCTTTATTGGAGAGAGCTATATCTAATCAATTTTAAATCATAAAATAATTGCAAATCCAAAGAATAACAACATATGTATCATAAAGAAAATGATATAGACAATTAGTAAAAATTTTGATAAGTCTTTTGAGGTCTCTAACATTACTTGTATCATAATTATGACAAGCAAAACCAAATCATTCTTCTTTCCAACAAAAGATTGGCTAGCTAGGTGTGAAATTGGTCCAACTTGGTCGGTTAATTGGCCAAAATTCACACCGAACTGAATTGATCAGTTTAGTATAACCGATTGATTTAGTTACATATCAGGCTAGTTTGGTCACTTCAGTTTAATCGGTTTTTCTTCTATTGTTTCTTGATGGTGTTGACATGAGGTAAGTGATCGATTTGGAAGATCTTTGGCCAAAAATGGACGACTTCTTGCTCTGCTGTAGTCGCCATAGACACCATGGAAAAGTTACACTCAAGCTTTCTACTCGTGCTCTGTTTTCTCATCCACAGGTAATATTGGAAATTAAATTTGAGTAATGCATGATTTAATGATTAGCAAAAGGTGGACCCAATCATGAACAGAAAATACCATGATAGAAGTACATGGTTGCCCGCCAAAATCATAGAAACAGCCATCGTGCTAATAAAAATGTGTACAAAAAGATTTTATTACTCTTTTTTAATAAACATTTTTAAAAACAGTTGGTGAACGAATCCAATAAAGGATACAAATAGGGTCACAAATGAATAAAACTGTTCGTGAATAGATTCGAGCTCGGCTTGGTAAGAACTCGTTTGAACTCGATTCATTAATTTTATTTTTTATTTTTTTTTATTTTTTTTATTTTTTTTGCATTCAAGCTCGAGCTCGAACTTGAACACATTAAATTTTTAATAAATAAGCACAAACATTCAAAAACTCAGCTCGTTTAATATTTATTATTTATATATTAAATAATGTAAAAATATGTATAAAAATTAAGATAAATATGTTATTTATATATTTAAAAAACATAAATGTAAATAATAATTAACTATAGATAGTATATTTATATAATAGTGACAGTAGATATTATTATTTTGATAAAATATTAACTTTTTTTAGTATGTTTATATATATATATATAATTGTATAATCAAAATTTTAATTGTAAGTTTAATCTCATACACAATTATGAATTTGTAATTTTTTTGATTCGTTAAAACTCGTGAACAGGCTCAAACTCAGTTTGTTAAATTTTTATTCAACTTGAGTTCAAGTTCGTCAAAATCTTAATAAATAAGTCTAAACATAAAACTCTACTCAGCCCAACTTGTTTGCAATTTTGATACAAATGAAAGAAATACCCGTCTCTTTGTTACAACTAAGGTGTTACTAGTGGAGGCCATTGGTCAAAACGGTGAAGGCAATGCATAGAATGTACATGGTGCCGGTGCACTTGTGGTTGTTTTGACTAGTGTATGGCAAGAAAGAAAGAGAGAGAACAGATGGAGTTCAACAGTCCTGATGCTCGTCGGCGGCAACAGTGAAAGGTATTTGAAATCATCGACGTGGTGGTATTAACTATGATGCCGGCGATGGCGTTGATTCTGCTTTAACCACAGTGGTTGATTCTGCTTTAACCACAGTGGTGACAGAAAGAGAGAGATGGCATGAGAGAGAAATAGAAACATCAATCACTTTTAAAAACTAAAAATTCAAAAGTTTTGAATCTTAAGAGCGGCAATATGAAACATTAAAAAGTTATTTCCGTGTCTTAACATTAACAGAAGTTAAACATCATTTAGGCCTCGTTTGGGAACAGACTAATTTAGTAACTTTTTGACTATTTAGCTAAAATATGAGATAAAAAAAATTAGTATATTTGGGATAACTTTTTGGCTTTTTATGAAAAGATGTGTAAAAAGTAAAGAGAAAAGAGAATCTTTGACTTTTTGGTATGAATTGTTGACTTTTTGACCTTTTTAGTAACTTTTTGACTTTTTGACTAAACAGGTTGGTTCCCAAACGAGGCCTTAAGGGTGAGAGAGGGTTTCCAACGTGGCAAGCTTTCTGATACCATGCTTAAATGGCACATTCTAGTTGGTTTGGAGTACCAAATAGGACAGATGATATGGAATTTCGGGAAACAGCAATACTAGGTATCATGAAAAGTCTTTCATGAAAATGATCATGAAAGATTTGTGATCTTTGGATTACACTTAGAATAAAACACTACACACTAATCAAGATAATATAAGGGTCACAAATCTTTCATAATCATTTTCATGAAAAAAATTTCATGATCCCTAATATTTCTCTTTCGAAAAATACATAATTTCCCGGTTGTCCGAGGGCACAACGGCACCGCAATTACGTTTGTGCCTTAAATGAGATCCATTTCGGATTCTATTCTACTTTTATAATATGAACCATCTACTTTTTTCGAATCTGTTTTTATAAAAAAAAAAATTAATTTAATCAGACATCAATATTAAAATATATTTGTATATAAAAAATATATAATTAGGTGTGATTTTGAGTAGAGAACTGATTGAGAGCCCGAAAGGAGGGGGCCCCGAATCCCCCAAATGAAGAAGAAGAAGAAGAAGAAGAAAAAGAAGAAGAGAAGGAAGAAGAAGAGGGACTGGAGGGGGTCATATCAACCGGGCGGAGGCGGAGGCAGAGGTGGAGGCGAGGCGGAGGCGGGGCCGGAAGCGACGATCGCGGTGCTCGACGATCGGCGGCGGCAAGGCACAGGAGGGGGCCCTTCTCTCCTCTTCTCCTCTCTTTCTCCCTCTCTCCTCCTCTCTTCTCTTTCTCTCCCTCTCCCTCTCCCTCTTCCTCTCTCTCTCTCGTTCAGTCCGAAATGGAAGAAGAAGAAAAAAAAAAAAAAAACTAATGCCCAAAACGACGTCGTTTTAGGCATTAGGGGCAATCGGGGCGGAGAAATTCGGAAAAAAAAACATTTCTCTTTTGAGTATTAATTGTAATATAAATATAATCTAATCAATGGCTGTTAATATTTCATTAATTTAATTTTTTATATAAATATATTACTTAATAAATTATAAAAAATAAACTAATAAATCTAAACTAAATCCCTACTTATAATTGTTGTAGAGCAGCCGCCACATTCTCTGTATAACAGAAGAAAAAATAATAATACAAAAGGAAAACACATCATTTTAAACCATAAATGCACAAAAAAAAATATCTAATAGAAAAAGTCATCGGGGGACCCAACTATTGAATGAAATTTGGCAGGAGATTTTGAAATGTGGACGTCTAGAATTTTTTTTTGTTTTTTTAAATATATATATTTATACAAATGTTATATTTGAATTGAATAAATTTTAGCCTTAAGTTGATTTTTATTTTTTAGACAACATTTTTTTGCCTTTGGTTTGATAAATTGATTTGTTCAATTACAATTTTTTTTCCATTTTAATTTCACTTTTGATGTATTTAAGCAAGTTTTGAAGCAGTCAAAATATGTATAATTTGTTTAATTTTAATTTCAAAATTAATCTTTTACAAAAAATACAATTTAATTTGATAAATTGATTTATCTGATAAATTATTTTATTTTATTATATTTTATATTTAAAAAAATATAAAATTTTCATTCCATACGTAACACGGATTTTTTACTTGTATAAAGCAGTAAAAAACAAAATGGTTTACAAACTCTACATCACTGCAGGTGTCTTCAACATAGCATTTAATACCTAGTTAATACTAGGGGTGCAACTCGGGCGGGCTCAACCCGAGCAACCCGTCCCTAGTTCGAGTTTTTTTAGGGCTTGGACAACTATATCTTGTAATCTGGACGGGCCTGGGTAGACTTTTGATGCTTGAATTGTAATTCGGGCCGGGCCTGGGCAGAATCAGTGGCCAACTCGAGCAACCCGAACCCGAATTGCATTTAATATATTATATAAATTATATAATATATATAAATTAAATTAAATAGTTGTTCTTAATTTTTATTTTTTATTTTTTTTGATTGATCTTTCACCCTTGGATTAGCATCTTTTATGTGGACCATTAAATTAAATCTAAAAAGAAAACCCCACCTTATCTCTCTCTCAGACTCATTTCATTTGTTCAGGAGAGTTGAACTTTGAAGAACGGCGGAGATAAGCTTCGACTAACAACAACGACGCCACCAGATTTAAAATCTATTGATTATAGCATATCTAGCATTTATGCACCAGATTTAAAAGTTTCTGTTTGGGTAGGTGGAAAATGATTCAGTTTCCAGTGGTTCTTAGTCTATACTAGTGTGATCTCTTGGGTGGTGTTGTTTTCATCAAGATCAAGATGTTGTTTGGGTGGTGGTGGAGGGTTAATCAGGTCACTCCCAAGGTACATGTTACAGATGCTGAACATGGCAGAGCTCTCTTCTATTATTTTGTGGAAGCAGATTCACCTGGACTTGTGAATTTCGGGCAATTCGGGCTAACCCGAGTTCAAATTATAAAGCTTGGTCTGGGCTTGGACAGCCATGCTTGGGTTGATGGTCGGGCTTGGGCGAGCTTGGGCACTGCCAAATACAATTCGGGTTGAGCTTGGGCAAACCCCTAACCCGACTGAACCCGCTTGAGTTGCACCCCTAGTTGATACCCCTTCACCCCCACAAGAATTAATGTAACCCTCACCAAAAAAACAAAACAAAAAAAAAATAGAAAAACGGTGCCGCTTCATCCCAAGACTAGCACAGCAGAGAGACAAGGAGCGCAGAATGAAGGTAAGACAACCTGTCCTCCATATAATTCGGAGCAATTTGGATTTACAGTACTGTTGGGACCCAACGCCCTCACCTTCACGTGGGGACTGTGATAGCAGGACTTGAAAATCAAAAAAAAAAAAAAAAAAAAAAAAAAAAAAAAAAAAAAAAAAATCACCAATCAGAAAACAGTGGGGGGTGATGGGGTCACCCCACTAAGGGTCTGGGCTATTTTCCTTGGATTTATCCATAGGAAATGAGACAAGTAGAATAAATATATAAAATCCGTAATATAAAAGTCTACAATTATTGTTGGGGCAAATTGTAAATAGGTAGAATGACAGATGATAATCATTTTTAGTATAATTTTGATGCATAAAAAAAAAATTGTACCAAATACCTGAGTTGATTTACACTATACACACAATACTTATGCCATTATAAAAATAAAAGAGAAATTTATTCGAAAATTATTTTTCAAGTGTTTGTATCCTAATTAATCTACAAGATGTTCTTATATTCTAATAAGCCCTATTATTTAGACATTTGATTTATTAAATTCTAATTCTTATATTTAAGGTATTTTATGAACATGTTTACCCTTATAAATATTTTTTAAATGGTTAATAATTTGGTGATATGAACATTCATATTTTACAAAGTGAATATTCACATTGACATGTTAACATTCACATTGACGATGTGAACATTCACATTGATGGTGTGAACATTCACATCACAGAATATTCACACTGTAAATGTAAATATTATTAGGTGTATTTTAGTAACTATATCACCCATAAAACTTATTGAAACATAAAAAAATAATGTGAACTAAATAGAACATAAATAGATAAAAAAAAAATTTATGAAAAAGTGTCCCAAAATAAAATTATTTCCCTACTGATCTACTAAAATATAACTTACCCTTATTGTTATGGGATCCGCCTCCTCTCCTGCCCTATTTCCCTCCGGCTCTGTCCAGCCAAATGAGGAGATTGAGACACGTCTTAAGGTGACAATCTAAGGGTCTTGGATCTGTCCACGCCAGGGGATGGAATGGAATTCTTTTTTTTTTTTTAATTTTTTTGTATTTTTTATTTTTAGTGAATATTTTTAAAATTTTATTATTTTATTTTATTTTTTTTACTTTTTTAGATGTATCTTATTTAGATATATCTAAAAATAAAATATTTAATGAAAAATATTTTTAAAAATTAATAAATACATAAAAATATATTGAAACTTCATGGCTCCGTTTGGTAAAACTTTTTAATTATGATTTAAGAATATGAGTTGTATTTTGAGTTTGTGTGTTTTGAAATTACGATTTGAGTCAATAAAATAAAATAAATAAATGATTTAATTTAATCAAAAAGATTGCGGAGGAGTGATCCAAAGGGTTTGAAGCTGCCACGTTTTGAAGGAAGAAATGAATTAAGAAATTAAATTTTAATATTACAATTTTAATTTTTAAAATTTTAAAATATTTAAAAAAAATAAATTCAAACTCTATTTTTAAATATTTTATTTTTTTTTATTATGTATTTGGTTACTATTTGAGTGTAGAGTTGTGAAAGTAGTATGGAGTTTTGAGTTATATGTTTGGTTATGAGTTTTAAAAATAATTTTTTAATTGAGTTTTATTTTATGTGTTTGGTTACGATTTGAGTATGGAGTTGTTTTCAAATCTAAAATATTAAAATTTTAAATTATTTAAATTTTTTAAATATTTAAATTAAAAAAAAGGTTCAAACCAGTCAAAAAAAAAAGTTCAAACAGATTAAAAAAATTATCTAACTTAGGTTGACAGTCAACCGCCGTCCACCAACCGGTCACCCCCCTTCCATCCTGTGTTGCTTGCAAATTAAAGAAGGATGTTGCTTGCAAATTAAAGAATGCTGCATATGCTGCATACTACAAAGAAATAAAGGGATGTGAATGTAATCATAATATTAAAATTTACTACAAAGGAAATAAATTTTTTTCAAAATAAATATTCAAAAAATTTAAATCATAAATATTTAAATAATTTAAATAATCTAAAAAGTTTAATAAGTAAAAAATAAAAATAAATATTTAAAAAATTTAAATCGTAAAAATTTAAATAATTTAAATATTCAAAAATTTTAAATAATTTAAAATTTTAATATTTTAGATTTGAAAACAACTCTATACTCAAATCGTAACCAAACACATAAAATAAAACTCAATTAAAATAATTCTCAAATCATAATTAAAAAGTCTTACCAAACGGAGCCATGAAGTTTCAATATATTTTTATGTATTTATTAATTTTTAAAAATATTTTTTCGCAAATATTTTATTTTTTAGATATATCTAAATAAGATACATCTAAAAAAGTAAAAAAAATAAAATAAAATAATAAAATTTTAAAAATATTCACTAAAAATAAAAAATACAAAAAAATTAAAAAAAAAAAAGAATTCCATTCCATCCCCTGGCGTGGACAGATCCAAGACCCTTAGATTGTCACCTTAAGACGTGTCTCAATCTCCTCATTTGGCTGGACAGAGCCGGAGGGAAAAAGGGCAGGAGAGGAGGCGGATCCATTGTTATGGGCACCATCCCCATCCATTGTCACAAAAGCAAGGAGGACTGTGAAGGTGTCCTCACACTTGACTGGAATCTTCTATTTTTGAATTTTTTTCATCTCAAAACACTTTTATGAAAAAAGTTTCTCTCCAATTTATATTGAATTGGAGAGGGTTGTTGGGTCTTTGTGGGCCTATCAAGGAACTTATATCGATAATCCAAACCGTTTAATGTGTAACATTCGTCGAGTACTTTATTTTTTGTAAAAAACCTAGTTGATTAGATATCGATAGACATTTAATCAAATCACATTTGTATTAACAGTAACTGTAATTTTAAAAATAAATTTATGATACAAATGTGCTTTTATCAAGTAGCTATCAATATCTGATCAATGCGATTTTTTACAAAAATAAAGTACTCGACGAGATCTATATATTGAATAATTCAGATTATTAATGTAGGTTTCATGGTGAACCCACGATAGCCCAACAGTACTCTCCAGTTGGAAAGCCCAAATGGAGAGAATCCTCTCCCCACTTTTATATGTGAAAAAACCTGTAAAGTTGTATTATGAGATTTTCGTATATTAAAATTTGGAGGTGGATTGGGCAATATTTGGGCATTTGAAGCTTATTATGAGTTTCATTTTACTACTTTGAATCATTCATTTTATTGTGCATTTCGTATATATTATTTACACATAAAATTATATTGATTCAATAATCATAGTGTATTCAATTCATCACATTTGTTACTAAACAATAAATGATTTATTTTTAAAAATACAATTGTCATCTATTTTTTTATTTTTTATATGACAAACACGATAAATTGAATTGATTACGATTATTGAATCGATCTATTTTTATTTTTATAGATAATATATACGAAATGCTCGACAAAATAAGCGATTCGGATAATTAAAACAGAATCTGTGATGGGCCCCATAAATTTACAAGACCTTTCAATTTAGATTGTGAATTAGAGGGAATCCAAATCTTCAAATTTTTATTACGTTGTTGTGTTAGGAGGAAATTTAGACATTATTTGAAATTTCTTTTGGAATAACTTTTTTAGTTTGGTTTTAACTTTTTGGTTATTTTAGTGTGGTTAAAAAAGTTTTATTTGGGATAAATTTTTGACTTTTAAATAGTTTTGTAAAAGAAAAAATAAAATAATTATAATTTAATGTGACATTTTATCTTATTAATTTTTTTAGCTTATTCTGTCTTTTAATAAGTTAAAACAATCTTGTCAAATGAAGGTTGAGTTTCAAATTTCAAAACTTTCACTTGATCTTTTTTTAAAAAAATTGTAATTTTACGTCTAAATGAAAAATATTTTCCAATTTACTTTTTTAAAGTTTTAAGAATTCCACCTAAACATCTGAATTTATTCTTTCTTCTTTTTTTTTTTTTTTTTGATTTTTCTTTTCAATAAAATTTCAGTAACTTATCCCTCTAAATATTTAATTTTGCCAAAATTTTCTTCTATAAAATTTATTTTGCTTCTTTCTCTTCCCCACTCTTTCTTTTTTGTATCTATATCTTGGGGTAATTTTCATGTAGACATGTGATCGTATTTAAAATTATGATGATTATTATATTCAAAAATTAAAATAAAAATCAAATGAATAATAAAATCAAAAAAATATATTATCAATTAACTCGAAACACAATAATTGTATGCTATTGTATTGTGTAAAACAGAAACAAAATTGAAACAGATAAACTGGAAACATTACTAAACCAATCCAAAACAGAAATAACACTGTATGTACATAACATAATTGAAAACAGAGAAAACACATGTACTCCATGAAATAGAAACAAAAAAATGTAACATACAGTAAAGATGAATTTTACAGAACTCAGAAGGGATCAGGGTAGTGTTTAACTCTACATTCGATTGCAATCCATGGTAAATAGACATGAGACGCATTTCTTTGAAGGCAAGGGGTTCACTACAACAAATTGTACTTTTGGCGACCAAAAAAATTTAGTCGCCAAAACTTGTGGAATTAGTGACCAAAAGTTATATTAGTCGGCAAAAGTACAATATTTAACTACTAATTTTTTTTAGTTGGGGCATATTGATTATTGGCGACTAAAAAAAAAATTCGTCACTAAAAATGCCACAATTGGCAATTGAAATTTTTTTAGTCGTTGTATAATTAGTTTTGACTATTAAAATTATTTAGTTACTAAATGAAAAACAAAAATTCACTTTTTAACTTTGGGGACCAAATGTTTGCTCGCCAAAAAGTTATTTTCAGTGACTAAAAAATATTTTCGTCGTTGTATAATTAGTTTTGACTACTAAAAGTATTTAGTCACCGAACGAAAAATAAAAATTTAATTTTTATTTTTGGCGACCAAAAGTTTGGTCGCCAATTATTTATTTTCACCGACTAAACAATATTGTAGTCGTTGTATAGTTAGTTTTGTCTACTAAAATATTTAGTCACTGAATGAAAAACAAAAATTTAGTTTTGGTTGCCAAAAATTTATTTTCAACGACTAAACAATATTTTAGTCGCTATATAGTATTTTTGGCTACTAAAATTCTTTAGTCGCCGAATGAAAAACAAAATTTACTTTTTATCTTTAGTGACCAACAGTTTGGTCGCCAAAAATTTGTTTTCAGCGACTACAAAATTTGATAGTCACCGAATGACAAACAAAAAATTATTTTTTATCTTTGGCAACCAAAAGTTTGGTCGCCAAAAAAGTTATTTTCAGCGACTAAAAAAATTTTTAGTTACCAATTAACTAAAATATTTGAAGGGAGATATTTTCAAATTTTGGAGGAATTTATAAAATTAATTGGCGACAAAAATGTTTTGTCGCAAATTGTGTAAAATTACCACACACACACACACACACACATATCTATATATATATATACTTTTTGTTTCCAAACCAATCCCTAAACAAACCAGCCCCTCTCCCTCTCTTCAACATCTCTCTCTCTCTTTAGCGTCGCTCTCCCTCTCCTTATCTCTCTTCGCTGCTCCTCTTCCCTTCCTCTCTCACAGCCCCTCCAACAACTACAGAACAACTCGCCTCTGTCGCTCCTTGCGTTCGTCAGCAATCGAAGCACCGATTCACCTCCTTGTTGGGCGCTGTCGCCCCAAATACATCACCCACAGAAGCCCAATCGGCAGCTCCTCTCTCACAAAGAGTGTTGAGGCTGCTAATTTCTTCCCCCTCATTATCATCATTATCTGAGGTCGTCTCATCGCCGACTGTGCAAGTAAAAACCCAAATTTTGGGTAAATTTTGAGTCTTAGTTTTTGGGTTTTTTTTAGTGATATAGTCAATTGGGTGTGAATTAGAATTTAGATTACAATTTACATTTGAATTAAAATTTAGGAAAATTGTGTTGTCTAGGTCTGCTGTGTGTAGATTGTTAGAGATGATTCAAACTTTGTGTTCCTTAGACTTATTCATCGTTCCCCCACATTGGTGACCATATATAAATATATATTATTTTCAGATTTCATACTTAGCTATATTCGAGTTTAATATATTAATTTGTTAACATGAGCATTTTACAATTGTTGATCATGTAATGGAAATCCTCATTTCCAACTTATAATGGAGCACATTTGAATCTGGAGATGCTGCTTTAACCTACCAAGCCACTCTAGTTTTAATTATATCACAAAGCACATTCATATCAGGTTACTTACCTAAAAACACAATTTTTTTTTTTTTTAAAAATAAAAAAACATAATCTCATTCCTATGCTTCCAAATGGACCATAGAACTACCAGAGGTATGGCCTACTAGATTTTTTGTTCTAATCTTTTAAAGCTAAAACCAGCCCAACACTGTAACACCCATGTTTATTAAATTACACTGTTTAGTAATGCATAATGATTAATGCTATGAATTGGATCTCCTTATTTCTAAGGCAATGATCAAAAAATAGATGTCAACTATAGTGAAAATTATGTCAAGGTTTTGCAATAATAAATTTGCTCACAAATTGCCCCTTTCAAATGAAGTGCTACTACACACATCTCCAATGTGAAGACAGTATTTTCTAGTCTCAATATGCCATTAACTATTTCTACTTTGACTGACTAAAATAGTTTCAATGTGTTTGAGGCTTTGTCATAAGCTCTAACTGCTTAAACTTACTTCAGATTTGGTAGCCATATATTAGTTATTGGCGACTAAAAAAAAAATTAGTCTCCAAAAATAATGTAAATAGGCGACAAGAATAATTTTAGTCCGCGGTTGTCTATATTTTAGGCTACTAATTTTGGTTTTAGTCGGTGTACACATCCTTTTGCCGACCAAAAATTTTTTAGTCACCAACAGATAGGCTTATTTATTAGGGTACTCTCTAGTGACCACAAAATTTAGTGGGGAAATATAAACCAACAGAGTAAAAAAATTTAGTCGTATAGTTAGATTTTGCCAACAAAAACAATAGTTTGTAGCCAAATTACACAAACAGCTACAAAAGATTTTGTTCGTTACTGAGTTATATTTGCCGACAAATCGTAATTTAGTTGCTTAAGGTAGGAAATTTTTTTTAGAGGCAAGCGTATGAATATTGGCGCCCTCTTCTATTTGTTTCACACTGATATGTTCTGTCTTTATTCTATCTCAAAAACACGCAGACGCCCGCTCTTTACCAAACATGATGCTCAGTCACTGACGGTCACCACCCCACCGTCACTGGCTACCATCGCTCCCGACCGTCGCACGTTACTATCGCCACTGCCAAAAATCACAAGTCTCTCTCTCTCTCTCTCTCTGTCTCTCTCTCTATGTCGATCTCGGTCTTCTCTCTCTCAAGCCATCTCTTTGTTTCTCTCTCTCCTTCTCTCTCTCTCTCTTTCTCTCTCCCTCCCTCCCTCCCTCCTTCTCACTCTCCCTTCCGTTATTTCCCCTTCTCTTACACTTCATTTAGGGCTTATATGATTTTTGTAGTTTAATTTTGTGTTGATTTCGTAAATTGGTTTGGTGGAAGTGTTTGGTTTTTATGAAATTATGTTATGGTTGATGTCCAAAATGGTTTTCATTTTAGTTTTATGGGTTTGATTTTAGTTTTATGGGTTTGACAGGCAAAGAAATTTTGATGTCAAACCCATAATCAATGAACAATCTGAATTTTCATGGAATCAGATTTTTCGAAGCTTCTCCTCTCTTGCACAATAAAAGCCTAAACTTTTGGAGGTATCCCACTGGTTTTTGGTTTGTCCCTACTTATATTCAAAGACTGATTAGAAAGAGAAAGATTATGAATAAGTGCCATTAATCATACCCACAATAAGTGCCATTGCTACATATTTACATGAGATGCATTTTTGGATAGATGTTTTGGTGGAACATATTTGGGCATATTTTTTGATGGATGTTTATAGAAAATGTTTGGGTAGACTCTTAGTTATATTTTTTGATAGATGCGCATGGATAAAAATTTAAAACATAATAACAAGTACTTGTTATGTTTTAAATTTTTATGCTATATGGATGTGACTTGGATGATTATATAGATTACAAGTGAATTTTTAATTGGAGGAATATGTAGTTTCGAATTACTTGTGGATGAAAACTTATAATAATTACTGGCTTTCATTAAACAAGTTCAGGATTTGATGATTTATGTATTTTGTTGAATGTTCATGATTTAATTGATTTGAATGATGCTTGCTAATTACATATTATATTGAATGGATTAGATGGATTATTAAGAATTATAGGTTTATTTTGTTGGAAGTTGGAGACCAAATTTTGGTTTTGGTTTTGTTTTTCTTGTTTTGGCGACCAAGTGATTAGTCGGGAAAGATAAGTAATACTTTTGCTGACTAAATAAGGTAGGCGAGAGGGTACATTTGGCGACTAATTATTTAGTCGTTAAAATCATTAATTTTGGTAACCAAAGGATTTCGTCGCTAATAGGTCAATTGCCGACTAAAGTTTTAGTTGCGCAAACATTCTTTGTGATGACTAACAAGTTTGGTCATGGAATGTGACAACTGGAGACCAAACTTTTGGTTGTGGAATGTGACAATTGGCGACCAAAACTTTTTGGTCATGGAATGTGTCAATTGCCGACCAAACTTTGTGGTCGTGAAATGTGACAATTGCCGACCAAACGTTTTAGTCGTTGAATGTGACAATTGGCGACTGACATGTTTGGTCGTGGAATGTGATATTTGGCGACTAACATGTTTGGTCAGGAAAATATGGCTTTTCATGGCTAAAGTGTTTTGATTACTAAATAGATTAGTCGCAGTAATTATATATTGACCAAAAAGTTAGTCGGCAAATAGAACTTTTTTCCAACTAAAAAACTTTTTAGTCGCTAATTAATTTTCGAGACCCTCAATTGGTGACCAAAAAAATTAGTCGTAGATAACTTTTGTTGACTAAAAATTCTCTTGCCGACTAAATTTTTCGTCGGCAAAAGTGCAAATTCCTATAGTGGTTGCATCTTAACAATAATCAAACAAGCATTTTAAAAAATTATTTAAATAAATTATTTTCCCAAAGTTACGTATATCTAAACAGATCAACCCACACCCGTGCTCGCACTCAGCTCTGTATCTAAGTCCTTCCAAAATATTTTCGCTTACATATATCTTAGTCATCCATTTTCACAGAACTTGAGTACCCTTAAAATCCAAAATCCATGTCGAATGAACGATTATATAAATAAACATCACGATAGTTTCATAAATGACCAATGTGTTATATTTAAAATTAATTTCTTATTCAGTTTTTAATAGTTTTGAGCAAATAAATATTTATTGTTCATCTACAGTGGAAGTGAACATATTAAAATGGGCCTGCCTAAAAGAATGTATGGGTTCCACTTGAATTTTTGGTTCAAAGATGACAAAAATTCGAGCCTAATACTTTGATATCATGTTAATCTTTAGGCATCATTTCACAAAATAAAATTCAAATTTAGTGGGATTATGATAAATTTTACTTAGGATTTAACTCAATATTTTTCCCATAAACCAAAACTATAAACAAAAGTTTTGTTCTAAAGCATAACCTATATAAGTGCCCTTATTTAGATAAGTGTACTTATTTGAGCCACATTATCTCTTTACTTTTTCGTACATCTTTTTGTAAAAACTCAAAAAATATACTTATTTAAATCATTATAAATACCCCTCAATAATATTTTATATGGAGATTTTGATAATATATTTTACATTGTAGTATATATATTAAGGACAATGAAGTCTTGGACGTGGTACATAGCCCTCTATTGGGTCCTTATCTAGCATTTTCATTCAAAGCTGGCAATCCGTAAAACTCGCTTTCTTACTCCAAAATGCAACGGGCAAGAGCAAATGTGCTGTAATGACTTCTAGCGATCAACAACTCCAGCTTGACATTTCCTCTAATACTACAAATGTTTCACCATCTACATGCACTTTTGGGGATACTAGCAATTTCCTCCGTTGAGTTGAGACATATCATGTGCCGTTATTTACGTAAAATTTTTTATAGCACTTGGATCACTTGGATTGGAGGGTATTGCTTAAGCTTGTGGGCTTGTTACGTGCCTCGTTTTGATAATCCATATAATTCATTTTGTTAGACCTTTTGCATATATAATTAATAATTTTTTTTTTTTTTTAAATCGATTCGATATCCGTAATCTTTTCAATTTATTGCGGACCACGCCTTCCAAATCATGATCTGGAATGGGAAAAAAAGTCCTTTTGATAGGTGAGAAATTATAATTCACACTAAATAACTCATCTCTGATTCTCTGGTCTCTAACTATCTAACAACTTGTAAATTTTCTTATTACACCATTAGTTTGGACCACACTGAATCCAACAAATCAACAATGAAAATGAATTACTAGATTGTAAATCATGTCTTGATCATAAATAGCGTTGGGGCATGCACTACTACATTATTCTTCTAAAACATATTAGTAGGGATCTAAAAATAAAAACCCCATAAAATAATATATTTTATGAAATATTTTTATTAACAGATGTATTATATGCAAAATAAAACTTTAGAAAATGAAATAAGAAAACACAAAACTAATTTTGGACAAAATATCCTCATAGTTACAATTACTTGTTACAGTTTTTATACGCTTTCAAAACTTTAAAATTTCATTACTTCCAATTTATACCTCCTTTTTTTGTAAAATTTACATTTTTAGAATTCTCTCATTATCTTATTTGGGTCATAATCGTCTTATTTGAGTCACATAACCTCTCTACCACATCACTTCAAATCCAACTCATATTTTACGTTTTTTCATAAAAAAATATATTAATCTAGCACTTCCCAAACAACTCCTATATGTACCAATTAGTATACTAATTAATGTACTACTAACAAATGATGTGGTACACTTTTAGAGGTTTTTTATGTTTATAATTGAGTAAATCACAAGTATACCCCTGAGATTTTATTAAAATACGAATCGCCTCCTGTTGTTTTGAAAATTACATTCCACCCCCTGAGGTTTAGGAGTGAGCATGGTTCAGATTGGTCCGAATTGGAACAAAACCAGGACCAATCCATTATTTATGGTTCTTGAAAAACTGAAGCCAATCCAATCGTTTAAATCGTGAAACCAATCCAAACTAATCGATTTAAATACGGATTGGATTGGTTTAGGACTATGAGTTTGCAAAATTAAATAACAAAAAATATATATATAGAACATTTTAATTTTATAAAAACATAAATATAACATCATATTAGTTTTACAATAGCAATATGTCTTTCCATAATAGCGACATACTATTCTAGAATTTAAATAATTATAAGAAAACTGGTTCCACATAAGTATTTAGATTATTACAAATTAAAACTAAAAACCAACAAATAAAAATAATAAAAGAAAATACTATGCGGGTTTAGGTTTTATATGAAATGAGATAAAATACTATGCAAGAGGGTGTATAATATAAATATAGGCTATTTGTATACGGTCCGGATCGGTTCTAATCCGAAATCGTGGAGTTCAATCTAAAACCAATCCGTGGACTACGATTTTTAATTTTTTCAATCCGTAACTGAACCACGGATTCAAAAAATCAATCCAAACCTACCAGATTGGATTGGACCGAATCAGATTACAGATTTTACAAATTCTTTACTCAGCACTACTAAGGCGTTGTTTGGGAACAAATTTTCTTGGCTTTTTTTTGGTTTTTTCACTAAAAGACAAATTGGTTACAAAATAAAAAAAAATAAAAAAAATCCAAACAAAATATCACATCAAACCCCATAATCATTTTACTTTTTCTCTCACAAACATCACATCCAACCACAAAAAAAACCCAACTATTTTTCCAAACACAAAAAAAAAAATTTCTCCAATAATATCCTACAACTAAAAAAACCTACTTCCTAAACACCCACTAAGATTTCTAATTTCATAACAAATTGCCCATTTTATTAATAAATCATTAAGTCAATTAACAGTTTTTAATGATGTCAAAAATATGTTTCAATTAATAATTTAGGTAATTTTATTATTGTATAGGAGAGCAATTATGAATTTTATTTTTTAGTTAATTCTATTAAATAAAAAATTGTAATAAGGGGATATTTGTAATTTTTCAAACCACGAGGACTAATTTGTATTTTAAGCAAACCTCAGAAGGCGTATTTGTAATTTTCCCTTTATAATTCGTATAATATGTGAGGTCAATAATAATGTCATAACAGTAGTTTGTATAATAGTTAGTACACTAATTGGTGCATGCAGCACCACTACTAACATTTTGATTGATTTTCTAAAAATTAAATTTTTAATTTTTAGTTTTTTTTTGGGGGGGAAATTATCTGAAAGTTTTATACGGAAATCAGTTATTTCAATTAGTCTCATAAATTTTTAATACACTGATAGGTCTTATTTCTTTTGACAACCTTAGAATATCTCTAATGATGTATCTTTTTTTTTTTTTTTTTTCATCATATTTTTGAGTAAAAATTTGAGTATAAACTTCATTTGATATCAAATACTCCAATAGAATATTTTGAACTTTCATCAAAACACCGATTAACTAGGCGGACGACCGGGCAGATGTTTGACTGATCGACCGGTCAGTGTAATTTTTTCACAAATTTTTGCAAAGAGGTGGTTATCTAGAGGAACATTCGAAGGACATCCGGTGATAAAAATGTAACGGCTATAAACAGTGTAATGATGAAAGGTCCCAAGCGTCCTCAATTTGGTAAAAAAAAATTTGATATCCTCAATTTGACACTCATTTGATGAAACCATTGGAGCAGGGAAAAGGATAATTTTTAATCAAATTTAAATTTGATGAAAGAATTGATGAATCATTGGAGATGATCTTACCATGAGATCCTATTTTAAATTTTGGCATGATTTGATGAACGTTTATACCATTCCTCATTAGGGTAGGGGTGAACAGCGGATATATCGATCTGCCAAAATCGACCGAACCGAACCGATCCGCCGCATTTTGGACGGATGCGTGATGACGAGTGAATGGTTGCGGATTGATTTTCTCCAATCAGCCAATCTGGCGGACGGATGGCGGATTTGAGATTCCTTTGGCCGCAACCGAACCGCCAAACCGCGAACACCCCTAGTAATTTATAAGACTTTGTGTTTTCAGCTTGTTTAAATATTTTGTTTGTATTTTCAATTAAAAAAGAGTTTAAATATTCTGTTGAAAAAAATAAACGTATTATTTATCTATATTTTTTTGTTTTTAAATCTATCCCTAAAAATAATAAGTAGAAAATATGATATATGCTGATTGGTTTTTGTTTTCAAAAATAGATATATATGTAACAATATAGAGACATACAATCTTTACTACTATTCTGTTCATAGTTTTAGTGGTTTGAATTGTTTTTATATTTTAAGAACCACAGATTGTAATACTTTATGTAGATGAGGCATGCTGTAATTGTAGTATGTGGATGAGGCATGCAGTGATTGTGATATTTCAAAGTTTCAAATTTTCTTGCTTTGGATGAGGCATACAGTGGTTATAATATTTTTTTAAGTCATTAACTGTAATACTTTCTTCTTTTTTTTTGAGGAAGTGCACAAATTGAATTATGTTGAAAATTTATAAAATTTTAAACTGCCAAACCGATTCGTATCCATCCGCCAAACCGTCAATCCGCTCAATCCACATCCGCCAGATTAGCGGACGGATGCGGATTGATTTTCTCCAATCCGCCAATCTGGCAAACGGATAGCAGATTGGAGGTTCCGTAGCCGCAACCGAACAACGCCCACCCCTAGGGGACGCCATTTTAAGAAAGTTGTATCCAATTATTGGATCACATTTCCGACACTCTAATGTAGGAAGTGGAATCTTTGTTCTTGTCAGCCTTTATCTTGGCGAAATGGGCCCATTTCGGGACTCATTTTGATAATTTGAACCATTCACATTTTAGAATACATCAAGTAGAACATGTCTGCAAAAAAATCAAGTTAATCGAATATCATTTACCCAATCATCCACTCACATTTATATCTACAAAAATAAATAGTAATTGTGATTTAAAATATTAAAATGAATACAAATATGAGTGGATGAATAGGTAAACGATATCTGATTAACTTGATTTTTTGCAAACATGTTTTACTTGATGTATTCTAAAATGTGAACAATTCGGACTATCAAATGGGCCCATTTCGCCGCACAACAGCCGTTGCTGCGCAGCCAGGCAGCAGTACCCCCACTTCCTCTAATGTAACACTCAAACGTAACATTCTAATGTAACATTCAAAAAACATAATACTTTAATGTAACACATTAAAAATTTTCTTAATGTACTTTTTCCAAACATAACAACGTAACACTCAAAAAAAACCTTTTAGTGTACTTTTTCCAAACATAACACTCCAATCAATGTAACAAAAAAAAACTCTCGTGTACTTTTTTCATATATAATACTCCAATATAACACATTAAAAAACTCCTTAATATACTTTTTTCCAAACGTAATAACATAATACACGTACAAACAATAACAATTAAGAAGATTATAATGACAAATGAGTCATTACATATCTAAAATGATTAATAAACAAATTCAAAATTGACATACGCATTGGGCGGGAGAATGAAATTTTCAACATTTCAAAACTTCTCTCACTGTACCCATCAACATTCAAAGACCTCCTTGAATATCCCAATCGCAACCCATCAACATTCAAAGACCTTGAATATCCATACCACTGCTGCGAAAACAATGGAGGAAGCCTTGAACCTAACATTGGCAGAGTCCCTCAGGTTGAACTACTCAGCCTGCAACTTCCTTTCCCTCTGGTTGCATGTTCTTTGCCAAAAAAACTACGTGACACTGCTACAAGATTAGGTGAAACCAACTTTTTTATTTTTTTCATTATGATGTTGCATTCAAGAACTAATTTTATATCTTTTGTTTTGTTTTTGCTGGGTCATTGTAATTATTTTTTGGTTTGAAAACAGGGGTGAGCAGAATGGTACTTCATGAATGTGTTCTACCTAAGATCTTAAATCTGACTAGTTCTGGTACTACAGAATACTATCTAGAGTGGGTGTCTTTTTGTCGAGTTCTCTGTGTCGTGAAGGGTGATGCTCAGTCCTTATCAACCTGGATGAAACAATCTTCTTGCTGAGGTCTAGGTGCGAGAATTTTGGAATGATCAAAGGGGCACTTTTTGGCAAGAAAGCTTGTTTGGCTACAAGGATCCAGATTTGAATGCTTATTTGGGTGCAAGGTTTTTGCTCAAGGAAGGAATGAAACCTCATGAGCTTGTTTTGCTTTTCCTACCTCTTATACAAGTGTTTGTTTTGTTTTTGTTTTTTTAGCTTGGTTTAGTTGTATTGTTCCAGATTTTATCAATGAAGTTCTCTTGTTCTAGATTTTATTGGTGATAACTATCCAAACGTGTTCTATTTGTTTTAACTTGTAACTGGATCACAGTTCTCAATCTGTTCTATTTGCTTGGTGGTATTGTTCTAGATTTTATTCATGATTTTAAAATATAAACGAATTTCTCATTTTATATTTTATTCCATTGCAAGCTCAGATCAAATTTCTTTGCTTGATTAAAAAAAGTAATCATTTTGCATCTTTGATCCCTTCGTCAAACCTACATCAAATAAAGGGATACTCGATTTTTCATCAATTGGAGCCACAACCAAATCCTTTACTGGAGAGAGCTATATCTAGTCAATTTTGAATCATAAAAATATTGTAAATCCATTGTATAACAACACATGTATTATAAAGATAACAGTTCCGTTACGTAGCTCGAAATTGGCCCAAATCCAAAACGACATCATTTTGAATTTTTTTTTTTTTGTTCTTTTCTTCTTCCTCTGTCTCCTCTATCGTTCTTCCTCCGGTTTTTTTTTTTTTTTTTTTTTTCGTAACTTAGAATCAAAAAAACTAGATAGAGAGGAAAAATCAAAAAACACATTCACAATATTATGTAGTACCAGAACATCAACATGAACAACACATCATCATCATCAACAACACATTCACAAATAAATTAATTAATTAAATTGTAGAATTTGAATTCAACAACACAACATCATCATCAACAACCAACAATCATCAACAAAATTTCTTTTTCTTTTTCTTTCATCTTCTTCATCTTTAGATCCAAATCCACTAAAAAAAAACAAAAAAACAAAAAAAAAAAAAAACAAAAAACAAAAAACAAAAAAAGAGAGAAAACAGAATCTGAAAGAGGTGATCATCAACAACACACATCATCATCAACAACAATCAACAATCACCACCAAAAAAAAAATTGTAAAAAAAAAAAATTTAGAATCTGAAAGAGAGAGAGAGAGAGACGCCGCCATCACCATCAATCTTCATTCTGTTCCTCCTTTGCCATCACCATCTTCTTCTCGTCCTCCTCCTTACTCTCTTTTCTTCTTCTCCTCTCTCTCCCTCTCTTCGTCACTCCTTCTATTTCGGATATAAAAGAGGGAAGTAAAAAAAAAAAGAAAAAAAAATCCAAAATGACGTCATTTTAGATTCGGGCCAATTTCGAGCTCCAAATCATTTTTTTTGTTAACAGTAACATGTTACTTTGACAATATTGTCTAAGAAAAAAAATTTATTTTACTTTGCCCTTGCTCAATTATGTATTTTCTCCTTAGAAGGTTTATGAAGCAAAATAAATTGAGTTGTCCTTTTCACCAAATAATGATCCAATGGAGGAATTTTGACTAAAATTTCTATATATAATGAGAAATTCTATAATACACCACATTTTGCAGTGTTTACCATATGCCTCGTTTGTAATATTTGGTTATACCATATTATAGTGTTTGTTATTATGACTTGGTTGTGACTCATTATGATATTAATCGTAATTCATTATGATGTTAATTATAACCTATTATGATTATTATTTTGGTTATGATCTAAAAATTCTTTGATTATATGTTAGGCAATGTTTGGTTATGACTTCTTTTTTTTTTTTTTTTTAAATTAGGACTGAAAATAATTTAATTATGACATTTACAATATTCAACACTACAAAATATCATATCTTGCATATGGTTTATGTATGGTTTCTCCAACCCTTGGGGGCTTATTTTCCTGTTGCAAACTTACAATTTTGAAAACCATTAGGAGTGGTGGCCCAGTAGATTACACATCTCCCCTCCACTCAGCCTAGCAGGGGTCGATTCTTAGAGGTACCAATTGCTTCAGCTCATCGCGATGTACTTCAATGAACACTTTGCCTCCTATGTAACAAGTGGGTGAGGTCCATTTGTATGCCCCAACGGTGTGTTCCTTCCCTTAAGTTGAGTTAAATCTAGCCAGTAACCGATTACCCGGGACTAGGGCCCATGAATACTATGATGCCCCACGAAGCGTCCTTTTTTTCATTTCTCAAAAAAAAAAAAAAAACTTACAATTTTGAGAAGTACCTACATGAAAAAATTAAACGCTTTCTAAAGGAAAACAATACCAAACACACTGACTAAAACGATGAAACAACACTAATACCAATGAATATATAAGTAACAATAGATAGAAACCAACAAAAGAAGCCTTACACCAGCATGGGTCCAAGGCTTCTGTCAAATAGCAGAATATATATACAGTAATTAAAAGAGGATAGAGAAGTACGCAAGGGCATACTTGTTTTAATGTTTGATTTGAAACTAGACATGCACAAGGATTGCTCCATGGTTGTGAATTCCGACTGGAGAGAACTCAACGAAGAAATGAGAAAACTGTACAATCCTAGCGGTTGACAAGGGCTTGAAGAAAACGAGGAATTGGAGGCGGGTTCACATCTAGAATCCCTTCGAGGATCTGAACTACCTGACCCATTGATGGGCTATCATTCCCATCATCTTGGATGCACCAACAAGCAACTTTACAAATTCTCCATGCCTCTTCAACATCATATTTGTCCAACATATGGTCTAATAGGCTGTGGACATCACCTCCTTCTATGACTACACTTGCAGCCTGGATTGGGAAGAATTTAACAATCCCTGCTTCGGGTTGATCATTGTTTCTTCTTCCTGATATCAATTCAAAAAGCATCATACCATAGCTGTAAACATCAGCTTTGGCTGTAATGGCAACTCCTACTATCCACTCAGGCGCAAGATAGCCCGTTGTCCCTCTTATGGTGGTCAGAACCCGGCTGAGTTCTCGTCCAATAAGCTTTGCTAAACCAAAATCTGCTACCTTTGGGCAGAATTCAACATCTAATAGAATGTTTTCTGGCTTTATGTCAGTGTACAATGCAGTCTCGACACTCTTCATGAAGATAAGCCAACCCCCTGGCCGTCCCTAGTGCAATTTGGTACCTTGTCTTCCAGTCCAGTACCTTCGACTCCTTTACATGGAAAAGATGGGAATCTAATGAGCCATTTTGCATGTAATCATACACTAGTAACTTCTTATTACCTTCAGAGCAGAACCCGTGAAGCCGAACAAGATTAATATGTTGGATGGTGCCAAGTGTGTTGACTTCTGCTTGGAATTGCTTCTCTCCTTGGTTGATGCTTTCCAGCTTCTGCACAGCTATGACAGTGGCATCAGGCAATGTCCCTTTGAAAACAAAACCAAAACCTCCGCTCCCCATTTTCTCCGAGAAATTTTTGGTTGCTTTTTGCAAATCTTTGTATCTAAATGCAACCAATGAACCATAAACTGCATCTATTCGATCTTTCCCTAGAAAGCTCAACCAACAACTGTTTGGCCAAAGCACACAAGGGGTTGCTATAAGCCTCCTTTTTTGCTTCCACACAACATAAACGAAGCCCAAAACTACTACTAAACCCACAACACCAATAATAATCCCCATATTATTATCTCTGGAAAACTCAGAAGCAGCAAGTTTGAGATAAAGACTGCTTCCACTACTGTCATTCCCCAAAAGTTGTAGCAGGTTAACGAGGTTCATAGTCCAAATTGAACACCCATTCCTGTCATAAGCATAAGCAGTGCAAGAGCAGTTTTTCAAGCAAGAAGATTCACATTCCGTAGCACTGCTAGAAGCCACAGATTGAGGATGTTCAGGCAATCTCATGTTGGAATACTCTTGAAACCTATATTTCTCTTGATTAGCAGCATTGGCATTTCCACACTGTAACTTGGTTCTCCTTACACAACCACCGGAGTAATCACCCAAATACCAATCATTGCCCGACTTAGGATTGAATCCAGTCAAACAATTACAGAAGGGTTGTGCATTCTGATTGCAAGTTCCAAATGGCCCGCACAAAGCATAAACGTCGCATTGCTGTCTTGGCTGAGCCCAAAACAAATTCCACTCCTTGCTGCCCTCCAACCAAGTGAGTTGCTTGAGTTGCCCTGAAACATCCATAACAATTCTAGATATAATGTAAGGATCGTAGGGAGAATATTTCAAATAACTCTCATTTTCATTGTCAACAAAGCTAAAATTAAACATATAATTTTGTCTCATTGTAGGTAATAAGGTAAAAATCTCCCCATTCCAAGGACCACCAGTCCAATACTGTTTAGACCCATTCCACAACAAAAGATAGCTATTATTTGCATCTAGAATATGAGAAAACAGTCCTGGTGAAGGGTCTTCGGAGTTCTTCCATGAAGTTAGACTTTCGTGTGTATTGGCTCGCTTGTTATATGAAATCTTGCTACCGGGCAACCAAGTAGGAACAAGGTAATCAAAACTTTGCCAAATTGGTTGTGTTGAATTAGACCCATCTCTCAAAATCAAATTACCATCATCGCCAAGAACTGCTACCACAGAATTTGAAGTGGTAGAGTTCTGATTTGTTGACCAAATTGGGGTTTGGGACTCGTTGAGAAGCACTAAGTTACCATCTAAGATTTTCAGTTCTGAGGAATACTTATCAGAGATGGGTATATCTCTATTTGCTACCCACACTATGGTTTGTGTAGATACTTTCTTGTACCATATGCATATGTGATAGTTGGAAGACTTACCTGGTTTGTAAAAGCCCATTTCAAAGTTGCCACCGGCAGAGACAATGGTATGGTCCCCAAAGAGAGATTGATTTGCAGAGATGGTGTCAGCTCCATGGGAGAGATGGTGAAAAAGATGCAGCATAGGAAGAATACAGTAAAGGCTGAACAAAAGGGAAAGCAGTATGAAAAAGAGGATGACCAGGATGTTTAGAAGAATGGGTCTCGAAATTTTACAAAATGCACATGGATCATGTCATGATAAAAGAAACTAAAGGCTGATTGTCTTCTATGGGGATTTAATTACACTTCATTTTAATATTTTTTGGTATTCTTTTCAATTTTTTAGCATATCATTGTCACCAAGAGCAGGAAAAGATGAAAAAATACACATTTCAATACATGTGCCATGGTTTTTCAATGTTTGGGATATTTAGTCATTCAACATTTGATAGACTGGAAATATAAAATGCAGTCATCCACGTGCTTGTCACTCCGACGAGAAGTCAAAAAAAAATTAATTGCAGAGCTACATCCAACTGGGGTTTGTAGACCCACTTGAATTTGAAATTTGCACCTTTGACTTTGAATTCACAATTAAATATTTACACTTTTAAGTCAAATTATAAACTTAATTTTTTGGCAATCTAGCATTAATAAGACTAATGGAAATTGGCACATGTATCATACATAAAATTTTCTAATGGCACAATTAAAAGTGAAATGACAATTTTGGTGAAGGTGCAAGGAACCAAAGTTTGAAAAAATTAATCTAAACATTTAGATCATATTCACAATATTTATCACATACACAAGTAACACACCACAAAACCTATCATTTCCCTTTGTCACTCATAAATGGCAAAGGCCACCCCAGCAGCACAAGGGTTTCTCGATTTTCATCTCTCTCCTCTTTGTCTTTCTCTCTCATCATATAAATTATTTATTTTAATATTATTAATAATTTAGTACAAAAAAAGTTAATATTTAACAAATTAATTAGCACAGCAGGAAACTAAGTAAATAAATAAACAAAATATATAAATAGAATTCGGATTTGTGGGTAAATCAGACAATTCGAACCTAGCCCAAGTTGAAGTTGAATTTACTATGCTCAAGTCAGGCTTGCACAAACTAGTTCAAGTAGAAGGTTGGCCTTGGACAACTCTTAGCACAACTTGGACTAGACCTAGGCAACTCCTTAACTGACCAAACTTACCCGAGTTGCACACCTACTGCTGAAGGATGAGAAGATACACCTAGTTTGAAAAAAATGGACTCCCATGGGAGATAGGCGAAACCACACTAATCACACCAGTAGCATCAAAGCTTGCTGGACTGATCAGCAAACTCTTACTTTTTTTCACCAATCTTTCCTCCTCCCTTGGAAACACACCAGTGCAACCAAACTATGAAGACCAAAACCATCACACCAGAGACCTAGCTTTCGCCATTTGCAAAGAATCAATCGCCGACCGCACGACTAACTAAAGGCAAAGCAGCTACTAACTCATTAACTAAAGGTGTGGATGAAGCCCTCAACCATTTGGAGGATCACAGATCCCCATGGAAACCTCTTTGCCCTCAATTATAGCCTCCATGGAAGCAACACTAGATCTACAAAGGGAACAATCTGTCACTGTCATGTCAAAGAGAATAAACTCCAATCACAATCACCAAAACACCTTTGTTGTGGAAGATCTACAATCCCAAAATTGAAATTCCAAAGAAACCTAGCTACATAGAGAAGAAAACCAACATTACAGTGAAACTATGATCTCCATGGATCACACAACATTGAATATACAAGTCGTAAATGCATAACAATTATTAAAAGCTGTACACTAGGTATACAAAAACACTAAATAGATATAGTTAATTGCATAGGCAAGTGCTCAAGCACATCCTTGTATTATTCTTTTTAAACTTTAAACAATATAGTTCTCTTGGCATGAGTAAATAGTTGAACAAGTATTACCCCATGGTTATGAATTCTCAACACAATTCAAAAAAACTATAAGCTCCTAGTCATCAAGGGATGGAAGAAAATGAGAAATTGGAGGCAGCTTCACATCTGAAACCCCTTCGAGGATTTGAACTGCTGGACCCATTTTTGACCTATGATTTTCATCTTGGATGCACCAACAAGAAACTCTACAAATTCTCCATACTTCTTCAACATCAACATTTTTCTCCAACTTATGGTCTGATAGACTAAGGACATCACCGCCTTCTATGGATGCATTTGCAGCCCAAATTGGGAAGAATTTAAATTTCCCCTCTTTGGATTGATCAGTGTTTATTCTTTCCAATATCAATTCAAAAAAGCATCATTCCCTAGTTGTAAACATCAGCTTTAGTTGTTAGGTTTATTCTTCCCGATATCAATTCAAAAAAGCATCATTCCATAGCTGTAAACATCAGCTTTAGTTGTTATGTCTAACCTATATCCACTCTGGCGCTAGATATCCAATTGTTCCTTTCATGGTTGTCAGAACCCTGCTAAATTCTTGCCAAACAAGCTTGCTAGATCAAAATCCATTACTTTTGGGCAGAGTTCCAACATCTAATAGAACGTTTGAAGGTCATGGTGTATGATACAGTCCCTGCACTCTTCATGGAGATAAGCCTAATAAAAGAGAATGAATAGACATCTTGTATATACTTAATTAATCAACTGAATATAATTATATAAACTAATAGAATAAAACCCTAACAATCTAAAGGACTAAACTATCCTTAATGAACAATATAAACTGCAAATTCACACCCGCCTTCAAACTGAGGATGTGAGCTCAGAAAGTATCGAAAGTTTGCCAAGAAGAAAACAAAAACGAGCAATAGTGCGAGTCTTCGTAAAAAAATCGGCCAACTAAAGAGAGGAGGGTACAAAAGGGAGAGTAATAGTACCAGCCTGAAGATGCTGTCTAACAAAGTAACAATCTATTTCAACATGCTTGGTCCGCTCATGGAAGACTGAATTATGGACAATCTGGACAGCACTCCGATTGTCACAATACAACAGAGTTGGATCAGAAAGACAGACATCCATATCAGAAAGAAGCCACCGAAGCCAAACAATCTCGGAAGTAGCATGAGCCATGGCACGATACTCAGCCACAGCGGTGGAACAAGCAACAACAGACTGTTTTTTACTCTTCCAAGATATGAGAGAATCGCCGAGGAAAACACAAATACTAGAAATGGATTTACGATCAGAGATGTCACCTGCCCAATCAGCGTTAGCATACGCACAAAGGGGCAAGTCTGAAGAGGCAGATAACAGCAAACATTGCAACAAAGTACCTAGAAGGTAGCGCAAAGTACGGAGTAAGGCAGCCCAATGTGTGAAATGAGGAGCAAAAACAAACTGACTGAGAATGTGCACAGCATAGGAGATATCCGGACAAGTAACGGTGAGATAAACAAGGCACCCAACCAACTCGCGATGCACAATGGGATCCTCAAGAGGAACACCATCAGAAGCCGAAAACTTAGCATGCAATTCAAGAGGAGTGTCAACAATTTTGTCATCAGTGAGATTGGCACGAGAAAGAATATCACAGGCATATTTAGTCTGAGAGAGAAGATACCTAGTAGAAGAAATAGCAACCTTAATACAAAGAAAATACCAAAGAGATCCCAAATCCTTCATCTCGAACTCTTGAAACAACTGATGCTTAACCTCCTCAATAATACTATAATCAGAACCAGTAATAATCATATCATCCACATATAAGAGAAGGAGAACAAGGCCAACAGTAGTGCGTCAAACAAAGAAAGCACAATCATGATGACTAGGGCGAAAACCAAGCTAAAGTGCAACAGAGTGAAAGCGCTCATACCAAGCCCGAGGAAACTGCTTGAGACCATATAGAGCACGGCGAAGATGACAAACACCAGGAGGGTGAAAGAGACCCGATGGAGGGTGCATATACACTTCTTTAGCAAGATGCCCATTCAGAAAAGCATTTTTAACATCGAGTTGAAACAAAGGCCAGTGATGGGCAGCAACAATAGAAATAAGAGTGCGAACAATAGGCATCTTGGCAATGGGGGCAAAAGTCTCATCGTAATCAATCCCATACTCCTGAGAATAGCCCTAGGCAACCAAACGAGCTTTGTACCGTTCCAAAGAACCATCAGAAATGGTTTTGACCTTATAGACCCATTTACAGCCTACAATATTCTTGTCAGCAGGTAATGGAACTAAGGCCTCGTTTGGCAAGAGGCTAAAATAGCCAATTAGCCAAAAAGTTACCTTTTTAGCCAAAAAGCCAACAACCCATACCAAAAAGTCAAAGATTCCCTTTTCTCTCTACTTTTTGCACGTCGTTTCGTAATTAGCCAAAAAGTTGGCCCAAACATACAGGTTTTTCTTACTAACCTTTTTAGCCAATTAGCCAAAAAGTTACTAAATTAGCCTGTTCCCAAACGAGGCCTAAATCTCAAGTCTGAGTGTTAGCCAAAACAGTTAACTTGTCATTCATGGAATCCAATTAGGATCATGACAAGCTTCCTTGTAAGACCTGGGCTCAAAATAAGTATGAAGATAAGAAAGAAAGACTGATAGGAAAGGAAAAAACATGTATTACCAAAACCATACTAGTTCGGAAGATGACAGTCTCACTTTGGAAGTGATGTGTAGGAGGAGCGGGATCCAAAGAAATAGCTGGAGAGACAGTAGAGCTAGAGACAGACGAGCTCGGAAGTGATTTGCGGCGCTGATAAACAAGAAGATCAGGGGAAGCGGGAGCGGGAGAGGAAGTGCTTGGCGAGATAGCAGAAGTGCTAGTAAGAGGCAAAGTAGAGACCTCAAGATTAGAAACAAACTCATCAGGAGAAACATCAGGAGGAAATGGGTCAACGTGAACCAATTCATCCTTGGTAATAGGGACAGGGATAGAAGGTATAGTGTAATAGGATAATTTTTCTAAAAAGGTGACATGCCTAGACATATAGCTTTTTGGTGGTAGGATCATAGCACCAATAACCTTTCTGAGTAATGCTATACCCTAAAAAGACACATAGGACACAACGAGAACTAAGCTTAGAGCACTCTCGTTTAGGAAGGAGCACAAAGCATGCAGAACCGAAAATACGAAAAAGAGAATAATTGAGAGTAACACCAAAAAGACGCTCATACGGAGATGAGCTTGAGAGAAGAGGAGTAGGCATTCGATTGAGAAGATATGTAGCAGCAAGCACAACTTCTCCCCAAAATACAGAAGGGACAAAAGACGAAAGCAACAAAGAGCGAGCAGTATCAAGAAGGTGGCGATGTTTATGCTCAGCTCGACCATTTTGGGCAGGAGTGTCAGAACACGAAGATTGATGAATACTGCCATGAGTAGTTAAAAACTCCTCAAACTCAGACAAGTAATACTCACCCCCCAAATCAGAACAAAGAACTTTGATCGTGATGGAAAATTGAGTGCGAATCATGGAGTGAAAATTAGAATATATTTTGTAAAAATCAAATTTTCGGGTCATCAAATAAACCCAGGTAAATCGACTATAATCATCCACAAAAGACACATAATATTGCGAACCACCCTTGGTAACTATAGGAGAAGGACCCCAGACATCAGTACGAACCAAATGAAAAAGAAAAGAAGAAATAGAACTACTTTTATTAAAAGGAAGAGCAGACATTTTAGCCAATTTACAACCTCGACACTCAGACATATTATCAATGGGAAAACTGCCTAAATGTCCAGACCGAACTAACATCCTTAAATGGTCACTCGACATATGACCTAACCTAGAATGCCAAATATAAAATAAAAAAGACTTATTATTTAAACAAAAAGAAGACAATGCAGTAGAAGACAATTCTTGAGGAATATGCAAGCTGTTCAAGATATATAATTCTCCAACTCTACGCCCGATCCCAATCTGCCTCTTGGATACCCGATCCTGCACAACACAATGAGAAGAAGAGAAAACAAGATCAAAACCGGAATCAGATAATTGACTAATAGAAATAAGATTGTGAAAGGTGAGGCACATAAAATACAGGAGAACGATACAAATGGGAAGAGGAAATAGAACCAATAGTGTACAGGTATAGAAGAACCTTTAGCAGTAGCAATAGTGATAGAAGAAGATGGACAGACACAATTACTAAGGAGAGATGCAACAGGGGTCATATGATGTGAACAACCAGAATCAAAAATCCACGAAGTGTGGATATTACCTGAAGAAGATGAACCAGACAAACCTAACTGAGTGTTAGTCATAGCGGAGGCCTAGGGCGAAAGATTTGGATTAGCCACCATGAAAGACTTGAACTGCTCAAACATAGACTGCATATTAAAAGATGGCCCATTCTCAGAAGATGGTGCAAAAAAGGAGACAGATGAGCGAGATCCCGAAGATGGTGACTTAGAAGATGGTGGACCAGACGAACGACCCTTGGGCTGCAAAAGTTTAGGACAAGTATGTTTCCAATGGCCTCGCTGACAACAGAAACTGCACTCATCCATGGAAACCCGAGACTTGGGCTTACCAGTAACCTAAAATAAATGAGATGATGGGGTAGGCAAGAGCGGAGAAGTGACAAAAACTGATTGGGAGGCAGGAACACCATGAGCCACCTTAAACCGAGTTTCTTTCGCAATAAGCTCACGAATAACACCATCAATAGAAGGTAAGGGGGACCGATGAAGAATAGCTTCCCGAAGTGGCTCAAATTGATCACGAAGGGCCATAAGAAACTGAACAAGACGTTGCTTCTCCCGATACTTGGTATAACTGTCAAGTAACTGCAAATCTGTCAGTTCCATTAAAGCAGGCCGATCCCAATAAGTTGTCATCTCATTGTAGAACTCCTAAATGGACTTATCTTTTTGACTAGCACTGCGAATAAACATCTTAAGTTCATACTGTTTTGCAAAGTTAGACTCAAGGTACATAGTTTTCAAATAGTCCCAAACTTGTTTAGAAGTAGAATACTTGGAAAAATTCATACCAATGGCAATTTGAACTGAATTATGAAACCAAGTAAGAATTTATGCATTTTCCTTATCCCATTTAGAAACACCAGCCTCAATTTCTTTAGATTCCATAGGTCTAATAGTTACACCAATAACATAGTTCCACATGCCTTTACCCATTATAAAATTCTTCATGACATGAGACCAATAAGAATAATTGGTACCATCTAACTTAGTAGTGATAGCTTGCAGTTTATCATCAGCCGTATTTCTAAAATTCAATTCACTAGTCCAACACGTATCAACAAATAGCCCTCAAATTTTCCTCTAAATACAATCTCTATATCTCACCAAATGCTCATAAATAACAACTCAAATCGATAGAGGAAGTGAACAATACCAGAAGAAGGAGGAAGTCTGGAGACGCTGTTTATCAACACAACCGTAGGGTTTCGAACACAAAATTCCAAGTAAACCCTAGTACATGATCATACCACCCTAAAAGCTAAAGAGGGAGAGGAGTCACGAACCACTTGCAAGAAGAGAGAGAATGATGTCAATGATCGATGATGCAAGAGAAGTTTAGAGACAGACTTGCGATGCACTGGGATGGACAGAAATAATGCCTGCAATGCGAAAGAGAGTCCTGTGATGCGAGAGAGAGACAGAAGCAGACCTGCGATGTGCAACGTCTGGTGACAAGAATAACCTAGGTTTGATCGCAACTTTGCTCTGATACCATGATAAAAGAGAATGAATAGAAATCTCGTATATACTTAATCAATCAACTAAGTACAACTATATAAGCTAATAGAATAAAACCCTAACAATCTAAAGGACTAAACTATCCTTAATGAACAATAAAGCCAACCCTGTGGTTATCCCTAGTAAAACTTCGTACCTTGTTTTCTAGTCCATAACCTTTTTTTACCCCTTTTCTTGGAAAAGATAGGAATCCAAGGAGTCATGTTACCTTCAGAGCAAAACCCACAAAGCTAAACAAGATTAACATGTTGGTTAGAACCAAGCATGCTGACTTTTGCTCGAACTTCTTCCCTTGGTTGATGTTTTCCAGCTTTCTCCGCGACTATGATAATGGAATCAAGCAATGTTCCTTCAAAAACATAACCAAAACCTCCTCTTCCAAATTCTAGTTGAAATTTTTTGTTGCATTTTGATTTTGGAGATTTTGAGAAAGATGATTGATAGAATGGGGCAAGGTGGTTTTCTTTAAGGATTTTGAGATTGGAAAAATTGATGGCTCCATGCTCAGCCTCTTATCTTCTTTATGCTATTGTTACTATTATTTGTTGTAGGGTCAAGCCTCAATAGTTAGGTTATCTTAGCTGTGTGATGTTGGAATGTGTCTCACTTCACCTGGAGTTGTGCCATCTGTGCTGGTTATAAGACTTCAATTTTCCTCTCCTTAACACCTAGATTTTAAGAAGAAGTGTGGGCTAGACTTTTCAATTTGGTATCAGAGCTTGGTTGGGCATGTGACTGGTTATAAGGCTCTAATACCAAATTGAAAAATTCAACCCACACTTCTTATTAAAACCCAAGTATTAAAGAGAGAGAAATTAAAGCCTTATAACCAGACAGATGGGGCAACTCCAAACAATTCGAGACACATTCCAACACACCCTCATAGACCACAACATACAATAGTCGGACAAACGGCATACCAGTTGCAAGCCCAACCAAGCTTTGATACTAAATTAAAAAGCCCAACCCACACTTCTTAAAACCCAAGTATTAAAGAGAGGGAAACTAAAGCCTTATAACCAGCACAGATAGGGCAACTCCAAATAATGTGGGACACATTCCAACACACCCTCTTGGACCACAACATATAATAGTCGGACAACGACACACTAGTCACAGGCCCAAATAAGCTTTGATATCAAATTGAAAAGCAAAGCCCACACTTCTTAAAATTTAAGTATTAAGAGACGGAAACTAAAGCCTTATAACCAACACAGATGGGGCAACTCCAGGCGATGTGTGCTTCTGCGCTTTGAGGTCATCTTAAGTTTGAAAGTGAATTTGGGGAAATACAACCTTATTCTGGTCAGGGAGGTGCCTCATGTTGCAACCTTGGCTAACATCCTAGGTCGTAAGGTGGAGCATTGACCTTCTTATCTAAGACTTCCTTCAGGAGCCACTTTCAAGCAAAATCAATGTGGGATTCTATGGTTTAGAGATTTCAGAGGCAGTTGGCAAGACAGAAGAGCCTATATCTGTCTATCTAAAGGTGATAGATTGACACTGAATCAAAGCATCTTGTCCAGTCTTCCCAATTATTTTATGTCCTTATTCACTATCTTAGCTTTAGTTGTGAAAAGGTTGGAGAAATAGCAACATGACTTCCTTTAAGGAGGTATAGAAGAGGAATTTAGGTATCCTTTGGTAGATTGTTAGACTGTGTACCACCTAGAGAGAAGAGGGTGTAAGTATTCGCAAACTTAACCAAGATGCTCGTGATTTAATCATTGATGTAATTAGAGAAAGGGACAACAGCATCATATAACTTACATTACCTTCAATAACTAAAATCAAGAAGAATAAGCTTCTTGCCATCTCATGGTCATTCATCACCATCCTTTTGTACTAGGAGTTGCAATCAAAGTCATGTAAAAAGTGTATTTGTCACCATCAACAATGCAACTAGGTGGTGATGGTGTAAAACTCAATAAGAAATTTCAAATGACCCTATACTTGAATTGCAATACCAGGACATGACATACATAAACAGTGAGATGGTTAATGCAAACCTTTTGAGCCCAAAGTGTAAGAGATGTAAGACATAATAAGGTCCAATTATAAACCTCAAGATTCATATCCGTTCTGATAGTCTGTAGTATCAATCTGTGCACAGTTCATAACTCTTCCTGAAACAGGAGTACCCCCAAAGCCATATTAGCTATTAACTACAGAATATTAAATGGGAAAAAAAAGTAATTTGTTATACCTGTACTTTCACTGAATTTCAGAATTTTATACAGGTATTCTCAGATGAAGTAGCATACTCAACATTAGCCATTTAGTTTCAGTGTAACATAATGCCAAAATTCAACTCTTAACTATTCAAGTCAGTCAAGCTCCAATATTTTTGCACCACGCCTTAGTCATCTCAATATACTAACTCTACTCACATGAACACCTAAAAAATCATATTTCTTGCTTCTTCTTTTCATTCCAGCTTCAGTAGAATTATCACTTCGAAGAGTAGATTTGTTAAGGACATCTTTAACTCTTTCATGGCCTTTTCTCACAAAATTCTGACGTAAACCTTGTGACTGTAGATTTGCTCCCGGAAGGCGACCAAAATAGTAAAGAGGATCAACATAAGAACTTGAGGAAGACACAATACCTTTCAAGTTGATTGGCTGGAGAAGCTTAACAAACTCCTTTATCTCAGCAAAGCATGAATGATCAGAATATGGAACTGTATATATGTATTCATGATAACTTTCCACAGTTCTTGAATTATCATTAGGTTTATGCATATTTGTGTGGCTCCCAACTTTTGTACTCAATTTTCTTCTGCTATGGCGAGAAGACGAACCAAAAACATTGGTGTTCCCTTCAAGGGGTTTCCATGGAAGGCCAGATGGCATAATCCATAAAATTGGGCGCATCATATTTAACCCCTCCAGTGTGTCGATACTAAAACTGTAGCGAGGGACAGCTCGCACTCTTGTTAGAGAAACTTTAGTTGTGAAGATGTCGTGGAACCCAAGAAGATGCATAATTTGCAGGCGTTCTGGCCAGACCCAAATCTTTAAAGAACAAAACAAGAAAATATAAGGAACTACCGGTGATAGCTCATAAGATTACTTATATACATATAAGAAGGATAAAAATGATATTATTTCCTTTCTACCACACCAAACTTCTTTTTCGATGAAAAAATGAATATACAAGTCTTCATGACTATGCACATTATTACAAACCAGAAAAACAACATTAAATTTAAAATGCGGTAGGCTGCATCCTGTATGACATCACATGACACAAGGGAGTGCAAAAGAATCACTAATTTTTAGTCTAAGCTACCAGCATTGTAGGCTTACATGTAGTGCGCAAAAATAGTAAAACAGATGAAAGTATAAACTCTCCAGATTACAGTATTATGTAACCTATACCATATAGAAATAGTAAACATGCAGAACAGAGGGGAAGAAAACAAGTAGGTATTGTAACCTATACCATATAGACATAGAAAGCATGCAGAACAGAGGAAAAAAATGAGTAGGTCAATTAGTTCCAATCTTGAACTAATATACACAAATTACGGTATTTCTCCAGTACCTGCAGATTAATTTTCTGAGATAGTTAACTCTATTTTCCCCAAAACTTATATTATAAATAAATAAATAGCCAACAAAGTTGATGTGAAGAGCATCTGGGTATGTTCACATTATTAAAACTAAAAGCAAGTTTGGGTCGCCATTCTACTGTATACGCACTGCAAAGGTTACACTTTGCATAGAGACAACCCTAGCTGACACTTTTCCTTTCAGTAAAGAGTGTGCACACCTTTATTTTCAGCGCTTGTGCAATGTGAAGTAAAAGATCTTCTTTTCCCAAGGAGTCTATACCGATAATGATGTCATGTTCAGGATGAGAGGCAATCACATCAACAACCTGTAACTAGTCATAAAAATGTAAATGAATAATTTCCATATACATAATCACAAAATGAAGTTCAACAGCGGATAAAACCAAGCTCCATTCAAAGAATGAAACTTATGTTTGAAACTATTATTCACAGTTGGAAATTTCAAGAAACAAGTAAATAGACATGCTAATCATTTTTTTTCATCCACATTTTGTTCGAAATAGAGAGAACTCAGAACATATTGTGCCCATTTCTAAGATTCTTGACATTTTTACTTTAGTCTGATGAAATCATGATGAAAAGTTGAAACTAATTTAATTAAAGTACTGAGAGAAATTTTCTTTCAACAATTAAATATCCAATAAATTTAGTTTTTTTTTTTACATATTGATCATGTACCAACAACACATTTCTATTAGCATTATAAACATTTTTTTACATTCTATCCTGCTAAAACTTCACTCTCCTTAGATTTAAGTTTATTATATTTGATTCTTTTTCCTCTCAAGGAAACTTTAAAGAGAATATATTGGAAAAGTTGCTTAATTCATCTTTTTGGAATGAAAATGTACCACATTTTAGAATGTGAGTTCTAATACGTACATCACTAAGGTATCAGCATTTTTTGGTGACACTGCTCCTAGTCATATGGTGCTAGCTAGTGCCACATGTCAGAGTGAATCAATAGCATAAACATCTCTTTAATGTCTAAAATGCCTAAAATTGAAGCCAAGATTGTAGATTGCCTCACTTAGACCGACCAAGATCTCTATAGGTTGCCTCACTCGCTTGGTCAAGATCTCCCTAAGCAGTCACCATAAACCCGTCTCCAATTGTGAATTCCATGACTTCTCCAACATGTCTAAGGTCTCAAAACAAGCTACCCAGGTTGGGAGTAGGGCCTAGGATTGTTGCACAAGATCATTGAAGGATCGTGGCTTGGAGACTAGAATCAATGGACTGTTAAAGGGTCCTTTACCCTACTGATTGTGGTACTCCCCTAACCAGCCTTAATAGACAGAATTGTTAACTGATCAAAGACATATGAATCTAAGAAGCACAAACACAAACCAACTCGGCAATTTTCAAAAAATGCAGGACACAACATGTGGAAGACACACACAAAATATATAATTTTACATATTTATTATATGTTATATATATGAATATACCATTGAAAAATATTAGAAAAAATATATATATATAATATAATACTAATTTCAATAAATTTGCATTATTTTTCTTTTATCTTGTATCCAAGTTATTTTGTTCAAATTTATAATTAGTTTCATATTTCTAACCAATGGACATGTGTGTTTATGGGATAGACACATGTGTCCTCCAAGTGTCGAAGAGTGTCCGCATCTAAAAAAAAATTAAAAAAATAGTACATGTGTTGACAAGTGTCGGAAATGTGTTAGGATGTGTCTGACAAGTGCCAGTGTCCAACATGGACACGCTAGCTTCTTAGAAGTGTCCGCGCTTCTTGGCATATGATACTCTGATACCTCTAAGATGCCTTGACATACTAAGGTGAGGAACTACCCTGTGCTATCAGCTAAAGAAGGTTGAGGGACATAGATCCCCCATGTCACAGGATCCATTGTCAAGAAATCCCAAGACAAGCATCTTAGGGCAAGAGATCCCCAATTGTCACATCAAGGGGAGCAGGCTACCTATCCTCCCTCAGTTGACATTAACAACCCAAACTCCCTATAAAAGGAGATCTCATGGACATAAGACAAATCAACAACACTTCTCTGCAACATAAGCTCAAAGCTCTCTCCAATACCATTTTCTATCTCCTCTTCTAGGGCTTTCCTTGGCTCTCTCCTTCACCTTGGATATTTTTTGACTTTATTTAACAATAACAAACGACACAAGAATTATTCAGAGCTTCTCACATAAAAAACAGTTAGACAAAACTAGTTAATATGAGGCTGATTAAAATTTTGGTTAAAACATAAACCTTAACACATAAGTTAGTAGCTTCCAATTGTAATCAGGGTAGTAATTTAATTCTACTACAAAAATTTAACTACAAAACTTCCACAAGAGAAGTAAACATGCACCTGTTGAGCAGCAACTTCTCAAGAAGGAAAAGAATATGATGGATTACAGTAAGCATTGTCCAAGTAAAGAATGTCAACTTTATCATTCCCAAGAGCACTAAGAAGCATGCTCCTTCCAATCTTTGCCCTCTTACTAGTTGTTTCCCAGCTAAAATCCCCTGTATAAAGCATGCACCCAAACTCACCGCGAAACAAGTACATGACTGCGCCTATCAAGTTGAAAACCATGAACAACTTAATTATGAAACCCTTTGTCATGACTATTTCCCACAAGAAAGAAAAAGATAGAAGAAATAAAAATCCTTTAGCACGGCAACTCAACCTAACATAACATATTGACAGATAGGATCAAGCACACAGATAGGAAATCTAGGACAAAATAAAGTAGAAAAATTAAAATTAGAAAGATTAAGCTTAGTAGTAGACTAGTTGCTTTTGACACTTGAAAATTCATTTTTGCCAATTATAATTACCATGGTAGATGTGGTGGCTAAAATTTATATATAAAACTTGGTGGACTTTTAGGAAAACAAAAGTCTCTGACATTTTCGTACTTGATGCTTTCTCAATAAAACAGGGGAAGCTTTCCAACACAAGAGTTCCCATCTTTATTATCAACCTCGACTAGTTGATATTTGAAAAGAAGACAATTTGTAGAAGTCAATTACACTTAAATATTTGAATTGTTGTCGGTAAAAAAGGGGAGGCATCAAACTAGTGTTTTAACCTTGATAAGTTTTAATCTTAGAACAAAAATTTGGAAGGTTTTTCAATCCACATCAGCAAAAGCTTATGGGGCATATCATAATTTGTGGCTGTTCAGTATGCCTATTACAAGGAGGCAAGAACAGCTCAATATGCCAATGGAACCCCCATGGTACTTCATCGCAATAAACTTGAAGTTTCACCTTCAAGTTCAAACAAAAATGCATTGTTTAATTACAATGAATATAGTCCCTAGACAAGATAGAGTCCCCCAGCCAGCTGTCTTCATATAAGATGCCAGCATTGTAGAAAAATGTTGGCATAGTGCTAGTGCATTGTACTTGTCGTAGGGGACTGAAGCCCTAGTCAATTGAGAGGACCAAGCCCTTTGCCTCACTCTTCAATAGCTACCATGATACTCTCATTTCTAAAGGACATGACTCACCAAGATGAGAAAAGGTTGTCCAAATATAGAGGCAAAGACTACCTTTCGAGCTTTCTACTACTAGGCATCAATTAAGAACAAGGGTTGATTTCATTGAAATCAATTAAAATGCAAAGAGGAAAACATTCTTTCTAACCATACCGCTAAGAAGGCACATTGTTTGATGGAGAAAGATATATATGAGCTAGTTGACCTTATATATCTATTCCTAAGTCAATCCCTTGCTCCCCTTTCTCAAGGACTTCTAAACTAAGAATTGAGGGTTCCAAACCTTGCTCCATATCCATCTAGTCTATCCCTCTTTCCCAAAACCTTATGGATGGTTTATACTAAAACCAATGTTTGAAAAATATGATTTTCAAAGCCCTAAAGTTACATGATCTATTGAATCTTAGACTTCAAGTAGTTAAAAAAAATAAAAAAGTTCCTCCAAGGTGGATGAATTATGTACATGCATATGTTCTTCTGCATCAATGCATTAATAGACATGTATCATTGATAATGTACTTTCCGGCATGTAGCAATTTGCTGTCTTTGCGGTAATCCTAGTTAACAACATATAATATAGACAGCAAAGGTTAACCAAAAGAATTTTAAAAATGAAAATGTAATTTGGTTATTAATTTCAACAATTATCTCCTTGATAAATAGGCCCTCATTACCTACCTACTATGAAGCACAAACACTTTAAACTAGTTATTGTAGTCATTTCCGACACCGACACACCGGAACATGTAACGGACATGCCAGGTGACATTTTTTTTTTTTTTTCCTTGTTGGATAATCACATACAATCATATGTCCTGCCTCTGGATACACCCTTGGACACATTTGACTTGTGATATTTATGCATGTTCAAGAAAAAAGGAAATTTAAAAGCAAAACTAATTACGCAGCTATAATAACTATAACCAAATATTAATAGAGGCAATAATAATTCATTTTCCACATAACACATATCTGACATAATAATAATAATAATAATAATAATAATAATAATAATAATAATAATAATAATAATAAACTAGTAGCTTAATTATGATCAATAAAGATAGTAAATACAGTCATGTTCACAATTACTGTTGTGGCAAAAAAAAAATGCAGTCTTGATCATCACAATATAATGTCACATTCGAACAAAAACAAACTCCAATAACCACAGTTAAGCTGAGAAAAAGTGTACCCGGACAGCGATGAGCATCGATGGCGATGACATCGACGGTAGTGTTCGATATGGTGGTTGGAGAGACCAAAGGGATTGAATTCCATTGACCGATATCTAAAATTCGAAGCACAGAGAGCTTGAAACCGGGGAACTTGGAGGAGAAGAGCTTGGCGGTGATGCGAGAGCAAAAGAGAGGGCCTCGTTTCCAGGTTGAAGACAAGCCATTGGTGTGATCGGCGTGGAGGTGTGTGAGGAAATACACTTGGCTGCCTTCGGACCACCGGTCCACCGATATCATACCTATGTCCATTCCCTCAATTTTGACCTAGAAAATCTAATTCTAATTCGATTTGATTTTCCATGGAGGTCGGTGGAGAGAGAGAGAGAGAGAGAGAGAGAGAGAGAGAGAGAGTTTCGAATTCTAGGGTTTGAAGAACGAGTTAGAAAGATGGAGTGAAGAACATGGTGTGAATGTAGGATTCGTTTGGCGGGGTTTGTATTTTGAATTTCGGTGGCTGTGTTTTTATGAGCAGTATGAACTTGAGATGTTTGGTTCTCTTTTTGCATGCAATCCTCAGAGAAGGCAATCAAAGTGCAGATGGTTAGGGGTTAATCACCCAAACCCTTTTGTATTTCTTAATGACCCTCCTAATGAGGTTGCAAGCCTGCTTGTTGCAGACATTCTAGGGTCATCTTCTGTTTAAAAGGCTTTATGCCTTAACTCTGGGGCTTTTTCCATATTAAGTCAATTTTACTATCTTAATTTTTAAATTAGACTTAGTTTGGACGGTATTTTTAAACAAAGTTAAAACGTTATTACAAATCACACTTTCACTGTTTGAAGCTGTAAATTTGATGAATAGTGAAAGCGCTATTACAAATCACGTTTTCACCGTGTATATATTTTTTCAAGAAAACGTGGTTTCAAACCACGCTTTCACTGTATTGTGAAGAAAGCGCGATTAGAAACCACGCTTTCAACACTGCTCCAAACACACAAACACTACACTCACAAACACTCTCTCTCTCACTCAGACATAAATATAAACAAACACACACACGACTCACACACGCGCGACTCACACCCACACTCACACTCAATATATATATATAAATTTTAATATATATTTATAATTTAATATATATATTTTATTTCATAAAATTGAAATCAATATTAAATATATATAATAATTTATAATAACAAATAATAATCAACTATATAAAATGATTGCTTTTTTATTTTAATACTTAATTTTTTTTATTTTACTGTTTAGGGATAAAATTTATTTTTTTTTATTTTAGGGTTTAAGGTTTAATTCATAAAATTTATTTTTTTAATTTTAGGGTTTAGGATTTAGGACTTAGGATTTATACAAAAAATAAATTTTAAGAATTAAACTATAAATTCTAAACTCTAAATCCTAAATCCTAAAATAAAAATAAATAAATTTTAAGAATTAAACCCCAAACCCTAAAATAAAAAATAAAAAAAATTTATCCATAAACACTAAGATAGCGTTTGGTAACATTTACGTTTTTGGTTTATGCTTATAAAAATTTTATAAACTGTTTCTGTTTATTTTTAGAAAAACATAAATTACAAACGTGTTTGGTTTCAACAAAATGTTTAAAAAAAATTAAAACATAAACTAAAAAATATGTTTGTTCAAGCCTAAAATATTTATATTTATATTTATTATTTATGACAATGAGATCACACATATTATAATTGAAAAAAAATTAATTAAAAAAAATATTTGAAAAAAATTTAATTGGAAAAAACGTAGTTTGTAAAAATTATTGAAATTTTTTTTTGGAAAAATCGTTGGTTTATAAATGGTTGTCTCAGTTTATAAATTTGAGGAAAAAACGTAAACTCAAAAAATGAGTTTACGTTTTCAGTTTTCAATTTTTTTTTGAAATTTTTTTTTCAATTAAATTTTTTTGCAATTATTTTTTTAATTAATTTTTTTTCAATTATAATATGTGTGATCCCATTGTCATAAATAATAAATATAAACCACGTTTTTTTTTTCAATAATTTTTACAAACCACGTTTTTTCCAATTAAATTTTTTTCAAATATTTTTTTCAATTATAATATGTGTGATCCCATTGTCATAAATAATAAATATAAATATAAATATTTTAGGCTTGAACAAACATATTTTTTAGTTTATGTTTTAAATTTTTTTTAAACATTTTGTTTAAACCAAGCACGTTTGTAATTTATGTTTTTCTAAAAATAAACGGAAACCAGTTTATAAAATTTTTATAAACATAAACCAAAAACGTAAATGTTACCAAACGCTACCTTAGTGTTTAGGGATAAAAAAATTTTATTTTTTATTTTGGGGTTTAGGGTTTAGGATTTAGAGTTTAGAATTTATAGTTTAATTCTTAAAATTTATTTTTTTTATAAATCCCTAAATCCTAAACCCTAAAATAAAAAAAATAAATTTTAAGAATTAAACCTTAAACCCTAAAATAAAAAATAAAAAAAATTTTATCCCTAAACAGTAAAATAAAAAAAATTAAGAATTAAAATAAAAAAGTAATCATTTTATATAGTTGATTATTATTTGTTATTATAAATTATTATATATATTTTAATATTGATTTCAATTTTATGAAATAAAATTTATATATATATTAAATTATAAATATATATTAAAATATATATATATATATTGAGTGTGAGTGTGAATGTGTGTGTGAGTTATGTTTGTGTTTGTTTGTATTTGTGTCAGAGTAAGAGAGAGAGTGTTTGTGAGTGTAGTGTTTGTGTGTTTGGGGCAGTGTTGAAAGCGTGGTTACAATACAGTGAAAGTGTGGTTTGGAATCATATTTTCTTCAGAAAATAAACTTACCTTAAAAGCGTGGTTTGTAATCACGCTTTCTTAATTAAAAACGTGGTTTGTAATAACGCTTTCACTATTTATCAAATTTTCAGCTCCAAACAGTGAAAACGTGATTTGTAACAACGCTTTAGCCTAATTTGGAAATTCCGTCCAAACTAGGCCTAGTTTGGGAAATGGGTTACTAATTTGACTTAATTTGGGAAAAGCCCCCTTAACTCTATGTTCTGCTATTTTCTTTTTGAGAATCGAAAAAAAAAAAAAAAAAGAATGGAATTTTTAAAATGTAATTTCATTGTATGTTTCAAAAATATATTTCACTTTTAAATTTAGTAGATTCGTTTCATCTTTTCCATTCTAAAATCACACATTTTTAAATATATTTCTCTTTACAAATAATAGATTTGTACATATTCTCTCTTTTTCGTCTTTTCTATTCTAAAATCATACATTTCAAAATATATTTCTCTTTCATGTTTGGTAGATTCATACATATTTTCTCTCTTTAGTCTTTTTCTATGCTAAAAAGCAAAGAAGTTTTTGAATTTTCAGTCAACTTAGTCATCCTCCCAAGCGTCCCCCAAATGTCTGGCCGATAGACCGGCCAGTTGGCCGAAATAGTATAATTTTTCTTCTTCTTTTTTTTTTTTTTTTTTTTTTGCAATTGTCAATCACCACATGTTATTTGGAGAAAAAAAAATTATTTGTTTTTGATATTTTTTAAACATAAAAATTATTTTTTTATACCAAAATGATAAATTATTTTTTTGAATTAAATTTTAAAAAGAGTTTCGTTATGAATTTTAAATAGAATTATCAATAGAGTTTTGAGTTATGTGTTTGGTTATGAGTTATAATTTTTTGAATTAAATTTTTTATAAAAAATTTCAAAACTCATAACCAAACAAATTTTCTTATTTCATATGTCACATAAAAAATTTAACAAAATTCATAACCAAACAAATTTTCTCTTTTCGAATCATAATTTCAAAACTCATAAACTCAAAATATAATTCTATTTTTAAATTATAATTTTAAAACTCTATCAAACACTATAGGCTTGTTTGGTTTATTTTTGGGAGAGTTGTTTTTTAAAAAAAAAAATTTCAAAATTTTGTTTGGTTTATGGTTTCCTCAAAAAAGTTTTAAAATCACTTTCTCTCTTACACATCAATCAATCACTTTTTTCTCTTCTCTCTTCTTTTTAATCATTTTTTTTCTCATACACATCTATTTTATTAGCAATCAAATAGGGTGTAAATCATTGATGTTGATTAGCTAATAGGAACATGTTTTTGTAGAAATTTCACATTAACATAACCAATCTACAACACAACAGTAGACACAGGATTAAGAATGCATAAAAGACCATAGATGAGATTTCAAAATCTTTGTAGAAGTGAGAGTGTGGAAAGAGACACTACACCAAAATTGGGCTTTAGCGGCGGTTTTTTACCGCCGTTAAAGGCTGTAAAACCGCCGTTAAAGCCTTTAACGGCGGTTTCATCTACGCTTTATGCTGGCTGTCGGAAAAAAGTAAAACCGTCGTAAAAAGGCAAATTACCGTCGTTAAAAGTCAACCAAAAACGGCGGTTTTATAGGACAAAAAACGACGGTTTTTTACCGCCGTAAATAGGTTCGAATTTTTCAAAAATAATTTTTTCTTCTTGCACTCCCCAAGTTTTGAACCCAAGACCTCTCATCCACCCACACCAACCACTTTGCCACAGCCACTCTTCATGAAATATATTACCTAAATAAATATTTAAACATTACTTTTACTTTATTGTAGATGGTTTCGCCGGAGCTCGCCGGAGTGTCGCCGGAGCACGCCGGAGCTCCGCCGGCAAAGACCGCCGGCATTAACGGCGGTAATGGTTGGGCATTAGCGGCGGGTTTATTACCGCCGTTAAAAGTGGGCATTAACGGCGGTTCGTTACCGCCGTTAAAAGTGGATTTCATTACTGTCGTTAAAGACACTTTTAGCGGCGGTTTTTTTTTTACCGCCGTTAATAGTACTTTTAACGGCGGTTTTCGTTACCGCCGTTAAAAAAACCGCCGTTAATGTTGATTTTTGGCGTAGTGAGATTAGTAATAGACTGACAAAAGTGTGTTGTTTTATCGTCTTATTTATTCTTACAAATTGAAAAATGAAAAAAAAAATACAAAAAAAAAAATAATAATAACAATGCAAGATTTCACTAAGACATTTAAACAAATACTTGTAAGGTATCATATAAAATCACAATATAATAATAAATCACAATTAATTCTTGATATTAAAAGATGAAAATTAATAAATTCATAAGTTAGAAGGTTACATTTTCATATTGTATCAAGTGTTGGAGCATCTTCAATAGTATTTGCTAAAATAGCATTACTATGGCTATAATTTGACAATGAATAGTGTTATTTTGTCAAATTATAGCAATGGTACTCCAATGGTTATATGTTATTTTGGCAAATCTCAACCAACTTTCCCTCCAATTTTGTAGGTATTGTTTAGATATAGATTTTTTAATATTTTTTTTCTTGGTTTATTTTTAGTCTTTTATGACCTTTTTTCAATTGTTTGTAAAAACAATTATATATTTACATTATACCCAATTAGATAAATATAAAAATTCAAAAATTTTAAAAAATAAATAAATATAATTCACCCCATCAAAAAACACTTGAATTATTTAAAATTACATTACAAAAGAAAAATGCTCAAATTATTTTTGGAGGAAGGAAAACAGCCATTGTGCTCATTTTTTGCATTCCTAGACAAAAATCCTGAGAATCCCCTTCTGGAATATGCGAACATCATCTTGAACATCACTTGTCAATTGTTTTGATCCAAGGTTTTAAAAATCGGATCGGCTGGTTCGACCGGTTGAATCGTCGACTAGTCAGGGTTTCGGTCCGGATACACCCACTAAACCGTTCGAAGTAAAAAAAAAACTATTTTGGAAGAACCGAGAAAACCGACAGTTGAGAAGCCGAACCGGTCAACCCGGGGGCGGTTCACCAGGTTAATAAAATTGAATTTTTGTTTTTGTTTATTTTTATTTTTATTTTTATTTATTCTTTCTTTCTTTTCTCTTTCTTTCTTATTTTATATATATATATATATATATAAGAAAATTTTAATTGGAAACTCTCGTTCAAGGGTCTCCTCTTATGAGGAATCTCGTTGAGAGTTTGAAATTATTGTGAAAGCCTCTACCTATTTATAAGAAAAAAATTATTCTAAAAAAACTCAAGAAATCTATGTGAGATTCAATCAAATCTATTGGAGGGAAACTTAAAATTTTGATATCCCTCCAAAAATTTTGCTCTTCTTTCAATCAAATTATTTGAATTAAAATTATATAGAGAGAATATTGAATATTTGATTTCTTCTTCCAAAATTAAAATTAATAATATTTTAAAATATATTTTTATATTTTTTAGTAAAAATAGTATTAGGAGAAATATTTAAGATTATTTAATTTTTTTAATTTATAATTTTATTACTTATATTTTTATTTAAATATAATTTTAATATATTTATGACGTCATAGTTCAATTCCGGTTCAACCCAACGATTGAACTGGTAACCCGTCCACCCGATCCTTTTTCCAGTTCACTCACCGATCCAGTTTTTAAAATATTGTTTTGATCATCCAACAAGTTCTCTCTCTCTCTCTCTCTCTCTCTCTCTCCATCACTAATCTTCATCTCTATCACTCATCTCCATCTTCATCACTCATCTCTGGTTCTATTTTGAGGGTTTATTTTCGATCTTCTATTCATTTATTCATTCTCTCTCTCTCTCTCATCCAAAGCCCTAAACATACAAAACCCATTAGATACATCTAATAAAAAAATAAAAAGTTTTAGACAGTGAGTTTGAGTTTGACCCACAAGAATTATAGGAGGTTATTGTAGTATGGAGGATATTTTCAAGGGGTCAATGATGGAGATTTCAATGGGTTGGTGTGATGGAGGTTCTGCTGGACTAGTAGTGAAAGTTGTTATGATGGGTTGGTAGCGGTATAGAAGATGAAGCCGAAGCATCTTCAAATCTAGGTATTTTTTTAATATAAATTTTGCTTCATATATATATATATATATATATTTGCTTGAGATTGTTTCAAATTTGGAAATGTTAATTGTGCTTGACATTGAGATTTTTTATTATTATTGAAATTCGCTGAAATAAATATATTTAAAAAAATTATTCAATTTTTTATTTTTTGGCCTGATTCTACCTGATTATAAAATTTAGCTTCAAAATTTATTATTTTGTTGCTTTATTTTTTGGTGAATTTTGTTTCTATTTTGGGAGTTTTTGCTAAAAATGAGGAGGGAGGGAGGGAGGGTGGGTTGGAGGAAACGGTTGGTTTTGGTGAGTTGGCACATTTGTGTCAAATTTGACACAAGTTTTGGCATTTGTCAAATATAGCAGCTGCCGAACTTACCATTGGAGAACCACTTTTGCCTCACACCTACTATATTATAGCTTTAGCATCTCCAATGGCAAACCATTAAGTTGTCTGTTGTAAAAAAATGTTATCATTTGCTTAGAATGAATGATGGTTATTTTTAATAATTATAATGGCTTAGATTATTTTATAAGAATGATGATGCGCAATGAATGAATGGATGAAGATGTTATTTTTTTTATTCAATGATGATTATTTTTGTAAGATAGAACTTTTTAGAATGAATATTTTTTTTTTATTTGGTAAAATTATTGAATTTAATATAATATAATTTTTTTTTATCATTATCAGGTTGATATTAATATAATATAATTTTTTTGGGGGGGGGGAAAGTTATTGAATTTAATATGAATATTTAATTTGTTCAAATAAAAAATATTATGAATTTTTAATTTTTTTATTTGCATTTGTTTTTCCTAAACTAAACAATCTAGTTTTGATGGACATAAGGGCAATATGGGTATTTAAAATATATTATGAGGGCAATCTTGGAAATTATTTGTTTATATCCCACAATATATTTTGTAAAACAAACATAAATAATATATATCCAGTCTTATATATCAAGTCAACAAACATGATTTGGAGATATGTTATCCAATATATATATATCTTATTCATTATATATCCTTACTATATCTCACATCATATTATATCATCTATTTTAAATCCAGTAAAATAAACATGGCCTTATATCTTAAAATAAGAAGATCATAAATAAGAGACAAAAAGAGAGGTATGGTGTGTGTAAGAGTGAGAAAGAGAGAAAGAATACCTAGTAATTCAGTAAATTATAGAAGATAAAAAAAACTACAAATTTATAATGTAAATAATAAATAAAGATGACATAAAATATGACAAATGATAAACTCTTATTTCATTTTTTCCTTTCTCTTTATTTCCCGGCCGCCTGGGAGCTGTGCTTTCCTGTGTTTCCATATTTCCTTTAGTTAAAAAAAAAAAAGCAAGATAAAATAAAAAGATAGACAGAAAGGTGGAGAATTGGTAATGAGGTGAGGTGACGTACCAAAAATAAATTTATTTATTTATATTTAAAAAAGTTTGTTCACAATTTAAATAAAATAAATAAATTTTAATTTTGGTCTCTACATTTTTAATTAGATCAATTTTGACTTTTCATTTTAAATTTTATGTTAATTTCATCCAATTGATAATACAGTGTTTTGACAAAAAATTATTATTAAATTCGTTGAAATTAACTAACTGAGTTGAGCAAATTTATAATTTTGCTTCTAAAAAATAACATATGTCAGTTATATACATATTTTTCATTAAGAAATGTTAATAATTATAAGCAATTGGAATAAATTGAGATAAATCTGTAAATTTATGGTCAAAAGCGAATCAATTGAAATTACAGGGACTAAAATGACATAAAGACCAAATCACGTCCTTTGAAATTTCTAATTTCATAACAAATGACCAATTTTATTAATAAATTATCAAATTAATAAACATTTTTTTGATAATGTCATAAATTTATTTCAATTAAAAATATAAAAAAAAAATCAGTTAATTCATATAAAGCTGTTAATCAATTTTGTACATGTGGCAAGTAGAATTAAAAAACATGTTATGTTCAATTTATTTATTTATTTTTGTTTTGTGCATTTTAAATTAATCCGATAATCATAGCTATGGTAGTTTATCGTATTTGTCTGCCAAAAAAATAAATAGTTTAGTTTTTAAATAATATTTGTCGTTCATTTTTTTTTTTTTTTACAAATAAATGTCAAACTAATAAAGCTAATATTGTATTTGTCTCTCCAAAAAAGGATGGCTTAGTTTTCAAATAATATTTATCGTCATTTTTTTACAAATAAATGTCACAAACTAATACGGCTATGATTATCGGATTGACCTAATTTTTATCATGAATGATCAAAATATTGTGACTTAAAATATGAATGGTTCAGATCACAGTGGTCTTACATTTTTAAAAAAAAAAAAATTCGTGGTAGAGTGTTTGTGTCATATTCATATTGTGTCATGTGTCTGTATTCGTATTTTTTAAAATAAAATGCTAACATATGAGATGATATATTAAAGATGATATAATAATAAAGTCACTAATATTACATTATAATGACTATAGATATATTTTATCCCATATACATGTTCTTGCTGTCAATAATCCTAGTAATTTAACATAATATAACTTGAGATAAAATACACATATAGTCTTTACTGGGCACATTTTATGATTAGCTAAGTTTTAGTTTGTCACTTTTATTTTTTAATTTTCTAATTTGAGCCAAATTTCTCCAATCTCAATCGGATTGTCTAAATCATTAACAGATAAAATACCTTATAATCCATAAAATATGTTTCCACTATTACTTTAGATTTTGTCTTCTTCTTCTTCTTTTTTTTTTTTTTTTTTTCATTAAGTGGAAGATTAATTATAAATATGGAAAAAATATATATCTAACTAGGTTATTACATGAAAAATTGACCCCTTAGTGAAAATAAACAAATCCAATCTTTGTCTTTAGCAAGATTTGACCACTAAATGTTTTATAAGAGAAGGTAAACAACTCAATACAACCAAAAAAAAAAAAAAATCTTAATAATAAGAGAAAAATAATTAATCTTTTTCTTTAGCAAGATTTGATCCCCAAGAGAAGGTAAACAACTCAACACAGCAAAGAACACTGATAATTGGAGAGAAATAATTAATGATTTCCTAGCAAAAATTTGTCATTGACCACCAAAATAAATTTATATATAGCCAACTAAGCTAACACATTTGATTATTTTACTTTGGTGATACAACTATAATTTTGTGAATTTCATTCCTAGATAATGTAAAACTAAATATTTTGATGATTGAAAACTAGAGGGTAATAAGGGGAGATCAACAACTATATTTGAATTGGAACTGTTTATAAATTATATATTGTAAATTTTATTTTTAAATATTTTAATAATTATTTTTTAAAAAATAATTTATTATTTAAAATGGGCATTTGTTCATAAATTCATTTTCACCTACTTACGTTCTATTTAGTCCAAATTATTTTATTTTTTTTATATTTCAATAAGTCTTATAGATGACATAATTACCAAAATATCCATAATAATACTATTTACATTGACAATGTGAATGTTTCGTAATATGAACATTCATACTATAAATAATGAATCTTTATATAATAAAGTTGCTAAGCATTCAAAAAATATTTTATAAGGATCAAATTATTCATAAAATATCTTAAATATGAGAATTAAGATTTGATAAATAAAATATCCAAATAATAGAACTTATTAGAATATATTATGAACTAATTATGATACAAATACTTGAAAAATAATTTTTTAAAATCCCCCTATTTAAAAGTCATAACAATCTCTATCCTTTATAATAAAAATAATTTTTACAATGAGTTTTTTTTTTGTTTGTTTACTATGAGAATGAAAAATGTGTAAATGTAACGATGAAGCTTTTGTTGTATTCAATGAGAGAGATTTTGGTTTATTTTTGATTTGATTGGGAAACTAGGATAATTGATCAAGTCAAGGATGGAGCCTCAGTTTTGGGTGTGGGATTTCAGAAGAGATTTAAAAAGGAAAACAAAAAATATAGATGAAATGTAAATAAAATATATTTACATTTCATCTAATTTCACACATTTTTTTTTTCTTTTCTAAATCTCTTTCTAAATACTCTAACGAAACACAAATACTTTAACCAAACACAGCGTAAAGGATCAAGAGATAGGTGAAGTTAGGAGGAGTTTAGGCCAAGTATTTTTTGCAACAGTGCAGGTGCGCTTGAAAGTGGCAGATTTGGCACTGTGGGTCAAAGTGACCACCTCTATGTGTTAGAAACACTTCAGTGCTGATTCCATTTTGGATAGCAAGCCACAGAAAGTGTTTGATTCTAGGAGAAGTTGGTGTTATCCAAAGCCAGTCCCAATTGGTTAGAGGAGGAATAGGTTTGGGAGATTGGATGATATCAAAAGCCGATGATGCAGAAGTCAAATGATCCATCATGACTGTTTTTCCAAATGATAATGTCATCTCCACTCACGACAACTTTGATTGTATGAGTTTATGGATCCAATTATATTCATATTCCACTATTTTTCTAAATGGAAGCCCAAAAATTACAGTCCAATTTCACTAATGATGTTTGTTTGGGTGAATTTTTTATTTTTGTTTTTTATATTTGGTATAATAAAAAATAAAAAATAATGAAAAATATTTTTTATGGTCAATCAAAAATTTTATCAGCGTCATTGTACTATCACCACTAGTCTTACCTCCATCACCACACCACCATGCCATCACCTTCATCTCTACCTTCGTCCTACTGTTGTCACCACCTAACATTAAAAAAATAAATAAATAAAAATAAAAAATAAAAAATAAATTTCCATAGAAAATACTTCTGCCTAACAAAGCTGGGGGTAAATGTTTCTTGTTGCATCCCTCCTAACATAGAACCTGAGAAAACTCCAAAAAATAATCCAGTCTACTAAAGTATGCACAAACATCTAGATCCTATACAATAAAAACACAACTAATTATTTTTAAAACATTTAGTAAAACATAAAATATAATCAATTGTAGCAAATTATTGCTTTTGGATATAACTAAATTAAGCAAATCTCATACTCCATTTTTTTTATAATTTTTATTTTTGACACAAGGGAAAATTCTACTTCTTCACATCATTTACTCTTACCGCATATTTCTTTTAGTTCACACACTTAAAAAATTATAATTTTCTCACTCTACACACAAACACATACAATTATTTGAAGAATATCCTTTCATGATACACAAATCAAAAGTGTACACATACTCTTATTACACACCCAATCATATAGTTACCCATTCGTAGAAGAAATTCCATGAGACCTCCATTAATCTCCATTGTTGAAAGCATCTCCATTATTTAAAGGTAAAATTTCACAAAGATCCAGTGAAATGTGTTACTAGTTCATATATTTGTATAGATTTATGTTGGTATTTACATATATTTGTGTACGAATAATTTTTTTAGATTATGATTATATATATGTGAATGTAATCTTGTAATACTTACTTTATTAATACAATTCAAGGAACATGTGTGATAATGATTATAGTTATTCAATTTTTTTAAAAAAAAAAAAAAAAACCTTTTTTGAAAATTTTTTTGGTTGTTTGGTAATCGATATTGATTTTTTGTATGGAACTCACGATTCAAACGTAGTAAATCGAACAATTTTCCCTCACTCAAACTTCTAACTTTCGAACCAAAAATAAAATTTTGGACTAGTATTTTCAAATTAAACTTTCTTTTCCAAAGAATTACTGTCGAACCAAAAATGAAATTTCCAATTTGTACTAAATAAAATTGTGCTAACAAAACAATTTTATCATAAAAACTCACGTCTTTGTTATCAGTTTTGTCGTGAACAATATCCTTCTCAAAATATGAACTTTTATCTTTCAAATCTTCTACAACGATGATGAATGATTCAAATAATAAACTAATGTGAGGTTTGAGTAATAATAAATTTAAAAGATAAAGACTTTGAAAGATGTGAGTGAGAAACAATAGAGAATAAAACATGGCTTTAATGTTAGACTTCTGTGGGAGCCAAATAAATAGCAAAATCAGAAGCGTACGCTTTAGAAGATAGACATTACTCGGCTCTAACCTGCACGATCAGGAGGCCGAATACAATAAATAGGCTGAGTAACTATTGAATTATAGGGCCGAATAAATAAGCAGATAGTGAGCGAAAAGTGGACCAGGCCCCGAGGCCCGGGAAACGAGAATAAATAAAGGAACAACAGTCGAAGAAAGGCAGGTGAGAACTAGTATGCTTAACTTAAAATATAAGTAACCTAGAGAGAGTAGAGACTGACTTGTCCGTCGGAGTGCTAATTCCGGCACCCCCGACCGGAGTGTTCATTTCTTTTCAGGTGTCTATTTGAGGATGACGAGGGTCTCCCAAGATTAGAAGAGTATTTCCAAACCACTTCTCCATATTTGGCACTGTCTGTGGGAATACTCAAATACATCCATGGCGGGCGTAACGGAAGACCCTCCGATAGTCACTGATGAAACCACTCAGAGAGATGACCTCACTCCAGCAAACATGCTTGGACTGGAGACTATCCCCGCAAGACGCACTTTGAACTTCGCCTCACCCTCGACTTCAAAGCATGAGGCAATGCAAGCGATCATGGAACAAGCGAAGCAAAACGAATAGAGGTTGGAGAACATCATCACTGAGAACGAACATCTCCGTCAGGACTTGGCCTTGGAGGTGGGCAAAGTTCAAACAAGCTGTACGCCAAGCTTCGGAACGACCTCTGAGGGCAGGTAGTCGACGACCTCGAGCCTGACAACAAGATACTGATAGCGACTCCGACTCATTATCCCTGAAGCCCAAGAAGAAGGGACGACCCGAGACTTCCAGTTCCTCTGAAGAAAGTCCACGTATAAGGCATAAGCGTAGAAGAAACAATTCAAATGAGGAAAACCAACATAATCCCTTTGTGCAACAGATCGCAAGGGTGGTTCTGCCCAAAAAGTTCAAAGCTCCGTCGTTCACTCTCTATGATGGAAAATCAAACCCCATTGATCACATGCATCACCACAAGTAAGCCATAACATTGCATGCAAACGACAAGGCCCTCATGTGCCGAATATTTCCCAGCAGTTTAGGACCATTGACTGTCAGATGGTATTATAAACTAGAGTCGGCTTCGATCAAAAGCTTCCATCAATTACAGAAATCCTTCAGGGCCAGATTCATCACCAACGAGGTCCAGCCAAAACAAGCTGACTCTCTCTGGGCAATGCAGATCTAGCCAGGAGAAACACTAAGAGTGTATTCGGCGCGCTATTGGGAGTGCTTTTAATCTTGTCGACGACGCCTGCAACGACTCCATGGCCATCACCGCCTTCAAAATGGGTTTGCATCCTGACAGTGCTCTCCGCAGTTCCTTGAGTAGAAGACCCCCGAAACAGTCTGGTCGTTGATGAAGAAAGTTGAGAAATACTGCAAAGTGGAGGATGACGCCTTGCGAGTTAAAGCCGAAAACATGGCCAACAAGCTGGCCCCTTCTGAAATTGCTCAGCTAATAAATTTTATACCACCTCAGAGCCCCGAGCCACAACATCGGGCTAAACGAGACAAGAGATGGGATTCTCACTGATCAAGCGACCAATGCTCCCATTGAGCAAATGAACAACTGCAAGTTGATAGTAGGCGCACGAGGCATGCCGACAAGAAATATACGGAGTTGACAGACCCGATCAGTGCGGTTATGTCCAAAGTCCAACACCTTCCGTTCTTCAAATGGTCGTCCAAAATGGTGGGACCTCCCGACACAAGAAGGTGGGATAGACGGTGTGAGTATCACAAGGACCATGGCCATGATACTGAGAGTTGTTATGCATTGAAGGATCACTTGGAGGAATTGGTACAAGATGGTCGGCTACAATAGTACGTCCGAAAGGGCAACTCAACCAAAGCACTAGCCTTAAGACAGGATTTCCCTCCACTCGGCGTGATCAACATGATATACAGCCTACTAATGTCATTCGCGGTGCATACGATTCAGTCAAGTCCCAACCCTCAAAGTCAACTCACTCCGGCTAAACGGCCCCATGAAGCTGCGAGCATTGCTTTTGATGATTCAGATTTGGCTGGGGTGACACTTCCTTACATTGGTCCCTTGGCAATTGAGTTATGTGTAAACCGATTCACAGTTGAGCGCGTGCTCATTGATCTGGGGAGCACATCGGAGGTTATGTACTACAAGACATTCACTAAACTCCGCTTCTCCAAATCGGATCTCTTTTTAGCCCCTTATCCACTATTCGGCTTCAACGCTAATCCAAAGTACCCGTTGGGGAAAATCACACTACCCGTTCGAGCGGGCTCCCGAACAGTGGATGTGGAATTCTTGGTCGTCAAGCTGCCATCGCCGTACAACCTCATCATGGGGTGATCGTGGTTGCATGTTATGCAGGCCGTGCCAAGCACCTATCATTAGCTGCTACGCTTCCCGACAGAACGCGGCATTGAGCAAATCCGTGGCTCTCAAAAATCAGCACAAGCATGTTATCTCCTTGGTCAAAAGACACCAAAGGAGTTGCAAGTGAACTCTATTGAGGTAATAGATCGGGAAAGCCTTGACGATATTGGGCGGCTCCCAAATGAAAAGGCCACGAAAAACCTAGATCCAGTTGAAATCAACGGCAACCTAGACAGGTTCTTCATGGTCGGCGCTTCCCTCAATCAAGCCGACAGACAACAGCTAATTTCCTTCATGCTCGGCAATCTTGATGTATTTGCGTGGACTCCGTATGAGATGCTGGGTGTAGATCCGTCTGTTTCGCAACACCGTTTAAATGTTGACCCTACATGCAAGCCAATTATTCAGAAAAGTCGGCGATCAGCCGCAGAGCACACTGCCGCAGTTGTTGAAGAGATTGACCGGTTGCTTGACGCCGGGGCAATCAAGGAAGTGACTTACCCTACATGGCTCTCTAATACTGTGGTTGTGAAGAAGAAAAATGGGACCTGGCGAGTCTACGTTGATTTCACGGACCTAAACAAAGCCTGCCCCAAAGATTGCTTTCCTCTCCCCAGGATAGACCAACTGGTAGATGCTACAGCACAACATCAGCGTATGAGCTTCCTTGATGCCTACAGAGGCTACCATTAAATTGCCATGTATCAGGAGGACCAAGACAAAACTGCATTCCTCACCCCAAGAGGAACCTATTGCTATAAGGTTATGCCTTTTGGGCTAAAGAATGCAGGGGCAACTTACCAGAGACTAGTCACCACCATGTTTAAGGAGCAACTTGGCCACACTATGGAAGTGTACATTGATGACATGGTGGTCAAATCCAAGGAAGAGCAGAATCATATAGCCAACCTGGAGGAGACATTCGACATTCTACGCAAATATGGAATGAAGCTGAACGCTTCCAGATGTGCGTTTGGGATCGGCTCTGGCAAATTCTTGGGTCACATTGTCAACCACCAAGGAATCGAAGCCAATCCAAGGCAAATCACAGAAATCCTGAAACTCGGCTCCCTTCGATCGGTCAAGGAGGTTCAGAAGTTAATGGGGATGGCCGCCACACTTAACAGGTTCATCAGTCGTTCCACGGACCGCTACCGACAATTCTTTTATACACTACGGCAGGGCAAGGCTTTTGAATGGTCCGCCGAGTGCGAAACCGCTTTCAACGGCCTCAAAACCTACCTCCAATCAGTTCCACTCTTGACAACACCTTCGGCAGGTGACTCACTCATTTTGTATCCGCGCTTCGACCGGCCACACCAGACCGATAAAGGAAGAGTTGGGGGAGCAACGGCCAATATATTATGTGAGCAAGGCAATGGTCGACGCCGAAACACGCTACCTTTCGCTGGAAAAACTCATCATCGCCCTAGTCATGGCGGCAAGAAAACTGATACATTACTTCCAAGGGCATAGCATCGGGGTGCTAACAGATTACCCCCTCTGATCAGTACTACACAGTGTGGAAGCATCAGGACGCGTTTCAAAGTGGGCTCTTGAACTCAGCCAGTATGATATTCAGTTTCTTCCGCGACTTTGTGGCCGAATTCACTGGGGGTCTTGCCGACTTCAAGTTTGATGAAATTCGACCTAAGCTGAACTAAAGAATTTATGTTGAGGACATTTGGTAGTTGTACTGTGATAGATCATACAATCAATGGGGCAACGGAGCCGGAATAGTAATCATGGCTCCCGATGGTGCAATAATTGAGCAGGCCATTAAACTCGGCTTCGAAGCATCAAATAACGAGGCCGAATACGAAGCCCTTCTGGCCGGTTTGAGGAATGCACACCTTTTGGCTGCTCGGCATTTGTTGGTATTTTGTGATTCAAAATTGGTGATCAATTAGCTAAAGGGGGAATACGTACCCAAAAATGACCGTATGGCGGCTTACATGAAATCGGCTAGCGCCTTGCTGGCCAAATTTGACCATCATGAATTGAATCAGATAACATGTGACCAGAACACACATGCAGAAGCCCTAGCTTGCCTAGCCTCTGCGATTAACTCAGAGATTAAACGGACCATCGAAGTAGGTTTCATCCTGGAGCCGAGTATTGGCCCTTCGGAGGAAATCTAGGTCAATGTCATAGAGTTAGGACCGAGTTGGATGGACCCCATTGCTGCATTCCTATCTTCCGAACAGCTCCCAACGGACAAAAAAGAAACGCAAAAGTTGCGAAACAAAGCCCTGCGATACTACTTGGATCCACAAGGAAAGCTTTATAAGAAATCCCTTTCTGGTCCATACCTAGAATGTGTACATCCAGACAAAGTTGAAGAGCTTCTGACTGAAATACATGAAGGCAGTTGTGGTACCCATTCTGGCGGGCGTGCTTTGGCCCATCAAGCTATAACACAGGGGTACTACTGGCCGACAATGAGAGCTGATGTCGAATGTTATGTGAAGAAATGTGAAGAGTGCTAGAAGTTCTCCCCATTAACCTATTTGCCTGCTGAAGAGTTAAGCTTTATTACCGGTCCCTGACCGTTCGCCCAGTGGGGACTTGATATCGTAGGACCATTGCCGAGGGCCCCAGGGAATAAGCGATACTTGATCGTCGCGACAGATTACTTCACAAAATGGGTCGATGCGGAGGCATTAATGCACATTCGAGATGCTGATGTTAAGGCTTTTTATAGAGAAATATCAAAACATGATTCGGCATTCCAAGAGCTCTTATTTCAGACAACGACACCCAATTTGATTATGGCATCTACTGAGAGCTATGCAGCAAGTATGGTATCCGACCTTACTTTGCTACGCCGGCTTACCCACAAAGCAATGGTTAAGCTGAAGCCTCTAACAAATCCATCTTGGATGACATCAAGAAGAGGCTGGAGAAAGCTAAAGGCAAATGGGTCAAAGAATTGCCGAGTGTATTGTGGGCTCACCGAACTACGCCGAGGCGATCCACTGGGGAAACACCGTTTGCATTATGCTTTGGAACTCAGGCGATCATACCCCTAGAGATCGGCCACCTAACCTTGAAATCGCAAGTTTTTGATATGGGCCGAAACGACATGATACTGGCTTTGGATTTGATTCTGATCGAAGAACGAAGAGACCGTGCCCTTGCGTCCATGGCGCGGTACCAGCAGCGGCTTGCTAAGTCATATAATCAACGTGTTCAGCAACGCCGCTACACACCAGGAGAGTTGGTCCTGAAGAAGGTAGTTCCAGCTGCCAAGAAACCGGCGGATGGAAAATTGGGTCCAAATTGGGACGGCCCCTATCAGATTGATTTGATCGCAGGAGTAGGGGCATATTGGCTCCAAGACATGTCTGGAAGGAGTCTGCCACGGCCTTGGAATTCAACGCACTTGCGCAAATTCTATCATTAAACTCGACCTGTGGGGAATGATATTAGTTCTGAATGGCTCACCATGTACACATTTCACTTTTGTAATGCAAAGATTCCAGTTTACTTATTGTGCATTCCAGTTCAAAAGATCTCTGATAAAAGCCTCCGGATTCGGAGCCCCATCGGTTCATGACGTCTTCGGGCCGAAAAAGCCTCCGGATTCGAAGCGCCCTTCGTGGACATCACGATTGGCCAAATAAAGTCTCCGGATTCAGAGCCCCACTGGCGCATGACGTCTTTGGGCCGAAAAAGCCTCCAGATTCGGAGCGCCCTTCGTAGATATCACGATTGGCCAAATAAAGTCTCCGGATTCGGAGCCCTATTGGCGCATGACGTCTTTGGGCCGAAAAAGCCTCCGGATTCGGAGCGCCCTTCGTGAATATCACGATTAGCCAAATAGTCTCTGGATTCGGAGCTCCATCGGCGCATGACGTCTTTAGGCCGAAAAAGCCTTCGGATTCGGAGCGCCCTTCGTGGATATCACGATTGGCCAAATAGTCTTCGGATTCGGAGCCCCATCGGCGCATGACGCCTTTACGTCGAAAAAGCCTTCGGATTCGAAGCGCCCTTCGTGGATATCACGATTGGCCAAATAAAGTCTCTAGATTCGGAGCCCCATCGGCGCATGACGTCTTTAGGCCGAAAAAGCCTCCGGATTCGGAGCGACCTTCGTGGATATCACGATTGGCTGAATAGTTTCCGGATTCGGAGCCCCATCGGCGCATGACGCCTTGGGGCTGAAAAAGCCTTCGGATTCGAAGCGTCCTTCGTGGATATCACGATTGGCCAAATAAAGTGTCCGGATTCGGAGCCTTATCGGCGCATGACGTCTTTGGGCCGAAAAAGCCTTCGGATTCGGAGTGCCCTTCGTGGATGTAACAATTGGCCAAATAGTTTCTGGATTTGGAGCCCCGTCGGCGCATGACATCTTTGGGCCGAAAAAGCTTCTAGATTCGGAGCGCCTTTCGTGGATATCACGATTGGTCGAATAGTCTCCGGATTCGGAGCCCCATCGGCGCATGACGCTTTTGGGCTGAAAAAGCCTCCGGATTTAGAGCGCCTTTCGTGGATATTACGATTGGCCAAATAAAGTCTCTAGATTCGAAGCCCCATCGGCGCATAACGTCTTTGGGCTGAAAAAGCCTTCGGATTCGGAGCGCCCTTCGTGGACATCACGATTGGCAATGTTTGTCTCCAAATTTGGAGCCAGGGCCATGCGTAACACGTGTATGCTGAATAGATGTTTTATGAAGAATGCTCTGTTATGTCGAGCCGGCAAAAACCGTTTACACATTAAATCATTTAAAATACATTTATTCAAACATTTATACAATGAGACATGCAAACATGTGTGTGCCAAATATAAAACGAAACACAAACATTGAAAATAAAACATTTTATTCGATCAGCCAATGATTACATAGTTTTGAACGCAATCTGCATTTGAGTATTACAATGAATATTTTTATCCAACGGCTCCCTCATCGTCACTTTTCTCAATTTCAAAAGCGAAAAAGGGGAAATCATTCTGTTGGTACAACGGCAATGCATAATTTACACCTGCTGCCTAGAGAGCTTCAGCCCTGAAGTGCCTTGATCCAGCCATGCCTAAACCCATGATTTTCACATCGGCAAACTTCTTCGGTTATTTTCTCTTTGGTCTTTTGAATTCCAACCTTTCGGCTGTCATGAAAGCCTTTTTCATAGGCCGCGGCCCTCGAAGTCTTAATCGCGAACATGCTAGCCATGTTCCGATCGGCAATAGCATCACTAATCAACCTTTGAGTCACCCTCTCTTCCACAACTGGGTTAGGATGGCTGGCTGATTGAGACTCGACGGACTTGATTTTTCTTAGCTTATGCTCGGCCTTCTCCGCGCGAGCTTCTAACTTCTGAATGCGTTCATCTCTCTGCTCTATATCCCGCCGAGCGGCGTGAAGATGCATGCTGATTTCATAAGCGATGTATAGCCCCTTCACCACCCCATGAACGCCTTCACGAAACACTTCAAAGTCCTGCTGACCCACCATCGACTGCTGGACTTTGGGTGGAAAAATCTGTCGAGTGAACTCGACTACCACATTTGGATTTCGAACGATCGAATCCACCTCTGTCATTGGTCTATTCCCCATGAAGACCGCAAAACTCAAGGGGCGCGGAGTCGCATCGGATTCCCTTCCAGAGTGGGGTTGAGGAGACTTGCCCTATAGCTGCTTATCCCTCCTAGGCGACCTACTTTAACGACGAGGGGATTGGTGTCTCTCCCACTCCCTCAAAGTCCTACTTCCCGTGCGCGAAGGTTCACCACTTCGACTCATATCTCCTCCCAGCTCAGCTAGCGTCCTCGCTTCCCCTCTGCTATTGAAGAAAAGTTTATTCGACATTCGCACTTGTGTAATCTTTCTCAAAGAGCTGGACTGAGTTGCTGACTGAGCATATAAATAGGACCTTCATTCACGAAGTACACGCCCATTTATTCCCTACGAAGGCAGCACCTACGAGGCAATCTCATTAATATCGAAACCTCAATAGCCCGGCGCCGATTGCGTCACATGCCCCAATCGCCCCATCAACCTCTTTTATTCGGCGTTCTATGTTCATGAATCAGCAAGGGCAGATTCATCAATCTAGTCGGCTTGTGTTCCCCAGCCGTTCCACGAATAGATTCATCAGCACAATATCTGTAAGTTCATTTTATTCGGCGTTCTATATTCATGAACCAGCTAGGGCAAGGGCAGATTCATCAATCTATTCGGCTTGAGTGCCCCAGCCGTTCCACGAATCGATTCATCAGCACATTCATAAGTTCGTTTTATTCGGCGTTCTTGTTCATGAACCAGCTAAAGGCATATTCATCAAGCTGCCTTATGAGCTGACCTATCGGCACCTCATGAATTCATTTAATTTATGATTAAATCAAATTCATTAATTTAATCGGCTATTAAGTTTGCCACCTTATGTAGTCGTGACATTTTGTTCTAATTGCTAATTGCTTTAATTATGTACTCATATAACAAACAATACAAGCAATAACTTGACAGAATAGAAAATTTTCATTCATAAATTGGGCGCTAACAGCAGACACTTTACACATGAAAATCCAAAAAAAAAAGATGAAAATCAACTAACAAAGAACATACATTGAAATAGAAAATCCCTAATAAAACTAAAATGTCTCCCAAATCAAGCCTCAGGATCAGACTTAAGTGGCTCAACGTCCACTTGCTCGTATGGAATTGGCATGGCCAATGTAACTCCAGCGGCAGCAAAGGCTTTGAGCCACCCATGTTTGAATCCCCGATTCTCGAATTTGGGGACTTCTTTTACGTAGTTTTCAAGGGCGACACCCTTTCCAGCCTCGAACGCCGCAGAAGCCTCAGAGTCGGCTTTTTCCTTGGCCTTCTTCAACTCTTCTAACTCGGCCTCCACCTTGGCAAGTGCCTCCTTGGCTAACTTGAGCGATTCCTCACTCGCACTTTCCCTCTGCTCGACGACCAATCTCTGCTCTTCAATATTTTTCGCTCTTTCCATCTCGGCCTCCGCCCTTGCACTCTCCATCGTCGCCCTCGCCGCTTTGAAGTTGGCCCTACTCCTTTCGCCCTCCACTTCCGATCTTAAACAGCCTATTTCTTCAACGGCGTCGTGCTGGCGCCGCCCTATCTCGGTTATCCTTCTGACTGTCTGTAAAACAGAAAATTAAAACCAAAACAAATATATGCAGAAACGCAAAAGACAAGATCAAGCTATATACTAGAAGAGCTGTCTGAGCGGCCAATGCAATTGCTAACACGTCCGGCTCCGAGTGGAAAGCCGCCTTGTCGGCTGACAACGAGACTGACGAAGCCAGGCTCAACGCCACGGCTGGGTTTTTCACAGCCGATGCGTCCGAGGAGATCGGCATGTTTTTTATCTTCGACTAAACCACAAAAGGAACAACCACGTCCGACTCATCTAAGCACGGCCGTTTTTCTACTGGGTTTTCTTCAGAGACAGCCTCGAAATCGGCGAGTCGCTTCTCCCTCCCCTTGTCGGCCTCTGGAGTCAAACACTCAACTGACCGTTCTGTCTCGACACAAACAATTTGAGCCGTTTCAACCACGACAACCTGCTCGGATGATTCAGGGAGGGCACTTTTGGAACTAATGGCCTTGGCTTTCTCATGGGCGGCCAAATGCTCAACGTTCTTTTTTCGTCCTAGTTGAGAAAGAGATTCCTTCGCCATACTCTCGAAATAGGAGCCAGGAAGATCTACCAAACCAGTAAAAATATCTCCGAAGGAAAACTCCGCCCGACCCGAAGTGGACGGTGAGTTAGGCTGGTTAAGACCGGCTGCCTCAAACGCTGAGTTTAGAGCCTCGTCAACCTCTTCAACCTCGTCGACGAACTCTCTCATTGGTTCGGCAATTACCTCGACCACCGGCTCTACGTCATGCTCCGAATCAGAAGCTTCGAAACCAATTTGCCTAAGGGTCTTGAAGCTGGGGAAGATAAGAGCCGTAAGGTGTTGTTCGCCGGATGGGATCGGAATATCATCTGCGGCCGAGAACGTAGTATAAGTAGGCTCGTACCACAGGAGTATATGGGCGGCTCTCCCTTGTTTCTGTACGTTTGGATGGCCAAAATACTTGAGTGCAGTCTTAATTTCTGTAAGGACTGCATCGTCAGGCGAGGTCAGAATCTTCTTCAACTTATTGCCTGCATAAACAAAGGATTAGACTTGGTGAAAAAGCCGAATAAAAGAAAGATCAATAAACACAAGGAATTACACGGCAACCTGGTTCACCCCTCCGTCTGGGAATAGGGTCTAGGTGATCTTCGCCTTCGCCGAATTCCCAATTGCCTCGGACATTGACCATTACATCGTCAACTCGTTTGCCAAAGTTGGCAAGCATGGTTACCAAGTGATGGTCAGTGTCCCTGGCCCTGAGAAAGTAGCACCCGAGCCGACCGGAGGATTTGGCTAAAGCGTAGCAGTGCCGAATCGCCGGGACGCTAAGGTTGATCCTAAGGCGCCGGTTCAACTCTATGATTCCCATTATGATTCGAAAAAAATTCACATTGGGTTGGGAAGGAATCAGACCCCAATGGCGGAGGACGGCCCTAAGAAATGGGTGTAGGGGAAAGTGAACTCCGCCCTCCACAATGGATAGGAGAGGAAAGACGATTGTATTTTGGTCATCCCTCTCCATATCAAGAGTATTGTTCATCACTAGAGATAAATGGACATCATTAGGGATAGAAAAATGTCGTCGGAACCCAGAAATACAACCCTTGGAAAGGAGGTCTTTTAAATGCTTAGCCATTCTAGTAAGGACTCGAGGGTATTCTAAATCAAAAATGAACACGAAAAATAGGATTACAAAGAGGAGAAGAAAACTTACAAAAGGCAAAGGAGACAAGGAGAGATGGGAAGAAGTTGTAGAAGATGCAAGATAGAGGAGAGGTACCGGCTGGCAATCTAGGAGGCTCAAATATTCAAAAAAGCATGCATTCGAAGAGACTGGAGTTTCAAATCATAATAAATGCAAAAGATACATGAATGAGGTGGGAATGTATAATGATGACCGAAAGGGGTGTGTGTTCTGACATTCACATTGGGATAGGTGAAGCCGCCTAACTTACGTTTCTCTTGACTTTTTAAATTCGAAACCAAACACACCAATTAACTGCCGTCAATGGGGAGTTTGGGGGGCAATTGTAGAAGTCGAATAAATAGCAGAATCAGAAGCGTACGCTTCAGAAGATAGACATTACTTGGCTCTAACCTGCACGATCAGGAGGCCTAATACAATAAATAGGTCGAGTAACTATTGAATTATGGGGCTGAATAAATAAGTAGATAGTGAGCAAAAAGTGGACTAGGCCCCGAGGCCCGGGAAACAAGTAAAAATAAAGGAACAACAGTCGAAGAAAGGCAGGTGAGAACTAGTATGCTTAACTTAAAATACAAGTAACCCAGAGAGAGTAGAGACTGACTTGTCCATCGGAGTGCTAATTCTGGCACCACCGACCGGAGTGTTCATTTCTTTTCAGGTGTCTATTTGAGGATTTCGAGCGTCTCCTAGGATCAAAAGAGTATTTCCAAACCACTTCTCCACAACTTCCAATAGATATGCATTAAGAGTTTTTTTTAATTCCAAAGATGTGTACTAAGAAAATTTAAATTTGAGGTGGCATGTGTATACTTATATCTATATTAGTAAATTTATTTAGTGGTAAAATTGTAATATAAATTTTATTAAGTGTGTATACATATAATAAATTGTGTGTGAAAATAGAACCACCCTAAGAGCATCTTCATCAAAATAGTTAAACTTTTAGTTAAATTTTAACTAAAAGTCTATTTTTCTATTTTAGCTAACCATCTTTTCAAATATATTCTCCAACAAACTTTTTATTTTTATTTTATATTTTTTATAATTTCAAATTTAATAGTTAAGAGAGAATTAAAATAATGAATGATCACATTTGTTTAGGGTAATGATATATAAATAAAATATTAAATAAATTACATTCACATCACTTAAATTTTGAAGAAAATACAATAAATATCACAAGTTTGCATAATTATATTAGATTCTTTTAAGGTTTTAGTTTACATAACACTTAACCCATTTTCTCTGTAATTCATTAGTGTTATGGAAAAAAAAGTGATTGTTGTCATATTTTTTCACATTAAAATGTATATTTTATTTTATTTATCTTTAATTCTTAACACTACATACATTTGTTCCGATCCCTTTAAGCTTACTAATAAAGAAGTTTATTTAATTATTTCAAAACTTATCGTTTGTTGTATCCAAACTTCAGGAAAGTTAATGTAATTTATCCTAAAAAAAAATTTATATTGAATTTACAAACAAAACAATTTAAAATACCTATCATTCTAACTTCTATTTTAAAAAATAATACAATTATATCATTATGATGAAGTTTTTTTTTTTTATATACAAACTTTATTTATAAATAATTTTTCTTAATTTATCAAATTGTGTTTTTTATTTCATGTATTACAATTGTATTAGTTTAATGATTTCACCACTCATGTTTATTATTAATATAATAATAATTGATTAAATGATAAATATAATATAACATATTAAATATTTTATTACCTAAAATAATTTGTTGAGTCTTCTTTCCCTAACCACATGTAATAAGTAGTTTGATGTTTGTAGGGGGTTTGAAATGAACAATGATTATGAGATTAATTGGAGAGGCAAAACTATGTAAATAAGTCAATAAATCTGGGAATGTTGGAGAATAAGTAGTTGGGTGAGGGTGGAGCAAGTGGCTTAAGAAGAAGGAAATGACTGTGCACAAATAGGCAGCATATACCCCAAATCCCAAGAAGTTCTCTCCCTTGGCATTGGGAAATGGGTCCTATTTATAAGCTTTTTCTTGGCACCAAAGAGTACCAAGTGCCCAAATAAGATAAGGACATGTGTTTCTAAGGATCACATGGAATATTCTGTCTTAGACCACCAAGCTGAGATTGCTACGTGTCCTTCTGCATGTACTGTCTACTATTTGCTTGGCACAGGTGCCTTAGCATGTGCACTATACTATTTGTTTGGCACATACCTTAGCAACTTTCTTTTTTTGAACCTCAACAAGTGCACTTCCAGCTATAATAGCTGCTGTTGCACTTGCCTTCTCAATTTAGTTTGGCCAAGACATGCATTCTTAGAACTTCATAACCTGCTATCAGTCGTGTTTGTGTTTACCTCAACGACTCCTCCACCCTTAGCCACCTAACCACAAACTCTCCAACTTCCCAAGGCGAAGGCCACAGCTAGGGTTGTGCCTTGTACGAAGCCCAAGGGGGCTTTCTTGGTCTTTCTTGTGTAACCAAGGCAAGTCTATGATCGAGGCAAATGGGAAGGAAGTCCCTTGCGCTCGGGTTGTCCTGCTCCCATCTTCGCTGGGTCACCGCAGTATATTGGTATTTCTAGGCCTGTTATCAGCTCTAACTAGTAAGTTTTAGGGTCTGCTATCAGTGCCAAGCTAGTGAGGTTCGAGGCCTATTATCAACGTCGAGCTGATAATGACTTTGGGTCCTACTATCAGCACAAAGCATTAACCTCTACTTGTGGAGAAGAAGCTTCTCTTAAAGGTTGCGAACACCTTAGTGGAGTCTTCTCTCCATAAGTTAGTAGCGGCGGTTGTAATTGTTGCGGAGACTGTTTCCTGGGCAAGTTCAACTGGCTGCGCCGACAATACTAGAGATGGCGACGTCGACAAAGTACCTTAGTAACTTGTCCGCTACAAATGCTGCCTCAACAAGTTAGTTGTTGCGGTTTTCTCTTTCCCTCAGCAAGTTCAAATGGTGGCGCTAAGACAAAGTGCCTCAGCAACTTGACCACTGCAAGTGTTGCCTTTGCAACTTGACTTGGCTATTTTTCCTTCATGGAGCTTGTTCGAACCTTTGGTGGGTCAGATTTGTTTCGGCCCACTGTTGACCCACTTTCCTTGGGTTTTAGCTCATGTTCTCTTAAGTATTCTTGCCCGCCTAACAGAGGCGATTTCAGGACTTTGGTCCATATTTAATTTCTCTCTTAATTTTTATCCCTCTACAATGTTCAACTAAAGTAGTTTGCCAAAGATTAAGTTTGATGGAAGTATGTTTCTATGATTTTGTGCTTTAAAGGAAATGCTCTAATGAGCTTGATGATGACACTTTAATGCAAGTCTAATAATTTGAGGGGGATAAAATCAAATTTTCCTATTTGATAATAAGTGCAAAATTGTCACTGCCAAATTGCCAACACGTTAATAAATGATACAAATAATAAATTTGGTTATTGCTAAAAAGCTATCTTCTTTCATATCTATAGTACATATATGTATATATATACTAGTTAAAAAAAGTTTCGAGCACGATACAGATCAAATATTAAAATAAAAAGTTTATATAAAAATATGTAAATTAAGTAGATTAGTTAAATTAATTATTTGTGTACTATCTTTTATTAGAGTCATAGAATACTTAATTTATTTATTTGTATAAATTTTAGAAATTAAAATTTAAATGAAGTATTTTTATATATTTTATACATCTTATTATTTTAATTTAAAACTTGTTTTCTGATTTGTATACAACATTAATAAATTTATTTATTTATTTATTTATTTATTTTTGTAAATAAATCATGGTCATATAACAAACGATCCATTTTGTTAATAAATAAACCATTAAGTTAATTAAGAACTTTTAATGATATAAGAAATATCTTTTAATGAATAATTTTGATAATTTTATTATTGCATAGGAAAGTAGTTAGATTTTGTTTTGGGGAAATTAGTCTAACATCCCTTTCCAACTTTTGATAATGGAAGAGGCCCATAATTTTTATTTTTTTTAGGTCCCTCACCTGTTTTTGTACCACTAACCCACTCTCACCTAACTAACTCTCTCTCTCTCTCTCTCTCTCTCTCTCTCTCTCTAACAATGATTACGTATATATGGTTCGCCTCTTCTTCACTGCACAAAGTTACTACTATCGAGTTGGAGAAGAGTTTCTCGACTTAGAAGCCTCTACTGTGCTCTTTTTCAGATCTGGTCCCTCAGAAGATCTGATTGCAATTGTTAGAGTCTTTGATGTTATCGTCTTCACAAGGCAGAGGGTATGAATGTGGAATGTCAGAATGAGGATTTACATGGTATAACTCCTTCGGAAAAGATGCTTCTAAAAAGCTCCTTCAACTTCCTGCATATATATATATATATATGTGTGTGTGTGTGTGTGTGTGTGTGTGTTCATATGAGTAGCATTTCTTTGTTTGAGTAGGCAAAAGCAACTTCTAGGATTGAAGAAACTTTCAGTGAGTCTCTCTTTCTCTCTCTCTCTCTCTATATATATATGTATGTATATTGATTGTTGTTGTTGTTTATTTAGGTGATTGATTTGTGTATTACACATCATGATTGGGAAGGTAGACAAATTTTCTGGTTTGAACCTAGAAAACTTCTTGCAAAAACCAAAGAAATTATCTGGAAATCCAAAGAAATTCTCCTTTCAGTGAGTCTGTCTCTCTCTCTCTCTCTCTATATATATATATGTATGTATATTGGTAGTTGTTGTTGTTTATTTGGGTGATCGATTTGCGTATTGCACATCTTGATTGGGAAGTAAAAAAAAATTTTGGTTTGAACCTAGAGAAATTCTTGCGAAAACCAAAGAAATTATCTAGAAATCTAGAGAAATTCTCTTTTCAGTGAGTCTCTCTCTCTCTATATATATATATGTCTATTGGTTGTTGTTGTTACTTATTTGGTTGATCGATTTGTGTATTGCACATTGTGATTGGAAAGGAAGAGAAATTTTCTAGTTTGAACACAAAGAAATTCGTACGAAAACAAGAGAAATTCTTTGGCCTTCCCAAAATTTCTTTGGAGAGAAATTCTTTGGAAAGTCTAGAGAAATTCTCTGAATCGAATTTTCTCTGGATTGATATTAAGGACCTTTAGATATTATGAAAATATTAGATGTCCTTCATGCTATAAAATCTTAATATCAGAGATCTTAAAAAAAAGCCCCTCTCTTTTTTTTTTTTTTTTTGATTATTCTATTAAATTAAAAATTTTAATAAGTAGTAGTTGTAATTTTTAATATTATAGGGGTTTATTCGTGGATAAGTAGGAGTAGCACCAATAGAAGATAAGCTGATAGAGAATAGATTGAGATAGCTTGGTGATATAGAACGGAGACCAACAACGGCAGTAGTAAAGAGATGCAACACAGTGACGGTAGATGGAAGTGTTAGAAGAAGGGGCAGACCTAGATTGACGTGACCTAGTGTAGTAAATAGATATATGAATTTCCTTTTTAACTAACCCAAAGGTCTTTGATAGAGTTGAGTGAAGATAAATGATTTATATTTAAGACTTGATTTGGTTTGGTTTGATTTGCATATAGAGTCGACTCATGTATTAAAAAAATCTCAAGATAATTTAATTAAAAACAAAATATTCATGTTTCATAACTGACAAAGACTTTTTTTGCATAATTACGATAAAAACCTTCATCTAAATTACAACCACAAAGTCTTAATCAAGTTTCCAAAATTATATCTTACAACTTAAAAATATTTGTCATTTTTTATTTTTATTTTTATTTTTCAAATTAGTTGAAAAAATATAATAAATTATAATCTAAAATTGCAATCAAACACAATTAGTGATTTTTTTATTAAATAATTGATTTATAAGTGTTATCAAAATAGACAAAAATTACAAACAAAATATAAAAATTACGAAATTGTCCAAGCAAAAAAAAAAAAAAAAAGAAAAGAAAAGAAAAGAAAAGAAAAAAGACAAACACAAACACAAAATAAAAGACAAGGGGCAAAAAGGGAAAACAAAAAAGAGAGCCATGCTCTGGCAACTCCTTCATATATTACGTGACATTTTATTCCAAGTGACCGATCAAGCGGTGAAAGTACTGCCCGAGCGAAATTGAGAGCATCAAGTAGTTTTGCAGGTTAGGGTAGACTGCTCGAGCGAACTAATGGTCGCTCGAGCGAAAATGCAAGGATTGTATCTCATTTTGCATAAAAAAAATACTGAGAGATATTGTTCACCGCTCAAGTGATGAAAAGACTGCTTGGGTGGTCTGCGTGAAATCAGTATTTTGAAAAGGCACTTTTTAGATCATTTATTCACCTTTTTCCTTTCTCTCTTCTTCCTTTTCTCTTCCCTTCCAAAAACCCTAGGTTTCCTAACCCAAATATCTCTCATCTCTCTAAGATGTAAGCCCAAATCACTTGTAAGAAAAGGAGTACACATAAGGATCTTGTTCTTCTACCAATTAGATCTTGGTGTTGCGAAGGATTTTCCTAGAAGTCTTGCTTTCTTGCTCTTTTCTTGAGATGGGATTACTTTTAACTTAGTATCTCTTTGATTTGAAGATGATTATGTGGTATGATTGTAAATATAAGTTTTGATTTAATGAATAAGTGAAATCAAGTTTGTGGGTTTGACAAAAGGGGAAATTTTATTTGACTATTGTTTAAGTTTCACCCAATTTCTCATAAAATATGGACATTGAGGTTAAGAAATTATTTATATATGAAAATAGAGCAAAAGCCCCATAATTCTTCAAACCCTAATTTTGATTTTGACAAAGAATGGTGTTATGATCAAATTTATCCTTAATACTTGAGATTTTATGATGATTGATGGGTGAAATTTATGGATGGTAAGATTATTGAGTTGGAATTGTGATTTGACCTTAGATGAGATTGTAACTTCTACTACCTTGTTTGCTTCATATGCTCTTGGATGCTTGTTCTTTGAAAATTATTTGAAGGGGAGGTAAATAGAGTATAAGTTCGGGTAGAGAGTCGGGTTTTGGAAATGTTGTGTTGTATGTTGGTACCCGCGCAGGGAGTCAAGGTGCCCAATTGCTCTGTCTGCATATATCGTCGGATCAATGTGGTAAAATGTTTTTGGGTGTCCACTGGTCTTGCCATATTGTAGTCGGTAAAAATGAAAAAACGGATGATTTTGGGTGCCCACGTCCTACCATATTAATAGTCGGTAAATGTGGGGATCGTTTTGACTATACGTTATAAGTGTTTGTATTTTGGACTCTTACAAGGGATTCATGACTTATTTACCGTATTTTGGACTTTTACGGGCCTTCCAAGAACACAAAGAGATAATGATGCGATATGGGTGATTATAGACTGACTTACCAAGTCAGCTCACTTTCTCGCCATGAGTGCGGGGGACTTGATAGAGTATTTAGCCGAGCTTTACATCCATGAGATTATTCTCCTTCATGGAGTACCAGTACGCATAGTGTCTGATAAGGACCCTCGTTTTACAGCTATACTATGGCAAAGTCTTCAAAGTGCTTTGGGCACTCAATTGAATTTTAGTACTGCTTATCACCCTCAGACCGATAGATAATCTTGATGTACCATACAAATATTGGAAGACATGTTGAGAGCATGTGTATTAGATTTCAAAAGGTCTTGGGAAAAACACCTACAGTTAGTTAAATTTGCTTACAATAATAGTTACCAGGCTAGTATCGAAATGGCACATTTCGAAGCTCTTTACGAACGTCCCTATAGATCACCGGTGTGTTGGATGGAAGTAGGGGATTCACTTATGCTTGGGCTTGAATTGGTTCATGAGATTATAGAGAAAGTAGCTCTTATCCAACGAAGATTGATCATGGCTCAAAGCTGTCAGAAAAACTATGCTAATCGAAGACGAAGGCCATTATCCTTTGAAGCAGGGGACCATGTGTTTTTGAAAATCTCACTAAGGAAAGGGTTTATGAGATTTGGAAAAAGTGGAAAATTATCTCCCCAATTTATTGGTCCTTTTGACATTATTGAATGAATAAGAGAAGTTGCTTACTGTCTTGCCTTACCACCCCAGCTCTCCGGGGTGCATAATGTGTTCCATGTATCAATGCTTCACATATATGAGTCTGATCCCTCTCACAAGTTAGACTGGACGGAGATTGAAGTTGATGAAGATGTATCTTATGAGGAAAAACCCATTCAGATTTTGGATACACGGAACAAGTGTTGTGGGGTAAAACCATTCCACTAGTCAAGGTGTTGTGGTGCCATCATGGAGTGGAAGAAGCAACTTGGGAGCGCGAAGTTGACGCTCGTGAGAAATATCTAGACTTATTTTCTAATATGTGATGTATTCATTTCCTTATCTCTCCCCTATATCTGATAAATTATATGTAAATCATATTTCTTGCTCTTTTCATTTCTTTGTTATTAGAAATGGTTTGTTGTTCATTTGGGGATTGTTAGAAATGAATTAGTATAATATCTTTATCATGTCTTTGTTATCGAGTTGTGGATTGATGTAATTTAGGGGCGAAATTCCCAAAGGGGGAGAGATTGGGACATTTTTCTCTAGGTGACTGCTTGAGCGAATATTGAGAGCATCCAGTAGTTTTGCAGGTCGATGTGGACCGCTCAAGCGAACTAATGGTGGCTCGAGCGAAAATGCAAGGCTTCCAGTATCTTATTTTGTGGATAAAAGTACTGAGAGATATTGTTCACCGCTCGAGCGATGAAAAGACCGCTCGAGTGATCTGCGTGAAATCAGTATTTTAAAAAGACACTTTTTAGATCATTTCTTCATCTTTTTTCCTTTCTCTCTTCTTCCTTTTCTTTTCCCTTTCAAAAACCCTAGGTTTCCTCACCCAAATATCTCTCATCTCTCTAAGATCTAAGCCCAAATCACTTGTAAGAAAAGAAGTACACATAAGGATCTTGTTCTTCTACCAATTGGACCTTGGCGTTCAGAAGGATTCTCCTATAAGTCTTGCTTTATTGCACTTTTCTTGTGGTAGGGTTACTTTTAACTTTGTATCTCTTTGATTTGAAAATGATTATGTGGTATGATTGTAAACATAAGTTTTGATTTAATGATGAAGTGAAATCAAGTTTGTGGGTTTGACAAAATGGGAGATTTTATTTGACTATTGTTTGAGTTCCACCCAATTTCTCATAAAATATGGACATTGAGGTTGAGAAATTATTTATATATATGAAAATAGAGTAAAAGCCCCAAAATTCTTAAAACCTTAATTTTGATTTTGGCAAAGAATGGTATTATGATCAAATTTATCCTTAATACTGGAGATTTTATGATGATTGATGGGTGGAATTTATGGATGGTAAGATTATTGAGTTGGAATTGTGATTTGACCTTAGATGAGATTGTAACCTCTACTACCTTGTTTGCTTCATATGCTCTTTGATGCTTGTTCGTTGAAAATTATTTCAAAGGGAGGTAAATAGAGCATGAGTCCGGGTAGAGATTCGAGTTTTGAGAATGTTGTTCTGTATGTTGGTACCCACACGGGGAGTCAACGTGCCCAATTGCCCAGTTTGTGCATATCGCCAGACGAATGTGGAAAATGTTTTTGGGTATCCACTGGTCTTGTTGTATTGAAGTTGGTAAAAGTGGAAAAACTGATGATTTTGGGTGCCACATCCTGCCATATTAATAGTCGATAAATGTAGAGATTGTTTCAACTATACATTATAAGTATTTGTATTTTGGACTTTTACAAGGGATTCATGACTTATTTACCTCCAGTGTTGATAAGCATCTTTACAGTGAACATATTTACTTCACTTTTATATTTTAAATTTCTAATTATAAACCATGAATTTTGTGAACTTTGATTTGTATTGGGGTACAGTTATGCCACGCAAGTGTTCAAATGATTAGATACTTTGTTAAATGTATCTCTACTAGGCATATAGCTCAGCCCTATTTGATTTTTCAGGAATTGACAATGTGCCACCACAACAATGATATGAAGCATGCATTTTGTGTACTTGGGAAGTTATGTGTCACGACCCAAACCCACCTCAATAGGTTTAGTGTCATAACCGGCTAGTAATCTGAGATTACCAAAGGCCTTCCTATTCAATAAAAAATAATTGGGGCTAGCGGAAACAATATTCAAAAACACCAATAGTCCAATGAACTGTGCATCTATATGAACAAATATTTACATGCAAAAACGTAAATTTACACACATTCAGTATATAACTTGTAACTTAACATCTTATACATAACATATGCACATAATAAAAGTTTACTTCACGATCAAAAGCTTGACAACGGCCTTCCAGGCCTAGCCCCAACTCAGAGGCACTCAAAACAACTCGGTAGGCTTCAAAAGGGTAGCTTGGCTAATGACCCCTTCTAGACTTGACCTCCAGAACGCTCACCTATACTTATATATATATATATATATATAAATAGTGAGTTAAAACCCAGTGAATAACATTAAAGTAAAGAGGTTAGTGAACAAATTCCAAATATATCATGTCTGTAAAACAAATCATGACACAATCATTCATATCAATCTCATATCAGAACATAACATAATGGTACATCTCACAGAACATATCACATATCGTCTTCCGACTAGAGTAATCGGTTTCGGATACCGATTAAACACATATCACCACAATAAAGTGGCTAACGGAATCTTGTATCACATATATGTCATGAACCCGCATTTACAAGCCGTCCGCCATGACTTGGGACTATCTGTGAATGCCATAACAGATTCGCAAATAGGACATTCGTTCGGATGATCAAAATAGCATTTCAGAAATTATAATTTATCGATAACAGTTAAAACATGAGTCATATCAACATATCTTTACAAAAATGTTACTCACAGTGGGCTTCCAAAACGGTTGGTCAAGTAGTCTTTGACTCGTGACCTACAATCACAAATATGCATAGCACGATACATAATCATCGTAAACATATTTAGTTCACTTAAGCTTTTGAATATGGATGACTAGAATTATGAATTAATTAGATTATTAATTTCCCTTAACCTCTAATTCGAACATGTTTAGCCATGTATTAACCAAACTAATTAAATATAAAGACTCTAATTATATACAAACCCTTATAAAGTTCACTAGTTACACAATTAAACTTAAATTAGGCTCATACACATTAAATTACAATTATTCAGTCATGTTTAAATTACTGAATTAGAAACTCATAAACATATAAATTCTCAATTACAACTTCATGTTCAAGCAAATCAAGGCGCAAAACCTTCCATAAACATGTTGAATTTACCATCTATAGCTTCCAACAAACTCATAACTTTAAATTGAAACTCAAATTTCATGAAAAGAGTTCAAACCCTCAAATTAAAACATCAAACTCATAATCTTGAACTTTAATCTTTGACTTCATGGAGGTTTCCTCCTCAAGTTGGAAAACTCATCCATGATTTCTTCTTGATTAAATTTAAATCCTCAATATCCATGACATTTTCCTTCAATCTTGAAAACCCATGATTGAATTGCAAAATATATAAATAAATCTTCATGAAATCATCCATGCAAGGATCAAACTTTTGGGTTTAAAGTAGAAAATTATGAAATCATACATATATGAGTTCTAAGTCCAACAATTTGAAGATTTCTTATAAAACCGTGCAAGAAATGATGTTCTTCAATCTCATAGCTCAATAAATCTTTTTGAAAACTTTAGAATATTCCATGAAGTTCATGCAAGAAATTACATAATATAACAAGAATGTCATGAGTTCATGCCATGCATGAAGGAATTCAACTATGTCTTGATTTTCTATGACAAAATATATGCAAGAGACCAAATTACTTCCATGAATTCAACACTAGAACACATAAATGTTCATGCATGTGAGCTAATCTTCCATATTCATCATCTACGAGCTCTCTCTTACATTAACTCCATAATTTCCTTAAATCCAAAGATATGATGAGTCTAATTCAAAAATAAACACTTACCTAGAGCTTGATTTCAGATTACAGGATGGTCTCTTCCTAGCTCTCTTCTTCTTCCTCTTCAAAATCTTGAGCTCTCTCTCTCTCTCTGTCTGTATATATATATATATTCTCAACACAATGAGCCAAAGGAATAAAAACCTTCATTCTAAGCATCAGATTATACACACACCCTCCCACTTGAATTGCACATCGCGTGTAGTCACATACACACACCCACACTGGTTTCTCTGCACACACATACCTAGATCTCAGTACACCCACCATAATTTAATCTCCTACACTCACCATCACAAAATGCCCAAACACTTACTACACTTAATCAAATTTTAAATCATGAATAGAGCTGAATTAGATACTAATCATGCAACATCTTAGGCAAATACAATTAATCAAAGTTATCATAAAACTCAATTTACTAAGAATAGTTCCAATTAAGGCTCAATCCGATCACAGACAGTTTCAGTAAACTGAATTAGTTCTAATTAAACTTATCATAGTGTTCTAAAAATTCCAAATAATTTATTCATGTAACCAATTTTGATTTCGGATGCCGCTAAGTCTTTCAATTTTCATATCCATACACATATGTTCACAATATCACAATTAAATTTATACACATAATTAAATTAATATAATCAAATTAATTCATTTTGAATTATATTTTTGTAAAACTTCATATTAAGTTCTAAAAATCATGCTAATTATAATTATGTATTCCGTTCTAGTTTCTGAAGCCTCTACGACCTTCAATTTGTAGTGTAAAGTTGCAATTAAACCACCCAAACACACTTTAACAAATCAGACGAAATAAATTTTCAATTAAACTTTCCAAATGGTTCTAAAAATTCCCATTAGCATATCCATGTACTCAAAAAATTGGTTTCTGAACCCTTTAAGACTGTCAATTTCAATTTTAAAGCCGAGCTCACAACATATAGCTTCTCAATTGGGACAAATATGAACCAATTAAATCACATGGCACAAATCTCATTTAGAATTTAACACATAATTAATTAATTAAATTCACGATTAACAAGTCTAGGTCGTCACATTATGGTTCAAGAATATTTTGTTGTGACGACTTAGATCCTTTGTGACAAGAGTTAGGAATCTATTTTGTTGTATAAGGCAAGGCCTTGAAAGTTTTTTTCTGTGTTAGCCTTTAAGGAAAATTTCTTTTGCATACACTTCTAGCTTGTTGAACTTACTCAAGGACATGAACTGTGGTTAGTGTATAAATCGGGTTTAAACCTTAGTTCAATGAAAAAGACGACTCTATTGTATCATGTAATGTGTGGTTGTGGTGTGTTCTAGCAAGTTATGCCCGGGTGTTACACATTATAGTAAGATAAGATAAGAAAAAAGGTTAAACTTATTTGGTTATACGTTATGTGCAAAAATCTAGCATGCACTCAAAAATTATAATTAAGACAAACGAAATAGAGCTATTTTATCCATATGTATTAAGAGTTTTAAATAAGTTTTAAAAATTATATTTTACAACTAAAAAAATATTTCTCATTTTTTTATTTTTCAAATTAGTTGAAAAAATGCAATAAATTATAATCTAAAATTGAATCAAACATAGTTAGTGAATTTTTTTTGTTAAATAATTGATTTATAAGTGTTTTCAGAAGAGACAAAAATTATAAACAAAATATGAAAATTATGAAATTGTCCAGGCAAAAAAGAAAAAAAGAAAAAAAAAAAAGATACAAACACAAAACAAAAAGGAAAGAAAAGAGAGCCATGCTATGGCAACTCCCTCTTATATTATAGTAAGAAAAGATAAGATATATTTACGCAAATGTAATGTTATGTCAAAATTTTTTCAAATGTTCATTCCTAAATATATAAAACCTAATGTCTCTCCCAACATCCTCTTTCTTCATTGTATTGATTGTTAAGCTATTCCTAATTCTAACACTCTATTTAGTTTATTAAAATGAAATAAAATAAAATAAAATGGTTCATTCTTTAAATTTTCTTAAAAAATAATCATTATCTTATAATGGTAAATGATAATTTCATTTATAATATATTTTTGGGTGAAGTACCAATAAATCCCAAAATGTTATCATGTGAACTGTTTAATCCTCCATTTTTTCTTATGAACCCAAAGGTCCTATTAAAGTAGAAATTACATAAAAGGGTGGTCACTTTTATGTTTGAATTTAATTTTTCAAGGATAAAAGTGGGTTTCTCAAAATGTAAAATTTCACATTTAAACAATTTGCACTATAGAAGTTTTGAATCTTCCTTCATTCTAGAACAAATCTCATGTTATGAACAAAAACCTAACACTTTAATGTGACACTCTAATAACGTAACACTTCAATGTAACACACTAACAAACTCTTTGGTGTACTTTTTCCAAACGTAACGCTCCAATGTAACATTAAAAATTAATAAATAAATAAATGCTTAGTGTACTTTTTTCAAACGTAACATTCCAATCAATGTAATCCCAAATATAACACTCCAATGTAATATACTCCAATGTAACACACAAAACACTAAAAATGCTCCTTAATATACTTTTTTCAAACGTAACACTCACAGTTTAAAATTACACATTTGTCCAAAACTTACTAAGGAATATTTGTACTCGTTTTGGAATGTTTTGAAGAATCTGACATTCTTTTTTTTTTTTTTTTTTAGTGTTACATTGGAGTGTTATGTTTAGAAAAAGTACAGAAAGAAATTTTTTTTCTTGTGTTACATTGGAGTGCTACGTTTGGGAAAAATACACCAAAGATTTTTTTTTTTTTTGTGTGTTACATTAAAGTGTTAAGGATTTTTTTTGGAGTATTATATTGAAGTGTTACGATTGGAAAAGTACGCTAAGGAGTTTTTTTATGTTACATTAGAATGTTACACTGCGGAGTTTTTGTGTGTTACATTAGAGTGTTACACTAAAGAGTTTTTTTAGAGTATTATATTAGAGTGTTACATTTGTAAAAAGTACATTAAGAATTTTTTTTTGTGTTACATTAGAGTGTTACACTAACAAGTTTTTGTGTATGTTACATTAGAGTGTTACATTAAGGAGTTTTTTTGGAGTGTTATCTTAGAGTGTTACACTAAGAAATTTTTTTGTGTTACATTAGAGTGTTACACTGAGAAGTTTTTGTGTGTGTTACATTAGAATGTTACACTAAGGAGTTTTTTTGGAGTGTTATATTAGAGTGTTACACCAAGAAATTTTTTTGTGTTACATTAGAGTGTTACACTGAGAAGTTTTTGTGTGTTACATTAGAGTGTTAAACTAAGGAGTTTTTTTAGAGTGTTATATTAGAGTGTTACGTTTGGAAAAAAAAATACATTAAAGAGTTTTTTTATGTGTTATATTAGAGTGTTACAATAAAAAAAAAAATTGTGTGCTACATTAGAGCGTTATACTAAGGAGTTTTTTTTTAGTGTTATATTGGAGTGTTATGTTTAGAAAAAATACAGTAAATAGTTTTTTTATGTGTTACATTAAGGTGTTACACTAAGATTTTTTTTTTTTTTAATATTACATTGGAGTGTTACGTTTGAGTGTTATATTAAAATATTGCAGTTTGAAATTATACATTTAGCCAAAACTTACCAAGTAGTTTTTGTACTCTTTTTGAAATATTTGAAAAATCTTACATCTTTTTGGAATGTATGAATAATCCTATATTTTAAGTCATTTTTGTATTCCTTTTGAAATGTTTTTCAAATGAAAAAGATTTTTATATAAAAATTCATCTCAAATATAATTCCCATATATTGTATACTTACCTTTCTAGCACAAAAGAAAAATGAAAAAAGAAACATAATAGAAATAAGAGTATTACCGTAAATCTAATTTTTAAATAATTTATTAAATCTGCCTTTCTAAAATCAATGGGTCTAATTGGTCTATAAAAAAATCCTTAGGACTAAATGGATCACCATTCCTCAAGATGGGATTTATAAATAAATTTTCCTATATTTTTTATTATTTTTTTAACCAACCAAACATAAAAATAAATAGTTTATTGAAATAATTATTACATTTTATTTCATTTCAGCCAACCAAAAGTATGAGCAATAACATCCACATACAACTCTATGAGAAGATTCAAAATTTGTATTCAAACTTTCTTGGACCATGACAAAAGAAAATATCTTTTGATATAGCATCCTTCAGAAAAAGGATTTCACATGGGTAATTTATTCCTGCACGTTCCCTCCAAGTTCACTGGAAGATTGAAAAATCTCATCTTTCATCCAAACGCACTCTAAGATTGTGTTTGAATCTTCATAGTCGATGAAGTAGAAGCTAAACTTTTCGGGAAATTCTATTTCCACACACCAAATTATCTCTGTGCACATCTTTTCTCAATCCACACATTTAGTAATCGGATTTTTACTTCTTTATCTCAGTCCACACACTTCACATTCCAAATCTATCCTCACATTCTCTGTGCACATCCTCTCTTTCCATTTTTTCACTTCAAAAACCTTAACCCTAACTATACCAGCTACCAGCGATGGCAGCAAGGACGACATTAACTACTGCCCCTTTCCAACCTCTCAACCATTTTCACACAGCCCCTCACACAGTCGTCACCTCTATCGCGATCATCGCCGGTCGCAGTCACCTCCATCGCAATCATCACCGGTAGTCGTCACCTCTGCGATCCATCCCCCCATCTCTTCCCCAGTCTTCTCCGCCCCCTCCCCAGTCATCTCTGTCCCCTCCATCGTGATGCAACCATTCCAACACCAGGTACTGGTCCAGATCTCTGCAAGTTAAATCACTTAAAAATCACCCACAAGTAAAATTGTATGTATGTATGTATGTATATTCATCACATCATTCTTGTCTTTTTCTATGTGCCCATTGTCATTCAAAGAAAAAGAAGAGAGACACATTTAAATTCTTGTCAAGCCAACCTGGCAACAATTTTGAAGAAATATAATTCTTTCTGAAAATTAAACTAAAATCAGGACCAAAAAAGAGAGAAAACTCGAATCAAAAGAACATCTTTTTCAATTCTCAAGCCATAAAGATTAAAACATGGTTCATGTCATATTACATGTACTGACCTGTACATTTTTGTCTCCAACAACGAGCCCATGAAGCGAACTCCAAACCAGAGAATCATAAACCAATCTCTAAATCAATTCCGGGTCAAAACTGTGAAGATCAGAGATAGGTTTTGTAGAATTGTGGTATTGGGTTTTGATTTCTTCAACTTTGCCAAACTGGATAGGCAAAAAGAGTGGTGAAGATGAGGATTGGGCAGTCATGGTGGTGTAGGTGGGTTTTTGATAATGGAATTTAGAGGTGGGGGGCATTGAGGGATGAGTTGGGTTTGATTTGTGAGAAGAAAAAAGGGTGATGGTGATGGTGATGGTGGTGGTGGTGGTGGTGGTGGCGGTGGCGGTGGCGGTGGATGAGATGTGTATGGAGAAATTGTGAGATGTGTGGGTGAGATGGTAGTGGGTGAGATGGTAATTTTGGTAAAGGATAAAATTAGATTTTGAAAAAATTCATTAAGTGTGTGGAATAAGGAAACTTGGTGTGTGAAAATAGAATTTCCCAAACACAAGATTCGAACACAAGTTTAAAATAATAATAATAATAATAATATTGTATCTCTCGATGAATGGGGAGCTCCTTTCCTCCTTCGAGATTTACCTGGTCATTCAATCCAATATAGTTATTATGACTATATGGATGCATGGTTTAAGGTTCTTTTATATCAAAATGAGTCAGATAGTCACTCCTGGTTCTTCCAGTTTGATCACCAGTTCAAGTCAACTATTCCTACATGGTTCCTTATACGGTGGTCTCTTCATGGAGCAATACTTGAGATCATTCCACCAGCTCTTCTGGAACAAGTCAACTACTTTTCTACTGTTTACAAATGCAGTCAACATCAACAACAATTTCCATGGTTGCTCATTTTTATGTCCAAATATAAAGTTTCTTGGATATTTAAATGGCAATATGGAATTGATAATAACATAGTCATCCGGCAGCATTGTGTTAAATGGTGGGATAACTTCAAAGTTTCCCCCATTATTGAACAAGTTCAGCTTGAATTCCCAGTCAATGTTCATGCTCCAACCCCTGCCATGGTCAAAGCTCAGCAGAACCCAACTACTTCAGTCACTCAAGGAAGCCAGCTTCCTCCAGTCAATCTTGGAAGTCCTAATGATCCACCATCAAGTTCTTCCAAGCCCAAGTCATCCAAGTCCAAGACAGTCAAGCTAGATAAATCCAAACCCAAGTTAGAAAAATCCCAGTCAACTCAGTCAAAGCCCAAGGTTAAGCCTGGATCATCCAGTGATAAACTACTTCAAATGGCCCGTCTCCTGATGGATCAAGCCCAGTCACAAATAAAAGATGAACCCTCTGATGATGAGTCTCCTGAACTGGCCAAAAAGTCCAGTTCATCCAGCTCATCCAATTCAATTGAAGAATCAACCAGTTATGATCCATATGGGGCCCAGTTCCAAGATGCTCAAGATCCATATACCTAGTCAACAGTCAACATTGGATTCTATATATATACATTCTAGCTTCACTCACTACTCTATTTTTTAGAAAAGCTGCTGTTTTGTATATATATATTAATCAGTCACATGCTCCACCGAAAGTGATGAATAGTAAAAACTTAACTTTACTATTCATCAATCAAGACAGGTCAACAACAGTAAAAAAGCAGCCATCAGCTTTAGACAGCTTTAGTCAATCAGCCGAAAGCAGCAGACAGCACCCATGTGCTTTATCATGCTCCTTTCCAGTCACAATATTCACAGTTATTGTATTGCTTATAAATTAGTCTTTCTAGTCAATTGTAAATCAGAGTTAGAACCGAGAGAAACCGGTCTTTCTTCTCCTACACCTATCTCTGCTATTCAACCTTGTAATTTTAAATGTATTTTGAAGCAACTCCTTGCAGTTACTTCCAGTAAACAATTGTAAGTTTAATTTGGTTTTAAATTGTTTTTGTGTGTATATTATTCCAAGTATTTAAGTATTTAATTCCTGTAATTCAAGTTTCTTTTCTTGTAATTCAAGTTTTTGTTCTCTATTCTCTATTCTCTTTTGGTATCATTCAAGTTTCTGTTCTTTATTCTCTATTCTCTTTTGGTATCATTCAAGTTTCTGTTCTCTTTTGAATTCAAGTTTCTGTTCTCTTTTGGTATCACTTTCTGTTCTCTGTTCTCTTTTGGAATCAGGGCCAAGTTATTGTTGTTTATCATTCTTAGTTATTGTCGTGTTAATCTATTTAATCTGTCTTTGTTCTATTCTGGTTTGGTTATTCAAGTTTCTTATCTCTTATCTACTCATCCTTGTTTTCCACTTTGTTAGTAGCCACCCACATTTCGTCCTAGTCTAAGGTAACGCAGTGATAGACATAGGGGATTCCAGGAGAGGGTATGTGTGAAAACCTGGTACGTGAGAACTTGATAAGTAATAATAGCTTGAATTACAAGAATTAAATACTGGAATACAAAAGAGAAAAGAGAGCAGAAACTTGAATTACAAGAGTTAAATACTGGAATAATATGCACACAAAAACAATTTAAAACCAAATTAAACTTACAATTGTTTACTGGAAGTAACTGCAAGGAGTTGCTTCAAAATACATTTAAAATTACAAGGTTGAATAGCAGAGATAGGTGTAGGAGAAGAAATATAGCGATCTCGGGTTTACCCCTTGTTGTACAGTGATCCGGACGTGTGTCCGTGGATGTTAGTAGTTGGTTATTATCTTGTTTACATCCTTTCCTACCTTGTAGTTGAGTTATAGGATGTGTTGGGCAGGTTTGTTACAGGTTGGTTGTGTTTGGGAGCCAAGTATTGCTGCCCAGATTTTTGGACCTTCGCTCGAGCGAGGAGTCGGTCGCTCGAGCGAGAGTTGAGTTTTGTGTCTGGTGGCTCGAGCCAGGTCTTCTTCGCTCGAGCATGCGTCTGCGTCTCAGTTGGACCTGAGAGCTGTAGTTTTTGGCTCGAGCGAGCTTTCCTTCGCTCGAGCGATCTGGTTCGGTCTTCGCTCGAGCGAGAAGTTTGTCGCTCGAGCGTGCGTCTAGTTGCAGACCTGAAGGTTTGAGTTCTTGGCTCGAGCGAGCTTTTCTTCGCTCGAGCGAACTTCTGGGTTGTTGGCTCGATCAAGACTTTCTTGGCTCGAGCGATGGTTTCAGTGTGCAGTCGCTCGGCGACCAAGTCTTCGCTTCGGCGAGCTTTGTTTATATCGGAGCGGCGATTTCTAAATCACTTTTTCATCCACTTTTCATTTTCAAACCCTAAAATCCGAAACTCTCTCTCTCTCTAAACTTACTCTCTCTCTAAGATTTGATCTACCTAGGGTGATTTCCTACCCTAAGTCCTTTGTTAAAAAGATAGGGGGTGTTGAGGGCTTCGATTTAATCTGAAAATCTTTGGATTTGGAGCACGTTGGTCGTTGGGTCTTCATCTCCTTTTGAGCTCAAACTTTGAGGTAGGGATATCCTACTCCTCTTTATGGATTTTGTCTTTAAATTTTAGCATTTTGATATGTTGGGAGTTGTTATGTAATTTTGAGAAAACTTTGGGTCTTTGTGTAATTTTACAAAAGTTGGGGTTTTATTTAAAATGAACCTATATGCATGTTTAGCATGAAGAAATGGAATTAATGTTGAGTCATTGATGAAATTGGAACCCTAAGGGTTGAGATGGTAATTATGGAAAATGCCCTAATTACATTGACTAATTAATTGGTATAATTAATTGTGAGAAATGAGGAATTGAATTGGAAATGTTGAGATTGGAAGTGTATGGGATGAAAGGGTGTAGTTGGGTTGTTTATCACTCACCGAATTGAAATGTTGATATATTATCCATTCTGCGCATTTATTTTCTGTTTAGAAATAACTGCTTTGGGCTATCGGTGGAGGATAGTCTTGATTGTTGTAGACAATGCATGATGATTAGGCAAACTAAAACTAATCATTGGAATGTGTCATTGAGTATGACAGTTGAAAGAATACATTAACTTTATGTATTGATTTGTGATGTGTATAATTATTGTTTATATGCATTGTGTTGTGTTGGAGAAGATAGGGGATGTACTCCACGGTTTAGGGATGATAGGGATGGACCTCTAAACCGGATATTGTTTAGGAGATAGGGATGGACTCCATAGATCTGACTCATATGTTTATCTAGTGATGTGTTGACACAGCTCATATGCTTGTGTTTGGACGTGTGATAGTGCTCTTATGCATATCTTTGGAAGTGTGTTACAGGTAATATGCTTATCTATTAAGAGATGGGAAAACGTTTAATATAAGCTATAGCCTTATATAAGTTGTTTGGCGGAGTTACGAGCGAGGTTATAGTGAGAATTGAAAAGAAATGGAAACTGAATTGTTACATGGACTTATAGGTCATGAAACGGTAAAGCGAGCTATGTGGATATAGTTGTGTTGACCATCTATCAACTACTAATCTTTTAGTCATTGTTCATAGTTGGTTTAGTATATTTCTACTGGGCTGTGGCTCACCCTATATGGGAATATCATTTTCAGGTACAGGTAGCATGCCACCTCCAAGGACATAGCTTGGGAGGCTAGAGGCGGGTAGACTTTTTGTTGTCTTTCTGTTGATGTATTACATGAAAATTCAAGCCAAGGGCTTAAGGTGTAATTGAGCTAGTGCTCTCTTTTTGTAACCAAGTGTTAACTTGGAAAGCTGTAAGCCTTTAGGGCATTTGCTTTTGTTGTTAACATGTAATACTTTTTGTAATGAAACTCTGATGAACAGAAGAATGTGGATCTTTTATATATCAATGCATGTCTATATTGTGGGTTTAATGTTATTATTTTGAGGGTGTTACAAGAAAAACTGGTTTCTCTCGGTTCTAACTCTGATTTACAATTGACTAGAAAGACTAATTTATAAGCAATACAATAACTGTGAATATTGTGACTGGAAAGGAGCATGATAAAGCACATGGGTGCTGTCTGCTGCTTTCGGCTGATTGACTAAAGCTGTCTAAAGCTGATGGCTGCTTTTTTACTATTGTTGACCTGTCTTGATTGATGAATAGTAAAGTTGAGTTTTTACTATTCATCACTTTCGGTGGAGCATGTGACTGATTAATATATATATACAAAATAGCAGCTTTTCTGAAAAATAGAGTAGTGAGTGAAGCTAGAATGTATATATATATAGAATCCAATGTTGACTGTTGACTAGGCATATGGATCTTGAGCATCTTGGAACTGGGCCCCATATGGATCATAACTGGTTGATTCTTCAGTTGAATTGGATGAGCTGGATGAACTGGACTTTTTGGCCAGTTCAGGAGACTTATCATCAGAGGGTTCATCTTTTATTTGTGACTGGGCTTGATCCATCAGGAGACGGGCCATTTGAAGTAGTTTATCACTGGATGATCCAGGCTTAACCTTGGGCTTTGACTAAGTTGACTAGGATTTTTCTGACTTGGGTTTGGATTTATCTAGCTTGACTGTCTTGGACTTGGATGACTTGGGCTTGGAAGAACTTGATGGTGGATCATTAGGACTTCCAAGATTGACTAGAGGAAGCTGGCTTCCTTGAGTGTCTGAAGTAGTTGGGTTCTGCTGAGCTTTGACCATGGCAGGGGTTGGAGCATGAACATTGACTGGGAATTCAAGCTGAACTTGTTCAATAATGCGGGAAACTTTGAAGTTATCCCACCATTTAACAAAATGCTACCAAATGACTATGTTATTATCAATTCTATATTGCCATTTAAATATCCAAGAAACTTTATATTTGGACATAAAAATGAGCAACCATGGAAATTGTTGTTGATGTTGACTGCATTTGTAAACAGTAGAAAAGTAGTTGACTTGTTCCATAAGACCTGGTGGAATGATCTCAAGTATTGCACCATGAAGAGACCACCATATAAGGAACCATGTAGGAATAGTTGACTTGAATTGGTGATCAAACTGGAAGAACCAGGAGTGACTATATGACTCATTTTGATATAAAAGAACTTTAAACCATGCATCCATATAGTTATAATAACTATATTGGATTGAAGGACCAGGTAAATCTCAAAGGAGGAAATGAGCTCCCTATTCATAGAGAGATACAATATTGTGAATGTAAAGTGAATGGTAAACAATTTTACTAGGGAAAACTTTATCACGAATTGGTTTAATAAGGATGGACTGGTGGTGGAAAAGAATATCCTTATAAAAGGAGATTGACTTATCAGGAGGGAGAGGGACAAAATGCCATCCTGGAGGGAAATATTTATGGGTTAAATCAAGAACATTATGGATGTTTTTATGAACAGGTTCTTTGAAGAACAAATTGACTGAGTGAAATTGAACATAATTAGATTTAGCAGTTTTGACTGGATTGGGTGGATATGGAGTAAGTGTTTGACTAGAAGAAGCAAAAGGATCGGAAGCAAGAACAGAAGTGTAACTAGGCTTAGGAATGTTACCAAGAACTTGGCAACGACTGACCATTTCAATAGGAGGAACAACTAAAGGTTGACTAGATGAAATCAAGGCTTTTGAGGGATACCTTGGACGAGACATCTTTAGAAATGAAGTTAAAGAGAGATTAGCATCCACTGAGGATATCTAAATAATTTTAATGATAATCCAAATAGTTGAAACAATGAGCAAGTAAATGGCGACGACTTTGGATTTGATGAAATTGGATATATTGAGCACGTTGAGTAGTCTTTTTGGCTAATTTTAGGCAGGCAATTCTGTAAGCAGTTTGGTCAATAAGGTTTCTGTAAAGAGTAACTTGTGATTTATGGTAGGAAATAAAAGGAGTGGCCATCCTCTATCCCCCTTGTAAAATTTCTCGGGTAAGGAAATCAGGAATAGAATTTTGACTACCAGGTACATATTTAATATCAAAATAAAAAATACTTAAAATAGATTGCCATCGAGCAAAAATTTGTTTACTAGTAATATTTTGAACATCTTTCTCCAAAACATATTTAGCACTTTTGCAATCAACACGGAGTAAAATTTTTTGATTTAAAATGTTATCTTAAAATTTACTAATACATGAAACAAGGGATAAAATTTCTTTTTTAATAGTACTATAATTTTTTTGTGTTTTATTCCAGACACCAGAATGGAAACGAACAATTTGTTCAGATGACTTGGGGGTAATCTTTTGAAGGAGAATACCACCATAACCAATATTAGAAGCATCAGTTTGGATAATTTTGAATGAGTCTTCAGTAGGAATATCGAGACAAGGCAAAGTTTTGACATACTTTTTGACTTGTTGAACAATAGAAATATGAACAGGAGACCATGGAGGAGGATTATCTTTCAACCGATCAAAAAGGGGTTGACAAGTTTTCCTAAGGTCCTTATAGAATTCAGCAATGTAATTGAGGGAACCTAAGAATCTTTGTAACTGAGTTTTATCAAGAATTTCATCAGGGAATTTAGAAGCAAATTCTATCGACCAATTAATGGGTAGGATAGTATTCTGGTAAATATCATATCCTAAAAATCGGACTTTAGTTTGAAGTAGTTTAATCTTAGAAGCAGAAATAACTAGACCATTGTGTTTAATAACTTGGAAGAAGGCATGGAGATGTTTCCAATGTTCTTCAATTGACTTTGAAAAGATCAAGATATCATCAATGTAAACTATGGAAAAATGACTAAAAGGATTGAATATTTCATCCATTATATTATGAAATTCACTAGGAGCATTTTTTAATTCAAAGGGCATTACATTCCATTCGTAATGACTAAAAGGTGTAGTGAAAGCAGTTTTATATCTATCTTTATGATGAATTTGGATTTGCCAAAATCCGCTTTTTAAATCAAATTTGCTAAAAATGACTGCTTGACTAAGTCTTTTGATTAAATCTTTTTTATTAGGGATTGGATACCTAATCCATTCAAGAACTTTGTTTAATGGTTTATAATTAATGACTAGGCGAGGGACACCATGCTCTAACTCAACATTTTTATTAACATAAAAAGTAGAACTTGACCAAGGTGATTTACTAAGACGAATAATGTTATTATTGAGTAAATCTTGGATTTCTTTTTTACACATTTCAACTAATTCATTATTCATTTGAATAGGGCGAGATTTTGTTGGGATTTGTTTTTCATTAAAATTTTTAATATATGGTAATATGACTATAAGTTTTTTCCTACGCCAGAACGCACTAGGTAAGGTTAAACAAACAGTAGATTCTAATTTTTGATTAAATTGTTTAATTTTGGATTGTAAATGAGGATTAGTTAATTGAGTTTCAATTCGTCTATATTTTACTTCTTCTTTAAGGAATGTAAGGTGTTTAGTTAAACGATTAATAGATTGAGATATAGAACATTCTTTTAATTGATTTAATTCTCTAACTTCTGGTGGAGAGAGAAATTTAAATGTGACTTTTTGGCCAAATGCCTGTGTTGTTATTCCGTAATTCGTAGTGGTAAATGGATATAACAAAAATATGAAAGGGGTACCTAATATGACTTTATCAGTTACATTTTTGACCAAAACAAAGGATGTTTTAAAACAAACATTATTTTGACAGATATGGACTTTGGGTAATTTGTATTGGATATGCATTTGACTGCCATTAGCAAAGCTAATTGTTCAGTAGTTTTGTGAAAATATTTAGTAGGGATTAAACCTTCTTGAATATAGTTTAAATTTGCACCTGTATCAATTAATGTTATGACTTCTATTGCAAAATCATTAATAACTAATTTGACTTTTGAATGCCATTTTTGAATGTTAATACGAGTTATTAGATTGAGGCAATTATTTTCATTAGAGCGATTATAAAAAATTACCTTAGCAGGATCTGTTTCTGATCCAGATTCAAATTCAGTTGCAGACCTAGAAGAGAATTTTTTATTGTTTCTAAATTCATCTAGACTCTTATTAATTTTGAGTACTGAAATTTCTTCTTCTAAAGATTTATCTTTTTCTTTCAATTCTTGGAGAGTTAGTTTAATATTATTGATTTCAATTTTTAAATCTTGTAAAGTTACTTCTTTATGTTTTTCTTTTTTAAATCTTTCTAATGTTTTATTTAAACTAATTATAGGTTTATCATGTTTAGGTTTATTTTCATTATTGATGAGTAAAGATTTTAACTTATCAATATATTGTTGTTTTAGTTCTGGATTTTCTAATTTAGCAATTAATTCAATAAGAGTAGTTTCTTCTTGTTGTGATTTGGTAAGCACATTTATTTGTTTAGTTTTACAGCAGGTATCATTACATCCTAGTTCTATATTATTATAAGAAGTTTCACTAGGAGTATGATAATTAGAACTATTATCAATAGGATTAAGTTAATCAGATGACTGACTAGAGTTATTTGGAGAATTATCTGATCGAAGTATATCAACTATTTGTTTTTGATTTTCTTCAGTAATTTGTAATTGATTAAGTTTTTCTTTGACTTTACATTTATTTGAATAATGACATTTTTTACCACAATTGTAACAAGTAATATCTTTAGTAGATTTTGATTTCTTAGAATACTTCTTTTGGGTTTAGTGTAGAATTTATTAGTTAATTTAGAAGGTGAATATTTTTTTCTTATTTTTATTTGAATATCTGTAAGAAGATTTATGTTTACTATGTTTTCTTCGAGAAGGTGCAACAGGAGGTAGACCATATTATTCACAGAAATTTCCTAATTCATATTTAGCTTTATGTTTATCTTTTGCAGCTTTTTGACTAAGTTTTAAATCGATGCACATTCTTAATCCTTCTTTTTGAATAGTACTGATTATATCACCATAAGCTAAATTATTATATTCAATAACACCAGTAGGTTGACTAAGAACATCTCTAATCTTATGTGCAAAAAGACTAGGTAATCCATTAATGAATTTTTCTTTCCAAAAAGATTTTGTGTAGTCATCTCGTAGCATGACTCTAGAGGTAAGCACATCTTTGTACCATCCAAAATCACTAAGAGTAGGACAGGTTAGATTACTACGTTGATCATAGATACGAGAATAAATATTAGTTGGAGTTTCAATGAAATGTTTGACTATTGTGTAGATTAATGTATTAATACCATCAGGTATACTAGTACCAATTTCTTCATCAAAAATAGGAAAACTATTATAATTCGTTTGAACAGCATATTGAATAGATTCTCGTTGATCAGAAGTGAGATATTTATCCCACCAAGATTTGAGCATACCATTGAATCCGTTAGTAATTAAGATAACTATTTTGGATTGAGTATAATCAGGGTAATTAGTAAGGTTACTATTTGCAACCATAGATAAATGATTTAATTTAGTAAATATTTGATGTTCACTGAGACCATCAATATTCCATTCATATAATTTTTTAGCAGAAACAAAAAATTGATTACTAACATTGGTTTCTTCAAATTGTAAATCAAGTGGCGTTGGTCGATTATACCAATTTTTGGTAAGTGTGGTTGGAGTAACCTTTGATTTAGTATGAGTGATTCTATTAAGATTAGTATCATGAAATTGTTGGGCTAATTGATTAATTTCATCATTTGATGTATTATCAGAATCAGATGGAATAATGTTATTGAGTGGTTGTTGTGTTAAAACTTTGACTTCTTTCGTAGAAGAGGAAGTTGCCAATTTAGTAAATATTTTTTCAATAGATTCAATAGTAATATTATCTTGAGTAGTGAGGCTTAATCGTTTCCTAGAGCTAGGAAGATTAATTAAAGGTTTATTGAGAGGTTTACTAGTAGATGTATGACTAGTTGAGTAATCATCAAAGGTTATTTCAATTTTGTTTAATTGTTTACCAATTGTTTTTAAGCATTGGTTTGTATAATTTTTTTGTTCAATTACTTTTTTAACTTCTTTTGTAACATTAGATGACTCTTCCCCGGGAAGTTTGAAAGGAGAAGCAGGAACAATTGTACCTTTATGTTCAATAAGAATATTTTCTAAAGGAGGGTGACTAGAGGATATAGATGTAGCATTGGAAGTTTTCCATTTAGTTTTTGTAACAACATTAATTTTTTGATAATAATTTTCTAAATAATCAAAGAAATTAATTTCAGTATTGACTTCAGTCATGAATTTGTACCATTTTTTGGTTTTTTTTTTTTTTTGGGTGCTATTTATCATCATATTGTTGGTAATAGGCATGACGTTTTGCCTTATTGGCTTTAGATTTGTATTCAGCATGAAGTTTAGTCAGATCAGGAGTAAAAGGTTTACTGAGAGTTAAAAGTTGTGGATTAACAGGAGTAACTACCTCAAAATTAGTTTGGGTAGGGGAATCTTGAGACACAATGTCTTCTTCGTGAAGATGTGTTGGAGTGGAGTAAACCGGTTTACTAATCTGAGGAGTAGATGTATTATCTATTCCTTTTAATTTATTATGAGTGTGAGAAGATTGACCAAGATTAATTTGACTATTTTTCCTAAATAATGGTGTATTAAATATTTCATCTTCATCAGTTTCAGTAGTAGGGATACTAGATGTACTATGTCGAGAGGATTGACTTGTAATTTTGTTAAATTTAATATGGACAGATCCATATGTGAATTGTTGAATTTCTTTGAGTTCATCTTGATGTGTTTGTGGATTAAGATTATAATTTTTATTAGTGGTAATCCATTCATTAGGTAAAGTGATATCTTTCCAACTAAGCATACTGGGAACATAAATATTAGCTTCATTGGTATTACTTTGAATAAGTAAAGTTTTATCTTTTGGACTCTTGTGTAAAACTTGAACATCTAGATTGGTTTTAACAACTTTATAATGAACTCTATAAGTTAAAGCAAGATTGTGAACTTTTTCAATCATATTTGCAGCTGAACCAGATATTTGAATATGTAGTGTTAAAACTTTTAATATATGGGGATCACATAGACTAAGAGTAAAATCAAGAAAACAGTTAAAATGGATAGGTCCTTTTGAAGGCTTGATTCCATCATTCCGATGATACTATCATTAAAATCAATAAATCGAGCATCTCTTAAGTATAAAAGAGCAGGTGAATTTTTACCTTGTTAAGTTAAAGGTTTTATTCCTACTTGAATTAATCCTAAATGAATAAAATTGTGACCAGTGGCTATATGACGCCTAATAGTTTCGACATAAAATAATTGGCATGTTTCTCTAAATTTAGTTAAAGTATAAACTTGTTCAAGAGTTTTAACATGAAGATTCACTTTAAAGGATGACTGTAAAAAGGTTGTTTTGTAAATTTCTTTAATTGGTACTTTTGGGATATTCGAGCTTAAATCAATTTGTTCATTATTCTGTAATTCAATTCCTTCCTCATTAATTACTAATTCCGAATTTGGAATAGGAGCTAAGATTATAGAAGATGATCTAAAACTAATTGAAGAGTTACTTCTTAATAATCGATTCATTGTTTAATTCTGTTATTGGAATTCAATTTCTTAAAAAGAGTCCTGAATCTTATCTGCTTATCAGGTGGAACTAAATAATAGAATTTAGTGGAACTGAATAATAGAATTTATTGAGTGGAACTAAATAATAATAATAATAATTCAAAATGGTATAATTTCTAACAAATTCATCGAAAACAGTAGAATTCACTAACCGTTGGGGACTTATTTTGCTTTAACACACTTGTACTTCTAAGAGATATGTACATGAAAAGTTGGACAATGCACAATCCTACAGCGAAACCATAAACCAGTTACATTGATTATAAGACAACAAAACAATACATACAAAGTACAAAACCCAATACTATACAGTGCTCAAACACACCTATGATTTATTGTTTTAGACTTGAAACTGGACAACACAGTGCTCTTGGATTGAGGAAACAGTTGAAGGATTGCTCCATAGTTGTGACTTCCACTTGATCGAAGAACGAATCAGTGAAGAAATGAGAAAAATTATAGATATGCTCCTAGTCAGCAACAAGGGCTTGGAGCAAGCGAGGAATTGGAGACAGGTTCACATCCAGAATCCCTTGGAGCATATGAACTACCTGACCCATTGATGGCCTATCATTCTCATCATCTTGGATGCACCAACAAGCAACTTTACAAATTCTCCATACCTCTTCAATGTCAACATGTTTCTCCAACCTATGGTCTAACAAATTAAGGACATCGCCACCTTCTGCGACTACACTTGCAGCCCAAATTGGAAAGAATTTAACTATACTTTCTTTAGATTGATCAGTGTTTCTTTTTCCCGATATCAATTCAAATAGCATCATACCGTAGCTGTACACATCAGCTTTGGTGGTAATGGCCAACCCTAATATCCACTCTGGCGCAAGATAGCCCATTGTCCCTCTCATGGTTGTGAGAACCCTGCTGAATTCTCGCCCAAGAAGCTTTGCCAAACCAAAATCTGCTACTTTTGGGTGGAAGTCAATGTCTAATAGAATGTTCGCTGGCTTTATGTCACAATGTATGATACAGTCTCTGCAGTTCTCATGGAGATAAGCCAACCCCCTAGCTGTCCCTAGTGCAATTTGGTACCTTTTGTTCCAGTCCAAGACCTTTGACTCCTTTTCATGAAAAAGATGGGAATCCAAGGATCCATTCTGCATGTAATCGTATACCAACAACTTGATTTTACCTCAGAGCAGAACCCACAAAGCCGAACAAGATTAACATGTTGGATAGTCCCAAGGGTGCTGACTTCTACTCGAAATTGCTTCTCTCCTTGGTTGATGCTTTCCAGCTTCTTCACAGCTATGACAGTGGAATCAGGCAATGTCCCTTTGAAAACAGAACCAAAATTTCCTCCCCCAATTTTCTCCGAGAAATTTTTAGTTGCTTTTTGCAGATCTTTGTATCTAAATGCAACCAATGAACCATAAACTGCTGCCATTCTCTCTTCATGCAAAAAGCTCAACCAGCGAGAAGTGTTTCGCCAAAGCAAACAAGGGGTTGCTACAATCCTGTTTTGTCGCTTCAAGAGAACAACACACACGAGGACCAAGACGACTTCCAATGCAATTGAACCCACAACGGCACCAATAATAATCCCTTTTTTAAATTTAGGCTTCGGAAACTCGGAAGCAGCAAGTCTGAGATAAAGAGTGTTTCCACTACCATCTTGCAGATTCATGAGCTCCCCAATCCAAATTGAACATCCATTACTATCATAAGCATAAGCAATGCAAGAGCAATTATTCAAGCAAGAAGATTCACATTCAGCAGCACTGCCAACAGCCACAGATTGAGGAAATTCAGGCAATCTCGTGTTGGAAATTTCCCAGAACCTATCTTTCTCTTGATTAGCGGTAGTAATATTCCCACACAGCAACTCGGTTCTCCTCACACACCCCCCAGAATAATCACTCAAATTCCAATCATTGGGCGACTTAGGATTGAAACCCGTCAAACAATTACAGAAGGGTTGTATAATATCATTGCATATTCCATATTGCCCGCAGAAATCATAAACCTCACATTGCTGTCTCGGCTGGGTGTAAAACAAATTCCACTCCTTCATGTATTCATGTAAAGCACTTGCATAGATCGAAAAATCAAGGAATATGAATACATACCTGAATTAGCGAAAGGATTGAGAGACATTGATGAGCTTTGAAAGTGTTCTGAGCTTTCAATGTCTATTTTTTGTATAGAGAGATGGGGGTTTTGCAATGGCCAAAATCAAGTGGGTGTTTTTATAGACGAAGTAAACGGAGAGGTTTCACATTTCGAAGCTTAGATACAGAAAGTGACCATTGTTGCTGCAAGGTGTGGTGGAGAGAGAGAGAGAGAGGTGAGGCCGATAAGAAGCTGGATCTTGGAACCATAGCCACCGAGGGCGACTAAAACCCTAACGACGAAGACGATCTGAGGGAGATGGCTACGGTGATGAACACGGCGGCGGGGGGTCGATGATGGAGACGATCTATGGCAATCTGAGGCGATCAAGAGGTCAGTGATGAAGATCAATAAGGAAACCCTAACAACGGGTCCACTATCCGTCTCCAACGGTTCACTGCCTCATATTCACCGGTAGCAACGCCTTGTTCCGGTCGCGATAGCCGCAAAACCACCGAGATCGGATACCTTAACCAGCTATGGAGAAAGAGAGAGAGAGAGAGAGAGAGAAAGAGATAGAGGCGAGAAGGAGAGAGAGGAAATGGGTTTGAGAAATGCAAAAGGTGAAGTATTTCATGTGATGTTTTAATTAATTAATTTTTTATTTTTTTATTTTTCACCTCACTAAAACTTAGTTAAAGTTTTAATTTTAAAAGGATATATCATTATTGTTGAGAAATGTAATTTTGTATAGATAAGAAATTTATTATTCTGAACAAATATGAGCGCGTGAACTTTTGAGGGTAGCTTAGTTATCAACTCCGCTGGATAGCTCAAAACTTACAATCCTGAATGGCTCGAAATATTTTTCGTGAAACTCACGCGCTTGTTAAACAAAAACAAAAGAGAAGATAGAGGAGAGGATGTAGAGAGGGGAACCAGACCTAGCGCTGAGCAGAGCACACCTCCGTTTGGAATCTTCATCGACGACCATGACAACCACCGACCTGGGTGTTCACTGACGAGAGCCATTGACCATCGAGACCACCCTCCACTCTGTTCGGAATCTCCACCATCATCTTTGCCATGGCAAATTCCATAGCATTGGAGGTTGTTTTTGTTCCACCCAAGACCATGTCCTATACTCACAAATTGACATTTCATTATAAAACAAAAGATATTAGTACCATGAACACGACCTGGCATAAAGAATTACTGAATGAATGAATGAATTTCATCATCTCTGCCATATTTTGTATTACTGAATGAATTTCATGACTTGCCATATGGGAAAGTTCTTGTGTCTGATGGCATTGTTCAGTTGACTGAGAAAGATGAATGTGTTTATCAGGAGATGGTCACTCATCTTCCCCTTTGTTCAATTCAATCCCCAAAACTGTAATTTTCATAAATCATGGGTTCCATAGTTCATGATGAGTGTATTGTTTATATTTTTATTTAAATTTAATTTCAAATGACATATAGCTATACTTAGATTATTGAAATTATAATGTGTAGACATCCCATTTTGACCAGCCCTAAGACTTGGGCACTTTCTTCTAAACACCCAATGATGAAAATTATAATATGCTATTTTATGAATTTCTCAGCAAAAAAATTAGATTTAAACTTTAATCCCAATTTTACACCAGTTTTGGCCAAATTAGTTGAAACCTATTCAAAAATCTTTTTCTGCATTTTTTTTTTCATGTCTAGAAAATTTAGCAGTTTGAAACAATAGGCCTTTCAAAAAACTAAATGGATTTTGACTATTCATAGTTGGCCTTTCAAACAAATAAATGGATTTTGACTATTCACAATTGGCCTTTCAAAAAACTAAATGGATTTTGACTATTCAAAATTGGCCTTTCAATACATAAATAGGTTTTGGCTTTTCAAAATTGGCCTTTCAAAATTGGCCCTTCAGAACATGAAAGGGTCTTAGTTTTTGGCCTATATATAGAAGACCATTAGAACTATGAGAGGTGGTGAAAATTTTTGATGAGAGAGAGGTCTAAACTTTGATCAAAGAAAGAGTTTATTTTGTTCCAATTACGTGAAAATATTTTTAGAGAGATGTCTAAACTTTGATCAAAGAAAGAGTTTATTTTGTTACCACCCAAAACTTCACCAAAGCTAAAACTTGAACTTTCTTGTTAAGATTTCAACAATATACTCCACAACTTGAGGGTGATCAAGAGGAAGTTTGGAAATTAAGAAGTTCAATCTTTTTTTGGTAGGTGAATTTCTAGTCTTTCATTTTCTTATATTTTCTATCTCATAGTTATTTTCTTACTTCTTATTTCATAGTGTTTTGTTATAATCCAAGTGGTTTGTTTATCTCATATTTATTTTCTTACTTTATATTTCATACTATGTTGTTGTAATCTAAGTGGTTTGTTTAGCTCATAATTATTTATTTATTTATTTATTTTTATTCACTTGCTTTAATTTCATATTAGTTTTGTTATAATCTTGCATGTTCACCTCATATTTGCTTTCTTGTTTTAGTTTCATAGTAATTGTGTTGTAATCTTGCATTTCCTAGTTTATATTTTTCTTGTATTAAATCTCTTATTAGTTTTGTTGTAATCTTGCATGTTCTACCTCATATTATTTATTTATTTATTTATTTATTTTATTTATTTATATATTTAGACTCATGTTAGTTTTGTTGTAATTTTGCATGTTCTATCTTATATTTGTTTTTTTTATTTTAGTTTCATAGTAATTATGTTGTAATCTTACGTTTCCTAGCTTATATTTTTCTTGTATTGATCTCATATTAGTTTTGTTGTAATCTTGCATGTTCTACCTCATATTTGCTTCTTTTTTTGTTTTTTGTTTTTTTTTGTTTTAGGCTCATGTTAGTTTTGTTGTAATCTTGCATTTTCTATCTTATATTTGTTTTCTTGTTTTAGTTTCATGGTAATTATGTTGTAGTCTTACATGTTCTACCTCATATTTGTTTTCTTGTTTTAAGTTCATGTTAGTTTTGTTGTAAGTTTGTATTTTTTTTTTTATATTTGTTTTATTGTTTTTAATCTAACCTGTGGTGGTTAGTTGAGCCACATACATATTTCTTGTTTGTTCCTTTTTTTAGTTTCGCAATAAAACAGGTTTTGCTAGGCCTAGTTGGTTGGTCGGCTGGTTAGCTTCTTTTGGACAAGACAGCGTTGTCTTCCGATGTTAACCAACTTCCGGTGGTTTCCAAGACACCTGAAACTTTTTTTTTTCTTTTTTATTTTATTTTATTTTATTTTGAGTGTGTTGTGAGGTTTTTTTATTTTGTTGTAATATTCTCCTCTCCCCCTCTAATTTGGTTTGTAATAATTTATTCAAAGTATTGTAATAATTTCCCGCTCCACTTCTTTCTATCCTGTTCTTTTACTTGCTTCCCTTATTTGTAAATATGCATCATGTTTATTTTATTTTATTTTTTGTCGTTATATTCATGTTTTGCATCTATGTTTCATGCATTTTGATTCGGCTAAGTTTGCATTTGTAGATTTAATCAATTCCTATGTGATTATGTGTGCTACCTCATATTCTTGAGATGATTCATATGTTATATCTTAGAAGCTGAATCTTTAGTTGCATCTCATGAGTGAATTGCATTAGGATTTTGTATATAAAATCATGCATGTTTTACTAACTTTGTTTTGTAGCTGTTTGAAGGACGTCGGTAAATATGTAAGTTTTTATGCTTTAGCATCCCGTTTGTGTGTGTTTTTCTTATTATGTTTAAGCATCCTACCATGTGGCTACTTACATACTTGATATAACTGTATGAATGCCAATGGGTAGAGGTTGTGTCACTTAATTTGAAATAGTGTTGATTTTCATATTTGTAAACTCAATTTATTTGGGTTATACATCTTCAAAACTCTTTTAAAACTACATGAAATCAAATTATTCCAAAATAAATGACATAGTCTACACTTATATGCTTTACATAGTAATTTTTAGGATTTATTAAATAATCGAAATATGAACGTATAAAATAAATAAAATTTATATCATGGTTTAGTAAATGCTGATCTTTTGATCGGGTGAGTGGGGGTGCTCAATTAATGACCTTCCCCTTTCATACCTAAGGTTCCGAACCGATACAACTTTAGTTATGACGAACAGTGGCCTTGGCACGAGTCATGGGTTTCCTAATTTTCCAAAAATATTAGGTGGCGACTCTGAGATCTGATGATGTAGTCTATTTCTGGCAAAAGGTTTTACAATAAAATGGATTTTCTAAAAGTTGTCAAATCTGGACTCTCATCTATGTTTCACATTACACTAGTGAGACTAGATCAAAGAGACCGAGGGTCCGAACTGTCTAACGCGCACGGGTACCCTCCGGGCATGTTACAGTTTTTGGCAACTCTGTTAGGGATTTTATGAAACCTTGCCTCGAACTCCATGATATAACTTTTTATTTTCAATTATATGTTTATTGCATTGTATGCATTGGTGCATATAAAGTTCCTGTGTTGCCTAGATACTGGTGGGAGCACAGGCATACTTTTTGTGACACTATACCTATCTCTACGTTACTTTGGAGGCCTTGCATTATAATCTTTTGAGATATGAAGGTTCACAGACTTTGAAAACAGGCTATATTGACTCTTTTGATTTCCTAAGATCTTCATTGGTTATGTCCCAAAGGACTCTTTGGTAACGTCACCTTGACTTCAACCCCTAGAGTAGAGCTAACCTTGTGCATATAATGAGCTATAGTATCTTCCAAAATTAGGACAGGATGTTCTTCCATTTCTAGGATGTATGATGCCGCTTGTCTGAATTGTGAAACCCTAGATCATTTCAAAGTTAGGACAGGGTAACCCTAGCCCCCATAAGGGTGTTTGTTCTCTTTTCTACTATGTGTTATGTGCAATGTATGGGGATTCTCATATTCAAATGAGTGGTTCAGTCATTTTAGTTTGTGGGGTTGAGTTCAGTTTTTCAAAATGAGTTAGCAATAATCAGTTGAGCTGGGATGCTAATGAAATTCTGATTGGGGGTCCCATTTTGTTTCAGCAAGGTAGTCGAGCACTATAGCTTCCAAAAGGTCTGATATCCCCAAATTTTTGTGGACTCACATTGATAGACTTTGCAAAAGTGCAAATTTGGTTCAAGGTCAGCCAGTGTTAATTTCTTTGCCACCGGTTACATGAAGAAAAGCAAAAGCTTCATCAATAGTCCAGAATACCCCTTCTTCACCTGCTAGATCATCATCGCTCAACTCACCAGAATCAGTGATGGCTCAAATTCTAGAAAATATAGCAGACATACTATTGGCCCTTCAACAGAGTATGCATACCATTGCCACTACGGTTACTGCCCAAGGCACTACTCTTGTCGCTTAAGGAAATACTCTTGCTGAGCTGCAACGCCCATTTGGGGCAACTGTAGACACCCCATTTTTGACCGTCCTCAAGACTTGGACGTCACCACTTGAACACTCGGTGATTATCCATGTTTGTGTTTGTTTGGAGTTCCCGGAGTCCTCGGCTACGCGCCCTGCCTCAGGACCTCCAAACTCAACTGTTTTGTGTCTGGTTTTGCACCAAACACTTGTGCTTTGCCTTTGAGGGGCAGGGAATGCCTTCTGAGGCATCCCCACACACCATCGGCAGTGGCTAGAGGCCACCGGCTGGTGATTGTTTCCATCGGCACTATATTGTGCCGGTCGGCACTACTTTTGGCAAAATGACCATTTTGCCCTGCCGATCACTTTACAGCTATTTTTGGAGATATTTTCAGACAGCTTTGTAGCACTTGTTTCCCCTCCATACACGTGTATGGAGGGATGAGCTTCTTGGTGACTTAACTTGTAAGTTTGGTTGCCTATAACATAACTCTTGCTCTCTTGGCTCAAGGGTTAGAGGAGTTAGACATTTTAGGGAGAGAAAGGTGAGAAGAAGCTCTGGTTTTAGGGTTTGAATCCTATATCTATTCTATCTCTCTTTTTCTCTCTTGTTTGTGTGACTAGGTGTTTGTGTCTTACTATTGCACATCAACACCTAGTGTTTCACCTTCCTTTGGTTGCTGAGGGTCCAGAGGCTTGTTCTTGAAGTTTTTGACTGGTTTGGAGCTCAAGGAACCAACAACTTCAACCTTTGTGAAGGTGGTCTTCAAGGGTAACAAAACTTCCCCTTTTTACCCCATTTTTGCACTCCATTTTTGCCTAGTTTAAAACAGTTTTTGTGCTTAGTCTATAACACATAAAAGTTCTGTTTTTTAAGCCTCTTTATTGTTTATTAAGAGTGCTTGGTGGTTTGGGTAGGTTTGACCACCCTTAGGCCTTGAAAAGGGCACTTTTGGTGCTATTTTGTTGAGATCCGAGACCTTGGTGCTTGGGCCTCTTCACCACTAAAATCTTGAGGGATTTCAGTGGTGAAGATGGTGCCTTGAGGTCCCAAGAAGGAGAGGGCCACCCCCTCTCCTTGATGTCCTTAAAAAGGGCAAGATTTGGCCTCTTAAGGGAGCATAGTTTTGATTGTTTGTTGAGCATGTCTTGGCTACATTTTATGTTTATTATGCCCTAATATGACATTGCTAAGTGTTGGTTTTAGCACTCCTTGCATGCTTTGCATAGTTGCTTTGTAATGCCTTAATAGTCCCTTAACATGCCTAGGTTGTATGCCTTTATTTCTAGCATGTTTTAGGCTTAGATCCATGAAGCTTGTATGCTTATTTTACCATGAATAAGGTCTGTCCATGCTTGTTTTGGTCGGCCATGACTTGCATTACATAGCCCCTTTGCATTTTAGGCTTGCTAGCCTTTGAGCATGCATATGTAGCATGTGTTGCTTACCTTATTTTGATGGTTTGGAACCATTTGGTATGTCATTTCAGTCCCTTTGGTGTGCTTGTATTCTTGCCTTAGTTGCCTCTTTAATGCTTTGAAAGCATGTGTTGAATGCTCCATGTTTTGGTCATATTGTATGCCTTTGGATTCTAGCCTCTTAGATGCCATCTAAGTAGTCTTTTGGGCTTAGTTTTATGTGTTAAAACTCTATTTTTAGTTGGTTAAGTATTGCCATGTGTGATTGTACTGTGTGTAGTTCAAAGCCTCATTGGTGAACCTTAAGTACTTGGGCCATTTGTTGCATGTTTGACTTGCTTTGTTGCATGATTTGGCACCATGTTTTGCATGATTTTCAGAGCTTTCTATGCATGCTCATTGTCTATGTTTGGTCTCTTTGAGTGTGCTTAAGAGTTGCCATGTTTGTGCCTAAGTGTTGGAGCATGTATGGTTGCATGTTTGCATGCATTGTGACTTCACCTCTTTAGCATTTTGGCCAATAGTTTTAGGCCTATTTGGAGCTGCCTAATCCATGTTTAAGTCCACCCCATTGCTTGGTTTGCATGCTTGTCTTGTATGCTTATTTGCATGTTTGCATAAGTGCCTTGCATTGTCCATTTTGCATACTAGTTGACATGTCTAGGATTGCATAATATTGGCATGCATGCTAAGCCTCTTGACCAAGTCATGATGGAGGTTTGGCACCCTTATGTGTTTGTTTGCATTGCATGCATTTGAAATAGAAGTTGCACTCTTGGTTCTTTGGGCCATCATGCATGGAAATGCGTGATTGGTGGTCCGAGAACCGAGGCACATCTTCCTTTGAGTCAAAAACATGATAAGGAGTGTGTTTGGTGCATACATGCTTTGAATTACATTGCCATGCAAGTTGCGTCCTCTATTTCTTTGTGAGTTCTGCGTGTTCTGCAGCATTTTGTGCCGGCCAAGCCTTTGTTTAGTGCCGACCGCGATCATGGCACCGATGGATGAATTCAGTGCCGGTGGCCACATCCTTTAGCCGGTGGTGTTCTACCCCAGCCGGTGGTGATCTCCAGTGCCCAAGGAAGTATTCCTGAAGTTTTGGGAGTCTTCAGAGGAGGAAAGCAGGGAAAACAGAGGCAATCATGTATGGCAGTGCGATTCCGAGCGAGTTCCGGGCGTGTGATGCATCTTGCCCTCTTCCCGAGGCATTTACTGCTTTAATTAACTTAGTTAATTTGTTAATTAATTTAGTGAACTTGTAATATTTAATTAGCTTGCGTAGTTAATTAATTTGTATTATTCTTTTGGTCCCTCCGAGCGAGGGCAAATCTGTAATAAGTGTGCGTGGGTGTGTGCATGTCTTCCAACCCCCACTTCTTTCTCCCTTTTACCTACCTGCTTATGATGGTAGATTAGGGCACGTTCATTTTAGCATACCTTATGCTATGCATGCGTGCATCCATGCATTTGTTGACGTGCATCGGGCTCGGTACATCATACAAACTGCATTGTATTTTCAATTCCAAATTGAATACGTGCATCGAATAAAGTGCATTCCACATGCCATCATTAGGGTTAGCCGAGCCTACTCTAAGTTGCATCCTTGCCTGTGTTGCATTAGCCACTTAACATGACCTAGGGACATGCATGTCTGCTAACTAGTTTCTTGTTTTGGCACGGAGTACGATGTAAGTATTTTACGCTTTAGCATACCACATGCGTGTGAATGTTGCCATGACAGTATGCTTACCATGCGGCTAAGTGCTTATGTGAGATAAACTGCTTGAATGCCTGTGGGTGGAGGTTGGATTGCTTGAGTTGGGAAAACTCATTGAAATCCGTGTTTTAGCCTACTTGCGAGTAGCAAATTCCAAAGTATTTTCAAAACGAATGGATATGCAATGTTTATTTCCAAATTAGGCGATCTAGTCTATACTTGTTTGCCGCGCGCATAACATAGTAATTCTAGGCTAATAATTGGAATAAGAGCATGTAATGTTTTCAAAAATGGATATCACGGTTAGTAGAGGCCGGTCTTCGGACCGGGCGAAAGGGGGTGCTCATAGCTGACCTTCCCCGATCGTACCTAAGCTCCCGAGCCAAGACCACTTTGGTGATGACGGACATGTGGCCTTCGACACCGAGTCAGGGTTTCCTAAATTTCCCATTTTTAAATATTTAGGTGGCGACTCTGTAATCTGGCAAAGTAGTCCATGTTTGGCACTACTTTTCAAAATCTGTTTTTCTTCAAAACGATTTGCCGGATTTGGACTCTTTGGTTCAGAGTTAGAGCCGACACAAATCGAGTCCGAACTGTAGAGTGAAGCCCACGGGTATGTCTACAGTTTCTGGCGACTCCGCTGGGGATTTTAGAGAGCTTGACTCAAACTCGTGATATCCTGTTTTGACTGCGTTTATGTGTCTCTTTGCATTGCATTTGCATTGGTGCGCCTAGGACACTATGTTGGCCATCTGCTATTCCTGAGCGGTTTGCTGGAGGCTTGTCTTGTCGAGGCATGACCATAAGGCTGACCGGTTGCGGGCTCTGCCAGTATGGGAACACAAACCCCGGTTTTACCGGGGCACCCTCCTCGACCATTCAACCTAGTGCATATTCGGAATCCATAGTGACCATTCCAAACTAGGACAGGTTGCTTACCCAATGTTAGGTTGTTTGAAACCCACTGCGTGCATAGTGAAACCCTAGCTCCTGACAAAATAGGACAGGGAAACCCTACCCCAACATAGGGGTGTATTGGCTCTCATTTACTTGCTATGTGCTTTTAGAGTGTATCTCTACAGGGAATGCATATACCGGTATAGTCGATGCAGGTATCAAACTGAGCAAGATATCGATATTTTGAGAATCGATTATATCTGCGGTGTATCGATTGATTTGGGGCGATGATTTGGGAACGATGATCGATAATAGAATCTGATCGTCACTCTGCCGTATCTGTTTTGGTGAAGTTGAACTGAGATGCTGTCTGTTTTCCCTTTTGCTAGGTAGTCTTGAAACCATAGCTTCAGAAGGCTCCACTATCTCCCGGGTGCATTGGATTTGTACTGATAGACTTTGTCAGATCAGAGACTCAGTTCAAGGGTAATCAAGGCTAGAGAAGGCTAGTCGAGCCTGATCACCGATTCAGCGATTACGGATCGGTGGCCCTTATCCACCCCTCCGGTGAGCAATTCGGTCGGATGGATCGGTGAGAATACATCAGGGATGGAAGCCATGATGCGTCAAATGTAGGAAACTATGAAACTCATGCAACAAGACGCTGTCCGCCAAGCGAAATTTTCCAAGCAGCAAGCTGCAATCATGGCTCAGCAGGCTGAGCTCATCACCAGGCTGCAACAGCAAAGCGGTGCGTCTATTTCACAACAAGTTCCTCCCCCAATAGGAGCTCCAGCACCTAGGGAGACGCCAAATGTCCAGGAAGGTACAGACATTCCGGTAGGGCCGGCTCCGCCCCCAATGTTACCCCAGTTATCAAAAACACCCACCGACCTGGGACTATCCCTTTGAGTTCGAGGCGGATCCCACAAAGAAGTTGAGCAAGCTTGAAAAGTCGTTCAAGAAATCCCGAGTCAAGACCATCCCGACATTGAAGATGGATACGGACAATTGTGACATTGCGACAGTTCAAGATGCCTCACATCGACGGTTTTGACGAGTCAGGAGATCCCATAGTCCACCTGAGTTTGGTTTCAGATGTTCTGCGCCCGATGGGCTTGACAAGATTGAAGCTCTCCTCTTTAGCAAGACCTGCCGGTATCGCGCCCATCTGGTACGCCAAATTAGAGGACTTAGTGAAACGAAGCTGGGAGGAGATGTCCGAGGCCTTCGTCGCACAATATTCATACAATACCCAGATCGAGATCACAACCCGTGATCTTGAGACAACCAGGCAAGAGCCGAAAGAGGGCTTCTCTGACTTTGTAACCCGTTGGAGAGCCAAAGCTTCTTCGATGACCACCAGGCCGGTCGACAAGGACCAGATACGGATGATTGTGCGCAATCTCCAACCCAGGCTGATGCAGAAGATGATTGTCCTCCCCCTACCCACCTTTGCAGACCTCCATGAGATTAGGGTACAAATCGAGGATGCTATAAAGCAGGGCCTCATTGACCAGGAGAAGGAGTAGCCCAGGAGGGCGTTTACCCGCAGTTCGAATGCGACCACCAGTGGTGATGCAGCTGCAAGATCTTTTAAAGTGGGCATGGTCACCACCACCACGTCAAAAACAGCTACCCCATTTACCGGTGCGTCCGGAAGTAGCTCACAGAAAACCAAATATCCACCTCGAGTCAAGAGGGTTTTCACCCCACTTCATATGCCTTTGTCAAAGGCTCTAGAGGTCCTAATCCGGAAAGGACATCTGAAACCATTGGAACAACGGCCTTTACCTGATCCTCTCCCTCCAAAGCATGACCGGACTAAGTACTATGCGTACCATCAACAAACCGGTCATGAGACCGATAGCTGCTTTCGTCTGCGCCATGATGTACAGGATTTGTTTGACAACAACATCATCACCGCACCAGCTCAATAAGGTCTATCGTCACTGGGTTAGTGAACTTGGGGGATAATACGATATGATCAGGAGATGAACCACCTGCGGGCAACACTCAGTTTACTCCAGATATGGCGTTTGGCACGCACTGTTTTGAGCGTTTGCGAATGCTAATTTTGTACTTTCTGACTTGGGTATTGGGTCAGTCTTTTCATTTTGTGTTGAGTCAGTCTTTTCATACTGAGTCAGTCAGGTTTGTCTTGTTGTATCGAGTCAGTCCTGTTGTACAAAGGTCGGGTGATTCTGGGGGTGTTACCTCGGGCATCACCATTTTGTTTTGCATTTGTCTTTCCGTTTTGTTTTGAGTCTGTTTCTGCTAGGGAGCCAGTTGTGCCAACAGACTTTGAATGGAACAGCAGTGATTTTCACACTCTTGTGTTTATACGCCGTGTGCAGCTTGTGCGAAATTCTAAATGAGATGGAAGTATTTGACTAAGAACTCTGTCTTTTCTGTGCCTTGAAGTCATTGCATTGGCCTAAGTTTTTCAAAACTTTTTCAAACACTGTGGTGAAAACGAAGAGAAAGGAATTCCTTGGGATTTGTAAAAATTTGATCAATTGAGAGAAAGAGAGGCGTGCTAAGCCCTTAATGAATGAAATCATGCTTGTTAGTGTGAGTACTGAGAAGGACCCTAGCTTTGATCCAGATTGGTCCTACACTGTCTTCAGCGCGAGCGATTTGTCGCTTTCTTAAAAACTTTCAAAAAAATGTTTTGCGTGGTCCTGCGAAGACATGTGTGGAATCGCTCTTGAGATTGTGCAGCCTAGGATCGCTCTCAGCTTCGAGACTCGACCCCTCATTTTCGAACCTTGGACTCAAACTCAGAATGTTCAACAGTTAACTACAACGTGAGGCCTGTGAGACAAGATTCAAAGCAGCCCTCGAACAAGAGGCAAGAAAGTCAAATCAAGAAGATCAGATGTCGTCAAGAGAGGCTTGGGAAGCTAGATCAGAAGCCCCCCCTCAAACTAGGGGCAAAGATGTCAGATGTGCAAGAGCGAAGATGAGTTCTCTTGAATCAATCAACCACCACTCTCACGGATCGGATGACATCAAAACCCTAAAACCATTTGGCATGGACTTGCTACACTTTTACCCTTTGAGAGGCTCGCTGGGCCGAAAACCCGGAAGGGCGACCCAGGCAAAAGTTAGAGCAAGCGAAAAATACATACAAAAGGAAAGAAAAAAAATATACAGAAAAAAAAGAAGAACAAAGGAAGAAGAAAAAGAAAAGAAAAGAAAAAGAAGCTCGCAAGGTCGAAAACCCGCATCGGGCGCCTTGGCAAAAGTTAGAGCCTAAAAGAAAAAAAGATAAAAAATGAAAAAGAAAGAAAAGAAAGAAGAACAAAGCTCGCAAGGTCGAAAACCTGCAACAAGCGCCTTGGCAAAAGTTAGAGCATAAAAAGGAGAGGTTAAATACCCGAGTGTACCTTAACCCCGAACTACGTAAGGCTTGATTTCCATCTTTGGGATACGTAGGCAACTTCACTTTGAAGTCCAGCCATAAACATTTCCAATTCAGTTGTGTCCATGTGATGGTTTTGATCATCTTTGCCTTCTCTGTATCCGAGAGTTCGGTTGTGATTGTCGCTCTAAAGGATTGATTTCAATACGTTGCGGTGCCATTTAGACAAGGGGCAACTTTCCGTTGCCATTCAATGCACTGCGGTGTCATTTCAAACAAGGGGCAACTTTCCGTTGCCATGCAGTGTCCTTCAGACAAGGGGCAATTTTCCATTGCTTATGGATCCGAGGTTGCGCATCTCAAGAGTAGGTTCCGTGCTTGTTGAGCATTGGCCGTTTGCAAAAAATAGTTTTTGAGAATTTTTACTGAGGTTGACTAATTCTCTCGAAAATTATTCCATCTTTTCCAAAAACTGGACCATTTTCTTGGATCCAAAAAAGGAAAATTTTCAGTGCTCATAGCCTGACTTGCATGGTTTTAAATAAAAAAAGTTGAATAAGCATGTTAATCTAACTTTTATGTTGTCAAAATTGTTTTTTTTTTTTTTTTAAAAAAAAAAAAATGGTCAAAATGATGAACTAGGGGCACAGTTGAGTCAGGTGTTCTGTCTTTTCCCCATCATCAACATACTTGCCAAGAAGGGCACTCCACCTAACAAAAGAGGGCACAACTGAAGTCAACAACAAAGGGCTGAAAGCTCTCCCGTCCTCCAAGCAGCGAGGTATCAAGCCATGTGCGAAGCATAAATTGGAATGGGGCGAGATGTTCCACTTCCTCATCTAGACAGATCTAACCACGTCCAAACTCCCCAGCAGGGCATCATCAACCGATGTTAGCTGCAGATTTGCTACACACCCAGTTGTGGCACAACCTCTCTGTGGGAAAGTTCACTGCTGTGTGCGGAAGAAAAAGAGTCTGGTAGAATGCCAAGGGCAAGAGCCCACAACTTCCTGCTTATCCATCAACCACCCAGGGGAGGGATAAAAAATGAGAGATTGAAGAATAGAGAGATGTGCGCTGAGAGAAAAAGCGAGAAGAGGGTTTTGAGAAAAAAAAGAGCTTGAGGGCCGAGTGATGTGAGAATCACAAATGAGAAAGGGTGGGAAATAATACCCGGTGAAACAGGCACCCTGTGCACACTTGAGTCTTGTGTTTTGTTTTGTCTGTCTTGACTCTTGCTTTGAGTCGTTTCGAGTGTCAATGGACGTGTTTAGGTTGTTTACCTTTTCGTTTTCCGTTATTGAGTCGTGGTGTGCTGTGTTCAGTCGTAGGCTCAATACCCAGTCGAGAACTTATTCTCACCGTCAATTTCAAAAAAAATCATCTTGTGTTCAGAGTGTTGTGCCATTCTCCACATTTGTGTAAAACAGAATTTGTTCTTTCATAAAACCGCAGGGTTCAACCCAGGTCATGTGAGAATAGTAGAACCGGGACCTATCTGAAGCTATAATGGTTCCGGACTGCAAAGCAAAAGCAAAAGAGGAAAACGTCGGGTATCTGAGTTTGTTTCAATTTCAGTAAGTTCCGAGACTACATCCCGTGTGTACCTCTTCAGGCCTTGCCAATGCTCCGAAGTATGAGTGTACCTCTACCTCAAGCTCAAGATCAAGTCTGCACCAAGCCAGAATAGTGTATCAATCACACTTCATTCTCATTTCGTGTATCTACCACACACATTCTCATTTTATGTATCTATCACACCCATTCTCACTTTAGTGTATCAATCACACACTTTATTGCATTCAGTGTATCAATCACACACTTTATTGCAAATGTATCAATCACACACTTCATTGCATTCAGTGTATCAATCACACACTTCATTTCATTTGGTGTATCAACCACACACTTCATTACATTCCGTGTATCAATCACCCTCTCTTCACTTAGTGTATCAATCACACTTCTTTCATTTTATGTATCTATCACACACATGTTCACTTCAATTACTTTAGTGTATCCATCACCCTTCATTACCTTTTGTGTATCTATCACGCACATACCCACTTTATTCCCTTAGTGTATCAATCACACTTCATACATTCGGTATATCCATCATACTTGTTCACTGAGTGCATCTATCACACTTCGTGTTCACATTCAGTATATCCATCATACTTGTTCACTAAGTGCATCTATCACACTTCGTGTTCACCTTTAGTATATCAATCATACTCCTGTTCACTAAGTGTATCTATCACACTTTGTGTTCACCTTTAGTATATCAATCATACTCCTGTTCACTAAGTGCATCTATCACACTTTGTGTTCACCTTTAGTATATCAATCATACTTGTTCACTAAGTGCATCTATCACACTTCGTGTTCACATTTAGTATATCCATCATACCTGTTCACTAAGTGCATCTATCACACTTTGTGTTCACCTTTAGTATATCAATCATACTTGTTCACTAAGTGCATCTATCACACTTCGTGTTCACATTTAGTATATCAATCATACCTTGTTCACTAAGTGCATCTATCACACTTCGTGTTCACATTTAGTATATCAATCATACTTGTTCACTAAGTGCATCTATTACACTTCGTGTTCACATTTAGTATATCCATCATACTTGTTCACTAAGTGCATCTATCACACTTCGTGTTCACATTTAGTATATCAAATCATACCTTGTTCACTAAGTGCATCGATCACACTTCGTGTTCACCATTTGTGTATCCATCACACTTGTTCACTTAGTGCATCTATCACACTTTGTGTTTGCCCTTTTGTGTATCCATCACGCTTTGCTCACTGCATTCATCTTGTGTATCCATCACGCACTTTTACTTTCTGTATCAATCACACGCTCGCTTTGTGTATCAATCACACACTTTCGCTTTGTGTATCAATCACGCGCTCGCTTTGTGTATCAATCACACACTTTCTCTTTATGCATTTATCACGCTATGCTCATCTTGTGTATCCATCACACTTTGCTTCACTTAGTGTATCAATCACACTTTATTCATATAGTGTATCCATCACACTCTCTTCACTTTAGTGTATCCACCACACATGTTTGTTCACTTAGTGTATCCATCACACTTCGTTCACTTTTGTGTATCTAACGCACATGTTCGTGAGAATTGCATAATTCTCTTACATCCTTTCTGCATGAGATGTAGGTTGGTTCACGTTTACTTGCTTGCATAGCATTCGCTTAAAATGTTGCATGCGTGCTTCATTACAGCTTTCTTTGCATGATCATAAGTTATGCTCGGCTTCTTGCATCGTCTTGCATTTTGCCCCTGCCTTCGGGCGCATACCTTGTTTTGTCTTGCATGTTTGTCCAAGTCTTGACCTTGTCAAAAATGGGTCGCCTCGGCTTTGACATTCACTCCCGTCATGGTTATGACTTCCGAAGTTCATCAAAGAGGGCAAGAGACACCCCATTTTTGACCGTCCTCAAGACTTGGACGTCACCACTTGAACACTCGGTGATTATCCATGTTTGTGTTTGTTTGGAGTTCCCGGAGTCCTCGGCTACGTGCCCTGCCTCAGGACCTCCAAACTCAACCATTTTGTGTTTGGTTTTGCACCAAACACTTGTGCTTTGCCTTTGAGGGGCAGGGAATGCCTTCTGAGGCATCCCCACACACCACCGGCAGTGGCTAGAGGCCACCGGCTGGTGATTGTTTCCATCGGCACTATATTGTGCCGGTCGGCACTACTTTTGGCAAAATGACCATTTTGCCCTGCCGATCACTTTATAGCTGTTTTTGGAGATATTTTTAGACAGCTTTGTAGCACTTGTTTCCCCTCCATACACGTGTATGGAGGGATGAGCTTCTTGGTGACTTAACTTGTAAGTTTGGTTGCCTATAACATAACTCTTGCTCTCTTGGCTCAAGGGTTAGAGGAGTTAGACATTTTAGGGAGAGAAAGGTGAGAAGAAGCTCTGGTTTTAGGGTTTGAATCCTATATCTATTCTATCTCTTTTTTTCTCTCTTGTTTGTGTGACTAGGTGTTTGTGTCTTACTATTGCACATCAACACCTAGTGTTTCACCTTCCTTTGGTTGCTGAGGGTCCAGAGGCTTGTTCTTGAAGTTTTTGACTGGTTTGGAGCTCAAGGAACCAACAACTTCAACCTTTGTGAAGGTGGTCTTCAAGGGTAACAAAACTTTCCCTTTTTACCCCATTTTTACACTCCATTTTTGCCTAGTTTAAAACAGTTTTTGTGCTTAGTCCATAACACATAAAAGTTCTGTTTTTTAAGCCTCTTTATTGTTTATTAAGAGTGCTTGGTGGTTTGGGTAGGTTTGACCACCCTTAGGCCTTGAAAAGGGCACTTTTGGTGCTATTTTGTTGAGATCCGAGACCTTGGTGGTTGGGCCTCTTCACCACTAAAATCTTGAGGGATTTCAGTGGTGAAGATGGTGCCTTGAGGTCCCAAGAAGGAGAGGGCCACCCCCTCTCCTTGATGTCCTTGAAAAGGGCAAGATTTGGCTTCTTAAGGGAGCATAGTTTTGATTGTTTGTTGAGCATGTCTTGGCTACATTTTATGTTTATTATGCCCTAATATGACATTGCTAAGTGTTGGTTTTAGCACTCCTTGCATGCTTTGCATAGTTTCTTTGTAATGCCTTAATAGTCCCTTAACATGCCTAGGTTGTATGCCTTTATTTCTAGCATGTTTTAGGCTTAGATCCATGAAGCTTGTATGCTTATTTTACCATGAATAAGGTCTGTCCATGCTTGTTTTGGTCGGCCATGACTTGCATTACATAGCCCCTTTGCATTTTAGGCTTGCTAGCCTTTGAGCATGCATATGTAGCATGTGTTGCTTACCTTATTTTGATGGTTTGGAACCATTTGGTATGTCATTTCAGTCCCTTTGGTGTGCTTGTATTCTTGCCTTAGTTGCCTCTTTAATGCTTTAAAAGCATGTGTTGAATGCTCCATGTTATGGTCATATTGTATGCCTTTGGATTCTAGCCTCTTAGATGCCATCTAAGTAGTCTTTTGGGCTTAGTTTTATGTGTTAAAACTGCTTTTTAGTTGGTTAAGTATTGCCATGTGTGATTGTACTATGTGTAGTTCAAAGCCTCATTGGTGAACCTTAAGTACTTGGGCCATTTGTTGCATGTTTGACTTGCTTTGTTGCATGATTTGGCACCATGTTTTGCATGATTTTCAGAGCTTTCTATGCATGCTCATTGTCTATGTTTGGTCTCTTTGAGTGTGCTTAAGAGTTGCCATGTTTGTGCCTAAGTGTTGGAGCATGTATGGTTGCATGTTTGCATGCATTGTGACTTCACCTCTTTAGCATTTTGGCCAATAGTTTTAGGCCTATTTGGAGCTACCTAATCCATGTTTAAGTCCACCCCATTGCTTGGTTTGCATGCTTGTCTTGTTTGCTTATTTGCATGTTTGCATAAGTGCCTTGCATTGTCCATTTTGCATACTAGTTGACATGTCTAGGATTGCATCATATTGGCATGCATGCTAAGCCTCTTGACCAAGTCATGATGGAGGTTTGGCACCCTTATGTGTTTGTTTGCATTGCATGCATTTGAAATAGAAGTTGCACTCTTGGTTCTTTGGGCCATCATGTATGGAAATGCGTGATTGGTGGTCCGAGAACCGAGGCACATCTTCCTTTGAGTCAAAAACATGATAAGGAGTGTGTTTGGTGCATACATGCTTTGAATTACATTGCCATGCAAGTTCGTCCTCATTTTGTTGTGGAGTTGCGTGTTCTGAGTATTTTGTGCCGACCGCATCATTTAGTGCCGACCGTGATCTGGGCAGCCGATGGATGAATTCAGTGCCGGTGGTGTTCTACCCCAGCCGGTGGTGATCTCCAGTGCCCAAGGAAGTATTCCTGAAGTTTTGGCAGTCTTCAGAGGAGGAAAGCAGGGAAAACAGAGGCAATCATGCATGGCAGTGCGATTGCGAGCGAGTTACGGGCGTGTGATGCATCTTGCCCTCTTCCCGAGGCATTTACTGCTTTAATTAACTTAGTTAATTTGTTAATTAATTTAGTGAACCTGTAATATTTAATTAGCTTGCGTAGTTAATTAATTTGTATTATTCTTTTGGTCCCTCCGAGCGAGGGCAAATCTGTAATAAGTGTGCGTGGGTGTGTGCATGTCTTCCAACCCCCACTTTTTTCTCCCTTTTACTTACCTGCTTATGATGGTAGATTAGGGCACGCTCATTTTAGCATACCTTATGCCATGCATGCGTGCATCCATGCATTTGTTGACATGCATCGGGCTCGGTACATTATACAAACTGCATTGTATTTTCAATTCCAAATTGAATACGTGCATCGAATAAAGTGCATTCCACATGCCATCTTTAGGGTTAGCCGAGCCTGCTCTAAGTTGCATCCTTACCTGTGTTGCATTAGCCACTTAACATAACCTAGGGACATGCATGTCTGCTAACTAGTTTCTTGTTTTGGCACGGAGTATGATGTAAGTATTTTACGCTTTAGCATACCACATGCGTGTGAATGTTGCCATGACAGTATGCTTACCATGCGGCTAAGTGCTTATGTGAGATAAACTGCTTGAATGCCTGTGGGTGGAGGTTGGATTGCTTGAGTTGGGAAAACTCATTGAAATCCGTGTTTTAGCCTACTTGCGAGTAGCAAATTCCAAAGCATTTTCAAAACGAACGGATATGCAATGTTTATTTCCAAATTAGGCGATCTAGTCTATACTTGTTTGCCGCGCGCATGTAGCCGTCCCCAAACGCCCCGGGAGGGTTAAGTCCCGTTCCGTTCGTATTGGGTTTACTACAGTTCGGACTCAATTTGTGTCGGTTCTAAATCTGAACCAAAGAGTCCAAATCCGGCAAATCGTTTGAGAAAACAGATTTTGAAAAGTAGTGCCAAACATGGACTGCTTTGCTAGATTACAGAGTTGCCACCTAAATATTTTTAAAATGGGAAATTTAGGAAACCCTGACTCGGTGCCAAAGGCCACGTGTCCGTCATTACCAAAGTGTCTTGGCTCGGGAGCTTGGGTACGATCGGGGAAGGTCAGCTATGAGCACCCCCTTTCGCCCGGTCCGAAGACCGGCCTCTACTAACCGTGGTATCCAATTTTGAAAACTTTACATGTTCTTATTCCAGTTATTAGCCTAGAGTTACTATGTTATGCGCGCAACAAACAAGTATAGACTAGATTGCCTAACCTGGAAATAAACATTGCATATCCATCTTATTTGGAAAACAGTTTGAAATTGCTACTCGCGAGTAGGTTAAAACACGGATTTCAATGAGTATTCCCAACTCAAGTAATCCAACCTCCACCCACAGGCATTCAAGCAGTTTATCACATAAGCATTTAGCCGCATGGTAGTCATACTGTTACGTTAACATTCACACGCATGCGATATGCTAAAGCATAAACACTTACATCGTACTCCGCGCCAAAAACAATAAACCAGTTAGCAAAACATGCATGACCTAGTTCATGTTAAATGGCTAATGCATCACGTACAGGGGTGCAATCTAAACAGGCTCGGCTAACCTTAAACATGGCACATGAGATGCAACAACTATCACGTATTCAATTTGGAATTGAAAGTACGACGCAGTTTGCATGATGAGCCGAGCCCGATGCATGTAAACAAATGCATGAATGCACGCATGCATTGCATAAGGTATGCTAAAATAAACATGCCCTAGTCCATTACCATAAGCAGGTAAATAAAAGGGTTAGAAAGAAACGGGGGTTGGAAGACATACATCCACTCACACACGCTTATTACAATTGCGCCCTCACTCGGAGGGACCAAAATAATAATACAGTCCCAAAATAAATGAATCAATTATTACAAATTCTAATTACTAAAATTAAAGCAAAATAAATGCAATGGGGGCCTCACCGCCTTTTGGGATCTTGTGAATGATGGATGTTCGATCCGACTTGCGGAAAACCCGTCGCGTGCCCGCCTTTGGTTCTGCTTTCAACGCTCGCCTCCAAAAATTCCCAAAGTTTCAGAATACCTCCCAAATGATCTGAAATACCCCACCGGCTGGGGGAAGAGCTCATCGGCTGCTTGGATTGGCCATCGGCTTCTTGTGGTGGTTATCGGCACAAACAAAGTGCCGATCGGCACATTATACTACCGGTCGGCAGAAAGTTCCTGCAGAGGACAGTTTGACAGCAGCAGCAAAAACAGCAGTGCAAGGCATGGTTTTTGGGCATATGTAAGCATGGCCGTGGCCTCCTATCATGCTTGGGGACTCAAGGAGGCATGACTTTTGGTTCTAGGGCCATCAATGATGCATTTGATGCATGATAACCTAAGAACCAAAATTGCTATTTTGATGTAACAATGCATGCAAACAAACAAATGGATTAAGCCCCTATCATGTTAATGTCAAGGGCCCTAACGACATGGGGGATTAAGGTGTGTTTTGTCACTTAAGGTACAAACACCCCTCAACTCCCACACTTGGTTTGACACCCCAAACCAAGCAATGAAATGCAACTATGCAATCATACAAACATGCAAACATGCAAACATACAAACATGGGGACTAAGATGCTAGCAAATTAGGCATGCAAAATGCTAGAATGTGGAAAGCGTAGAAGTCATGCAAAGAGGGACCAATTAAGCATAGAACTAGCATGCGCTCAAGGCTTCATTGACCAATCATGCAACAACCATGTAATGAGCATGCAACAATGGACTTAAGCCATAGAGGGCCGTCCTCAAACTCCCCCAAAACAGTGGCAAAACATGCCTCAAAACAAGAGCAAGATGATATACAAGCATGCAAGCTATGGGGCCTAAGGCTAAGGCACAAAGTGGGGCATTGAACCACCACTTAACAAGACCAAACATGGCACATATTAGACAACCAAAACAGGTTTTCAGCATACAAAATGGTACCCAAACCCCGTATATGGCAACCCCAAAATGCACCAAACATGGAAGCATGCACAATGTTCAATCCTAGACATACAAGAGCACACCCTTATGACATGAAATAGGCTACACATGCATGTATACAAGCATGATTTATGGACTGAAAAATGACCCTAGATGATGCCAAATCATGGGATCAAGACAAGTTAAGCATGCTAGGAGTCAAAACATACAAGGCTTACAAGCCTAAAGTACAAGACAACCATGCTAAACATACCAAACATGGCCAAAACAGTGGCTCACAGCCCTTTCACATGGCAAAGAGATGCTAGTATCTTCATGGAATCATGCTAAAACATGTAAGAATCAAAGCTTAAAAGCATGGCATGTCTCTAAGCATAAAAGGGCATTTCAAAGCAAGCACAAGATACATTCTAAGGGCCATCAATCCGACCAAAAACAGAGGTTAGATGTGACCTAAGACACCCTAAAAGGTTCTGAAATGAAGGCAAATACAAACATTCATGCATGCTATGCTATGAACCCAAAACAAAGGCAAGTAAAGGACCAAGGGGAGAGGGGTGTCCCTCCCCTATATGAGACTCAAAAAAATCATTCTCACCACTGAAAACCCACTGGTTTTCATTGGTGAGAAGGCCAAAGAACACCAAGCAAAGAGGGCTTAAGCAAAGGCACTAAAAGTGGCCATATAAGGCCTAATAGGATGGATCTTTGCTCAAACCAAAAAGGGACCTTAATGAGGGTTCAAGAACAAGTAAAAACAAGACTTTTTTTTTTTTTATCTTAAACACAAACTCAAAAACACAAAGTAAAGAGGGTAAAAAAAGGTTGCAAGAATGGGGAATATAAAGCAAGATTCTTACCCTTGATGATCCCTTGAAAAACAGAGGTTGCAGCCACTCTCTAATGCTCAAAACCAGTCCAAAACCAACACAAACAACCTCCTAAGTCTCTCAATCTCGAGATAAGGTGTAATGGTGTGTGTAAAGGAGCAAAAATGAGGTAAAACTACACTTTTTGGCCTAAAAACACACACACAAGAGGAGAGAGAGGGAGGTATAGATATATATGGATGTATATCAGAGATATATGTATAATGCTCTGGTTTTGGCTCTCAAAAGGCTAACCCTTGAGCCAAGAGGAAGAGCTCTCCTCTTATAGGCAAGGAATGCTTAGCCACTAAGCAAGCCAAGGGGTCATCCCTCCATACACGTGTATGGAGGGGAGGAAAAACTACAAATTGTGAAGAAAATATCTCAAAAAGCAATCGTACAGTGCTCGGCCGGCAAAGAGTGCCATTTGGCAAAATTTAGTGCCGGTCGGCACAATAAAGTGCCGGTCGGCACAATAAAGTGCCGATGGACAAACCAGCTAGCCGGTGGCCTCCGGCCCCAGCCGGTGGTGTGTAGGGATGCCCCACAAGGCGTTTCCTGCCCTTCCAAGGCAAAACACAAGTGTTTGGTGCAAAACCAGACACAAAACGATCGAGTTCGGAGGTCCTGAGGCAAGGCGCGTAGCCGAGAACTCCGGGAACTCCAAACAAACACAAACATGGATGATCACCGAGTGTTCAAGTGGTGACGTCCAAGCCTTGAGGACGGTCAAAAATGGGGTGTCTACAGCGCATAACATAGTAATTCTAGGCTAATAATTGGAATAAGAGCATGTAATGTTTTCAAAAACGGATATCACGGTTAGTAGAGGTCGGTCTTCGGACCGCGAAAGGGGTGCTCATAGTGACCTTCCCGATCGTACCCAAGCTCTTGAGCCAAGACCACTTTGGTGATGATTTTACATGTATTCTAAGACCCGAGTCGTGGTTTCCTAAATTTCCCATTTTTAAATATTTAGGTGGCGACTCTGTAATCTGGCAAAGCAGTCCATGTTTGGCACTACTTTTCAAAATCTGTTTTTCTTCAAAATGATTTGCCGGATTTGGACTCTTTGGTTCAGAGTTAGAGCCGACACAAATCGAGTCCGAACTGTAGAGTGAAGCCCACGGGCACGTCTACAGGCAACCACTACTCAACCACCTCCGGTGACTCATCCACCTCCACTTTCACTAGCTGACGAGTTTCCCAAACTTAACTCACCAAAAGATCTGAGGGTTCCTGTACAAACTCCAAGAGGATCATTTCCCCTTCCACAACTAGCGGGAGGGATCTTTCCCTCTGAAGCAGTTGAGTCTGACCTAACTATATTGAAGTTGTCCAAGTTGGAAAAACTTTTCAAAAGGTCACAAGGAGTCAATTTAATCCCGGACATTGAAGACGGGTACACTGAGACAGCTGTGAAGTTGCCAGAATGGTTCAAAATACCATACATTGATAGGTTTGATGGCTCCGGTGACCCAATGGTGCACATTTGCCTGTTCTCTGATGTCTTAAAGCCTATGGGTTTAACTCATCCACAAAAGTTGTTTTTGTTTGGACGAACTTTGTCAAGAGTGGCTACCATCTGGTATGCCAAGTTAGAGGACTCAGTAAAACAAAGTTGGAAAGAGTTAGCCGAGGCCTTTATCACCCCGTATACTTATAACACCCAGATTGAAGTGACTACTTAGGAATTAGAGGCCACTCATCAAGAGCCCAATGAAAGTTTCGTGGCCTTCATCACCAGATGGAGGGCTAAGGCAACGATGATGACCAACAGGCCACCAGAAAGAGATCGAATTCGCATGGTGGTCAGGAATTTGCGTGGCAAGATGCTTCAGAAAATGATAGTTCTTCCCCTATTTACTTTTAAAGAATTACATGAAATGGGGGTCCAAATAGAAGATGCCATCAAATAGGGAATCATCATTGATGATAAAGAGTCAATGCAGAAGACCTTTGGGCACAATTCCAATGCTACCACCAGTGGTAGCACAACTGTGAAGCCCTTTGAAATCAACTTGGTTGCCACCACCACTAAAATCAACTTGGTTGCCACCACCCCTCTGAAATCAACTTGGTTGCCACCACCCCTTTGCTCATGCTGGCCCACAAACAACGAACACAACCCCAGCCCTAATCAGAACATTCACCCCTCTCCATATGTCACTCTCCCAAGCAATTAAAATCTTGACAAAAAGAGGATATTTGAAGCCTTTGGACCCCCGACCTTTCCCCGAACCTCTCCCAGCCAAACATGACCCTACCAAACACTGTGCTTTCCACCAATAACCCGGACATAACACAGACTGTTGCTTTCGTCTCCGATATGAGAACCAAGATCTCATAGACAATAAAGTCATAGCTCTCCCACAACCACCAAAACCTAACATCACTACCAACCCGTTGCCATCCCATGATAGAATTCCACCACCTCCTCATCTTAACCTCATCTGTACACTTTCATCTACCTTTAACCGCAGTATCTATATCACACCTACCCATCTACCAAAACTTGAGGTACAAATTCCTGAAGGCACCGAGTTGTGCATGATGGATGGACCTCCAACCTAGCCAAAACCCAAAATCCCTATGGTGGTAGTGTTAAAGGAAATAACCGAAATACCTATGCTTGAGACTGGAAAACTATCAGAGGAAAAGTATGATCCTAGCCGATATATTGTTCCTAGTGGTTAACTAAAGCTTGAGGTTGATCTGCCTGACTCATTTTCTATCAATGTTATCAAAGAGGATGTACTTGAACAGAGGTTGGATGATTTGGCTGACCTAGGAAAGGACTTGGCTAATCTCTATTTCTTTGAAGAATTAGATCTTGGAAATGTGCAGATGGGATGGTGGGAACTGAAGAATTGCAATCACGATTAGTCAAGTGGTAACGAAGCTTCTGATGAGGAAACTAAAAGAAAAGGGAATGAACCGAGACTTGATTTCGGAAAACCTGTTGAATGTGGTAAAGGAAAGAGTTCCATAGGAAAAGAAAAAGAACCAGAAGGCCATTCAGAGCATACTATGGGAATGATTCAAGTAGTGCTCTATAATTGCCTTTCGGTCAACGAAGGCGAATAATGGGATGATAATGACCTACAGCTCGCCCACACTAATAATGAATGGGTAAACAATGTGCTCGATGAGACGTGGTATGCAGATGAAATTGATCACTTGACTAGGAGTGGGCGCCACTTCAAGCCTCCACATCTAGACCAAGGAGAGCCCTCTGGCAAAGATAAAGAGGTAGAGAAAGAGAAAGAAAAAGAGAAAGAGGTAGAAGAAGACCTGGTTCTAAAACAACTGAAAAAGATCCAAGCAAACATTTCCATTTGGGGTCTTCTCATGGCTTCCCGAGAGCATCGACAGGCAATGTTGTCAATGTTGAGCAAGGCTAAGTTGTCAATTGACACCACTCCCGAGCAATTAGTGTCATTAATCACCCTGAGAGAAACAATCCCAGCAATAACTTTTGCTGACAAAGAGCTGCCACACGAAGGATCAGTACATAATAAGCCTCTGTATGTATCACTGAAATGTAGAAAGAAATGGATCCCGATTGTTCTGATTGACACCAGATCAGCCATCAATGTCTGCCCTACACGCATTGCTTATGCAATCAGGCTAAAGCCGACAAATTTCACGCTCACTACTCAATTGATACGGGCCTATGATAATACTAGTCGAGAAGTGATGGGGACAATCAAAGTACAAATAATAATGGGTCCATCTGAGCACGAAGCTGAATTTCATGTCGTGGATGTTCCCACAACATTCAACTTGCTATTGGGAAGGCCCTGGCTTCATCAGATAAAAGTTGTATCGTCCACATTACATCAATTGGTAAAGTACCCATATGACAGAGAAATTGCCATTGTCTTCAGAAATTCATCCATTCATCCTTCCCTAGAAGTCATAACACCACTGCTAGAAATACAGCATAGGGAAGAGGATGTGTTCCTATCAGGTTTTACATTGGCAGAGGCCTAGCTAGTTCAAATGCTCATGGCAGAAGATGAAGGTGTATACGTCAATGCCCAATCAATCTATTTCATGAGTAAACTAGGTCACATTCCAGGGATGAGATTGGGACAAAGTAGCAGGAAAGGTATTACTACAGCTAGTGAAGTACCTCATAACCCACATGCATTCAGACTAGGGTATGCACCCACGACTGATGACTGGAAAAGGAAAACTGAAGAGATCAGGGAGAGGATCAAGGCCAAGAGAACCGGTCGGCAGTTTGAGTTGGTTCATAAACCAATTCATGGGACCTTGAATGGACACTTTGTCTGCCAAGGAGAAGACTTCCCTTTCTGTGGTTTCTCTGAGCCTTGGATTGATCAAGTGGAGAGGAAGAGATACCCTAGGTTTGAGATCTTCTTCAATCATCAGCTCTCTGACAGTGACGAGGAGTGGGTAGATCCTAGTATCGGCATCGGACAAGTCTAACACTGGTTGATTTATTGACAAAATCTTATACTAGCGCTGAACCGATGAATTTGGAGGATATGACCATTGCCGTGATCGGGGAAGAGGTACCTGCTGATTGCTCAAGCTTCATCATGGATGCAATGAATGGCTCACAAATAAATTGGCATTTTGAAAAGAGTTGTATTGAGAATTCTGAATTGGTTGTTGAGTCTGAGTCCAGTGGGCTTGTGGGGTTGGAGGCAGATTTAAGTTTGTCTAAAATGTCTGAGTCTTTTTTTTCTTTCTCTTTTAAGTCTGTTGCAACTTGTGAGCCCAAGGCTTTGAATGAAGATGTGATTTTCGATTACTTTTTTGTGCCCATAGTTCATAACGTTGACCAAAATTTTCAAGATCTTGATAAAAATGAAGAGGAAAAAATTCCTCGGGTTTTGAAAAATTTAATCGACTGGGAGGAAGAAACGTGTGCTAAGCCATTAGTGGATGAAATTGTTTCTGTAAATGTGGGTACTGAAAAAGATCCTCGCTTGATCCAAATTGGTTCTACATTGTCTTCAGAGGAACGTGAACAATTAGTTGCTTTATTAAAAGAATTCAAAGATGTTTTTGCATGGTCTTACGAAGACAAGCCAGGAATTGACCCTGGGATTGTACAACATAAGATCCCTTTCGACCCTGAGGCCCGACCTATCAAACAGAAGCTTTACAGAATTCGTCCGGATTGGGCCTTGAAAATTAAAGAAGAGGTTACCAAGCAAATCAATGCTGGGTTTTTGCTCGTATCAGAATATCCTACTTGGTTAGCCAATATTATACCAGTTCCGAAGAAAGATGACAGAATCCGAGTTTGTGTTGACTTTCGAGATTTGAATAAGGCTAGTCCGAAGGATGATTTCCCATTGCCACATATTGATGAATTGGTAGACTTCACTGCAGGGCATGCCTTACTGTCATTCATGGATGGTTTTTTAGGGTATAACCAGATCCTTATGGCTCCAGAGGATAGAGAAAAGACAACATTTACTGCACCATGGGGGATATACTGCTATAGAGTTATGCCATTCGGTTTGAAGAATGCCGAGGCCACTTATTAGAGAGCTGCTGCCACTCTTTTGCATGATATGATCCACAAGGAAGTTGAGGTGTATGTAGATGACATGATTGTCAAGTCCAAAGATCGGGAAAGCCATTACACTGCATTGAAGAAATTCTTTGAGAGAATTAGGGAATACAGGGTAAGGCTGAATCCATAGAAATGCACCTTTGGGTAACTGTGGGCAAGATGTTGGGATTTCTAATCACACAGCGGGGAATCGAAGTTGATCCATCTAAAATTAAAGGCCATCTTAGAAATGCCACCACTAATGATTGAAAAGGAGGTGCGGGGCTTTCTGGGAAAGGTGCAATTCATACGGAGGTTTATTTCAAAATTAACTTTAACTTGTGAACCACTATTTGGTCTGTTGAAGAAAGGAAAGAAGTTTCAATGGGATGATCGGTGTCAGCTCGCCTTCGAGCAAGTTAAGCAATATTTGTAGAATCCACCTGTGTTATCACCACCCAAGTTAGGGAAATCGCTGATTTTGTATTTTTCAGTGATTGAATCAACCATGGGATGTATGCTTGCACAAGAGTCGAATGAGAAAGTGGAGAAGGCCATCTACTACTTAAGTAAAAAGATGCTTGAATATGAGACCCGCTATACTCCTTTGGAAAAAGCTTACTGAGCTTTGGTATGGGCTGCCAAGAAGTTGAGACACTACCTGTTAGCTCACTCGGTAATTCTGGTTTCAAGATTAGACCCAATCAAATATCTCTTTGAGAAACCAGCACTTACCGGTAGACTAGCTCGTTGGTTGTTGTTGCTTTTCGAATTTGACCTTAAGTATGTCACTCGCAAATCTGTCAAAGGAAGGCTTGTAGCAGAATTTTTGGCTGATCACCCAATTGAAGGAGGAGAAGATATGGAGTACTCATTTCCAGATAAAGAGGTCATGCAGATGGAAGAAGACACTTGGAAGTTGTACTTTGATGAAGCGTCCAATCAATTTGGCTATGGGATAGGCGTGTTGCTCATAGCGCCGAATGATTCCCATATCCCCTTAGCTTTCAAACTCCGATTCAGGGTATCTAATAACCAAGTAGAGTATGAGGCATGCATTGTCGGATTGGAAGCAGCCTTGGAACTAGGAGTAATAAGGTTGGATGTGATTGGGGACTCGAACTTGGTCGTCTCTCAAGCCAATGGAGATTAGAAAGTTAAAGAGAATAAAATGAAAGTCTATCATCAGACCTTAGACATGTTGATCCCGAGGTTCGAAAAATTGACTTTTATGCACCTGGTAAGAGAGAACAACCGATTTGCTAATGCATTGGCAACCCTAGCATCAATGATAGATATACCAGTCAGGGTCAAGATGCGCCTGATCCTTATAGAACAAAGGTACATTCTCGCATATGAAATGATAGCCGCAATGGAAGAAGTTCAAGATGAAAACCCTTGGTACTTTGATATTTGGAATTTTCTGGAAAATGGTACATACCCATAAGAGGCCAACACCAAAGACAAAAGAGGGATACGGCATCTGGCCACTCAGTTCGTCATTTGTGGAGATAAGTTGTACAAGAGAGGGCATCTGGGAGTGCATAAGCTGTGTGTAAAGGAAGAAGAGGCAAATCGTATCATGGAAGCCATCTATGGAGGAGAGTGCGGAGCCCATATGAACAGTATAATGCTAGCCAGAAAAATCCTTAGACAAGGATATTACTGGTTAACCATGGAGAGTGATTGTATCAACTTTGTTAGGTAATGTCACAAATGTCAAATCCACGCCAATTGCATGAACATCCCGCCATCAAAACTCTACAACATGACTTCGTCTTGGCCTTTCTCAGTTTGGGGCATAGATGTCATCGAGGCAGTCACACCGAAAGGTTCAAATGGGCATCAGTTCATCTTGGTTACCATTGACAATTTTACCAAGTGGGTTGAAGCACAGTCGTATTTAGTGTTGAAAGCATCACACGTGGCCAAATTTATCAAGAACAACATTATCCCCAGATACGGGGTGCTAAACGAATTAATTTCAGACAATGGCTCACATTTCAAAGGAGAAGTGACAATTCTACTTAAGAAGTATAACATGGCTTTTCACAAGTCATCAACTTACAGGCCACAAACCGATGGAGCCGTTGAAGCTGCAAATAAGAACATAAAGACCATTCTGTGTAAGACGGAAGAAACTTATAGAGATTGGCTAGATAAGTTGCCTTTTGCACTTTGGGGATATAGGACATCAATCCGAATAGCTACGGGGGCAACCCCTTACTCTTTGGTATATGGAATGGAGGCCATTTTGCCAATTGAATTAGAAGTACCTTCATTGAAGATTATGGCTGAATGTCAGATAATAGAAACTGATTGGCAACATAACCAATTTGAGGAACTGATGCTATTTGATGAGCGAAGATTGAAGGTGTTATACCACATTCAGGGGTATCAACGCAGGATTACCAGAGCATTCAACAAAAAGGTTAGATCCAGGAATTTGAGGGAAGAGGACTTAGTGTTGAAAGACAACCGAGCTCCTATTCACGACCCTAGGGGCAAGTTTAGACCCAATTGGACGAGTCCCCACATCATTAAATCAATCTTGTCAGGAGGAGCAGCCATTCTCATGGATTTGGATGGTTTGGAGTTCTTACAACCAATTAACATAGACAAGCTGAAAAAGTACTACCCTTGAGAGGCTCATTGGGCCGAAAACCCAAAAGGGCGACCCAGGCAAAAGTTAGAGCAAAGCAAAATAAATAAATAAATAAATAAATAATAACAATAATAATAATAATAGAAAAATGAAAAAATGAAAAGCTCGCAAGGTTGAAAACCTGAAAGGGCGGCTTTGGCAAAAGTTAAAGCACAAAAGGAGAGTGTCAATACCTGAGTGAACCTTAGCCAGAACTACGTATGTCCTGATTCCTATCTTTAGGATACGTAGGCAGCTTCATCTTGAACTTCGGCCCTAATCATTTTTCAACCCACTCATCTCGTCCATGTTTGATTGGTGTATCTTTATTCTACTCAACTATCCATATTTGATTGACTTGTCCCTATTTGATTCAGTTGTTCTATTTCTCCTTCATGACGGATTCAGTTACAAGGCGAATTCAGTTGTACATATCAAGGGTTGATTTCATGTTGATCGAGTAGTGGTCATTTGTGAAAATAGATTTTGAGGACTTTTAATGAAATTGACTGATTTTCTCAAAAAATATTCCATTTTTGCAAAACTCAGACCATTCTTTGGACCAAAAAGAAAAAAAAAATTTCAGTGCTCATAATTTGGCTTATATGATTTCAAGATAGAAAACGGAAGAAGTGTGCTAATTTACCTCTTATGTTGATCAAAATCGTCTTAGCAGAAAGAAAAAAAAAAAAAAAAACAAAACAAAAATGGGCAAAGTGATGAATTAGGGGCATAGTCGAGTCAAGTTCTATGTTCTTTACCCACAGTTCAAGTTCTCATCACCTTAATCAAGCAATCGCCTGAAAATGCACAGTAGTTGTTGCCGGCGATGCTTTTTCGTCGGGCAGTCAACTGGTGTTGCTTTGTTTTGTGTTCATTTTACTCCAACAAGTGTAAAGGTGTGTGTTTTGGGATGGTTTTTGCTGCATTTTCATTTCATTAAATTGTGTTTTGTGTTTTGGTCAGTGATAGACTCAATATTCAGTTCTGAATTCACTAAAATGCAACCATTTTCAAGTTCAAAATTTAAAACAAAATGATGTTTATGCTCAGTGTTGTGCCATTCGTGCCATTCATGCCATCCAAATTTGCAGAACAAACTCGTTTTATTAATGCCAGGGATTTACCCTGATCAAAGTTGTACAAAAGAGAGTTGAAGCTATAGGTGCCTACTTGAAAAAAAAGAAAAGAAAAAAACAAAACAAAGATTGAAAAAAAAAAAGAAAAAAAGAAAAAGGGACAAACTTCTCAGATTTCGACGGTGACAGATACACGCCGACTTTCCTTGCTGATACCTTCTTTGCTCGATTCTCCCACTGATTACTTATTCTCGCCTTCATTTTGGGAGGCTCTTGAAGACCCTTCCTCAGTGTCTACAAAACCGCCAAAAGAGATGGTCCCTCGCTGGCCATCAAAGGTAGTCCCATAACAAGCTGCGATGGTCACCTGCCGTTTCAATTCTTTGATTTGTTTCTTCAATCCGCTAACTTCCCCTCTAGAATCTTTGTACATACATTGAAGTAAAGAAAGTTGTACATTCAATCGATGCACCTCATTCATCCTGTGCTCCAGGCGATGGGACAAATTGGAGACCGTAATCACGGTCTCCACGCATGCTTTCAGCGTGAAAGAATTAGCCTCAATGTCAGATTGAGTAGCCATCAGTTGCTCGACTGGCATTGCAGGGAAGTTGAAAACAGGGGAAGGAGAAGGGGCACGCGGTTGGGGCGAGGAGTCAAAATCTGTGAACTCTATTGTTGACTCATTGAGGTCTAGAAAAAGAGAAAGAGAACGGTGAGAGGCTTTATCAGACGAGAGGGATGCAAAAGAGGGGTTGCAAAGTAGGTTTTGCAGCCTTTCATCTCTGCTTAGCTCTCTGCTCTACCACCCCTGCAGAACTCAGATTAAAGAAGAGGATGAAGCCAAAGAAGAAGACAAAGATGGAGGAAGGCCGAGACGATCATTGACAATCGGGGTAGGATTGGATAGCTTGTTGGTTAGGCGCCGCGATTGTTGAAATCACGCACCAGACATGACGCTCGAAGAAGATGAATGAAGAAAGAGAGAGAGAGAGAGAGAGAGAGAGAGACAGGGAGGAGAGAGATATGTATATATGTATGTGTACATGTAACTTTATATATTTTGTCTGTATATCTATATATGTGTATCCGTATATGTATATAGTTTGCCTGTGTGTATACGTGTACATATGTAATATGTATTTTGCATATCATCGCATCCCACATTTGCTCATTTCATGTGAGACGTGTTAGGATTTGAAGTTTACTTGGTTAAAACCTTTCCCCTCTCCGTATGTAGTATAGTTAAGTACGCTTGTTGGTTACATCACCTTTGCTCCTTTCACGTGAGATGTGTTAGGATTTGAAGTTTACCTGGCACCACCTTTGCACCTTTCACGTGAAACGTGTTAGGATTTGATATTTACCTAGTTAAAACCTTCTCCTTTTCCGTATGAGATACGGTTAGGTACGTTTGTTGGTTATACAACCTTTGTTCCTTTCACATGAAACATGTTAGGATTTGATGTTTACCTAGTTAAAACCTTCACCCTTTCCGTATGAGATACGGTTAGGTACGTCTGTTGGTTACACCACCTTTGCATCTTTCACGTGAAACGTGTTAGGATTTGATGTTTACCTGGTTAAAACCTTCCCCTTTTCCGTATGAGATACAGTTAGGTATGTTTGTTGGTTATACCACATTTGATCCTTTCACATGAAACGTATTATGATTTGATGTTTACCCTATTAAAACATTCTCCCTCTTTGTATGAGATACGGTTAGGTACGTTGTTGGTTTCACCACCTTTGTTCCTTTCATATGAAATGTGCTAGGATTTGATGTTTACCTTTCTCATCTCCGTATGAAATACGGCTAGGAACATCTGTTGGTTACACTACTATACCTCCTTCTATGTGAAGTGCATTTGGATTTCAAGTTCATTATTTTCTCTTTATGCATAAGACAAGTTTGGATTTCGCGTTCACTTGTCATTTGTGTTGTAGCACATTTGTATGCGATCTTGTGGCACATTTAATGCGATGCACCCCCTCTTATGTTTCATATCATTTGCACAAAGCTTGCCTCTCATGTTGTATCCTCGTATCTTTATCATCACTCCATGACATTGCATTGCATTGCATAATCATGAATTTTCAAACAACTGGCTTCGCGACGCGTGTAAGTCCAACTTTCAAACTGCATTTTGAGCATGTCATTTTGTATGCTGCCCCTGAACTACGCAGGTTTGATTCCTTAGGGATATATAGGTAACCTTCTGGTTTAACCACTTGCATTGCATCTTGTTTGTTTGCCCTAGTCTTATGGCCTTGTCAAAAGGGTCGTCTTCGAGCTTTGACATTCACTCATGTCGTGAAATGACTTTGAGCTCTGTCAAAGAGGGGCAACTGTAGACAACCCATTTTGACCAGCCTTAAGACTTGGGTGCTTTCTTCTGAACATCCAATAATGAAAACTATAATGTGCTATTTTATGAATTTCTTAGTAAAAAAATGAGTTTTAAAATTCAATTTTAGTTGAGACCTATTCAAAAATATTAGTTGACCAGCCTTAAGACTTGGGTGCTTTCTTCTGAACATCCAATTTTACACCCGTTTTGGCCAAATTAGTTGAGACCTATTCAAAAATATTTTTCTGCATTTTTTTTTCTTGTCTAAAAAATTTACAGTATGAAACAATAGGCCTTTCAAAAAACTAAATGGATTTTGACTATTCACAATTGGCCTTTCAAACAAATAAATGGATTTTGACTATTCACAATTGACCTTTCAAAAAACTAAATGGATTTTGACTATTTACAATTGGCCTTTCAAAAAACTAAATGGATTTTGACTATTCACAATTGGCCTTTCAAAACATGAATAGGTTTTGGCCCTTCAAAACATGAAAGGATCTTGGTTTTTGGCCTATATATAGAAGACCATTAGGACTATAAGAGGTGGTGAAATTTTTTGATAAGAGAGAGGTCTAAACTTTGATTAAAGAAAGAGTTTATTTTGTTCCAATTGAGTGAAAATATTTTTAGAGAGAGATCTAAACTTTGATCAAAGAAAGAGTTTATTTTGTTACCGTCCAAAACTTCACCAAAGCTAAAACTTGAACTTTCTTGCTAAGATTTTGACAACATACTCCACAACTTGAGGTTGATCAAGAGGAAGTTTGGAAATCAAGAAGTTCAATCTTTCTTTGGAAATTGAATTTCTAGTCTTTCATTTTCTTATATTTTCTATCTCATATTTATTTTCTTGCTTCTTATTTCATAGTGTTTTGTTATATTCCAAATGGTTTGTTTATCTCATATTTATTTTCTTACTGTATATTTCATAGTGTGTTGTTGTAATTTATGTGGTTTGTTTAGCTCATAATTATTTATTTATTTATTTTTATTCACTTGCTTTAATTTCATATTAGTTTTGTTATAATGTTGTATGTTTTACCTCATATTTGCTTTCTTGTTTTAAGTTCATATTGTAATCTTGCATGTTCTACCTCATATTTGCTTTCTTGTTTTAGTTTCATAGTAATTGTGTTGTAATTTTGCATGTTTTACCTCATATTTGTTTTCTTGTTTTAGTTTCATAGTAATTGTGTTGTAATCTTGCATTTCCTAGCTTATATTTTTCTCGTATTAAATCTCTTATTAGTTTTGTTGTAATCTTGCATGTTTTACCTCATATTTGCTTTTCTTTTTTTATTTTAGGTTCATGTTAGTTTTGTTGTAATATTGCATGTTCTATTTTATATTTGTTTTCTTGTTTTAGTTTCATAGTAATTATGTTGTAATCTTACATTTCCTAGCTTGTATTTTTCTTGTATTGGTCTCATATTAGTTTTATTGTAATCTTGCATGTTCTTTTTTTGTTTTAGGTTCATGTTAGTTTTGTACTAATCTTGCATGTTCTATCTTATATTTGTTTTCTTGTTTTAGTTTCATAGTAATTATGTTGTAATCTTGCATGTTAATTTTGTTGTAAGTTTGCATCTTTTTATTTTATATTTGTTTTCTTGTTTTTAATCTAATCGGTAGTGGTTAGTTGAGCCACCTACATATTTCTTGTTTGTTCCGTATCTTGGTTTCGCAATAAGATAGGTTTTGCTAGGCTTAGTTGGTCGGCCGACTGGTTAGCTTCTTTTGGACAAGATAGCGTTGTCTGCCGATGTTAACCAACTTCCGGTGGTTTCCAAGACACCTGAAACTTTTTTTTTTCTTTTTTATTTATTTTATTTTGAGTGTGTTGTGAGGTTTTTTTTATTTTGTTGTAATATTCTCCTCTCCCCCTCTAATTTGGTTTGTAATAATTTATTCAAAGTATTGTAATAATTTCCCGCCCCACTTCTTTCTATCCTGTTCTTTTACTTGCTTTCCTTATTTGTAAATATGCGTCATGTTTATTTTATTTTATTTTTTGTCGTTATATTCATGTTTTCAATCTATGTTTCATGCATTTTGATTCGACTAAGTTTGCATTTGTAGATTTAATCAATTCCTATGTGATTATGTATGCTACCTCATATTCTTGAGATGATTCATATGTCATATCTTAGAAGCTGACTCTTTAGTTGCATCTCATGAGTGAATTGCATTAGGATTTTGTATATAACATCATGCATGTTTTACTAACTTTGTTTTGTAGCTGTTTGAAGGACGTCGGTAAATATGTAAGTTTTTATGTTTTAGCATCCCATTTGTGTGGGTTTTTCTTATTATGTTTAAGCATCCTACCATGTGGCTACTTGCTTACTTGATATAACTGTATGAATGTCAATGGATGGAGGTTGTGTCACTTAATTTGAAATAGTGTTGATTTTCATATTTGTAAACTCAATTTATTTGGGTTATACATCTCCAAAACTCTTTCAAAACTGCATGAAATCAAATTATTCCAAAATAAATGACATACTCTATACTTGTATCACATAGTAATTTTTAGGATTTATTAAATAATCGAAATATGAACATATAAAATAAATAAAATTCATATTATGGTTTAGTAAAGGCCGATCTTTTGATCGGGTGACTGGGGGTGCTCAATTAATGACCTTCCCCTTTTATACCTAAGGTTCCGAACCGATACAACTTTGGTTATGATGAACAGTGGCCTTGGCACGAGTCATAGGTTTCCTAATTTCCCAAAAATATTAGGTGGCAACTCTGAGATCTGATGACGTAATTCATTTCTGGCAAAAGGTTTTGCAATAAAATAGATTTTCTAAAAGTTGCCAAATCTAGACTCTCATCTATGTTTCACATTGCACTAGTGAGACTAGATTAAAGAGACCGAGGGTCCAAACTGTTTAACGCGCACGGGTACCCTCCAAGCATGTTACATAATGCAATTAAGTGTGAGGAACCTTTTGAATCCATAGTAGCTTCTATTTTTCTTTTCTTTGCTTTTTCTTTTATTCAAGTTGAACTTTAATAGGCATATGTACTTAGAGATACATTTGAAGTTAAATGTCCAACTACACATGAGGAAAAGAAACCAAGTTGTCTCTTTTAATACCATGCTCTATTTTCCTTCATTATAGGACGCATGGTGGTGGTGGGTTTCCTTCACTCTGGCTGAGAGGAGTTTCCGCATTGGATGAAAGGAGTTTTTGATTGTCAAACGAGTTAGATGTCGGCATCGTCGGATGCGTCGAGTCGGATGTCCACGTTGGAGATGAGTTGAATGGCCGTCATTTGCATCGGAGAGGATGAGAGAGCGATTGGGTTCTCGAAGAGGAGAGATAACAATATTTGGGTCTGAGAGAGAGTAGAGGAGATATTGATATTGATATATGTAAGCACGTGAGTCTCACGGACTGGGGCCATTGGAGCCCAAACTTTAGAGCTACAAAACATTTCTCTTTAGTTATTTCGTAGAATGATGTCTTTATGCCCATACTATTTCAGCACTTAAACTTTTGAGTTAAAAAAAAATTAAAATTGAATTATTTTTATTTTTTTTGTCTAAACGCTCATAAAAAAATATCACTCAGATTAAAAAATGAAAAACGAAAAACAAAACATTAATGAATAAAAAAAAATGTCTTTGATTTTGCTGCAGTAGCCGGTGGCTCACGTTTTGGCTACTTTTGCCAAAATTGGCTTCCTTTTGTGGTTTATGAAATTTGTCTTAATTGGGTTTTTTAGGCATTTGCTATTGTAGGTTGGTTTTCTTTTCTTTTCTTTTTTTCTTTTTCTTTTTATTTTTATTTTATTTTATTTTATTTTTGATTCATAAGAAAGAAAACACAGTTATAAAATATTACAAATAAGTCCTGGAATAGTTCAATCCCTTCCAGAATTAGTATTCACTCAGTTAGCAATTAACAAAGGAAATAAAAGAGCTAGGTGGATCCTCCAGGTACACTAGGTGCTCCTGTTAGTTTACACCAAGGTTTACCAAAGCATCAGCACTGTGGTTTCCTTCAACTATGGCTTGCGTAGTGCATTGGCATCTTCTAAGTATGAAGTTTGCATCTTCAACTATGGCTCTGTAAGGTGAGTTGCTTCTTTCTCCTTCTTTGATTAGTTCCATGGCAGATTGGGAATCAGTTTCTATGATGATGTTGGACATTCCTTTTTGCATAATTATGGTTAAGCCTTTGTAAATTCCCCATAATTCTACCTCCAAGCTTGTGCAGTTGCCTAGGTAGCCATGATAGCCCCACATCCATGATCCAACTTCATCTCTATGCAACCCTCCATAACTTGACTGTCCTGGGTCTCCCTTTGAGCATCCATTAGTATTTAACTTGAGTTTACTTGCATTAGGACAAGACCACTTTTAGTTTGTGGGCTGTACAGTTTGGGTTCAAGAAGTCTTGGAAGGCTTCTTGAGTTTCCTTTGCTTGTTTCAAAAAGAGGTTGACACTAATAAAGGGGGTTGGGTATGATTTTCAAACACTTCATTGTTCCTTTCCTTCCATATATTCTAGAGAGTTGTTGGAAAGATTAGAGACCATTGTATACCATTAATGTGCCCCTTGCTTCTAACATTAACCTTGATCCATTCCTGAAGAGGAATGGATGTGTTGTGTTACCACCAACTAATGTCCCTCAAGTTTAGCCATATTAGCTTTGCTTTAGGATAGTCACTTAATAGATGGTGAATACCTTCTTTGTTATTCTGGCATCTAGGATAGGTATCTATTTCAGAGAGATTTCTAATAAGTCTCATGTAATTGGTGAGCAATCTTTCTTTCATGACAAGCCACGGAAAGCTTTTGATTTTTTGGGGAACCTTAATTTTCCACAGCCATTGCTAGTCCTCCCCATTATCTTTCTGCTTTATTATAGCTTGATAAGCTGCTGAGGTTGAAAAGTTACCATTTGAAGATCCCTTCCAAGTGAGACTATCATTGAAAGTCACATACCTAGGTCTGTGTATGCTAAGAATGGCTTCCTTGTCTTGTTGAGAGATGATATCCTGTATTGTGGTCAAGTCCCAATTCCCTTCATCATCTAAGATGATGCTAACTTTTGCTCCACTATCAGTGTAATGTCCTTGATAAGTCTTACAAAGAGGCTGAGTTGTACACCACCAATTAGTCCATAAAGAAATATCCTCCCCTATGCCCACATTGCATTTAATATTTTTTCCCAGCACCTCTTTGTTTTTTATGATACTTTTCCAAGTGTGAGAAGCTCTTCTTCTGCTAGGCCAACTAGATATGGAATGATTCCTAAGGTATTTGGCCCTAAGAACTTTGCACTAAAGATCCTTAGATTTGTTAGCCAATTTCCATCCCAATTTAGAAATAAGAGGTGGGTTTTGTTCTCTAGATTTTCTTATGCCCAATCCACCATGTTTCTTATTGTTGCACACTTGATGCCAATTCACAAGATGGATTTTCCTTCTTCTTTCAGTACTGCCCCATAAGAAATTCCTGTTCAATTTGTCAATTTGGTCACACACACTCCTAGGGAGTTTTATTGTTTGCATAATATGGTTTAGAATAGCAGAGGTTATAGATTTGACTGGAGTAGTTCTACCAGCTAAGGACAAGGTCTTAGCTTTCCATCCTGAAAGTCTTTTGGACATTTTCTTAAAGGTGTCCTTTATAAGGTTTTTGTTGACTTTATAGTGGAGCATGGGTGTGCCTAGGTATTTACCCAAGTCATCAGTAAGAGATATGCCACATTTATAGCTAAGAGGAAGGGCTTCTCTTCTAATGAGGTTAGGGGAGACAAACATTTTGGATTTTTGGAAATTGATCTTTTGGCCAGACGTATCAGAAAATTCAAAAAGCACCTCCATTACACAATCACAATTGCTATTGTTGGTTTTAGCAAACAAGATGAGATCATCAGCGAAAAAGAGATGGGAAATGGGAGGGCTAACTTTAGAAACTTTGAGTCCCTTCCACTTATCACTTTCAGTTTGTATCTTGATCATGTTAGAGAGATTTTACATACAAAGGCCAAATAAATAAGGTGATAAAGGGGTCTCCTTATCTAAGACCTCTACCCATGTTTATGTTAGGGAAGGCTTCACCATTCCAAATAATAGAAGAGCTAACATTAGACACACAATTCATAATAAGAGTGATCCAGTCAGCATTGAGTTGAAGTTCTTTCAAGGTGTGGCTAATAAAGTCCCAAGAGATTCTATCATAGGCTTTTTCAAGATCAATCTTTAGAACCATACCCCTTGATTTTCCCTTCTTGTATCTAACAGTCTGAATAATTTCCTAAGTAATGATGATGTTGTCAATGGTAGTTCTGCCAGGTATGAAGCTACTCCGGTTAGGATTAATGAGGTCAGAGAGGAGAGGTCTAGGTCTATTAACAATGATCTTGGTAATGACCTTATAGGTTACATTATAGAGACTAATAGGTCTGAATTGTTTAATTGTCTCAGGGTTATCTAGTTTAGGAATGAGGACAATTTGAGTTTCATTGATCTCCTTAGGGATAATTTTGCTTTGAAAATAGTTCTTGATGAAATAGGAAATAGAAAGGCCAACAATGTTCCAATTCCTACGATAGAAAATAGCTTGGATACCATCTATCCCAGGTGCTTCGAGCTTTAATGTTTTTAATGGCATTCCAGATCTCGAGGTTGGTAATAGGGGTTAAAAGCCTATCATTGTCCTTGAAGGTAAATCTAGTTCTAGCAATGTTGGTCAAGTTCTCAAATAAGGTGGTTTCCTCATACTTGAACAGGTTGTTAAATTGCTTGGTGATATGGGTTTTAAGTTCATTGGTATTAGAAATCTAGTTACCCCTGTCATATCTAAGAACATTGATTTTTAACTTTCTTCTTTTATTGAGGGTAGAGATATGGAAGAATTCTGTGTTTTGATCACCCAAAGTAAGCCATTTGGACCTAGACTTCTGTAACCAGAGGATCTCTTCTTGAAAAAGAGTATTGTTATAATGTTTCACTAGGTCTTTTTCTAAAACATGCAGGTTGTGAGAAAAGCTATGCGGGCAAGAAGGGTTCATTTTCTTTTAAAAATGCATCCAAACACATCTTTATTCCAGATTTTAATGTTACAGGTAAAATCATCAATGGCACTTAAGAGGTCATTATCCCTATTAAGCCAAGACTTATGGACAACATCAATGAAATTGGGTTGACATAACCATGCGGCTTCAAATCTAAATGGCCTGTTATAGGGGTTAGAAGGATGCATACCTTGGGTGAGAATCACTAGAGAAGAGTGGTCTGAGTATGTTCGAGGTAGTGCTCTCATTGTGTCTTCAGGAAAGAATGTTCTCCATTTGCTGTTGCTCATTGCTCTGTCTAAGCATTCCACGGTGTTGGCTAGTCCTTGTCTATTGTTGGACTAAGTGAGTCAAGGCCCTACGCTTCCCAGATCAATGAGGTTGCAGTTATTGATTCTCTCATTGAATCTCTAACACTATGTTTGGGAGCCTAAGAGAGAAAAGAAAAGAAAGGATTACTTAAGTTATAAGAGAAAAGAAAAGAAAGAAATGATTGTGATTTCTCTCATTTTTGTTTGGATAAGGAAGAAATAAAAGAAAAGAAATGATTGTGATTTCTCTCATTCTTATTTGGTTAGATTTCATTAAGAGAAAAGAAAAAAAATTATTTTATGTTATATTACCAAAATAACCTTTTTATACTTTCAATCATTTTATTTCTTTTATTTTTATAGGGACAAAATTAGTATTATGAAAATAGTGGTTTCTTTTCTCTCCCAATCTCTCTACTTTTGGGAAGATTGAAAATGAGGGTTATAAGAAAATTAGTTTCTCTTAATTTCTTTCAATTTCTTCCTATTTCTCTCCGCTTAGGTTATCCAAACAAGTAAGAGAAATATATATCTCTCTATTTCTTTTCTTTTCTCTCCAAATCACTCAATGCAAACATAGCATAAGTTCTGTTGAAGTTAAAGTTGGAAGAGAAGCTTCTTCTTTCACTTTGATCAATGAAATCATTGAAGTCTCTAGCCACCAACCAAGGCTGGTTCATGTTGTCAGCTGTCTGTTCGAGTTCCTCCCAAAGAGTCTCTCTGGCTGCTAGATTTGGACTGGCATACACTGCTAATAAGATCCAATTTTCATAGTCTTCCTTGTGAACGGTAGCATGTATATATTGATTAGATACAATAGATGTTTGGATATTGACATGATACGTATCCCATATGAGCTAGATACTGCCCATTCTTGTTATTGAATCAACCATTGTAGAAGCTGAGAATCCCATATTGTTGAAGAAATTCCCCAGGGAGTTGAAAGTGACCTTTGTTTCATGAGGATTAGAATTTTTGGTTTGTGTGTCCTTATGAGTTTTCTCATACTGCACTTGAAAGTATTGTTTCCTGCTCCTCAGCAGTTCCAAATCATGATCTCCATAAAGTCTATTTATGGATAGTTTATGAGGGGTTCAAAGGCTAGACTCGACATGATGCTTCGAATTCTACGATGATCTTGGTCTATTGACCTCATGAATGCCGTCTAGAATGAGTGGATTGAAGGAACTAGTATGGTGCTCCATTCTGGTTCGATTCTCAGCCTTATTTGTTCAATCCACCAAACTATGTCCATACGGTGAATTACTTCAATCCGTGGTTCTAATAATAGACACAACGCTCTACCCTCTATCTTGTGTGTCAAGACTGTTGGTAGATTTGTGTCCTCTCTCTCCATGGTGGATTCCTGGGTCTGGGGGTTTACAAACTCTTGGGTCTCCATCTTCTGGTGGGGAGGTTTGGTTTATGGTAAAAGGGTTAGGTGGGTGTGGGTTGGTGTTAACATCTATAAACTCCTCCATGGGGATTTTTTGGGGAATCAATTTCTGCTAGCATGGGATTTGGGTTTGCAGTTTTGGGTCGAGCAGGCATCATGTCTAAATTAGTGATGTCCTTATCCTGACTGGTTCTAGTTGTTTGATGAGGAAAGGGTTTTGTTTTGGAGTGTAGCTCAGAAACTACAGAATTCATAGAATTTTCTACGCCCTTAGGTGGGTTTAAATTCTTTTGAGTGTGGTTGGTGGGCTTTTTGTAGGCTGGAGGTATCTCTGGCCCAAGTTATGGGGTTTTGTTAGAGTTAGAGCTCTCCTTTTCTTAGCCCAATTTGGTGGTTTTCTTACCCCCGGTGGGTTCCTCTTCCTAATGGCTAATGCTACCGAGTTCAGCAAATTTGTTGGTGTTTGGGCTGGTTTCATAGTATTGGGCTTTCTTGTGTGTAATTGGGCACCTGGTTTTTGTCTTTACAAGCATCCATGGCCCAAAAGCTTCATCTTCTTCCTGTATTCCAACTTTTTGGAGGTTATCATTATCTACTGGTTGTGCTATTTGGATGGTCCCTGTAACGACTAGTGGGTTTCCCGGCGGCAAGGGATTTGGCCTTTGAGTCAACTAGGACACTGGGTTCGTGGCCTTGAATCTATATATCTCCTTTTGGTGATCCACCCTGCCACAATGAAAACAAAAAGAGTGAATAGATTCTTATTCAATATTATAAATTTTCTTACCGAATACGAATCTGTGGCAGAGTGGTTTCCGTAGGTCCACTTCGATGCAAACCCTTGCAAAGCGTCCTCTTGTAGCCATGACTGTGGTGAGGTCAATCTTCAGTGGTTTCCCTAGTTGCTTCGCGATGGTATAGAGGACTTTTTCTTGAAAATACTCGATCGGAAGCTCTGGAAACCGAACCTAAATAGCAGTAGTGGTTTTGAAGGCTTCCGATGCCTTGAAGTCAGGCTCTCATTTTTGTATCATAAGATAATGGACCATGATTACCCAAGGCCCTCCTGAATAAACCATCGCACAGTCCTCTTGGGAAGAGAACTTGAATAAAAAATAATTGTTACCCAAATCAATGACATTGAATTTGTCTTGCAACCCCCAAAGTGTCTTAACTTTGGTACAGAGCATTTTGTAGCCTATACTCTTACCAAGCAATCTGACAATTAGTGCATTAGCCCATGGTTGTTTGATTTCTTGCAGTAGCTTTTTTGGAAGGGAGATTTTGGGTATACCATCGCCCCTCTATGATTGATTCCCATCTTGGATGTCTGTGTCTCCATCATCATCTTCCTCATCAATGGTAATGTTGCTTGTTAGGTCATCAAAATAGCAGTCTTTGCTTTTGGGTGCTGCCAGAGCTTCTTTGAAGGATTTAACCTTGGTCCCTTCAGCAGGAGTAGTCATTAGCTCAAAACATGTTGCTTGAGAAGGATCTGGGAGGATTTTCTGGGAAAAAACTTCCGTGGTGATTTCGATTTCCACTTCCTCCATTGATTCCTTGCTTTTAATCTTCTTGGTGCTATGGATCAGATGATCCTCTTTTTCTTGGGATTTTCTGTTAGGATCTATCTCCACTGTTTATGTTGTGCTCATTATTTGCTAGGTCTTTTTCTCTCTCTAGAATTGTAGGTTTGTTTTCACGTGATCAAGTTAAGCTATCATTTTGTTCACAAAAAAATAAAACTAAAAATAAAAAAAATAAACTATCATTTTGTCCTTGGTATATGTTGAAAAACAATGGTTTTTTTGGTGACTTTAATATGAAATTAAAGTGGGTCTCAATCGTCGAATTTGAGATGGGTTTAAGTGAGTCCAAGTGGGTCTAGATTCTTTGCAATGAGATTTTTATATCACAAGAATGACAAAAAGTCATTGAGATTTGAATGAAAAATTGTCACATAAAATTGGCCTCATGAATGAGGTATTGGGGAAGATGTGTAACCACTTATCCTACATTAATTATAGAGGAAAATATTAATGGGTATTTAATCCCTAATTTTACCTAAGGGTGTGAGCCTTTGGGGTCATTTGAATTTTTTTGAAGGAATGGAGTTATGGATGCTTCAAGAATGGGCTTGGGCAAAGACTATGATCCAAGTTGGTTATGCAAAAAGTGCCGTGCACGTGCATTGGCCACCCGCCCAGACCAGGCCAGGTTCGTGGAACTTGGGCTTGAGCCTTACGGCTTGCTGGACTAGATATGGTGGGCTTGGGCCAGGTTGATGGCCCACCCATCTTATTCTTTTTCTGATTTGGCCAAATGCCTGGAGACTCCTCCTTTCTCCCCTTTATGTATAAATAGAGATCACTCTCTCTTCGGTCTCTCCTCAAAATTTTCCTTGCCCTCTTGTTATTGTGTTAGTCTACCAAAAAATATTCTTCTAGCATGAAAAAGTGTTGCTTGTGTTTTTGTTCACTGGTGCTACTCAGAAAGTGCTTTTGCTATAGTGGTCACACACTGTCGTATCTTGAAAGACAAACGCTGATTGGTGAGGTGGTGAAATATGATTTTAATAAATCTAAATATGTTTAATTTTATTTAAACACCGATTTACAACAATCTTAAAGCAAATTTTTATTTGTGTTTCTAAAGAAATTAAAACAAACAAATTCTTTTTGCAAACTAATTGGATTATTATTATTATTATTATTTTTTGAGAAAATTTTAGTTCATCAATTTACTTGTTCGTTAAAATAATATTAGAACAAGTTTTTTGTTTTGTTTTAGTTTGCACGTCTTTTGGTTTTTTAGTTTTATTTGTTATAACTCTTCATAATTAAAATCAATTGAATTATTGGGAGTTAATATTTTGGTATAACACTTGGGAATTAAAATTAATTTAATTACTTAGAGTTATTATTTTATTCTTTTAGTTATTTGTTTAGTAACTTGTCTAATATTTTATTCTTTAATTAATTTATTTTGCTATTACATAGATGGCTAGAAGTTGAGAATTGTTAGTTTAATTGCATAAGACTCTTACAATTCTAAATTATTTGTTTGGGCCTTATTTTGTTTTTGTATTTAAGTTTCTCTACAAGTTTACCTAAGCGAAAGAATAAAGGAAAATTAAGAACAAAATAAAACTAAATCAATTGGGATATAATTTGGACTACTAACCATTTTTGAACAGAAATACCTAAGGGTGAAAAGGAATTCTTGGATTTTGAATCCTTATTGGATTGGTTGTGCTTACATTTGTTTTGAAGCAATTTCATTGCTTGTAGTTTGGTAGCAAGTTTTATTGGTTTTAATTGTTTGTAAGTTTTGTAGCTATTTTAAAACTATTTGTAAGTTTTGATAGCAATTTTTATTTGCATGTAATTCTGGTAACAATTTTTAATTGCTTGTAATTTGTTTTGGGACTTGAGCTTTTATTAACCTGGTTCTCCCTTGAAAACTTAGTTCTAAAATTGTTTCTCATTGACAATGAATCGACAATGTTTTGGAAGTATTGTTTAAGGTTAATTGGGTTTTAAGTGAGACCATTGTGACCCCTCCAATCTTTCTAGAAACTTTCTTGACTTTGTTTGATTTTTGAAGTTAGTGGTAAATGTTAATTTTGAATTAATATTCAATGTTTTGGGATTTTCTAGTGTTAATTTGTTTTTCGAAAAAAAAAAAATAGTTGAAATTCTGTTGTCTTTTTCAGAAATGACAACTGTTACCGATGTTACTGCAACTAGTCTCGGAGTAGTGAATGTTGATGCGAATCCGAATCACGTATCAACTGGAATGCGAACCCCTGTTGTTAACTCTGTTGTTAACCCTACTGTGACTTCTGTTTTGAAGGGACCACTCAATCATCAAGAGTGCCTGAAGAAGTTCACCGTCGTAAATTTCAAGAGCTGGTAGCAGAAGATGTTGTTTTACTTAATAACTCTTAACCTTGTGAGGTTTTTGAGTGAGGATTCACCAGCCATAGAGGACAATGAGTAAGATAAACAGAAGCTCTTGGCTCTAGATGCTTGGAATCAATTAGACTTCCTTTGCCGAAACTATGTTTTGAACGGTTTGACAAATACACTTTTCAATGTGTATTATGTTAAAAATTTGGCAAAGGAGTTGTGGGATTCCTTGGACAACAAATACAAAACCAAGGGATCTAAGGCAATGAAATTTGTTGTTGGCCGGTTTTTTTATTTTAAAATGATGGACTCAAAAACTGTCATTAGTTAAGTCCAAGGCATCCAAGTAATTCTGCACGAAATTCATGCTAAGGGAATGCTCTTGAGTGAATCATTCCAGGAAACTACAATGATTGAGAAGCTTCCAAATTGCTGGACGAAATTCAAAAAATACTTGAAACACAAGCAAAAGGATATGACAATCAAAAAACTCATTGTCAGGCTCCGTATTGAAAAGGATAACAAGAAGAAAAGGGAAGTACCCTCACTGTTAAGGCCGATGTAGCTGAGCATTGCCAATCTTCAGGGGTAAATAAAAAGCAAATAGTGAACAAAGACTTGAAGTTGGGGCCTAGAAGTGGTGCTACAATGAGGCCGGTCTACAAACAGCAAGAACGTACTTATAGGTTTTTTGGTAAGTGCTTCAATTGTGGAATTGATGGACATAGGGCTACTAACTGCCGCAAGTCGAAGAAGCAATTCAAGAATAAGGCTCGTGCTCACATGGAAAAAATGAAGGGTTTTTCCCAATATGTAGATGATATGCATCTGTGGGATCTAATCCGAGAGAATGGTGGGTGGACACTGGGGCTACTTGCCACATCTGTACAGAGAAGAGGATGTTTACAAGCTTTAGGCTGATTACAAACAACGAAAAGTTGTTCATGGAAAATTTTTGCAACCTGATCATCGAGGAAAAGGGCAAGCTAGTCCTGAAGATGACTTCAGGAAAGGAGCTGACACATAATGATATCATGTTTGTCCCAAACATTCACAAAAATCTTGTCTCGGGGTCCCTCTTAAGTAAGCATGGTTTCCACACAATTTTTGAATCCAATAAAGTCATGTTGACCAAGAATGGAGTATATGTGGGAAAAGATTATTTGTCAGGTAGTATGTTCAAGTTAAATGTAACGACAATTACCCCAAAGATTAATGAGAATGCTTTATATTCTACTTATTTGCTTGAGTCTTCTAATTTATGGCATAGTAAATTAGGTCATGTAAATTTTGACTCTTTGTGTAGATTAATCAAGTTAGATCACATATCATCTTTCAAGAATCACAAGTGTGAAACTTGTGTGGAAGCAAAAATGACTAGGACTTCGTTTCATCCCATTGAAAGTAGTTCTGAGCCATTGGATTTAGTGTATAGTGATGTGTGTGACTAAAGTTCATATAAATCTAAGTTGGCAATAAGTGTTTTATTACTTGTGTCGATGATTGCACTAAATATTGTTATGTGTATTTGCTTAAGAGTAAAGATGAGGCTATTGATTAATTTGTTCTTTATCGGAATGAAGTTAAGAATCAATTGAGATGGAACATTAAGGCCTTGTTTGGTTTGTTTTTTAGAAAAAATTTTGGGAAAAATTCTCTACAAACAAAGTTTCAAGAGTAATCAAACCAAACAAATTTTTCCAAAAAAAATCTCAAAATTTTGTTTGGTTACCTACTTTCCAAAATCACTTTCTCTCTCATACACATCAAATCAATCACTTTTTTTAAAACTCTCTCTCCCAAAACAATTTTCCAAAACCATTTCTAAAAAAAGGCAAACCAAACAAGTTTTCATACTTTTTATCTCAAAAACTACTCTACAAACACAAACTAAACACACCATAAGGCTTTGACAAGTGATCATTGTGGTGAGTATGAATCATCGTTTATTGAGACTTGTGCTCACAATTGGATTATCTACCAAACCACAACACCTTACTCCCCTTAGTCAAATGGCATTGTTGAGCAGAAGAATAGAATGTTGAAGGAAATGATGAATACAATGTTGATTAGTTCTGGATTGCCACAGAATATGTGAAAGCAATACTCTCTGCAAATTATATTCTGAAAAAAAAAATCCTTGGAAAAAGGTAGACAAGACCTCGTATGAATTATGGAAATGCCACAAGCCTTCATATAATTTGTTATGAATATGGGGGTACCTTGCAAAGGTGGCATTGCCTATAACCAAGCGGGTTAGGATAGGCCCGAAATCCATGGATTGCATATTCATTGGTTATGTACAGAATAGTAGTGCATATAGGTTTTTTGTCCACAAATATGATATTTTAGATATACACATGAATACCATCATGGAGTCAAGGACTGTGTCTTTCTTTGAAGATGTATTTCCTTGTCGAACCCAATTTGGGGATTCGAGTTCTGTGAAGGAAACAGATAAAGTTGCTAGTGATAGTGATTATGTGGAGGAATTAGATCAGCCAAGAAGGAGTACAAGGGCTAGAACTTCTAAGTCCTTTGGTCCAAACTTCTTAATTTATATGTTGGAGAAAAAACCTTTGACTTTCCACGAAGCTATGACTTCGCCATAAAATCCTTTGTGGAAAGAAGCTATCAAAAATGAGATTAACTCTATCTTATAGAACCATGCCTGGGAGTTGGTTGATCTACCCCCAAGTAGTAGGCCTTTGGGTTATAAGTGGATCTTTAGAAGAAAGATGAAAGTTGATGGGTTAATTAATAAAGCAATGCTAGTTATCAAATGGTACATGTAGCAAGAAGGCCTGGATGATTTTTATACGTATTCACCTGTGACGAGGATAACATCTATTCACATGGAGATTGCAATAACAACTTTGTATGGTCTAGAGATACATCAAACGGATGTAAAGACAACTTTCTTGAATGGAGATTTGAATGAACAAAATCTAAATGAAGCAACCCAAGGGGTTTTCAATTCCAAGGCAAGGTGAGAAAGTCTATAAGCTTGTCAAATCATTGTATGGTTTGAAGCATGCTCCTAAGTAATGGCATGAGAAGTTTGACAACACTATGTTGTCAAGTGAGTTTATAATCAATGAGAGTGACATTTGTGAATATGTCAAAAACACTAACAAAGATTATGTCATTTTGTGTTGATATGTTGATGGCATGCTTATTGTTAGTAGTAATGATGAAATGATTAGAACTACCAAGTTGTTAAACTCTAAGTTTAACATTGTTAGTCATAGCATGAATAACATGAATTTTGATGATTATTGAATTTATGTTTTGATTTATTTTGAAGAGTGGATTATAATTGGAAACTGATTATTTGATTTAATCATTATAAATCTATCTTCACTTTGTATTAATTATGTTATTTGGAGGTTAAAATGAAGATTAAATAGGTATAGAAGAAGGCAATAGAAAGTAGCAACAAGTAGCAGCTGGAGCAGCAAAGCAATGAGGTCGATCCACCCCTAGGTGGTCAACCGGCCAGTCGAACCGCCGAATGTCCGGAGGGACTACCGGTTGGGGAAGTCTTGCCCAGTTTGCTCCAGTTTTACAGAGGACATCTAGGGAAACATCTGGGTCGACATCCGGGCGGACGACCACCTAGTGTAAATGATGACTCTAGACATCCAGGTGGACGACCATTGTATGTAATATTCTCTGCAACAGACAGATACTGAAAGGAGAAAAAGAAAAGATTTTCCATCATTTCACCTATCTTCCAACGGGCAAAACTCACATGCGCTAGAGACAAAGGCTAACATTGATTTATAAATATTATCTCTGTCATCACCAATGGGAAGAAAAGGAATGGGCTTTGTCAGAAGAACAAAACACTCACCTCTGTTATATACACGTTATATATAGAGCTCTAAGAGGTGAAGTGTAAAGAATAGAAGAGAATAGAGACAACGAGCCAAACATTTTCACATCCTTCATCAATCACATATTCTCTATTCTCTAAGTTCCTGAAGTATTCTTCATTTGAGTTTATCATCTGTCTTCACTAAATTATTCACTGAGCCTTAGCCTTAAGCTTTTAGTAAAACATACACTGAGCCTAAGCCTTATGTCTATTTGCCTTTGAGAGGTTTTATAGAAAAATCTAAGAGTTAACATTTTATATCTACCTATGAGAGGTTATTCTTGTAGCTTTCTTTGAAAGCAAAAACACTCATCTTGTAAAAGGTCACTAGAACTCCTGTAAAGCTAGAAAATATGTGAAGGATTGCTCTATGTGTGAAATTACTAGCACCCCTGTGAAGATAAAAAATCTGTGGAGAATTGCTTAATGTATATGAGGTTACTAGCACCCCTATGAAGCTAGAAGCATAGTGAAAAATCTCAAGTGAAGTTTGAAGAGTGGAAGTAGGCTTGGTTAAAGCCGAACCACTATAAATCTTGTTTGCATTCTTTTCCCTCATCTCTTTAATTTGCTTTTACTATAATATTCATCTAATATTATTGTGATAATTATATGCTATACCCAATATACTAATTGTTGAGTTTTTATTGGGTAATGGTTAGTTTTAATTTGTAGAAACCCTATTCATCCCTCTCTTGGGTTGCCTTTTGGGTAACAGACATGAAGGATATTGGTGTTGCAGATGTAATTCTGGGTATTAAGATTACTAGAACATTTGGTGGTATTATACTGTCTCAGTGTCATTATGTAGATAAGATGCTTGAGAAGTTTAGTGAATTAGATACAAATATGTCAATGACACCTGTAAACTTGAGTCTACATTTGGCCAAGAATAATGGTGAGAGTATCTCTCAACTAGAATATTCTCAGATCATTTGGAGTTTAATGTATCTGATGAGTTGCACAGTGCCAAATATAGCGTACTTGGTTAGCACATTTAGTAGATACATGAGTAATCCTAATGCTACTCCTTTGAAGGGCATTGTGCGAATGTTAAGATATTTACGTTACACTTGGGTTATAAGCTGCATTACACCAACTATCCAGTGGTTCTGGAAGGTTATAGTGACGCGAATTGGATATCTGATATAAAGGACTCGAAATCCACTAATAGATAAGTGTTCACCTTAGAAGGGGTAGCCTTGTCTTGGAAATCTCCTGAGCAGACGTATATATCGAGATCAATGATGGAATTTGAGTGTATTTCTTTAGACAAAGCAACAAAAGAAGCTAAATGGCACTGCAATTTCATTGAAGATATTTTATGTTGGTCGTAACCTGTGCTAGTTATCTGTATTCGTTGTGATAGCCAATCAGCTATTGGACAGGCACAGAGTAATATGTATAATCGAAAGTGCAGAAATATCCGGCGTAGACATAATTCCATACGACAGTTACTCTCTAGTGGAGTTGTCTTAATAGACTATGCAAAGTCTAAAGGCAATATTGCGGATCCATTAACCAAAGGGTTAAATTGAAAGTTAGTAGATAAGCTGTCAAAAGAAATGGGGTTAAGGCCTTTAGTGAATAGTGTTACAGGAATGGAGAACCTAACCTAGTTAACTGGAGATCTCAATAACTAAGTTCAAAGGGACAACCTAATTGCATTTAACGAATGTGTCACTAAGGAGGGAAATCCTCCTACTTATTCTTATTTATAGTGATACCCTATAGGTGGAAGATTAAGCTAATGCTTTTAATGACCTATATGCATTGAGTAATCAAGCATGGTATAGTGAGATACTTTAAGGGAGGTCACCTATGTTAGTGCAAAGTGGGACCGCTTCTTTACGAATTTGTTAATCATGTGATTTAATTTTGATGATGTCTAAAATATTATGGGATATATTGTAATTTTTTAATATACATATTTTTAGACATAAAATATTATCTATTAAAATATATGGTTGTAGACACCCCATTTTTGACCGACCTTAAGACTTAGACGTCATCTGTTGAGCGCTCGATGATAGTGCATGTTGTGCTCGTTTCGAAGTTTCAGAGTTTTGGCTGAGAGCCTTGCCTCCGTGCCTCTGAACTCTTTGTGCTTCAGCTCGGTTTGCGGACCAAGCCTTGTTTTCCTTACCTGAGGGAGGGAGAGGTTTTGTAGACCATCTCTTTGTGGTCGTAGACCACTTTTTGCGGTCGTAGACCACTTTTCCCGTTTGGAGACTAGTTTCCGGCTTTCGGAGCCTTCGGCCGCGCGCCTTGTCTCGGGACCACTTAACATTCTTCGTTTGGTGTGGTTTTTGAACCACACCTTGTTTCCTTGGCCTAGAGGGCCACTGTGGTTTGGGAGACCACTTTTGTGGTCGTAAACCACTTTTGGTGCTTGTCAACTAGTTTTCGAGGCTCCCGGCTGCGCGCTTTTCCTCCCGAACTTTCGTCTTGCATCCGTTTTGGTTTGTTTTTAGTACAAGCCTTGTTTTCCTTGTTTGGAAGGTGGTACAAGGGTGGGAGACTAGTATTTCTCCTAGGACACCACTTTTCTTCCCACTAGCCAGTTTTCTGATCTGACAATTGGTCTCCTGGGTCTTTGGGCCACCTTTTCTAGTAGGCCACCCCACTCCTGGCTTGTTTTTAGTGTGCTGATCATCTCCCACCATGGCCGACTAGTTGTCTTCATGGGAGACCACTTAAAGTGGTCGACCGACCACTTGAAGTAGCTGGCCGACCACTTCAAGTGGTCGGCTGCTTTTTGGCATCTTTTTGGAGATATTTTCCTCCAGCTGGCACAACTGGAGGGCACTGAAGCTATCCTCCATACGTGTATGGAGGGATTGCCTTGAACCTTAGCTTCCTCAAGAAGCTTTGCTTTTGGTTCTCTATAAGAGAGAACCATCTCCTCTCTCCTCTAGGTTCAGAAATTAGAGGTGGGAGTGATACATATAGCTTTGTATCTATATCTCCTTATTTGATCTTATTTTGTCCATAAAAGTGTCATTTTGTCTCACTTTAACACACAAACACACACTCAAACACCGTCCTTTTGCTACTGAGGTGCTTAGGAGCTGGTTTTCATGTTCTTGGGTTGGTTTGAGCTTGAAAAATCTGCTGGAGTTGCAGTTATAAAGGTGGTCATCAATGGTGAGTCTTTAACCCTTAAATCCCCCATTCTTGCTTAAGCTTTTGGACCCTCTTTCATGCTGTTTTAAGCTTAACTTCCTACTGCAAAAAGTTCTTTTTTTGTGTGCTTTAGATCTTTGTTTAAGGTTACTTTTGTGTTTGGGGTTGTTTACCCCCTCTTAGGCCTTGTTTGACCTTTTGTGCCTTCTTTGTGAGCCTTTGGGACCACCTTGTTTTGGCCTTCTCACCACTGAAACTTAGAGGAATTTCAGTGGTGGGAAAGGTATTTTCAGGTCCGAAATGGGAGAGGGTCATCCCCTCTCCTTGTGTCTACAATACTTGTCTTGAAAGCCTCATGTGTGAGCATGTTTGTTAAGTTTATGTTGGCCATATCTTAGCTTGTATTTGTGGTTATTTTGCTGTGGCATGCAACTATTTTTGCTTGGTTTTGTCACTCCATGCATGCCTAATACACTTGTAGTGTAAATCACACAAACTAGTCTTGTATGCTTCATGAAGTAACATGTCATTCTAGCTTGTTTTCTTTCCATTTCAGCATGTTTTTGGTGATGTCTTGCCATGTCATACCTCTGTTAGAGTTTGGTTTGGTTAGCCTTTGCATGCTCCTTGCACTTGTAGTGCATTTCCATGAAATAGCCTAACATGCATCATGCTTTAACATGTCATTCTAGCATACTTTTGGCTTAACTTCATGAAGCTTTTGTCCATGTTTTAACATGATTTAGCTCTAATTTTGGTTGTTTTGGCCATGCATGCCATGCTTTGTATAGCTATAATGCATTCTAGCTTGTTAGCTTTGTGTATCAAGTCCACTAGCATGCTTTACTTGGACTATTTGAATGATTTGGCATCATTTATTGTGTGATTTCAGTCCATGTTTCATGGCCATACACTTGCATTTATCACTCATTCAATGTGTTGGAGGGTTACCCCCTTTATGCCTTAACATGAGTCATTGTGTATGCCTTCATGCCTTAGCTTGCGAGCCATCATTCCAGTGCTTTTTTGGGGTTATTTTGCCATGATATAACTCTAATTTTTGTTAGTTAAGTCATCCCATGCTTGGTCTTAATAGTGTATTGTAATCTACCTTATTTGCCTTGCATTCATCATGTCTTATGCTCCTCATGCTAGCATGTTTTGGCTTCCTTCCATGCATGTTTTAGACTCATTTTGACATGTTCTAGGACTATTTTGGGTTTCCTTAGCCATATGCTTCATGTTTTGCATAGCTATAGTACAAGTGCTCTTGCTTGCCTCAAGCTTTGAGCATCATAACATGCTTCATTTGTGTTGTGTACCTGATTTGACATCACTTAACATGACATTTTAGAGCATTTAGGACTGCCATGTTCCCACTTCTTTCATGCTTTGAATGCCTTTGAGTATTGTGCATTATTGCCTTCTTGTAGCCGAACTTGTATGCTTGCATGCCTAGGTACTTGGGCTCTCATCTCAACATGTTTTGGTCTTTGTTAAGACCTACTTGAGCTTTGTCCATGGTTGGTTCATGCCTTTGTGCCATGTATTGCATGCCTCTTTTGTAATCCTCTTTACTAGCTTTAATGCTTTAAGGACCCTAGCATGCTTTACTTGCATTGTTTGCATGATTTGGCATCACTTCTTACTTAATTTCAGTGCACTTAGTGTTGCTACACTTCCACTTTTGTCACTCTTTGAGCACTCTTGAGAGTTGTGCTCTTAGGCCTCTTTGATAGGCCATTGCATTGTGCATGCTTATATGTGCTTTATGTGCCTTAATTTTATTACCAATGGCCACTGATTTGGGCATGACTGAGGTCTACCCCTTTTGGTTTAAGTCCATTTAGCATGTTCACTTGCACGTTGCTTGCATGCTTATCTTACTTCGCATTGTGTATGCTATGTAGTCCTTTGCATTGTGCATGCCAAGTTGTTCCTTACATTGAGTATGCATGTCCCTAACATTGCTAAGTTTCCCTTGTTGCATTGCATTGTGCATGCATGCATTACATTGTGCTTAGAATCTTATGTAGTTCATAGCATTGAGTATGCCATGTTCATCGCATTGTGTATGCCTTATACTTTGCATTGTGTATACTTAGGTTACATCGCATGGTGTATGCTACGTTGTCATTTAGCATTGTGTATGCTAGTTGTTGTTCTTAGCATAGTGCATTGTGCATGCCATTAGCCTTGTTAGGTTGTTCATCTTGCATCACATGTTTGCATGCTTAAGTCATATTGCATATTTGCATGCTTGTGTTGCATTGCATTTTTGCATACTCCATGTTACATAGCATTATGCATGCCATGCTTTGTGTTGCATTGTGTTTGGAATAGGTGTTAGTCCAAACACGGGAAAAGAGGGACGTTTCATACTTGAAGTGATGAAACGTGCCTTAATTCCCGGTCGCCGATGTTCTTGATCATACATGATAGAGTTCTAGGCCTTATGTGTTTACTTGTGCATTCATTTTATATTGAATTGTGCAACTTCGTCTCTCTGCCATCATGCATTGAAATGTGCGATTGGTGGCCCGATGATCGAGAACCGCACTCCCTTGAGTTCATGACATGATAGGGAGGGTGGTTGTGCACACATACCTTGCAAATACATTGCCATGCCCTTTCTTGCTCTCTGTTGCAGCAAACTGGAATTCAGCAGCAACAACTGGTTGGCCAGCCAGAAAAACTAGTTGGCCGACCACTTTTTCTAGCTTTCAACAAAGATAGGTAGTCGGCCATGGCTGCAGACACCAACAACTGGTTGGTCACCCTTCTACAGGTTCCCAAGATGTGTTAGAAGCTATCTGGAGCTTGGTGCAAGGTTATGAGGACAATTGAAAACAGAGGCAAATCGGGGCATCGCATTGGATTTCCGAACGAGGTGACCGGGCATGCATCCAGTCTTCTCCCTCTGAGAACCTCCTGTTTTATTGCTTTCCTTAGCTGCAATGTGTAGACGCGCCCCGCGTGAGGGCCTCCGTGCTACAGTTCGGACTCATTTTGTCACAGTTCTTAATCTGAACCAAAGAGTCCAAATCTGGCAAATCGTTTTGAGAAAACAGATTTTTATAAAGAAGTGCCAAACATGGACTGCTTTGCCAGATACAGAGTCGCCACCTAAATATTTTATTTTGGGGAATTTAGGGAACCCTGACTTGTTTGCCTAAGGCTACGTGTCTGTCATCACCAAAGTTGCCTCGGCTCGGGAACTTGGGTACGATTGGGGAAGGTCAGCTATGAGCACCCCCTCTCGCCCGATCTGAAGATCGACCTCTACTAACCACGATATCTTGTTTTGAAAACATTATGAGCTTTTATTCCAGTTAATTAGCTAATCTTACTATGTGATGTGCACAACACAAAAGTATAGACTAGATCACCTAATTTGGAATGAAGCATTGCATATCCGTTTGTTTGGAAAATGGTTTGAGATTTGCTACTCGCAAGTAGGCTAAAACACAGATTTCAATGAGTTGTTCCAACTCAAACAATCCAACCTTCACCCACAGGCATTCAGGTAGTTATATCACATATGCAATTAGCCTCATGGTAAGCATGCTATTATGGCAACACTCACATGCATGCAAGATGCTAAAGCATAAACACTTACTGAGTACTCCAAGCCAAAATAGAAACCAGATAGTAATCAAATGTATGATCCTAGTTCATGTTAAGATGGCTAATGCAACACATGCGAGATGTAACTATAATAGGCTCGGCTATCCTAATATGGCATATGATGATGCTACAGCTATCACGTATTCAATTTAGGATTGAAAAACAAATGCAGTTAGTATGATGCGCCAAGCCCGGTGCATGCAAAACAAATGAATGCATGCAAACATGCTGTCATAAGTATGCTAATTGAAACATACCCTAAACTAACCATCGAAAGCTAGTAAATAAAAGGAAAGAAAGACGTGCGGTTGGAAGACATACACACACTCACGCACACTTATTACACAATTGCCCTCGCTTAGAGGGTCCGAATAAATATTACAAAACAAATAAATAATTAACTCTTCTAACTAATTAAATATTACATATCTTCTATTTAATTAACAAATTAAACGCAGAAAGAGAATGGCCGCAGCCCCGCCTTGGAATGCGAGGATGATGCATGCTCGACTCGCCTCGCTCGAAACCCGTGCCATGCCATCAAGGTTGCCTCTAATCGCCTACTCCTCTGAAAATTCTGAAAGTCCCCAGACCCATTTTGAATCACCCTCTAAATGCTCTGGGGTGTCACCGGCCACAATTCAATTTCATCGGCCAAAAGTTATACCACTGGCTGGTAATTGATCACCGGTCGGCACTGTATATGGCCGGCCGGCCATTTTTTCCTGCAGAAACCTGTTTTTGACAGCAATAGAGGGCAGACAGTGTATGGCAAGGAAATTCAAAGCAATGTATGCATGGCCACTCTCCCAATCATGCTATGGACTCATGGGAGTGTGGCCCTCGACCCTTGGGCCATCAATTGTGCATTTCGATGCATGATGGCCTAAGAGGCCAAGTTGCAAATCAATGTAAATGCATGCAAACTAAACAAATGAGTGCCAACAACCTATCATGCTGAGATCAAAGGCATTAGCGACTGAGGATTGAGGCGTGTTCCGTCACTTTGAGTACGAACACACCTCACCCCTTTATGCTTGGTTTGACACCCCAAACCAAGCAAAATGCTATGCAAGTTTGCAATGTACCTCACATATGTGATATGAAACTAAGTAAGCAAGGCATGCCAAATGCAATGCAACCTAATATGCAAATGTGCAATGCGCTAATCATACAAGAGGCAATGCAATGCAATCTAATATGTAATGCAAACATGGTATAATGCAAGCATGTAATTAGAGACAATATGTCAAACATGTAGTTATGCACCAAAGAGGGACTTAAACTGAAGTGAGAGGCCTCAGCCATGCCCCAAAACAGTGGCCAAAGGTGGTGCAAAAGGGGCCAAAATGTCAAATAAACAAGCATGCCAATTGGTCCAAGGTTCAAAGCTAGTCAAGATGCTTGAGCTAAGGCCATGTCAAACAAGCCCCGCAAGGCCAAGATGACTGAAAACAGTCTAGGGGCAGACCAAAATATGACTAGGACATGCATGAAACATGGTCAAATCATGCCAGGAAATGGGTCCAAAACAAAAGGCATGCAAAGCCACCAAGTGAAGCATTACTCTACACCTACCCCAACCACTCATGGCATGGACTAAGCAACCAAAAACAGAGTTTCAACATGCAAAATGAGCCCCCAAAACCCACTGATATGGCAGCCCCAAAGACTTAAACACTTAAACATGCACAATGCTCATTTCAAGGCACAACAAAACAACTCTTCAAGACATGAAAGGGATGATAAATGAAATCATACAAGCATGGGTTATGGACTGAAATAGCATGGGAAATGACTTCAAATCACTAAAACCACCCAACTCAAGCATGCTCATGACTCACACTCTCAAGGCTCGCAAGCCAAAATGCAAAGAGGCTATACCAAACATGGCGAATATGGTCAAAACAGCACCCAACAGACCTCAAGCATGGTAAGACATGGCTAGGAACTTCACAAAGTTAGGCCAAAACATGAGAGCATGGTAGGCTACATGCATGATGCATTTCTAGGCCAAAGAGAGGAATACAAAGCAAGTATATTAAGCATGAAAGGGGCCATTAATCCGACCAAAAATAGAGGCATAATGTGACCCAACAACACCTAAAAACCTTTGAAATGAAGCCAAGAACAACTAATCATGCATGCTACTCTTAAGGGCCAAAAATGCAAACAAAAGAGAGACCAAGGGAGAGGGGTGTCCCTCCCCTATGCAAGACTCCAAAACTCCTTCTTCACCGCTGAAAATCCACTAGATTTCAGTGGTGAGAAGGTCAACACACAACAGTAACCAAAGCTTAACAAAGAGAGCATCAAAAGGGCTAAACAAGGCCTAAGAGGGGGAGGTTAACCCCCAACACCAAAAAAACCTTAATGAAGTATCTTGAGCATGCAAATATAAGACTTTTTTCAGTTATACACAAAGTCTAAAATAGTAAGCAAGATAGGTTAAAGACTAGTGCAAGATTGGGGAATATAAAGCAAAAGTGTTAGCCTTGAAGAACCCTTGAAGAACAGTAAGTGCAGCCCCCTTCTTCTGATCAAAACCAGTCCAAAACCTTAAGAACAAACCCTCAATGCCTCCCAAAGTCGAAGTATGGTGTAGTAGTGTGTGTCTTAGTGCAAAACTAAGAAGAAATCACCCTTTTGGCCCTAAAACACACACATAATGAAGAGAGAGAGGGAGATATCGAGAGAGAAAGTGTATATCAGATATATATATATATATATGTATCTTGCTCTGGTTTTGCTGAACCCACCCAAAGGAGGAGGAGGGGACTCTTATATAGGCAAGGCAATGGCTCCAAGCTTCTTAGAGAAGCTAATATAAAAGGGTCAAGGGGGTCAAGCTTCCAAGGGAAGTTAACCCAAAGTGTGCAAGCTTCTTGAGGAAGCTAAGACAAAGGGTCAAGCTTCCTCAAGAAGCTAGACCAAAAGAGGTCAAGCTTCCATGAGAAGCTTGAGTAAAAGGGTGCAAAGGTTCAAAACAGCCACACCCGTGCATGGGGGGCAGGGTCCGTGCATTCCAGCTGGCACAGCTGGCATGCATTATGCCTAAAAAAGGCAAAAAGGTGGTATCGGCCATAAAAGGAGGCCATCAGCCAAACAGATGGCCGGCCGACCACACAAGATGCCGACCGGCCAATAGTATATCTCACCAATGGCCGGTAGAAAGAACACACGGCCGGTGGCCTCAAGCCAGGGCCGGTGGGTGTCAGGGGTGGCTAACAAGCTACTCTCTACCCTCAGAAGCAAAAACACAAGTGTTTGGTGCAAAATCAAACACAAAACAGTCGAGTTGAGAGATCTTGAGGCAAGACGCGTAGCCGAGACCTCTGGTAACTCAAAACGAACATGAACATGGGTGATCACCGAGTGTTCAAGCGGTGACGTCCAAGTCTTGAGGACGGTCAAAAATGGGGTGTCTACACCATGCTTAGATAGCTAGCTTATGCTTTGGTTTGTACCTTTAATAGTTAATGCGTTTAGCTATTTCAATTTGTTTTGTAATAATTAGTTAACTAGGATTAGTTAATTAGTTTGTTGTGTAATAATTAGTTTAATTAGCTTAGATTAGCTAGTTAGCTTCTTATTCGGACTCTCCATTGAGAGGGCCAACTATTGTAATAAGCGTGCGTATGTGTGATGCATGTCTTCCAATCCCCATTTCTTTCTCCATTTTACTTAACCGCTTACGATTGTTAGTTTTAGGGCATGTTTCATTTAGCATACCTTATGCTCACATGCGTGCATCCATTCATCTGTCTTGCATGCACCAGGCTCGGCGCATCATACTAACTGCATTGTATTTCAATTCCAATTTGAATACATGTTATCAAGCTGCATTTCACATGCCATCTTAGAATAGCCGAGCCTATTTTAATTGCATTCTTACATGTGTTGCATTAGCCATCTTAACATGAACTAGGATCATGCATGATTTCTAACTAGTTCTTTGTTTTGGCTCGGAGTACGCTGTGAGTGTTTACGCTTTAGCATACTGCATGTGTGTTATTGATTGCCATGAAAGCATACTTGCCATGAGGCTAACTGCTTATTTGATATAACTACCTGAATGCCTGTGGGTGAAGGTTGGATTGCTTGAATTGGAACAATTCATCAAGTCCCTGTTTTAGCCTACTTGCGAGTAGCAAACTTCAAACCATTTTCAAACAAATGGATATGTAATGTTTTGTTCTAACTTAGGCGATCTAGTCTATACTTGTATGCTGTGCGCATCACATAGTAATTCTAGGTTTAATGACCGGAATAAGAACACGTGTTTTCAAAAACAAAATATCATGCTTAGTACAGGCCGATCTTTGATCGAGCGAGCGGGGGTGCTCATTGCATGACCTTCCCCTCTCGTACCCAAGTTCCCGAGCCGATGCAACTTTGGTGATGACGGACACGTGGCCTTAGGCATGAGTCAAGGTTTCCTAAATTCCCCCAAAATAAAATATTTAGGTAGCGACTCTGTATCTGGCAAAGCAGTCCATGTTTGGCACTTCTTTACAAAAATCAATTTTCCAAAATGATTTGCCAGATTTGGACTCTTTGGTGATTTATCGGTCTTACATCGCACATTGTAAGATTAGATTCAGAACCGTGACATTGAGTCCAAACTGTAGTAGCTTAGAACAAAACGAGATTTCGCGCCCTCGCGTGCGCGGATATTGGAGAGTTCCCGGGAGCACGTCTACAATGGTGTATGATATATTTGTTATAAATATTATTTAAATAGATGATACTATGCATGTTTGAATTTCGTGAATGTTGCTATGCTTAAATAGTAAAATTTACTATTTATGCTTTAAAAAAGCCGATTGGTATTCATCTGACAAATTTGATATTAATTCGTTGTATTCTTTTGACAAATGTGATATTGGTGAGTTATTTTCTTTTGACAAAATTTGATTTACTCACATGGAATGGTTTGTTATTTTTATTAGAGTGTATCTAAAATCTCTTCAATAGCTACAAAAATTATAAAAGTGGTATATATTTTCAGATCTGATATATTTAAAAAGATTTTATTATGCATACAAATATTTTAATAGAACAATCACTGTGTAATTAAATATTTTAATAGAAAAGTTACTATGCAGTCACTATGAACCATTGATTTTACAAAAATTATTTTAAGAAAATCAGCTAATACAATTTATCAAAAGTGACATTTAGACAATTTTTCAAACTCTTCGTAAGCGTGTTCTCTGCATGAATCCGGGCTACAATCTGAAGCGATACCAAAGTCAGAGGAGGAGCGTGCCTCTCCAATGGATATATTTTTAGTTATATATAGAAATAGTTTGGTCGGAGAAAAACATAAGTGAAAAAGAAGAAAAATTGTGATATTGAAATACTATCAAATATTGTATTGGGCTTCATTGAGTTGTATTTTCTGTGAGAAAATTTGTTGAGAATTTGAGCAAAATTGTAAAAGGGTTTTCACACCCTTCTTATTATTCTTGTAAAATAGAGAGTTTTTGTGAGTGATTTTTCAGGATAAAATCACTTGGGTTAGGTGTGACTAGGCACCGGATTCTAAACTGGTCGGAGTGATCGAGATTGGTCACTTGTTGTAAAGGTTCACTAGCACCCATGAAGCTAGTGGTGTATTACTATTTGAAGAATAGTGGAGAAATTCCCGATGAGGATACTTAGGGAGTGGACGTAAGTCCGGAGTGTCGAACCACTATAAATCACTATGTTTGATTTTCTTTCCCTATCTTTTTTATTGCTCTATTTTTTATTTGTTAAAATTTGAATATTTTAATTATTATATTTAATATTGTGAAATCATTTTTGATAACCCAATTCACCCTCGTCTTGGATTGCCTACCTGGGATAACAGAATTGACAAGACTAAATTCTTTAAAACCACTCACTGAACCAGGCAAGTGTTTAAGGCCAAAAATAAACACAACAGTGAGATCATAACATTTGTTGGAGTAACACTTGTGTGAGGTAAGTTGCCTCGGTTTACACAAACAGTAGAACAGTTCAAAGATATCACGCTTATTGATCAGCTAGTAAATTCGATAAGCTTTTACTTGGAAAGGTTCAAGGCCAAAAGCTACCTTATTTGATGCAGGGTTATTCTGTGCTCTCTCTCTCTCTCTCTCTCCGAGTCTTTGTTGTTAAACAATGTCCGTTTTTCTTTATTCAGTCAATTTTTATTCATGTAGGGAATTGTTGAAAAATAATAGTTTTTTGGTGACTTTAATGCAAAATTAACGTGGGTCCCAACCGCCAGTTGAGGTGGATCCAAGTGTGTCTAGATTCTTTGCAATGAAATCTTTATATCACAAAAAGGAATTACCAAAAACCATTAAGATTTGAATGAGAAATTGTCTCATAAAATTGGCCTCATGAATGAAGTATTGGAGAAGGTGTGTAACTACCAATCCCACATTGATTATAAAACATTAATGGGTACTTAAATCCCTAGTTTCACCTAAGGGTGTGAACCCTTTGGGACATCCAAATTTTCGAATGAAGGGAGTCATGGATGCTTCTAGGATAGGCTTGGGCCAAAACTATGGTCCAAGTTGGTTATGTAGAAAGTGCCACACGCATGCGCGTGCGCCGTCCACCTACCTGAAATAGGCCAGGTCCGTTGAACTTGAAACTTAGGCTTCAGGCTTGAGGTGCTAGATATGGTATGGGCTTGGGCCAGGTTGGTGGCCCACCCATCATATTCTTTTTCTGACTAGGTCAGATGGTGGTAGCTACAGAAATGCTTGTAACTTCTATACTAATGGTGGGTTTAAACCATCAGTTTTGTAGAATTGAATTCTGCATTGGTTGCTTAGCCTTCATGGCTGGAAGCTCCTCCTTTCTCCCCCTTGTATATAGATAGAGACCACCCTCTCTTGGATTTCTCCCTAGAATTTTTCTTGCCATCTTGTTATTGTGTCTGTCTACTAGGAAATATTCTTCTAGTGTGAGAGAGTGCTGCATATGTTCTTGTTCGCCAGTGCTACTCAGAAGGTGCTCCTATCGTAACGGTAATACCCCGTCGTATCTTGGGAGACAAACATTAATGTTCTTCCATCACCCATTGGTGAGGTAGCAAAATTTGTTTTAAGAAAACTGTGTAATACACAGGTTTCGGTTTGCTTTCCTTATTATATTTCTTTCCAGTATTTTATTTGCTTTATGTTTAATTATGTTCTTCATGTAACTTGTAATTTCCAGTTTTAGTAGTTCACTTATTTTTTGTTTTGTAATCTAAAATCTGATTTTAATAAATTTGAATATGTTTAATTTCATTTAAGTAATGATTTACAACAGTATATACTATAGTGAACAAATTGTCTGTTAATGGACTATATCTACTATCATTTAACATTTCATTTTATTGTCTTGTAAATAAAAAGACAAATTACAAATATATACCTTCTAATTTATTTAAAATATGAATTGTCTTTTATGATTTCAAAAATTACAATATCTTATATTAAATTTTTTCATTTGCAAGAGTCAATAGAAAAAATAAAATTCTTAAGTACTTTCTTACATAAAATAAAATTATCAAAACTATTAATTAAAATATATTAGTAATTCACCCTAACTAAAATAAGTCCATCTAGTTAGAAAATAAGAATAAAGGAAGAGAGAGAATTGTTTCTCCGCCATTGTTTGGTTCTCAATTAAACAATTATTCTATGAAAAAAGAACTACTAACTAACTAACGGGGCATGGGAAAACCTTTACTAACGAAAAAACAAAATCAGAATGCTAAGATGTTTTTTTCGAAATGTCCAGAGAAAGTAGTCAGAGCTTCTCTTTCTAGGATATTTTCGACAATGCTTTGGCATCCAACGACCTCCTTTACACTTTTAAAGTACAGATCTACACTTCTATAGTATTGATATGCACTTCTAGAGTGTAGATTTGGGATTTTATGTCTGGAATAGGGGAATAGGTGTAGACACCCCATTTTTGACCATCCTAAAGACTTGGACGCCATCGATTGAGTGCTCGATGATTACGCATGTTTGCGCTCGTTTAGAGCCCCAGGGTTTTCGGCTGCACGCCTTGCCCCTAAGTCTCTGAACTTTCTTGGTTTTGTGCTTGTTTTAAAGCTAACCCTTGGTCCCTCCCTTTTGCCTAGGGAGAGAAACAGTGGTGTAGACCACTCTTCTCCCCTGTCGACCAGTTTTCTCCCTTGTCAGCCACTTTAGGTGGTCAGTTGACTAGGGTTGGTGGTCGGTCGACCACCTAAGGTGGTCTGTAGCATACCACCACCTTTCCCTCTCTTGGGAGACCCCATTTTTTCCCTGTCGACTAGTTTTTGTCCCTGTCGACCACCTTGGGTGGTCGGCCGACAGTGGGGTGGTGGTCGACCCTCAGAATCGTTGATCGCCTTTTTCACTTCTGCAGATATTTTTGGTGCCAGCTGTTAGGCACAGAATGCATCCTCCCTACACGTGTAGGGAGGGATTCATATAAAAGGGGAGCTCTCTCCCCCTTCCAAAAGTTTTAGAATTTTGAGGAGCAATTTTCCCCTCTCTCTCTCTCTCTTCTCTTTTAGTGCTAGAAAGTGAGCTTTCTTCACACTTTTGCAAGGAGACTCCTAACCAAACACCACCATCATTGGGCTGAGGTGCTTGGGGTCTTGAGTGGGCTTCAAAAAGTTGGTTTTTGGCTCAAGAAGGTGCTGTTGTTGCTGTGCTTCAAAGGTAATCCCATTTCCCCTTTTAAAGCTTTGTTTTGGTTACTCTCTTAGCCACCTTTGCATGCTATTTTAGGCTTATCTTTCAACTACGAAAACCTTTGTTTTAAAGTGTTTAAAATGGTTGTTTAAGGCGTAGTTTGAGTTAGGGGTGGTTTACCCCCATTGGTGGCTTGTTTTTCCTTGCTTCTTGCTATCTTCTAAAGCTTTTGGGACCATCTCTTTTTGGCCTTCTTACCACTGAAACTCAGAGGAATTTCAGTGGTAGAAAGATGGTTTTGAGGTCCCAAATAGGTGGGGGTGGTCCCCCTTCCTCTTCTCTTGTTTGCATGTGTTGATGGCCCATCAAAAAAGCATGTGTTTCTACTTCTTAGTGGCTTTGTTTAGGCTCATTTTTGTGACTTTTTAGACCTTCCATAACTCTTTTTTTGGGTTTCTTGGTCACCTCTTGCATGCTTATTGCACTTGTAGTATAATCCTACTTGTAGCCTTGCAAAGTAGCATGTCTTTGTGCCTTGAATTTGCTTAGTTCAAGCATGTTTTTAGCCATTATTTGCCATGTCATAAATCTGTTTTGGGTTGGTTTGGTTGCCTCTTGCATGCTCCTTGCACATGTAGTGCAATTTTGCCCACTAGCCTAGTGTATTTGGTGTTTTAGCCTATTGATCTAACATGTGTATGCTCTACTCCAGCACTTTTTTGGCTATTTTTTAGCATGCTTTAGGTCTGATTTGAGTGGTTTCGGTCATGCATGCTTGGCTTTGCATAGCTATAGTGTATTTGGCTTTGCTAGCCTTGCACTTTGGGACCTCTAGCATGTCATATTTGAGCTTTTTGCATGGCATAGAATCATTTGGCATGTTATTTCAGACCACATACCTCTGCCATATTCTTGCATTTATCACTCTTTCAATGCTTTTGGAGAATTGTGCCTTATACCTTGATCATGAGTTAATTTGTATGCATGCTTGTCTAAGCTCTTGAGCTACCATCTCAGCATGTTTTTGGTCTTATTTTGCCATGTTACAACTCTGATTTTGGTTGGTGGAGTCACCTCTTGCTTGGTTTTGGTACTTGTAGTGTAATCCCGTTCATTGGCCTTGCATGCTTAGTGTTTTGGCTTACCATGCTAGCTTGTTTTGGCTACACTCCATCATGTTTCTAGCATTGTTTTGACCTGCCTTAGGACTGTTTTGAGTCATCTTGGTCCTTTGGGGCTTGCTTGATATGGCTATGGTGCAAGTGCCTTAGCTAGTCTTGAGTTTTGAGCACCATAGCATGCTATACTTGTGATGGTTACGTGTCTTGGCACCATTTAACATGTTATTTCAGAGCATACACATGTGTCATGTTCTCATTTCTTTCACTCCTTGAGAGCTTTTGAGAGTTGTTCTTTTGTGCCTTATTTGTGAGCTACCAAAGGAGCATGATTTTCTACTCTTTTGAGCCTTAGTTTGAGCATGTTTTTGCTACTGATTTGCCATGTTGTAGCTCTATTTTGGGGCTGGTTTGGTCGTTTAAGCTTGATATTGCATGCCTTTTGTGTTATACTCTTTGCTAGCTTTAATGTTCTTGGCTCTTAGCATGCATTGCATGAGTTGTTAGAATGTTTTAGCATCATTTAGCATGCCATTTTAGTGATGGAGTATGTGCCGTTGCATCCCACTAATTCACTCTTTCAAAACTAGAGGACTCTCACTTTTGGACTTAACCGATTAAGGGACTAATTGGTAATCTAAAATGTGTAAACAAATTGAATCAAGTAAAACATGGCCAAGATAACATGTTGAGTTGTATTGCATGTGTTTGGATCGGACGTTAATCCAAACACGAGAAATGTGGGACGTTTCATACTCATAGTGATGAAACGTGTCACATTTCTCGGTCGCCGATGCCCTTGATTGTGCATGATAGGGTGGAGGCCTTTCGAGTCTTATGTGTGCATTCATTGAGTTTTGCGCAAGCTTGATCCTTTGGCCACCATGCATTGAAGATGCTCGGTTGGCGGCTCGAGACTCAAATGCCATACTCCTTTGAGCTTGAGATATGATAAGGAGTGTGGAAGTGCATACATTTCCTTGCAAATACACTGTCTTGCCTCTGTCTGTGCTCTGTTGCAGCAACAGGAGGAATTTCAGCCCTCAAGGTGCTCTTGAGATCAGAAAGGAGCAATATGGAAATCGACGTACTTTTCAAAGGTCCAAAAGAGTGCAAACAGAGGCGTCTTGAGGCAAGGCGGTGGATTTCCGGGAGAACGCAACCGAGTATGCATATCTCCGTTGCCCGCGAGGCCATTTTTCGCTTTTGTTAGCCAGTTGTAGTTAATTACCTGTGCTGTAATTAATTTAGCTTAGTGCTTTGTAGTATTCTAATTAGCTTAGATTAGCTAGTTATTCAATTTGGTTTGTAATAATTAATTAGCTAGAATAGTTAGTTAATTAGTTTGTTTGTAATAGTTAGCTTAATTAGCATAGCTAGTTAGCTTTCATTTTATTCGGACCCTCCGTCGAGAGGGCAAATGTTGTAATAAGTGTGCGTGTGTGTGTGAATGTCTTCCAACCCCACGTATTTCTCCCTTTATTTACCAGCTTTTGATGGTTAGTTTTAGGGCATGTTTCAATTAGCATACTTATGCTTTGCATGCGTGCATCATTCATTTGTATTGCATGCACCGAGTTCGGCGCATCATTCAAACTGCATTGCATTTCAATACACTTTCCTGAATACGTGTTTCAAAGCATGTTATCAAGTGTTGCATTCATATGCCATTCTAGATAGCCGAGCCTATTTTAGTTGCATTTTTGCATGTGTTGCATTAGGCATCTTAACATAGCTAGGATCATGCATGATTACTAACTAGCTTTTGTTTTGGCTTGGAGTACACTATAAGTGTTTATGCTTTAGCATCCTTGCATGGGTGTAAGTCTTGCCATGACCGCATGCTTGCCATGAGGCTATTTGCTTACTTGATAAACTGCATGAATGCCTGTGGATGAAGGCTTCATTGCTTGAATTGGAACAATTCATCAAGATATGTGTTTTAAGCCCACTTGAAGTAGCAAAATCATGTTGTTTTAAGCCCACTTAAGGGTGGCAAGTCCGCGCTTTAGCCTACTTGCGAGTAGTAATTCCAAACCATTTTCGAAAAACAAGCATGAGATGTTTTGTTCCAAATTAAGTGATTTTGTAACGCCCCCAAAATAATAACAGAAAACCCATCTATTCATACATACATTGCTACAAGGGATAAACATCTTTACATGTTAATCAACAGAATTAAACGCCCCATGGGCTTACATCTTTCCAAGCTAACACTTGGTTACAAACAGAAGAGTACTAACTCAAATACATGAAAAGCCCTTGGCTTGAAATTACATGTAATTAAAACAAAATACAGTCAAAATCCCAGTCATCTGCCTGTCTCTAGCCTCTCAAGCGATATCCTTGGAGGTGGCGTGCTCCCTGTACCTGAAAATGGTGTCCCATATAGGGTGAGCCACAGCCCAGTAGAAATACTAAACCAACTATGATCAATGCCTAAAATATTAGCAATCAACAGATGGTCTACACTTATACATTCTGAGACAACACTTACGTTCTTTTACCATTTCAAGATAACCCAACTTATGTACCAATTCACTTTCCATTTCTTATTCAACAAGAGTTTGAAAACCTGGCTCAGTATCCTGGCCAAAACCTTTTCGCGTTATATCACTAACACATAAACCACTTTCATTCTTTACTTATGACACACATGTTGGTGTTGTATCAACTTAACATAGAAACAATTTCTGTACTTCACAATTGATAACGATATACATTTTAGTGCTATATCAAACCAATCCATACACTTCCGTACTTCCCAAAACAATAATGATATACATTTTAGTGCTATATCATATCAACAAACAACACTCCAACACATCTCCATGGAAGAGCATATGAGCTATTTCCAATATTTCTCCATGGACAAGCATATAAGCTACATCCAATATTTTCCATGGACAAGCATATGAGCTACATCCAATATTTTTCCATGGACTAGCATATGAGCTACATCCAATATTTTTCCATGGACTAGCATATGAGCTACATCCAATATTTTTCCATGGACAAGCATATGAGCTACATCCAATATTTTTCAATGGCCTAGAGGTACATCCCCCATCTTCCCCTAGCCACCAGATTAACCGGTTTAGAGGTACATCCCCCATCTTCCCCTAAACCGTGGAGTACATCCCCTATCTCCTCCCATACACAAACACAAACAATGCATATAAACACATAACCACATACGCATTCAATCAATACATAAAGTTAATGTATTCGATCACTCGTCATACTCTATGACATTTCCACTCGAGTAGGTTTAGTTTGCCTAATCAGCATGCATTGTCTACAACAATCAACACTATCCTCCACCGGTAGCCAAAGCAGTTATTTCTAAACAAGAAATAAATGCACAAATGGATAATATAACCATATTTCAATCAAGTGAGTAATACATGATTCAACTACACCCTTTAACCCCGTACATTCTCAATTTCCACATATTCAATCCATTTCCTCATTTCCATTAATTAATTATATACATTAATTAATTAAACCAATTAGGGCAAATTACCATAATTCACAAAACAACCCTAAGGTTCCCTTTTCATTTACAATCCGTCATTTACTCCCTTTTCTATGCCAAACATGCATACAGGCTTATTTCTAAACAAAACCCCAACTTTTGTAAAATTGCACAAAAGGCCCAAAGTTTCTCAAAAATTACGCAACAACCCCCAACATATCCAAATGCTAAAATTTAAAGACAAAGACCATAAGAAGGAGTAGGATATCCCTACCTCGAAATTCGAGCCCAAACGGAGATGAAGACCAAAACCCAAAGTGCTCCAAATCCCAACTTTTTCAGATTAAAACGAAGATCTCACCACCCTCTATCTTATTAACAAAGGACTTAGGTTAGATCCACACTAAAGAGAGATGAAATCCTAGAGAGAATATATGTTTAGAGAGAGAGAGGGAGTCGGCTGCTAAGGTTCCAAAATGAAAGAAGAAGAAAAAGTGAAGTTCTCCCACGCCCTCTTGATATACACCGAGGCTCGCTCGGCGAAGACCCGTCGCCGGCGACCGGAACCTGAAAACACCCAACACCGCCTCAAGCTCCTCGCCGAGCCAAGAAATCCTCGCTCGAGCCAACCACCGACCCAGAAGCTCGCTCGAGCGAAGAAAAGCTCGCTCGAGCCAGCAATGCAAGCCTTCAGGTTGCAACTGCAACTAGACGCACGCTCGAGCGACGGACAGCTCGCTCGAGCGAAGAAACAAAGCTCTCAGGTCTGACTTAGACGCAGTCGCTCGCTCGAGCGACGCCACCCTGGCTCGACCCACCAGACACAAGAAACCACACTCGCTCGAGCGACCAAATCCTCGCTCGAGCGAAGGAGCAAAATTCTGGGCACCAACACTTAGCTCCAAACACAACCAAGCCAAAACGAACCCGCCCAACACGTCCTATAACCCAAATACAAAGTCTAAAAGGACGCAACCAAGGTTCAAACAACCTCTAACACCCAAGAACATAAGTCCGAATCACTGTACACCAAGGGGTAAACCCGGGATCGCTATAACCTCCCCCCCTTAAAGAATTTCGTCCCCGAAATTAAGGTAACGCCAACACGAAGGCCAACTGACTACCAACCCCTCAATACAAAGAAATCAATCCCCCAACTGAAGTTCTATTCGTCCCTCACACTAGGAAAGGACTAAACGAGGACACATGCCCCAACAGAAGACAACACCCCGGCATACGAAACTTCAACAAAACCCAATCTCTTCCGAGATAAACCACCAAAACAACCGACTAGCTCTCGAAGCTAAGTCACTACTCAACAACTCAACAACCACAATACTGAATGGAACAATTAACATATCGGTTTGTCTGAGCACATAAAAATTTCTCTGGTTCAAAAAGCATTTTCAGAAAAATAACCAAACTTTGAAATTTATAAAAAAATTTTGAAATCTAGTTTTTGCACTTCCCATGCGAATTTCCAGAGTTTTGTAAACATTTTTCAAAAACATGATGCTGCTCGCAACCCAATCATTTTCATCTGATTTAGCCAATCAGACCCACTATTTGGTTACCCGTCCTATTCAAGAGACAAATCACATATATATATATATATATATGCCACCACATCTATAACATGCATTTCTACCACACATTTAACATATACGATGCTAAATCCAACTACATTCTCATGGTATAACCCACAGTATGACCATAAACCACAATACCTATAATATGCACACCACATTAAAGATATAATATATACGCAAATGCCCATAATGGCTCCAGAGATTCCTCTCCCACCCCAGTGGCTTCGCTACCCCACTGTGTTTCACAACACCTCAACAAATGGAAAGGTCTAATCACATAGACCCAAGACCAACAACAATAGTAATGCACATACTATCACTACAGCGTTCTGAAACGTCCCCTACACCACGACTGCTAACCATATGCTAACCGGTGTCCAACACTTGACACTCCAAGCAAGTCATAATAAGGCCAATTCACGGAATGACGCGATATTCCCAACAATACATTCACAGAGAGAGACTCCCCTAACATCCCAACGGATAATAGCACACACCCTCGTGCCTCGCCACGCCAACCACGTAACATCCCAACGGATAATAGCACACACCCTCGTGCCTCGCCACGCACAAATAGAAACCAAACAAACCGAACTGATTCTGACTGAGTGTCTCAATCACTCTTCACAACCTTACCGCCTCACTTGTGTTACCACTATCTGACCTGGACGACGGACACCTATGTCCAACTCCTTTCTAGATTTATCCACCCAAACACAACATATCGACCACTCATCATCATGCATCACACCGTGCAAAGCTCCCTCATTTAGAGGTCTCACCCTCCACCTCGAGAGTACAACCCTGACACCCAATCTCCGTGCCAAACCACTAGCCAATGCTATCGCCCGACAACCACCATGGACTAACCCAGCCTTAACATACGCCGCCAACTCGGCTTTCACTATTCACCATTCTAACCTCTCGGAGGAGTACAAGTCCTCACCCCCCCCTTCGTCATTAAGACATACCTGGGTCTGCCAATCTCACACCACTGTGACTCTATCCACGGGTCACACCTCAACTACGGGTTATACACCCAATCAATCCTTCTAACAATACCTCCTGACTTGGTCAAAACTAAGGTACAAATCTATCACCCTTGATTCACATAAAGAACTTAGGAAACTCTTATTTCCCACTGCCCAACACATAGCACCAGCTACTCACCACATACCACTCCTAGCATAACGGCTACCATTGAATCTGAGGACTAACATCCCTCACTCAAAACAACCATACTAGTGTACCTACAATCTCGGTAATGTTAACCGCCACGAAGGTACCGATCCAACCTCGACAAAATCATAAATGGGTTACACACTTGGCAAGTGAAATGACTCTCGCCCCACCGATTGCCTTGACTAACACACACACCCTCGGTGGTTCACAACTTTTGAAAACATGGCTCCTTAGCCCTACTTTGCCCAAATCAGGTTTCCTGCAAGGAAATGTATTAACTACCCACCCTTTCGGTCTCACCCCAACTCGTTACATTAATAACACTCTAGAGCTAATACACGTTCACATGCATCCAGTCCAGGGAAATCAACAAACAGAGCATACATACATATAGTTAAACAAATAGTTCAAGTGTTTCAACATTCCCAACCACTTGGGTTATACAACAAACCTCCAAAGATTACTAAACGATAAACCACGGATTACAAAACGGATCAGTCAAAACAGAACCAATCCCTCGGTATTACCACCACTATCGTCCCTCGCTGGACCGACAAAATTGGTCATCTCCAAACACAAGATAACCTACGAGTTTACAGGCCACGGACAGTACTACCAACGTGCCCCCTCCGCCACACCGAGAACAACTATCAACCTCCCTAACCGAACTTGAAACTCGACTCTCCCGAGGCCCTGGACCGCGCTAGTCCTCAAAACGACATCGCCCCATGCCTAGTCGAAGAAACCGAGGCGACTAGGGCATAAGGTCCCTAAAGAAGCCCCCGCCGAGTACAAAACGTCGAAGATGGCCCTGCCACACACCCAACAAGTAAACGGCTCCCTGCACGAGCACGATTCAAGTCTGGTGACGAAGGCTCCAACAATTGCCTCCCATCAACTTTCGGTCGGCGAAACCCTACCGATTAGACAATCTGATGGTACAACTACTAGTTGGATCGCTAACCTTGCCCCCTCCTCTGTGGGCAAATCCGAAACCTTGTGGCCCATGAGACCACATCTGAAACAAATAACACTCCTCTGCTCGCTGTTCTCGAACCCAAATCCACATCCTTGGAAGAGTAGTTCTAGCCCATCCTTCCCGCCGCAGTTCAACCCCTCTGCCTCTTCAAAGGCCTACCAACACCTCGAGTCACCGGAGTCGCGGAAATGGCTTCCTCCCCACTCTGCCCCCTTGCTAACACCGACTTTCTACATGAGCAGCCGCCCCAACAAGCACACTATAACTCCTATGCCAGGACCCCGCAATCCTCACCCGGATATCATCACACAACTTACTCTCAAACTCCGCACAACGCAACTCTTCCGTCTCAACCAACTCTGGAGCAAACCTTGACAGGTTAGCAAACCATCTCTCAAACTGCGCCAAAGGTGTAGTACCTTGGCGTAACACCACAAATTGTTTCCGCAGTTCTTCCCGAGCGGAAGGAGGGAAATCACAACTGCCTCGCCTAGGCATCCTAGTAAAAGATAACAAAGGTATTAGCACATTCATAAATGCGCCGAAACTAAACATTCGCGTCCTAATGCATGGACAAATGTAATTCACTCCACGTAAGCACATAAACATATAAGCACTTACGAATTTCATTTCCGGATAATGATAGTCCCAAGGAGTTACCAGAGTTCCAGTTAGAAACGGCATTGATCAGGTGCCTTTCCAACAGACTCGAAACCCAAGGATCCAATCAATATCCTAGAAACCAAATCCCATACCCAAATAGCCACATAAAGATGTTATCAGACAGGCACATAACATTACATCTAAGTCTCTAACAAGCGAGACAAACCCATTGTGATCCTAATCACTTCCCACGCACCCAAAGTATTCAAACCCGCAGACGCCTCGATACCAAGTTGTAACGCCCCAAAATAATAACAGAAAACCCATCTATTCATACATACATTGCTACAAGGATAAACATCTTTACATGTTAACCAACAGAATTATACGCCCCATGGGCTTACATCTTTCCAAGCTAACACTTGGTTACAAACAGAAGAGTACTAACTCAAATACATGAGAAGCCCCTGGCTTGAAATTACATGTAATTAAAACAAAATACAAAAATCCGGTCATCACTGTCTCTAGCCTCTCAGCGATATCCTTGGAGGTGGCGTGCTCCTGCACGAAAATGGTGTCCCATATAGGGTGAGCCACAGCCCAGTAGAAATACTAAACCAACTATCACTAATGCCTAAAATATTAGCAATCAACAGATGGCCTATACTGACAGAATCTCAGACAAGACTTACGTTCTTTTATCATTTGAAGATAACCCAACTTATGTACCAATTCACTTTCCATTTCTTATTCAACAAGAGTTTGAAAACCCGCTCAAGATCTGCCAAAACCTTTTCGCGTTATATCACTAACACATAAACCACTTTCATTCTTTACTTATGACACACATGTTGGTGTTGTATCAACTTAACATAGAAACAATTTCTGTACTTCACAATTGATAACGATATACATTTTAGTGCTATATCAAACCAATCCATACACTTCCGTACTTCCCAAAACAATAATGATATACATTTTAGTGCTATATCATATCAACAAACAACACTCCAACACATCTCCATGGAAGAGCATATGAGCTATTTCCAATATTTCTCCATGGACAAGCATATAAGCTACATCCAATATTTTCCATGGACAAGCATATGAGCTACATCCAATATTTTTCCATGGACTAGCATATGAGCTACATCCAATATTTTTCCATGGACAAGCATATGAGCTACATCCAATATTTTTCCATGGACTAGCATATGAGCTACATCCAATATTTTTCCATGGACAAGCATATGAGCTACATCCAATATTTTTCAATGGCCTAGAGGTACATCCCCCATCTTCCCCTAGCCACCAGATTAACCGGTTTAGAGGTACATCCCCCATCTTCCCCTAAACCGTGGAGTACATCCCCTATCTCCTCCCATACACAAACACAAACAATGCATATAAACACATAACCACATACGCATTCAATCAATACATAAAGTTAATGTATTCGATCACTCGTCATACTCTATGACATTTCCACTCGAGTAGGTTTAGTTTGCCTAATCAGCATGCATTGTCTACAACAATCAACACTACCCTCCACCGGTAGCCAAAGCAGTTATTTCTAAGCAAGAAATAAATGCACAAATGGATAATATAACCATATTTCAATCAAGTGAGTAATACATGATTCAACTACACCCTTTAACCCCGTACATTCTCAATTTCCACATATTCAATCCATTTCCTCATTTCCATTAATTAATTATATACATTAATTAATTAAACCAATTAGGGCAAATTACCATAATTCACAAAACAACCCTAAGGTTCCCTTTTCATTTACAATCCGTCATTTACTCCCTTTTCTATGCCAAACATGCATACAGGCTTATTTCTAAACAAAACCCCAACTTTTGTAAAATTGCACAAAAGGCCCAAAGTTTCTCAAAAATTACGCAACAACCCCCAACATATCCAAATGCTAAAATTTAAAGACAAAGACCATAAGAAGGAGTAGGATATCCCTACCTCGAAATTCGAGCCCAAACGGAGATGAAGACCAAAACCCAAAGTGCTCCAAATCCCAACTTTTTCAGATTAAAACGAAGATCTCACCACCCTCTATCTTATTAACAAAGGACTTAGGTTAGATCCACACTAAAGAGAGATGAAATCCTAGAGAGAATATATGTTTAGAGAGAGAGGGAGTCGGCTGCTAAGGTTCCAAAATGAAAGAAGAAGAAAAAGTGAAGTTCTCCCCCGGCCGCCTAATCTTGATATACACCGTGCTCGCCGAAGGAAGACCCGTCCGCTCGGCGACTGCACACGTAAAAACACCCAACACCGCCTCAAAGCTCCTCGCCGAGCTAAGAAATCCTCGCTCGAGCCAACCACCGACCAGGCTCGCTCGGCGAAGAAAAGCTTCGCTCGAGCCAAGAATGCAAGCCTTCAGTTGCAATCGCAACTAGACGACGCCGGCGACGGATACCGCTCGGCGAAGAAACAAAGCTCAGTTCGAGTAGACTTAGCGATGCTCGCTCGAGCGACGCCACCCTGGCTCGACCCACCAGACACAAGAAACCACACTCCCTCGAGCGACCAAATCTCGCTTCGGCGAAGGAGCAAAATTCTGGGCACCAACACTTAGCTCCAAACACAACCAAGCCAAAACGAACCCGCCCAACACGTCCTATAACCCAAATACAAAGTCTAAAAGGACGCAACCAAGGTTCAAACAACCTCTAACACCCAAGAACATAAGTCCGAATCACTGTACACCAAGGGGTAAACCCGGGATCGCTATAGATTTAGTCTATATTTATATGCTGTGCGCATCACATACTAAGGTTAGCTAATAAACCGGAATAAGAATACATGTGCTTTCAAAATAACATATCATGATTAGTAGAGACCGATTCTTTGATCGGGGCGAGCGGGGGTGCTCATTTCATAACCTTTCCCCTTCGTACCCAAGTTCCCGAGTCGAGGCAACTTTGATGATGACGGACACGTGGCCTTTGTCACGAGTCAGGGTTTCCTAAATTTTCCAAAAATAAAATATTTAGGTGGCGATTCTGAAATCTATCAAAGCAGTCCATGTTTGGCGCTTTTTGATTAAAATCGATTTTTCAAAACGATTTGCCGGATTTGGACTCTTTGGTAATTTATCAGTCTTACATTGCACTTTGTGAGATTAGATTCAGAACCGTGACAAGAGTCCGAACTATAGTAGCTAGAACCCAATTTGCACCCTCGCACAAGTAAAGAGTTTGAGGCGGTCTACAATAGGGCTTTTGAGTGTTTTTCCCCTGATTTCAACATAGATTTTTGAATTTTCAACACCTACAATGGTTCCCTCTTCTTTCAAGTATCCTTCTACACCATTATAGATGTTCTTCCTATTTAACTCTTACTTCTGGCTGTGTCCTAAGTATGGCAACGGCAGTGGCGAAGTTGGGCAGCGACGACGAGGATGACGTCAATGCTGACAATCGGTGATTTGATGTAGATCTTACTTGGTTTAATACGAACCTAACTTTCCAAATTACATTTATGAGAAGATCGGTAGTTTTTTCTAGATCATAACTAATTTTTTTGACGAATTTGTTCTTTTTGTTGTTTTGTTATTTGTTTGGCCCGGCCCTTTAAGGTATTTTTATTTTTCTTTGTTGTATGTTATTTGCTTTATTTTAATATAACTACTTTTCTTGCTCTAAAAAAAATTTAAAAATTAAAAAATAAATAATAAAAGGTTGTTTTTTTGGTCAATTAAGACATGAAGAAAATTAATTTTGTACAATTATAGTCAAAAAATGGTATAAATTCAATAGTGAGTTTTCATGATTAAAAAATAAATTTGTTTGCACACTTTCAAGCTTTATGAAATGGAAAAGTTTGTAAATCCATCCAAAATTTTCGGGGTGGGTAGTTGTGTGGTGAAAATTAAATTTGTGTAGTATGGGATCTATATGTAGAATAAATCTAAATGCAAGATGATAATTCTAAATAATTTTTAGGTAGTTAAGTCCGAATTTATAATATTATTATTATTATGAAATACTTAATAGAATAATATGATAACTACAACTCTACAATTGTGTGAGTAAGAATTTATGATACCATCTTTAAATAAATAAATAAATAATTTATAAAATTTTCCGTTGTTTAAGGTACAAAATCTTTAAGAAACACACACACACACAAATATATAAAACAAAATAAAATTCAAACAACTTGATATCTCTCTCTCCATGTGAGATCATTCTCTACTTCTTGGTAGCATCTTGGGTTAATCCCATTTCTTTGTGAGAGTTCTCTCTTTGCTTGAGATTGATTAGGGCTAATTCTTGTGCTCTTTAGCAGTTTCCAAGGTGTGCGGATTCCGTGGTTTCTTCGTGGTTTGTCCATTTTGTGTCGACTTGTTTCGATTTAGAGTTGTTTCTCTATTCGGAGAAGGATAACTTTGAGTCGCCGGAGGGGACAGACGAATGTGAGGATGTTTCGGAGTTGTGTGTGGTTGGGAAGCCCAAAGATTCTGAATAAACTAGTTGTATATGCTTGGAGCTTGGAAAACTAGGGCAGGTGTGTCTATATCGCCTGATAATGCGTTTCTCTTTCAGTTTGCTGAGGTTGAGGATTGTCAGAAGGTTTTAGCAAAGGCCCCTTTGTCAGTTACGGGTAATCTTCTGGTCCTCCAATCTCTCTAGAGTGAGAAAGCTACTACAAAGATGGACTTTCGGTGGAGCCCATTATGGGTTCAATTCCATGAATTACCAAGACACAATCCAAACTATTTTGTGACTGAACCCTTGGACATTCCTTGTTCTGCCTTGGAGGCCCAGCGCAGACAGCCTAACTGTAAGGCCCCGGTGTCCCACATCGGGAATGGAGGGGGAGTTCCTGGGCTATAAAAGTAAAGACCGGAACCCTTATACAGCATCGAGGCCTTTTTCCAAGTGGTGAAATCCCTATTAGAACTCCGCGGTTAAGCGTGCTTAGCCTGGAGTAGTTCTAGGATGGGTGACCCCCTGGGAAGGACAAATCCGTGCGGGCGTGGCCCAAAGCGGACAATATCGATGACGTGTGAAGGGTCGGGGCGTTACAAATGGTATCAGAGCCGACTCTCTGGAGTACCGAGTGTGGGCCCCTGGCGTCGCTCGGTGTATGTGGGCGGGCTTGCGAGCTAGCGAGCTCTTGCGAGGGACGTCTGACCTTAAGGGGTGGATTGTAAGGCCCCGGTGTCCCACATCGGGAATGGAGGGGGAGTTCCTGGGCTATAAAAGTAAAGACGGAACCCTTACTCTGATCGAGGCCTTTTTCCAAGTGGTGAAATCCCTATTAGAACTCCGCGGTTAAGCGTGCTTAGCCTGGAGTAGTTCTAGGATGGGTGACCCCCTGGGAAGGACAAATCCGTGCGGGCGTGGCCCAAAGCGGACAATATCGATGACGTGTGAAGGGTCGGGGCGTTATAGCGACCCCGGTCTTTTCCCATTTGATTATTGTATCCGGACTTAGGTTCCGTAGATCCTAGCATGGTTTAATTGTTGTTGTCGTTCTTTAATTTCTCATTTGGAATTATAGGATGTTAAGCGGTCTGTTTCAGTTGGTTGGGTTGAAACCAAATCTTCATCCGATTTTTGAGTTGGTCGCTCGGCGAGGATTGGTCGCTCGGCGAGGTTGAGTTTTGTCTCTAGTGGTTCGAGCGAGATTTCTTCGCCGGCGGCGATGCGTCTAATCTGAACTGGAGCCGTGTGTCTTCGCCTTCTTCGCTTTCTTTCGAAGCGGCGAGGTGTATGTTTTGAGTTCTTCGCTCGGCGAGCATTACATCGCTCGAGCATGCTTCGATTGCGGACACTGAAGCATCGAGTCCTTAACTCGGCGAGATTTTCTTCGCTCGGCGAGTGTTTCTTGTGCAGTCGCTCGGCGACCATGTCTTCGCTTCGGCGAGCATCCGATATTTAAACGCGGCGGTTTTAAAACGTCCTTTTTCACATTTTTGATCCAAAAACCCTAGTTAGAGTTTCTTCCTTCTCAACTCATCTTTTCCTTGGGTTTGATCTATCTAGGGGCGTTCTAACCTAGTTCCTTCATTAAAAAGGTAGAGGAGAGTGAGGGCTTTCATTTAATCGGAGCATTGTTGGATTTGGAGCACTTTAACATTTGGGCAAACATCTTCATCTTCTTCTATTGGGTTCATTGCTTTGAGGTAGGGATTTCCTACTCCTTGTATACGTTTTAATCCTAGGTGTTGGTGTCCTAGTATGTGGGAGGGTGGTTCGATGATTCGGGAGAATTCTTAGGGTTTTGTCATAGATTAATTCATGTATTTAATTTATCAAGGGGAATTGTGTATTGGGTTAAATTCATGCGATTTGGGGAAATTGAGATTGGTTGATGTAGTTGAATATTTAATCACTCATATGTGGATTTGATAACGTATATATATTGTGATATTTATTTCTCGCTTAGAAATAACTATTTTGGGCTATCGGTGGAGGATAGCCATTGATTGTTGTAGACCTTGCATGCGGCTTAGGTGTAATCGAATTAAGTCACATATGTTGATTTGTTGAATTAATCTGAGAACATTACTTGTATTGATTGTGTGTTGCATATGGCAATTTGTATGTTTCATTGCATATGCATGATGTTTGGAGGAGATAGGGGATGTACTCCATGGTTTGAGGGAAGATAGGGGATGGACCTCTAAACCGGATTTGTTTGGAGGAGATAGGGGATGAACTCCACGGTTTAGGGGAAGATAGGGGATGGACCTCTAAACCGGATTTTATTTGGGAGGAGATAGGGGATGGACTCCATTAGCATCACTTTTATGTGTGCTTATTTATATTGAAGTGTTTTATTGTTACAGCACTAAAATGTGTATCAATTGGGGAGTATGGAAGTGAATTGATTATGATTGATACAATACCAACTCGTGTATTTGTTATGATTAGGTCTAACTTGAATTGTTATTCCTGTGGAATTGGAAGTGTTGTTAATAAAAGATGAAACCCCGTTGAGTTATTTGGCCAGGTTCTGAGCCATAGATGAAAAGTAAGATGTGCCATAGACAATGTGTCATAGGCAATATAGACATTCGTGTCATAAAAAGTGTAACTGGATTATAGTGTGTTAACCATGTATTAGATGCTAATGCTTTAGTTATTTCTTATGCTTGGTTTAGTATTTCTCTACTGGGCTGTGGCTCACCCTATATGGGAACTTCATTTTCAGGTTCAGGCGGTTCATTACCTCCAAGGACTTAACTTGTGAGGATGTGGACTTGAAGACTTGCTTTATATGTTTTTATTTATCTTTATTTGAACTATGTAAATTTTCAAGCCTAGGGCTTTATTTGTTTCGAGTTAGAACTCATGAATTTGTGTCCAAGTGTTGGCTTGGCAAGATGTAAGCCCGTAGGGCATTTATTTGATGTTTCATTCTATATTACTCTGATGATTTAAATACTATGCTGTCTTCTTTTAATAATGCATGCCATGTTTCGGGTTTAATTTTGAGGGCGTTACAACTTGGTATCAGAGCCGACTCTCCGGAGTACCGAGTGTGGGCCCCTGGCGTCGCTCGGTGTATGTGGGCGGGCTTCTTGTGAGCCTACTACAGGGACGTCTGACCTTAAGGGGGGGTGGATTGTAAGGCCCCGGTGTCCCACATCGGGAATGGAGGGGGAGTTCCTGGGCTATAAAAGTAAAGACCGGGACCCTTATACAGCATCGAGGCCTTTTCCCAAGTGGTGAAATCCCTATTAGAACTCCGCGGTTAAGCGTGCTTAGCTTGGAGTAGTTCTAGGATGGGTGACCCCCTGGGAAGGACAAATCCGTGCGGGCGTGGCCCAAAGCGGACAATATCGATGACGTGTGAAGGGTCGGGGCGTTACAAATGGTATCAGAGCCAGGATTTCTTCGCTCGAGCGAGCGATTGCGTCTAGTACAGACCTGAGAGCTGTGTGTCTTCGCTCGAGCTAGCTTTCCTTCGCTCGAGCGAGCGAGGTGTATGTTTTCGAGTTCTTCGCTCGAGCGAGCATTCTGTCGCTCGAGCATGCTTCTGGATTGCAGACCTGAAGCATCGAGTCCTTGGCTCGAGCGAGATTTTCTTCGCCGGCGAGTGTTTCTTAATGCAGTCGCTCGGCGACCATGTCTTCGCAGCGAGCATCCCGATATTTAAACGCGGCGGCGGTTTTAAAGCGTCCTTTTCACATTTTTGATCCAAAACCCTAGTTCCGAAGTTTCTTCCTTCTCAACTCATCTTTTCCTTGGGTTTGATCTATCTAGGGGCGTTCTAACCTAGTTCCTTCATTAAAAAGGTAGAGGAGAGTGAGGGCTTTCATTTAATCGGAGCATTGTTGGATTTGGAGCACTTTAACATTTGGGCAAACATCTTCATCTTCTTCTATTGGGTTCATTGCTTTGAGGTAGGGATTTCCTACTCCTTGTATACTTTTTAATCCTAAGTGTTGGTGTTCTAGTATGTGGGAGGGGTTGGTTCAGTAATCCTGGGAGAAATCTTAGGGTTTTGTCATAGATAAATTCATGTAATTAATTTAAAAAAAGGGGAATTGTGTATTGGGTTAAATTCATGCAATTTGGGGAAATTGAGATTGGTTGATGTAGTTGAATATTTAATCACTCATATGTGGATTTGATAACGATATATATTGTGATATTTATTTCTCGCTTAGAAATAATCGCTTTTGGACTATCGGTGGAGGATAGCCATTGATTGTTGTAGACCTTGCATGCGGCTTAGGTGTAACTGGAATTAAGTCACATATGTTGACTGTTGAATTAATACAGAACATTACTTGTATTGATTGTGTGTTGCATATGGCAATTTGTATGTTTCATTGCATATGCATGATGTTTGGAGGAGATAGGGGATGAACTCCACGGTTTAGGGGAAGATAGGGGATGGACCTCTAAACCGGATTTGTTTGGAGGAGATAGGGGATGAACTCCACGGTTTAGGGGAAGATAGGGGATGGACCTCTAAACCGGATTTTATTTGGGAGGAGATAGGGGATGGACTCCATTAGCATCACTTTTATGTGTGCTTATTTATATTGAAGTGTTTTATTGTTACAGCACTAAAATGTGTATCAATTGGGGAGTATGGAAGTGAATTGATTATGATTGATACAATACCAACTCGTGTATTTGTTATGATTAGGTCTAACTTGAATTGTTATTCCTGTGGAATTGGAAGTGTTGTTAATAAAAGATGAAACCCCGTTGAGTTATTTGGCCAGGTTCTGAGCCATAGATGAAAAGTAAGATGTGCCATAGACAATGTGTCATAGGCAATATAGACATTCGTGTCATAAAAAGTGTAACTGGATTATAGTGTGTTAACCATGTATTAGATGCTAATGCTTTAGTTATTTCTTATGCTTGGTTTAGTATTTCTCTACTGGGCTGTGGCTCACCCTATATGGGAACTTCATTTTCAGGTTCAAAGTGTTCATTACCTCCGAGGACTTAACTTGTGAGGATGTGGACTTGAAGACTTGCTTTATATGTTTTTATTTATCTTTATTTGAACTATGTAAATTTTCAAGCCTAGGGCTTTATTTGTTTCGAGTTAGAACTCATGAATTTGTGTCCAAGTGTTGGCTTGGCAAGATGTAAGCCGTAGGGCATTTATTTGATGTTTCATTCTATATTACTCGATGATTTAAATACTATCTTTGTCTTCTTTTAATAATGCATGCCATGTTTCGGGTTTAATTTTGAGGCGTTACAACTTGGTATCGAGCCGACTCTCAGTCTAGAGTGTGGGCCTGGCGTCCTTCGGTGTATGTGGGGGCTTCTTGCAGTGACTACTACAGGGACGTCAACCTTAAGGGGGTGGATTGTAAGGCCCCGGTGTCCCACATCGGGAATGGAGGGGGAGTTCCTGGGCTATAAAAGTAAAGACCGGCACCCTTAACCAGCATCGAGGCCTTTTCCCAAGTGGTGAAATCCCTATTACAACTCCGCGGTTAAGCGTGCTTAGCTTGGAGTAGTTCTAGGATGGGTGACCCCATGGGAAGGACAAATCCGTCTTGGCGTGGCCCAAAGCGGACAATATCGATGGCGTGTGAAGGGTCGGGCGTTACAAATGGTATCGAGCAGATTTCTTCGCCGGCGGCGATTGCGTCTAATCTGCACTGAGAGGCGTGTGTCTTCGCCGAGCTAGCTTTCGCCGAGCGGCGAGGTGTATGTTTCGAGTTCTTCGCTCGGCGAGCATTCTGTCGCCGAGCATGCTTCTCGATTGCGGACTGAAGCATCGAGTCCTTGGCTCGGCGAGATTTTCTTCGCTCGGCGAGTGTTTCTTAATGTCGGTCGCTCGGCGACCATGTCTTCGCTTCGAGCGAGCACATCCCGAGATTTAAACGCAGCAGCGGTTTTAAAGCGTCCTTTTCACATTTTTGATCCAAAACCCTAGTTCCGGAAGTTTCTTCCTTCTCAACTCATCTTTTCCTTGGGTTTGATCTATCTAGGGGCGTTCTAACCTAGTTCCTTCATTAAAAAGGTAGAGGAGAGTGAGGGCTTTCATTTAATCGAGCATTGTTGGATTTGGAGCACTTTAACATTTGGGCAAACATCTTCATCTTCTTCTATTGGGTTCATTGCTTTGAGGTAGGGATTTCCTACTCCTTGTATACGTTTTAATCCTAAGTGTTGGTGTTCTAGTATGTGGAAGAGGGTGGTTCAGTAATTCTGGCAGAAAACTTAGGGTTTTGTCATAGATTAATTCATGTAATTAATTTAAAAAGGGGAATTGTGTATTGGGTTAAATTCATGCGATTTGGGGAAATTGAGATTGGTTGATGTAGTTGAATATTTAATCACTCATATGTGGATTTGATAACGTATATATATTGTGATATTTATTTCTCGCTTAGAAATAACTGTGTTGGGCTATCGGTGGAGGATAGCCATTGATTGTTGTAGACCTTGCATGCTGCTTAGGTATAACTGGAATTAAGTCACATATGTTGTCTGTTGAATTAATACAGAACATTACTTGTATTGATTGTGTGTTGCATATGGCAATTTGTATGTTTCATTGCATATGCATGATGTTTGGAGGAGATAGGGGATGAACTCCACGGTTTAGGGGAAGATAGGGGATGGACCTCTAAACCGGATTTGTTTGGAGGAGATAGGGGATGAACTCCACGGTTTAGGGGAAGATAGGGGATGGACCTCTAAACCGGATTTTATTTGGGAGGAGATAGGGGATGGACTCCATTAGCATCACTTTTATGTGTGCTTATTTATATTGAAGTGTTTTATTGTTACAGCACTAAAATGTGTATCAATTGGGGAGTATGGAAGTGAATTGATTATGATTGATACAATACCAACTCGTGTATTTGTTATGATTAGGTCTAACTTGAATTGTTATTCCTGTGGAATTGGAAGTGTTGTTAATAAAAGATGAAACCCCGTTGAGTTATTTGGCGGAGTCGAGCCATAGATGAAAAGTAAGATGTGCCATAGACAATGTGTCATAGGCAATATAGACATTCGTGTCATAAAAAGTGTAATCGGATTATAGTGTGTTAAGCATGTATTAGATGCTAATGCTTTAGTTATTTCTTATGCTTGGTTTAGTATTTCTCTACTGGGCTGTGGCTCACCCTATATGGGAACTTCATTTTCAGGTTCAGGCGGTTCATTACCTCCAAGGACTTAACTTGTGAGGATGTGGACTTGAAGACTTGCTTTATATGTTTTTATTTATCTTTATTTGAACTATGTAAATTTTCAAGCCTAGGGCTTTATTTGTTTCGAGTTAGAACTCATGAATTTGTGTCCAAGTGTTGGCTTGGCAAGATGTAAGCCCGTAGGGCATTTATTTGATGTTTCATTCTATATTACTCTGATGATTTAAATACTATGCTGTCTTCTTTTAATAATGCATGCCATGTTTCGGGTTTAATTTTGAGGGCGTTACACTAACTTCTCAAAAAGTGCTACTGTGGGTATTGAGGAAATTAGCCCTACTCCTAGTCCAGTCCAGATAGAAATGAGCCCATTGATAAGGTAATGGATATTTTAACAAATTGACCTTGAAGGGGCTGCTCATTGTGGAGGAGCTCACTGAGCATGCCAACCTAAGAGGCTGAAAGGGCTAGTTTATGAGAAAGAAAGTGTAGCGATAGGAATGGAGTTTGCAGTAGGGGAAACATCGTGTGTCGAAGAGAAGACCGTTGTTCCCATGTATTAAGTACGTTTCCCTCTAGTGAGGAGGTTGTTGGGGAGGAATGGGCTTTGGTGGTTGGCCCCATGCAACCACTAGATTCATGTTGATCATTAGCTGGAATTGTTAGGGGTTGAGAATTTTCTTGACAGTTTAGATTTTACGAGGGGTTGTGTATGATAATCATCGTCATATGATATTGTTTTCAATGGAAACCGAAAATAAGGCGGCAAAACTGGGGAGATTTAGACATATGTAACCTCCATTTTCCTAATAAGTTGTTACATTGAACCAATTGGTATTTCTAGTGGTTTGTCCTTCGGGTGGGTGGATGAGATTATGCTAATAAATAATATAAATAATAAATTATGATTTTTTTTTTATTAAATGATTCAAATCTTACGAGTTTTTATTTTTATTTTTATTTTTTGTAATTGTTCCTAAATAAATTAATGGTCCACGAAGAAGCAAATATAAAGCTGGTAGGCACTTTTTCTGAATTCGTGGGTCCAAAATATAGAACTCTATTGGGCTATTTGGGAAATAAAATTTTAGCCTAATTTAGGTTAAAATTCACAAGATAAAATAAATTAAAATAGTCAATAAGACAAAATGCCATATCAAACCCATAATCATTTCACTTTTCCTCTTATAAATATCACATCCAACTATAACAAAATCTAATCATCTTTCCAAATACAAAAATTTTAACCTACTAAAATAGTCAAAAATTAAAATAGTTTATTAAAATAACAACTTCCTGAACACTCACATTATGTTTGTTTGTGATGAAACCTATAAAAGAAAGACATTCACAGGCCACTTTCATGTCACAAAACTTCTTCTGTGGTATAAGTGGTTGGACACGGCAAAAAAATTAGAATCTTTGAATCAGTTTTAATCTCTCTTTTTTTAATGGTTATTTATTTTTAATATCATTTTTGTCAATTTTTTAAAATATTTGCAAGACTTTTAATCTTAAAATATTGATAGAGCATCCTTTAGGGGGGGGGGGGGGGAAGGGTTTCACATTGATAATTTATTCCTACAAATCCCCAATCTCATATCTTTCATCCAAGCACACTTCAAGATTGTATTTGAATTTTCAATTTGTGATGAAATAGAAGCACACTTTTTGCTTTTCTATTCTCTTTTATTTTTTCTCTACAATTTCAGGATCCGAAGACAAGTTTAAAAATCAAATAATAAAAAAAGTAATAATAATAAATAAATAAATTCAAAACAGTAAAATTTCTAACCAATTCATTGAAAACAGTAGAATTCACTAACCCTTGGGGCTTATTGTGCTTTAACAAACTTCTACTTGAAAGAGATGTACATGAAAAGTTAAACAATGATCCTACTGCATAACCATAAACCAATTACATAGATTAATACAACAAAACAATACGTAGCAACTAACAAAACAATATATACTACTCAGGCGCATACATGTTTTATTGTTTTAGATTTTGTACGGGAAAGAAATACGCCTTCTCGTATAATCCTGTCGATCAAGTCTGCGTTCCTCTGTACGTCATCGTTCTACTATCTGTAAACACAAACGTGAGTTGGCCGGCGGGTGTGTGCCGGAAACCTCTCCGATGCCTAAGTCAGTAAGCAAGACAAGAAGGCAAAAGCTCTATGTATTCAGGGAGCAAAAGTTGCATTACCTCTCCAAAGGTGATATTAGTGAGCTTATATAGGTTTCGCGTGGCACAATCCTGGTAGGACTCTTATTCCTCCATGTGCAGAGTTCTTCTAGGATTACTCCTTCTTGCGTAGAGTCCTCCTTGGATTCATACTCCTGGAAGACAATGCTTATCCTCCAACACCCCCCTCACTGCTTAAACCAAGTGAGATGGTTTTACCTCAGTTGAATGTCAATACAGCCGAACTAACATGACCATGCTTAAGCCGCAAAGTAGACCGAGCTCTAGACCTCACTTCGACCGTGGTGACCGTCTTTACACTCGGACCGAGCTACCACTCTTCACTCCAACCATGGTGACCGTCTCCACACTTGGACCGAGCTACCACTCTCCACTCCGACCGTGGTGACCGTCTTTACACTTGGACCGAGCTACCACTCTCCACTCCGACCGTGGTGACCGTCTCCATACTTGGACCAAACTAACACTTGGATCGCGGCTGACACCTCTACCTCGGCTGACCCTTTTACCTCGGCTGATATCTTTACCTCGGCTAACATTGCGTTCGACCAAGTTACTTCGGCTCTTCTCTCTGTTTGAATACCTTGCTTGGTAGCTCGGCCATAGCATTGACTGCCACTAGGAAGTAGCTAAGTCCCGTAGCTAGGTCCCGTGGCTAGGTCTCATAGCTAGGCCGCGTAGCTAGGTGCAATAGCTTGGTCCCGTAGCTAGGTCTTGTAGCTCGGTCTCGTAGTTAGGTCCTGTAGCTCGGTCTCGTAGATAGGTCTCGTAGCTAGGTTCCGTAGCTAGGTCTTGTAGCTCGGTCTCGTAGATAGGTCTCGTAGCTAGGTTCCATAGCTCGGCCCAACTTGTTTACAAATTACCCTCTCAATTGCCCCTTAATTCCATCTGCATAGCATGATTAGGATTATTTTTCCTCCAGCCGAGCTAAGAACGCCCCACTCTGCCGAGCTAATAATGCCGCACCATAAGCTTCAACCGGGCTATGAATCCCTCGTTTTGTAATGCACTTTTGGAATGAAATCTTCAGTTCTCTCAACTGCTTGTTCGGCTTGCTCCATGCTTGCATTTATTTTTCACTTATGTTTTGAATGAAGTATGACATTCTTTGGCCGAGATACTCATCTCGGTCTTAACCTTGCAATCTATCTTGTCATACCTGTCAACCACTCTTCAGCCTTGATCCTTATCTCGGCTGAAGAGTACCAAGTGTTTGTTTTTCCAGCCAACCATTCTTCAGCCTAGATCCTCATCTCGACTGAGGAGAAGTAAGTGTTGGTTTTTCCAGCCAACCACTCTTTAGCCTAGATCCTTATCTCGGCTAAAGGGTGCAAAAAAGTTTTTTGTTTGGTCACACCTGCCAACCACCTTTAGCCTAGGTCCTTACCTCGGCTTAAAGGGTGCAAAAAAGTTTTTGTTGGTCAAACCTGCCAACCACCTTTAGCCTAGGTCCTTACCTTGGCTTAAAGGGTGCAAAAAAGTTTTTGTTGGTCAAACCTGCCAACCACCTTTAGCCTAGGTCCTTACCTCGGCTAAAGGGTGCAAAAGAGTTTTGTTGGTCAAACCTGCTAACCACCTTTAGCCTAGGTCCTTACCTCGGCTTAAAGGGTGCAAAAAAGTTTTTGTTGGTCAAACTTGCCAACCACCTTTAGCCTAGGTCCTTACCTCGGCTTAAAGGGTGCAAAAAAGTTTTTGTTGGTCAAACCTGCCAACCACCTTTAGCCTAGGTCCTTACCTTGGCTTAAAGGGTGCAAAAAAGTTTTTGTTGGTCAAACCTGCCAACCACCTTTAGCCTAGGTCCTTACCTCGGCTAAAGGGTGCAAAAGAGTTTTGTTGGTCAAACCTGCTAACCACCTTTAGCCTAGGTCCTTACCTCGGCTTAAAGGGTGCAAAAAAGTTTTTGTTGGTCAAACCTGCCAACCACCTTTAGCCTAGGTCCTTACCTCGGCTTAAAGGGTGCAAAAAAGTTTTGTTGGTCAAACCTGCCAACCACCTTTAGCCTAGGTCCTTACCTCGGCTTAAAGGGTGCAAAAAAGTTTTTGTTGGTCAAACCTGCCAACCACCTTTAGCCTAGGTCCTTACCTCGGCTTAAAGGGTGCAAAAAAGTTTTTTGTTGGTCAAACCTGCCAACCACCTTTAGCCTAAGTCCTTACCTCGGCTAAAGGGTGCAAAAGAGTTTTGTTGGTCAAACCTGCCAACTTTCTGCAGCCTAGATCCTAATCTCGACTTAGGAGAGGTAAGTGTTGGTTTTTTCATCCAACTCTGCTTTCAATGCCCCTAGCTCACTAAAACAACTTTTACAAAAGAAAATAATCTATGCTGAAAAGGGAACTACTCGTTTTATTGAGGAAAATGTAAATAATAAGTATCCTATCGAACACATAACGTGGGATTGACAGTGTTCCATGGTCTGGGGATAGCCTTGTTGGCTCCATCCTCCAAGTGATATGCCCCTTTTTCAGCTAAACCAACCACTTTGTATGGTTCTTCCCTGTTGGGCCCTAGCTTGCGTTCTCTGGGTTCTTTACATCTACCATTTCCTGTACCAAGTCTTCCACTGTCTTCTGTTTAGCTGCCTTGTTAACATCTGCGGACAACTCTTTGCTCTCAAGTTCTTCCTTTTATGTATTGGTCCAAGTGCCCAACTGCCACTAACTCCTCCAAATGTTGCTTCAATGGCATACAATTTTCAGTGCGGTGCCCCTGTTCATCATGGAAGGTGCACCGCGATCTCTCGTCGTAGTCTTTTTGCACTTCTCCCAGCTTAGCAGGCCATCGGACGAAAGGTTCATTGCGTATCTCGCTGAGGATCCGATAGATCGGTTTTTTGAACACTGTGGTAATGGCAGTGCGGACTCTCCACCTCCTTTCACCTTGGTCCTCACCGTTATCCTTCCTGTCTCGCCGCCTTGGACGTTCTACCGTGTTAACTTTTGTCGTAGTCTTTTATCCGGTATTGCGGTTGTGCCAGATTTTGCTTTAGCGAAGCGCTATCCTCCTCCACCGAATGTGTTGGTGTACTCTCCATTAAGGCTTCCATCGTGATGGGTGGCGTCATGGTAATTGAGTCCCTCAACCTGCTTCCGATCGAAGACCTCTTTTGTATTAGCGATGGCGAGATTGGTTGGCGATCACCAACTGGTTGAATGTCTCCCGATGCATCGTTGTAATGCGACCTCAGGGTCTCCTTATCGCCCATGTCGATGGAGAGTAACTGGTCGATCTCCACCGGGGTTTTTGTGTTTGTTCTGAATCGCGTTACAAACGCCTCTGCCAGTTGCGCCCAGGAGGCTATGCTGCCCTCTGGTAGTTTTTCAAACCAAGTCAAGCCAAGGTCCCCAAGGCTTGAAGGAAATAGGATGCACATCAAGGCCTCATTCCGCCGGTATACAGCCATGACCTGGCGAAAGTGGCTTAAGTGCGAGTAGGGGTCCGTCTTCCCCTCATACGTTGTGAATTTAGGCTGTACGAAGCCTGACGGAAGGGGCGCGTTCTCTATTGCTGGGACGAATGGTGAGGTCTGCAGCCTCGCCAATGCCTTGTCCGCTGGTTCGTACGCCGGGTGCGGCATTGGCATTCCAACCTCGACGTTTCCATGCATTCGAGGAGCCAACCGCTGCAAGGCAGGAACCCTGTGTGGATCGCGCGCCCTGGCATCCTCCTTCCATCTTGCTTTCTCTTCTAGCATGGATCGTAGGTTGGACGATCTGGGTAATTCCGTCTGTCTAGACCTCGTTTGGTGCGTGTGTGAGGGCCAATAGGTACTTCCCTCAGTGTATGACCTCTCAGACCTCGTCCTCTCAGACCTGGAGTGACGAGTCCTGGAAGATACGGATCGCGTGTTGCACCGGCCCCGAGGCTGTTTCTCTGGTTGAGAGGGTGTAGAATTCCTACTACGACCCTCTCGAGTGGCGAGGGCGTCTTGTTGTTGCGCCCTCTCTGCCGCCACTTTTACCCTTCATCTGGCGCTTAAAGGATTCCATATCCGCCGCCATCTGCCGTATTAATTCGTCTTGTTCTCTGACGCGATCCTCCAGAATTTGAGGATCAACCCTGCGCCTTTGTCTTTCTGGGCTTTGCGAACGAGAGGGATGAGGGCTGTTATTCCTCCTTCTACCCCTGGCATCCCTCCTGGGGGTTTGTCGTTGCTCCAGGTTCGCCATGGGAGTGACCACTGGTAGGCCTTCGCGCCTTGCACCCCCATCTGGAGTCAGTCCGTCGACGGCGGATTGAGGTAATTCTTCATTGTTTGCCATTGAGGTTCAAGAGAGAGCTTGATCAAGAGGTTGTTCTTGTCTGAATTCCCACAGACGGCGCCAATTGTACGGGAAAGAAATACGCCTTCTCGTATAATCCTGTCGATCAAGTCTGCGTTCCTCTGTACGTCATCATTCTACTATCTGTAAACACAAACGTGAGCTGGCCGGCGGGTGTGTGCCGGAAACCTCTCCGATGCCTAAGTCAATAAGCAAGACAAGAAGGCAAAAGCTCTATGTATTCAGGGAGCAAAAGTTGCATTACCTCTCCAAAGGTGATATTAGTGAGCTTATATAGGTTTCGCGTGGCACAATCCTGGTAGGACTCTTATTCCTCCATGTGCAGAGTCCTTCTAGGATTACTCCTCCTTGCGTAGAGTCCTCCTTGGATTCATACTCCTGGAAGACAATGCTTATCCTCCAACACCCCCCCTCACTGCTTAAACCAAGTGAGATGGTTTTACCTCGGTTGAATGTCAATACAGCCGAACTAACATGACCATGCTTAAGCCGCAAAGTAGACCGAGCTCCAGACCTCACTCCGACCGTGGTGACCGTCTTTACACTCGGACCGAGCTACCACTCTTTACTCCGACCATGGTGACCGTCTCCACACTTGGACCGAGCTACCACTCTCCACTCCGACCGTGGTGACCGTCTCCATACTTGGACCAAACTAACACTTGGATCGCGGCTGACACCTCTACCTCGGCTGATATCTTTACCTCGGCTAACATTGCGTTCAACCAAGTTACTTCGGCTCTTCTCTCTGTTTGAATACCTTGCTTGGTAGCTCGGCCATAGCATTGACTGCCACTAGGAAGTAGCTAAGTCCCGTAGCTAGGTCCCATGGCTAGGTCTCATAGCTAGGCCGCGTAGCTAGGTCCAATAGCTTGGTCCCGTAGCTAGGTCCTGTAGCTCGGTCTCGTAGTTAGGTCCTGTAGCTCGGTCTCGTAGATAGGTCTCGTAGCTAGGTTCCGTAGCTAGGTCTTGTAGCTCGGTCTCGTAGATAGGTCTCGTAGCTAGGTTCCATAGCTCGGCCCAACTTGTTTACAAATTACCCTCTCAGATTTGAAACTGGACAATACAATGCTCTTGGCCAGAGGAAACAGTTGAAGGATTGCTCCATAGTCATGACTTGTGATCGCCGCGAAGAAAAGAGAAAATTATAGATATGCTCCTAGTCGGCAACAAGGGCTTGGAGCAAATGAGGAATTGGAGACGGCTCCACATCCAGAATCCCTTCGAGGATCTGAACTACCTGACCCATTGATGGCCTATCATTCTCATCATCTTGGATGCACCAACAAGCAACTTTACAAATTCTCCATACCTCTGCAACATCAACATATTTCTCCAACCTATGGTCTAATAGGCTAAGGACGTCTCCACCTTTTATGATTACACTTGCAGCCCAGACTGGAAAGAATTTAACTATCCTTTCTTCAGATTGATCAGTGTTTCTTCTTTCCGATATCAATTCAAAGAGCATCATACCGTAACTGTACACATCAGCTTTGGTGGTAATAGCCACCCCTAATATCCACTCTGGTGCAAGATAGCCCGTTGTCCCTCTCATGGCGGTTAGAACCCTGCTAAATTCTCGCCCAAGAAGCTTTGCCAGACCAAAATCTGCTATTTTAGGGCAGAAGTCCACGTCTAATAGAATGTTTGATGGCTTTATGTCACAATGTAATCTGATACGCCGATCCTCGCAATTTCGTGGAGATAAACCAACCCCTTAGCTGTCCCTAGTGCAATTTGGTACCTTGTTTTCCAGTCCAAGACTTTTGACTCATTTTCATGGAAGAGATGGGAATGCAAGGATCCATTTTGCATGTAGTCATATACCAACAACTTGCTTTTACCTCAGAGCAGAATCCACGAAGCCGAACAAGATTAACATGTTGGCTAGTCCCAAGGGTGCTGACTTCTACTCAGAATTGCTTCTCTCCTTGGCTGATGCTTTCCAGCTTCTTCACAGCTATGACAGTGGAATCAAGCAATGTCCCTTTGAAAACATAACCAAAACCTCCTCCCCCAATTTTCTCCAAGAAATTTTTGGTTGCTTTTTGCAGATCTTTGTATCTAAATGCAACCAACGAACCATCTAGCGCTTTTGTTCCAACCAACCTCCTTTGCCGCTTCCAAATAACAACAAATACAAGGCCTAGCAAGATTATCACAAGAATCGAACCCACTACAGCACCAATAATATTCCCCTTTTTACTTTTAGGCTTTGGAAACTTGAAAGCAGCAAGTCTGAGATAAGAGTGTTTTCACTACCATCTTGCAGATTCATGAGCTCCCCAATCCAAATTGGACACCCATTACTATCATAAGCATAAGAGTGCAAGAGCAATTATTCAAGCAAGAAGATTCACATTCAATGACCGCCAATGACCATAGATTGAGGAAATTCAGTAATCTCGTGTTGGAAATTTCCCAAAACACATCTTTCTCTTGATTAGCGGCAGTAATATTCCCACACAAAGAACTCGGTTCTCCTCACACACCCCCCAGAATAATCACTCAAATTCCAATCATTGAGCGACTTAGGATTGAAACCCGTCAAACAATTACAGAAGGGTTGTATAATATTATTGCATATTCCATATTGCCCGCAGAAATCATGAACCTCACATTCTTTGTCTCTTTGAACCCAAAACACATTCCACTGCTTTGTGCTTTCCAACCAAGTGAGTTGTTGGACTTGCCCTGAAATATCCATAATATATCTAGAAATAATTGAAGGATTATACAGAGAATATGTGAAGTAACTCTCATTCTCCTTGTCGTGATAGCTAAAATTAAAGATATAATTAGCTCTCATTTCAGGTACCGAGCTGAAATCTGCCCATTCCAAGGACCGCTAGTCCAATACTGTTTAGACCCATTCCAAAACATAACATACTGACTATTATTTTCATCAAGATTAAGAGAATACAGTCCTGTTGAAGGGTCTTCTGAGTTCTTCCATGAAGTTAAACCTTGGTGTGTGTTGGTAAGCTTATTGTAAGCAATCTTTGCACCAGGCAACCAAGTGTGAGCAGGGTGATTAAAACTTTGCCAAATTGATTGATTTGAATTAGACCCATCTCTCAAAATCAAATTCCCATCATCCCCAAGAACAGCTACCGCAGAATTTGAAGTGGTGGAGTTCTGATTTGCGGACCAAATGAGGGTCTGCGACTCATTTAAAAGAACTAAATTACCATATAAGATTTTGAGTACAGAGGAATACTTATCAGAGATGGGATTATCTCTATTGGCTACCCAATCTATCGTTAGAGTAGATACTTTGGCGTACCACATGGATATGTAATAGTATGAGGAATTACCTGGTTTGTAGAAACCCAGTTCAAAATTCCCACCAGCAGAGGTTATGGTCTGGTTCCCAGAAAGAGATTGATTTGCAGAGATGGAGTCAGCTCCATGGGAGAGAATGCTGGTGAAAAAGAAGCAGCATATGAAGAATACAAAAACCATGAAGCATGGATATTTTCTGATACCCATATGATTATCTGCACAAAAGGGAAATTAGTATGAAACAGAGGATAACTCGTATAATTATAATAATGGGTCTCAAATTATTACACTTTTATTTTATACTTTTTTGGTATTCTTTTCATTGTTTTAGCATCTCATTGTCGCCAAGACCAGAAAAAAGATGACAAGAATACATTTCCACAAATATGTTGATATCAAATGCAATCATCCACACTTCGAAGTCAAAGAACATATAGCAGAGCTGCGTCAAAGTGGGGTTTGTAGACCCACTACAATGTGAACCTTTGACTTTCAATTGACAATTAAATAAATTTAAGTTAATTTGTAATTTCATTTTCCCAATAAATTATCATTAACGATGACAAAAATTAGCGTTTGTGTCACATATGAAATTTTTTTAAAGCACAATTGAAAGTCAACAAACAATTTTCATGAATGTGCAAGGGACAAACTAAAATTTTGGTGAAAATGTTGATGGACTAATTAAGAAAAATGTCACATGTGGTTCATATTTCGTCCTTAAGACAAAAGGGTAATATTATAATTTAAGTTAAAGAATAGAGAGTTGATATGGATAATTGAAAGTGAAGGGTCAAAGTACAATTTTAATAAAAATATGGTAAGTTTAGTTAACCAAACAACTGGTATGTGTAGCAACCATTGTTGTGCAGCTTATTAAACTCATTTCGATAATCTAAATAATTCAATTTTAATAGTATATTGAGTAAAACATATCTGCAAACAATCAAATTGATCGAATATCGATAGCACTTTCATCAAATCACATATCAGTAAGATCAAATCACATTTGTATTTAGTTTTTACTTCAAATTATACTTACAATTTGTTTTTTTGATACAAATGTGATTTGATGAAATTGCTACCAATATCCAATGAACTTGATTTTTTACAAGTATGTTCTACTTGATATTCTAAAATATGAGCGGTTTGAATTATCGAAATGGGTTTCGAAATCAGCTTAAAAGACCATACAACAGTGATTGTTGCGCACAATGACTAAATTTAAGAAAAATGAAAAATAAAAACAATAAATTATTAACATATTACAACTTTAAATTTTTAAGTGGTTTTCATTTGTTGTACAGGTACATAAATCAAACCCTAAAATTTTTTGGTTCTGTTTTTAATTATTCAATTATTGAACAAGAATTACAATTTTATGAAATTAAAGCATTAGAATTTGGTTAATAGTTAATTTGCATCATTGGTCTTGTTCTTTACAGTTTTATTCATATGCTCGTCATTACTATTTTTTATTTTTATTTTTATTTTTATTTTTATTTTTTTTGGTGCTAAATTGAAATAAAGTTATTAAAGAGATTCTATTATGTGCTGACGTTATTATGTTTTAAGACACATACTTGGCTAGACATTAATCTTAGATAAATTATCTTGAATAAAAATTTTGTAATTTTATTTAGGATTTAATTAATGGGTGCCCTAAGGACATTGGTTAACAATGTTTAAATTGATTGTAGATTATATATTGTATGTACTGTCATACATTATGTATAAGAATTTTAAACTTCTTATCAAGTGCCCTAAGGGCACTCATTGATAAAAGGGTGAAACACCAATAAATTTCAAATAGTGATCTTAAGAACTGTTTGGTCCTCCATTTTTTTTTTTTTTTGGATCCAAATGTCTCATTCTAATGTGAATTATATAAAGTGCCAAGCATAAATGCAAGTGTTATGTATTGAGGGACAAATATGGGTTTTCTTATAATGTTGAAATTACTAAACGTAACACTTCAAAAAACTCTTTAGTGTATTTTTTCTAAACGTAACATTCCAATATAATACTTAAAAAATGTAACACTTCAATGTAATACACTAAAAAACTCTTTCGTGTACTTTTCTCAAATGTAACAACGTAATATTATAAAAAAAAACTCCTTTGTGTATTTTTTCCAATATAACACTCTAATGTAATACATTAAAAAACTCATTAGTGTACTTTTCTCAAACATAACAACGTAACATTCCAAAAAAATTTCTTTGTGTATTTTTCCCAAACGTAACACTATAGCGCCTTTTATGGACCTCATGAATTAAGTGTTCAAACCCTATCTCGATGAATTCGTTATTGTTTTCATTCATGGCATTCTCATATACTCTAAAACACTAGAAGACCATGAACAACATTTACGATCACTATTGCAGACACTACGCGATTACAAACTTTATGCCAAGTTGAAGAAATACGAATTTTGAATCACTAGTGTATACTTTCTCGGTCACATCATTGATAAAAATAGCATCTCCATTGACCAGCAAAAGATTGCAACAACCGTGGATTGGTCGTGACCTAATAATGTATCTGAAATTCGGAGCTTCTTGGGGTTGGCAAGAGATTACCTCGAACATTGTGTCACCATTGACTCAGTTAACCTAGAAAAATACACCATTTGAGTGGACCAACAAACGAGAATGTTGCTTCCAGGAGTTAAAGACTAGACTTGTGACAACTCCTAGACTAGTAACCTTTTCTATATAAATAAATAAAAGCTCCAATGCATGTTTTAAATATATAAATATTTAGGTACCCTTCTATTTTACTTCAGTTCCACTTGCATTGTTGATCTATTAATTTTTGGAAAATGGCCTTTAGCAACCTTAGTTATTGGCCGGTTGCGAAATCTAACCTCTGGGTACCAAGGTCAGGTCATGACAAATACAGTTATAATTTGATATAAATTTTGGGACAAAATGTGTATAGATAGGAAATGTGGGTGATTTTCCTCTTTTGCACTCATTTCGTAATCATATGCTTGTCACATTACTAACTTCTGTCAAAAACTTATATGGTGACAAAACAAAAGGAGGACATTGACAATTGACCAAAAGTACAAGGCGTTGACTATCATGAATTCATATGTAAGGGCCAAAATGAGATTTGATGCAAAGTGTAAGGTGCAAAGTGTAATTTATACAAGGTCAAGAGTCAAAGTGAGACTGAGTGTAAAGTGTAAGGGTGCTAAGTGTAATTTGTTCTTTTTCTAAATAAAGGAACTATTATTCCAATAAAACTATCAATTGAGTTTGCTAACAAGTTTCCTAATGAATTACGTGATAAAACACAATTATAAAGGTTTCTAGGTAGCCTCAATTATATTTCTAAATTCTACAAAGATACTCAAATTCTTTATAACGGATTACGGAAAAATCCAACTCCATGGACAAAGGAGTATCTTCCAAGCAAGTATCGGTAGAATTTTGTTTAAAAGCAATAACTTGTAATTGTAAATCGTGTATATCAGTTTTGAGGTTGTGAATTTCATTTTATAAGTCTTGGATTGATGGTGTATTGAGAGGAGTTCAGACTTTATTTACCCTGTCTAGAACAACTTGGACATCATATGTATCATATTTCAATTCTTGAGTCATGTTTGATGATGTAGTTTGATTATGTTTGGAATTCAAATATTTAAACTTGTTTTTTCTCGAGATCATCAATGCTATCGATTAATTCAAGTATCATTTTCTCATTTGCTGTTACTCCCTTCGTCCCAAAATAATGGTCCCTTTTGGGGAATCCAACTTTTTTTGGTAGTATAATCATTGCACTTTAAAAAAAATTAATTTTTCAAAATTACTCTTTGATAGTACATTTTTTGGAGAATACCAACGTGATAATTATACTTTTTATGTTGTTAATGAATTTTAAAAAAGGGCAAAATAGGAAATTTATATTATTTTTGTACTTGATTTTTGAAAAGGGACTAATATTTTGGGATATTGAAAAATGGAATAAGAGACTAATATTTTGGAACATAAGGAGTAATACATTAATAATGAGACTATCATTTCTACTATGGCCTTATAATAATCATTAGAGACATGACAAGGGCAATCTCTGTCTTCAAGAGTTGCTTCCGCATCATCTTCATCATCAAAAGAGGAGATAATATCATTATCAATTTCATTCAATCGGAAATCATCATAAGGGTTATTATCAGCAGAATAATTAGAATCAAAATTTGGCATATCAGGTTCTTTGTTGAGTAAAAGAATTGATTCTAAATGATTTTTGAATTCATCAAAGATGTCTGATTCTTGGATTTTCTTTTTTAGTGAGACATTTGTTTGCATAATGTCTAATTTTTCCACATTTCCAACAGGTAGCATTCTTTTTTATAGGTATTGGGTTTGGATTTAGTAAAATTTAGAGATTTCGAGTTGCTAAATCATTTCTTCTTGTAGTGAGGTTTCTTTTTATAATTTTGGAATTTGTTAGTAGAATATTTTTTCTTGGAATAATTTTTGGTTGACCTTTTATAAGGTGTTTTCCTTGAAAAGGTTCCTATGAGATGAGATAAAATAGAATTGTAACCTAATTGGTAGCAAAATTGTCCTAATTTCATGCGGCCTGTTTTGAGTTCTTTCTTTAATTGGTTTTTGAGTTTGATATCATTGCAAAGAGATAATCCTTCAACACAAATTTCAGATATTAACTCTCCAAAAGTATATTGGTTGTTAGGGATTTTTCCATTATGTTTGGCTCCAATTCGAGTTTTCACCTTTTTAACAAATAAAGTTGGAAGTTCAGCAATGAATCTTTCTTGTCAAAAGTCTTGATTAGCATCATGCCTTTGATAGAGTTTTGAGTGAAAAATATCTTTGCACTATTGAAAATGGGTGAGCGTTGGGCAACGTAAATTGATTAATAATTCTTTGGACTGTTCTAAAACGATTTGGGTATTTCTTATAAAATGTTGAATGATAAATTTGAAACCAAGTTGGTGACAACATCACTAGTAGGCTATCTAGTGGCTGGATCTAATATGGGATTTATCATTTTGATCTCGCTTAACAGCAGTAAAAATGGTTTGTTGTTGATCTCGGTAAGAGTGAGGTCGTATTCAGAGCGAATGATTTGTTGTTGTATCGTAGTGTGAGATTTTTTAAAATAAATATAGTTTTTAAAATTGTAAGGAGCATTATATTCTTGTGAAAGTAATTCGCGATTGATTTGGAAATTATTAGTGATGACATTGATAGATAAAGAATCAATGTTGAAATCAAGTTCTTGGTTAAATCGGCTAAAATCCTGGTAATTGGTGTGTGGGATTTAATTTGGTTGCGACCTTGTAGAAAACAATGTTGTATCTGTGAGATGTCTGTTAGGTAAATAAATGGATCGTCTAGATAATTGGGTTAGTGTTTGGATGGGGGTGTGGAATCTAGTGGAAGTAATGGATTGAAGAGATTAAGGTTGAGAACATACAGATAGGGATCTTTAGAATTGTAAAACAACATATCCATTTAGATTTTGTATGATTGTTTCAGGATTGGTTTGAGGCTATGTGATTGTAGCAGGCACAGCATGAGGGACGATCTAAGTATCATCATCATCAATATCAAATTGTAAAACTTCTTCCTAGGTGATGACTTTTGCAACCACAATTTTTGAATGTTCTTGGTGAGATTGAAAAGTATGTAGATACTTTAGGATTAGGTCCAAGACAGGAAGTTGTCATAGCTTTGAGATAAATACAATAAGAAACCATAATATTGAAAGAAAGAGAATCCATTTTGTATCTCTTTATTTGGATATTTAAAGTGAGGGCTTTAAGGATAGTTGGATCTATTAAGCATTCTTCAAAATTGGGGAAACATTCAAAATAAATTAGTCCATGAGCTAAACTAGATTTAATAACCCCTAATAGAGAATCTTCATAATCATGGTGTCGCATATCACAGAGAGTGCATAAAATAGATTTATTTATGTGTTCGAGTCATGGGTTTGATTCCACTTGGACTAGGCCAAGGTGCAAGAAATTGAATTTTTTCTGAAATTTGATAATAGTGTCTCGGTCTAATAATTGGAAATTCTGATTGTCTTGAGTAACAAGGAGAATTTGTTCTACCATTTGTATTTTGTATGTTTGTTTAAGTTCAAATTTCTTATCATATAAACAATATATATCTTTTGTAGGCATCTTCCAATTTTTTAATCTTTCTTCAATCTGTTCTATCTCTAAATCACTTTGATTAATAATAACTGGTTTCTTAAAGGAACTTTCATCAGCTACTAAATTAGAGAATGACTTGAATATTCTAACCATAGCAACAATTAATTGTAATTGTCAACAAGTGGTTCAACCTAAGCTCTAATGGTCACTGACGACCTCCTACCTAAAGACCTAATGGCTTACTGACTTCTGCGACTTGGGTGTCACCCAGGTTAATTGAAGACAATAGAAAAAAATCAAATCCAATCTAAAACAATAATGGCTCTGATACCAACGGAGTCCCAAGTTATATAATCTTCGTAACGAGATTAGTTTAGAATTAGACTTTGTAACAATTTGCGTTGTCGATTTATACTGTATTGTTCTTGTTTTATTTTTAGTTTAATTAGCAATTCTTTGACTATAGTTGATTAAAGATTGTCCTAATGCAATTTCTAAGAGAGAATTTAATCTTTGCAAATCATCTTCAAAATCAGAGATATATTGTAAACTATCATTAATTTGGATTCTAATTTTAGAAATTAAAAGCATATTTTAGAAACAAATCATCTTGAAACATCATATATTATAATATGAGGAATACTTACAATGGATTACAAACTTCGAAGCACACTGGGCAAAGCATATACCGCCCTTCTTGAAGTATGTTACAACCAGTAGACTCACTTATATTGCAAATAGACTCACTATGACCACACTCAGACTGATCACACTCACACTTGCTCACAATTGTCCTTGCACTTTTGTACTAATAAGATACAACATCTTATGATATTTTTCGGATGCCTTCCTTGCTGCTAAGTTGCTACTTAAATAGAAGAGGAGTTGCGAATTTGAATTGGTTTGAAGTACGAAGTGATAAGATTGTTTGTGTCACATGGAGGGAATCTGTGTTGTCACATGGGTTGTCTGAGGACGTTTCTTTTGCAGGCTTTTGATTTACAATGTCAAAGCCTTTATTCGTAGGCTAGAAGAAGCCCTAGCAAAAATAAGGAAATTCAAACACCGTTAATACTCAATTTTCCTGCAGTGGTTGTTGACTCACTGGCTTAACTTCTTATATAAATAGGTGAACTAGTGCTGGTAATTGAAATCAAAAACCAAAGAGAAATCAAAGACAAAAGAGAGAAAGCCAGCAAAGTAAAGAAAGACAAAAGAAGGTAACTTTCTCTATTTATTAGTAGTGTAGTTAATTTAATAACTTTTATTATAAATTATATGCAAGGACGAAGTTACATTAAGACTGCAGGTCGACATGGCCCCCTGCCTTCTATATTGTACATAAATTAGCTCATGGCCCCCAACCAAATTTTCCCTTTCAACAATGCTTAAGAATATGTAAAGCATTGTTATGTATTGTTAAATTTTATGTTTTTAAAATAATACACTTCTCATTTACAATTTGTTTTAATATTTAATTACGACTCATTATGGTATTGGTTGTGAGTTATGTTGGTTATGACTGACTTGTGTTGGTTATGACTGACTTGTAACTTATTGTGGTTCAATTTTGATTATGACCAAAGAGATACTTTATTATGTCTCAAGTGATATTTAATTATTATCCGTTGTAATCTCACTAATTATTATTGAAAATAATTTAATTTTAATACAAAATTATATGAGCACTACAAAATATTAATATCATACTTTGTGCATAAAAGATCAGACTGATTCTATGAACCTAACAAAATATTAAGGCTGATACTTTAAGACATAGACTTTTTAAGACATTTCTTTTTCTTCTGATTTTGCATCAACACCATTTGTAGACTTTAAATTTAACTGTCACTCCTCTTTAACATTTCTGAATCTGACTCCTATTTATGATTTTTATTTTATTATTGATTTATTACCTTTTAATTAAAATTTATTTTAATTGTTAAATTTGTTTTGTCTAAGAATATATGATTAGTTTTTTAAATATGCACCCATGTATATAAAAATTATGTATGATTTTTTTAAATTGGATAGTGCTTAAATGGGATTTTTATATTTCATGGATTTTTGAAAAAAAAAAAAATAGTATAAAAAAAAAACATCTACAATAAATGAAAAAAAAAAAAAAAAAACTATTCAACATTCAGCCCCTCAGACATGAAATCATGGTTTTGTCCCTGTTTATATGATAGATTAAAATTCCATTAAATTTCATAAATTTCAGGAAAAGTAAAAATTAGTAATCGATATTAAGGTGAGTTATATTATACCTTGAGTTACCATAAACTGTTTTATATAAATCATACTTTGTAAATTCTATTAACATTTCAAAAGGAGTATTTGTTTAATGAACCATTCGTATAAAAAGGGAAACTCATAGATATAACTGTTTATTAAATATGATTTTGGGAACATTTTGATAATTGATAATGTGAGCAAAAATTATGTAAGTACCACTACGGAGGTCTCATACCTTGGGGACTTAAATAACCATTGGCCCCAGTTTAGTCACTTTAGTGACCCTCTCTGTTTGTCATAGATCCATTGACACTCTGTTCTATTTTATACCATGTTTATGATTATATATATATATATACATCTATGTTTTTTTGAATTATATTTCTGTTAGTTAAAATGACTGTTTGTTCAAACTGAAATATTCACTGTTTAGCCTAAATGATTATCCATATTGTTTTTATACCCTTATGTTCTCAGTATAACATTCATCACTCTGACATGTGCTTATAGTTGTTGTACACTTTCAGGTGATGAGTCTTAAGGAGGGGTTTTAACCCCATGTTCATAAGTTTTGAGAGTAGTAGGGTCAGGGCTTGGAGTAGACGCAATGCACTTTGTAAATATAGTCTAGCTCATCGTGTGTTTTGTAAACCAGGTGACTTTGACACCTAATGACCTTTTTTATATAAATAAATCAAAGCACTGTGTCATGTCCCTATACTTGACATTCCTTTATTCGTATTGGTACCTTCACATGCGTCATATCATTACCAAAATCTATAGCTTGGACATTGAAAATGTTCTTAGGGCGAGGGGTACTAATTCAAAGGCTATCACTTTGACAAATTTCTCAGGTAGAGGCGCAATTAGATAGTGGGGGTAACTGATATCTGACTCAATATCCATAACTCCAATTGGTCTAGTATACCTCTCTAATGTATTCTCATCTCTCTACTAGAACTGTTATACTGACATTGGATCTGATCGAAGGTAGATCGATCTCCCCATAAGTCATATGAGCGTTGGGTTTGAGTGTCTGATTATCTCTTCAGAGTCTCTCCATCATTTTCTATATAATCAGGCACTCAAACCCAACACTCAAACGACTTATAGGGAAACCGATCAAATATCCGTAGAATAGTTGTGGTGGAGATATAAGAATACACTAAAGAGGTATATTGGACCAATTGGAGTTGTGGGTATTGAGTCAGAAATCGGTTACCCTCACTATCTAATTGCGCCTCTACCTAAGAAATTTGTGGGAAAAAGAGGGAAATCTTTTCCTAGTGATAACCTTCGAACTAGTACCCCTTGCCCTAAGAACATTATCAATTTCAAAGCTATAGATTTTGGTAATGATATGGCGCATATGGAGGTACCGATGCAAATAAAAGAATGTCAAGTGTGAAGGCATAACACAGGTGTTCCAATATATAGGGACAAGTTGGTACGGGAATTCTATGGGATTCAATAGAGTAGTTGGGAATTTGAATTCTATATGTCGATGTATTTCCTTGACTTGTTCAACTTGTAATAGATAGATTAGGGACTAACTACGTGTAACCTTTAACTTTTAGATGTAAGTAATGTACCAACACATATATGAATAAATAAAATTGATATTTTGTGAATTATGTGTGTAATGATTAGAAATTATTGTATAGAAATAGAAATTGTGAGCTGTTTTCATTTGAAACTTTTATTCTGTACTTATGGCTAATGATGGGAATGGTATCAGGCAAGCGAAGTCAATCCAATAGAAAAAGTTGTTTCTAGTTTCTTGCAAGCTCTGCAAACTAACGTAACTAATGGAATATCAGAATGTCGAGAAAGACCAATCACAGTTAAGCAATTCCAAGATTTAAAACCTTTCACGTTCATAGGTAATTCAAACCCATTACTGGCAAAAGCTTGGGTCAGGGAAATGGAGAAGATTTTTCACTCACTACCCTGTACAGAAGATGTCATTCACTACCTTCACTCTTAAAGAAGATGCACAGGAATGATGGTTTCCTACCTTGGAGAAGGAAAAGATCGTGACTTGGGAGAGCTTTCTAGAAGTCTTTTATGAGAAGTATTTTTCATACTCACGACGAGAGAAAAGGTGTCAGAGTTTATAAACTTGAAGCAAGATAGGATGTCGATAGTAGAGTACGAAAGTAAGTTCACATGATTAGCTCAATTTGCAGCATACATTGTCTAAAAAGCTAGGAAGTTTGAGGGAGGTTTAGCATATGAGATCAAAAACAAGATTGAAGTTCTAAAATTACCTACATATGCGGAAGTGGTGGACCGAGCATACATTGTTGAGAAAGGAACTAAGACCTCACATTCTGGGTGGGTAGGTCAAAAGAAATTATTTTGGGGAGAACCAGGCGGAGGATCTAGCTCTGCACCACCAAAGAAAATGAATACAGGACCCATTAGTTCGATCAGTTCAGCTTACCAAAATTCTACTATGTCTAGAGGTAGCACCATTCCTAATTGTCCAACCTGTGGGAAAGCTCTACTATCAAGCAATGGAAGCATACTATAGATGTGGTCAAATTGGTCATTTGGTGAAAGATTGCCTACAATTTACTAATCCTGAATCAGTTTAGAAACTAGGAATGTCTATAGGAGTGAAGAAAGAACAAAAACGTCAATGTAGAGCGTTTGCTTTGGTGCTTGGAAACCCCAATGTTACCGAAAACGTGGTGTCAGGTACACTTTCTATATGTGGCCATTCAACTCATATTATCATAGATTCTAGATCAACTCATTCTTTTGTTGCTTCATACTTTATTTCCAATTTGACATCGATGCCTGAATCCTTAGGATATGCATTATCTGTGTCCTTTCCATCTAGTAGTTTTATACTTAATACTGATAAATCTTGTGTTATATCCTTAAAAGGTGAAATTTTATATGTGGATTTGATTCTTCTCCGCATCAGTAATTTTGATGTAATCTTATGAATGGATTGGTCTGCTACCAACCATGCCTCTATTAGCTATACAACCAAAAAGGTCTTTCTCTGATTACCAAACCAATGTGAATTTGTCATTGCTGGAACTGGAGTCTCTACCCCACTATGTTTGGTATCTTTTATGTCACGACTTTTAAGGATAGGTTGTTGTGGTTATGTCTATTGTGTGGTTGATACTCAGTGAGTAGACCCAACACTCAATTCAATGCCCTGTAGTTCGGGAATTTCTTGATTTTTTTTTCCTAAAGATTTACTTGGTACCCTAGTTGATCAAGAAGTCGAATTTACCATTAAAACTCAACCCATTACACAACTGATATCAAAAACTTTTTTATCATGTATTGATTGTGGAATTGAAAGAATTAAAAATACAACTTTAGGAATTACTTGACAAGGGTTTCATTCGACAAAATACCTCACCATAGGGAGCTCCAATACCGTTCGAGAAGAAAAAGGATGATACAATGAGATTATGTATCAATTATCGAGAACTGAACGAGGTTACCATCAAGAATCGGTACCCCTTATCACAAATTGATGATTTATTTGATCAACTGTGAGGCGCTCAAGTATTTTCTAAGATTTACTTGCAATCCAATTATCATCAAGTGAAAGTCAAAATCGAAAGTGTCAAGAAAACTGCATACAGAATACATCATAGACACTATAAGTTCCTTGTCATGCCATTTAGCGTCAAAAACACTCCAGCAACTTTTATTGACCTCATGAATCGAGTGTCCAAACCCTATCTCAATGAATTCGTTATTGTTTTCATTGATGACATTTTCATATAGTCTAAAACATTGGAAGACCATGAACAACATTTATGATCACTATTGCAGACACTACGCGATTGCAAACTTTATGCCAAGTTGAATAAATGCGAATTTTGGATTACTAGTGTACACTTTCTCGGTACGTCATTGACAAAGATGGCATCTCTGTTGACTTGCAAAAGATTACAACAATCGTGGATTGGTCGCGACCTACTAATGTAAATGAAGTTCGGAACTTCTTGGGATTGGCAGGATATTACCTCGAAGATTGCATCACCATTGACTCAGTTAACCTAGAAAAATATACCATTTGAGTGGACCGACAAACGAGAATGTTGCTTCAAGGAGTTAAAGACTAGACTTGTGACAACTCCTAGACTAATGACCATTTTGATATAAATTTTAAAGATATAAATATTTATGTACCCTTCAATTTTACTTCAGTTCCACTTGCATTGTTAATCTATTAATTTTTGGAAAATGGCCTTTAGTAACCTTAGTTACTGGCCGGTTGCGAAATCTAACCTCTGGGTACCAAGGTCGGGTCATGACAAATACACTCATAATTTGATATAAATTTTGGGACAAAATGTGTATAGGCGGGAAACGTGAGTGATTTTCCTCTTTTGCTCTCAATTCGTAATCATATGTTTGCCATAGTAATAACTTCTATTAAAAACTTATACGGTGGAGTAACAAAAAAGAGACATTGACAATTGACCAGAAATACAAGGCGTTAACTGTCATGAATTTATATGTAGGACCTAAGATGAGATTTGGTGTAAAATGTAAAGATGCAAGGTGTAATTTACCCAAGGTCAAGAGTCAAAATGAGATTGAGTGTAAAATTTTCTTTTAAAACAGCTATTTAATGTTTTTTTAAGAGAGAAAAAGGAAAGGATAAATGATTTAAAATTTTAAAAAAATAAGTAATTAGTAAATAGTCGGTCAGCAAAATGATCTTTTGATTAATCTGTTAAAGACATTTTTCTTGAGTTTGACTATATTAACTAAATTGATAATTTCACTAACTTGTTTTGGATGCTCTTAGAAAGTCTTCCTTAAGACTAAATAGGGCAAGTCTTCCTTAGAAAGTCTGCTATTAGCAAGTCTTCCTTGGAAAGTCTTTCCTTAAGACCATCTTAGCTGGTAGAAAATGACCAACAAACTTTGTCATACTTTGTAATATAAAAAGATAATAAATATAGAGTGCTGCTATTAGTATTCCATCAATTATTTTGGATTCTCTATTTTTTAGTTTTTTTTAATTATAATAATAACCTCAAAGGAAATTACTAAAAAAGATTGACTAATTTTGGGGCATCACATCTCACAATTTAGTCCACATACTCACTACATCATGAGTTAGAGTTTATGAGAGCACCCACCTCCATCATTACGCATCCATCTTTCCCAAATCTCACCTTTAAAACCTACCCCCCTCAAAACTTTAAAAACCCTTTGGCAGCAATATTCCGGCGACAACGGTGATAACCATTTGATTACATACACTTCTCCGGCAATAACAATGAGTGGAAGTTTTTTCAGCAACCCCAACTCCATGAGACGAGAGGAGTACAACAATAAAAGCTTAGAAGTGGTTCAAACCTTTGATGGTGTTCTTAACTCAGAGTTTGGCCTTGTAGGAATAAGTTTTTTGGAAAAAAAAAATGACAAAAATAATAAAAAACTGTTCATCGTTTTTTCAAAACTAAACTCCCAAACATATAATTGAAATTCGGGAACACAAGTCCGAACATTGTTTATTTATTCAGGAACAGGTAACTGAACATTTCTTATTTGTTCGAAAACAAATAATTGAAGCAGCAGCTATTGGAAAATTGGTTTTATAAGGCTTATTTTGGGCCAACTTTGAGCCCAAAATTGAGTGGGCCCCAAACGTCTTTTGGGGTGGGTCCGAAAAAGTGACGTGTTCCTTACCGAATGGCAAGTCACACGATGAAGACAGTTCATCAAAACAATTTATAAGTGAATGGGAAGTTGACATCGTTTTCGGGTTCGTGGAATGGGAAATTTAAAGAAGTAAATATCGGTTTCCTTGAAATGGATTGTCCCACATTGAAACTTTAAGAGAGCTTTTGTGGGAATATAAGCTCTTGGTGTACTAACTTGGGTTGGGCCCCAAGGGGCACCCCAAGTTTGTAGAAGAGAGGAGTTATGGATAAATTGAACCGTAGCCCAAATCACCACACACGAGCGCGCGCCGCCGCCTAGCCATGCCGAGCACAGTTGTGGGTCGAGTCAGTTCTAATATTAATTTTTTGGACAAAATTTATTTGAATTTTTTCCAGAAATTCTTAATAAAATTAAATTCCAATTTTGTGCCAATATTGAAATTAATTTTCTATCCAAAATTTACTTTCTTCAGTTCAATTTCCCTACAGAATCTGCCGAACGGATTAAAACAGTTATCTAACCTGTTGGAACCTTAATAGATTCATAACTATCCAGACAGATTCAAAATCTGGACAGTTTATTTAACTGCTGCAGTTATCTGTTTGAATTTCAAAAATGTATCTGTTCGAAACAATGCACCTGTTCCATATCTGTACCAGTTTGAAATTAACACCTATTCAAGTCTATAAAACCAAATCTATTCCAGTATTTTTCCATATCCGAAAAACAGTCTGAAAATTATATGTGTTGTCCAATTTTCTGTTCTGTTGCATATTTTCTTCATATTAGTTTTTAGGAAAATTAAAGAGAGTATAGAACACAAAGTTCTAGTTCGCCGAACAAATTTGTTTGGAGTGCTACTTCCAAACAAATTTGTGAAGATCATTGTATCCTGGGAGATAGACGCCGTTAATCCGTAAGCACCGTAACGGGGTGAATCTGTCTTAAGGATAGAGTGTCACACACTCGACTTAATCTTTTTATTTTTCATTCGATTCGATAAAATAAATTATGTAAGTTATTTATTTTATTTATTTGATTTTGTTTCAATTTATTATTGTACACAGAAGATTGTTCCAACAATCTTAAGACAGATTCGAATTATTCTGTTTACAGAATTTTTCATTTGTTTCCCTTTCTCTTTCTTCTTCTTACAGAAATTATTTTATATGATTTTACAAAACAATATTCTGGTTGGAAAGCAAATAGTAGTAATATACTGTTTCACAGATAGTAGTAATATACTGTCTACTTTCTTTGACAACTAGTAGTAATATATTGGTGTCATTAATAATTCAGAATATTTATTTGTGGAATTTTGTTAGAAATTAAGTTGGGTTTTCAAAAATTATTTTTTGAGTATTCATTAATTAAAATTGTTTTTTTTTAATTATTGAAGTGTTATAGAAATTTAATTTTCTGTGTGGAATTAATTTGGTTAAATAAAATTTTATTTTATTTTCAAATTAATTGAAAAATAAAAGTTACATTCTTGTTTCTTTTATTTTTACAGAATTTAATTCTGTGAATTTGAATTAATTTTATGTATAGTATAAATTCTAATTCTAATTTTATTTTATAATTTAGAATTCATGGCTACTGAAACAAATACTCAAACAAATACTGGAATGGTGGCTGTAGTTGCGCCAACCCCTTTTCCTGTTGTGACTATGCCAGTCAATCACGGTGAGAAGCCAGAGAAGTTCTCAAGAACTGATTTTAAAAGATGGCAACAGAAAATATTATTCTATCTTACAACTCTGAACCTAACTCGTTTTCTCCGTGAGAATGCTCCTATTCTGAACGAGGATGAAACTGACCGGCAACTGGTTGTTGCGGTCGATGCTTGGAAACATGTTGATTTCCTTTGCCAGAACTACATCTTGAACGAACTTGACAACACATTATATAACATCTACAGTCCTATCAAAATAGCAAAGGAACTTTGGGAGTCTTTGGAGAAAAAGTACAAAACGGAAGATGCCGACTCAAAGAAATTTGTGGTTGGCAAATTCCTGGACTTCGTGATGGTTGATTCTAAGACTGTGATCAGCCAAGTTCAAGATCTCCAACTCATTCTACATGACAGTCACGCAGAAGGCATGCCTCTTAGTGAATCTTTCCAAGTTACAACCTTAATTGAGAAATTACCACAAGGTTGGAAGGAATTCAAAAACTACCTTAAACACAAGCACAAAGAAATGTTTTTAGAGGAATTAATTGTTCGTTTGAGGATTGAGGAGGATAACCGCAATTCTGAAAAGCGGGTTGGTAAGTATCCTATGGAGTCTAAGACAAATGTGGTGGAACATGCTCCAAAAGCAAAGAAACGAAAGTTTTCTAGAGAAAGTTCATCACAAGGCTCTAAAGGAAGGGAAATTAAAAAGTACAAGTTTAATGGCAAGTGTTACATCTGTGACAAAGAGGGACATCGAGCCAAAGATTGCCGTAGCAAAGGCAAAAACAAAAAAACAACAAGCAAAAAACCTGCTCAAGCCCATATGATCGAAGTGGACAATATTTCCAATGGTGTAGATGACATCAATTTTTCTACAGTTGTTTCCGAGGCAAATCTTGTCGGAAATCCTAAAGAATGGTGAGTGGACACTGGTGCTACTCGCCACATTTGTGCCAACAAAAAGATGTTCACATCTTATTCTACAGTGGACAACGGTGAACAACTTTTTATGGGCAACTCCTCAACTTTCAAAGTTGAAGGACAAGGGAAGATTGTTCTGAAGATGACATCTAGAAAGGAACTCACTCTCAACAATGTGCTACATGTACCAGACATTCACAAGAATCTTGTTTCCGAATCTTTATTGAGTAAGAATGTGTTTAGGCTAGTGTTTGAGAGTGATAAATTTGTACTTACTAAGAATGAGATGTATGTAGGAAAAGGTTACATGTCTGATGGCCTTTTCAAGAGGAATGTAATGACCGTTGTACCCTTAGTTATTAATAAAAATGCATCTTCTTCTTACTTTCTTGAGTCTTTAAATTTATGGCATGGTAGACTTAGACGTGTTAATTATGGATCTTTGCGTAGATTAATTAATATGGAATGTTCACCTAAATTTGACATTGATTCAAACCAGAAATGTGAAATTTGTGTTGAAGCAAAATTATCCAAATTCATTTTCATTCAATTGAAAGAAGTATGGAACTACTTGAATTAATTCATAGTGACATTTGTGATTTTAAATTAATTTAAACTAGAGGTGGGAAAAAGTATTTTATCACTTTTATAGATGACTATACTAGATATAGTTATGTTTATTTAATTCGAACCAAGGATGAAGCTTTGGAAACTTTCATTCAATATAAGAATGAAGTTGAAAATCAACTTGGTAAGAAAATTAAGAAACTTAGAAGTGATAGAGGTAGTGAATATGAATCACCTTTTGGTGAATTTTGTAAAGAACATGGAATAATTCATCAAACCACCGCTCTTTACCTACCTCAGCAAAATAGAATTGCTGAAAGGAAAAATAAGACTTTAAAAGAAATGATGAATGCCATGTTAATAAATTCTGGATTACCTCAAAACTAGTGGGGAAAAGCAATACTTTCTGCTAGTTATATTTTAAATAAAGTATCTCGAAAGAAAGTGAATCAAACACCTTATGAATTGTGGCATGGGAGAGTACCATCCTACAAATACTTAAAAGTGTGGGGGTGTTTGGCTAAAGTGGTTATTCCTAGTCTTAAAAAGACTAAGATAGGTCCTAAAACCATTGATTGCATTTTCATTAGTTATGCCAAGAATAGCAATGCATATCGGTTTTTGACTCATAAATCAGAACATTCCGAAATGCATGTAAATACTATTATTGAATCTCGGAATGCATCTTTTTTTGAACATGTGTTTCCAAATAAGATTGGACAAAAGACTAGTACTAATAAAAGATCTTTTGATGCTATTACTAGTAATGATCAAGAACAAGATCAAGAGCAAGAGATAGATCAAAATGAGGAAGAGGAACTTAGGCGTAGTAAATGTGCTAGAATCTCAAAATCTTTTGGTCCAAATTTTCTAACATATTTGTTAGAAAATGAGCCTTTAACTTTTAAAGAGGCTATGTCCAGTCTTGAAGCTCCTTTATGGAAATAAGCTGTCAATTGTGAAGTTGAATTCATCTTGCAAAATCACAATTGGGAATTGGTGGATTTGCCACCAGGTTGTAAACCTCTTGGATATAAGTGGATTTTCAAAAGGAAAATGAAAGCGGATGGATCAATTAACAAATACAAGGCAAGACTTGTGGTCAAAGGTTTTAGACAAAAAGAAGGTCTTTATTACTTTGACACATACTCACTGGTTACTAGAATAACATGAGTTAGATGAAGAAATTTACATAGAACAACCATAAGGTTTTTCTGTTCTAGGAAAAGAAAAGAAAGTGTGTAAATTGGTTAAATCATTATATGGTTTAAAACAAGCACCAAAGCAATGGCATGAGAAATTTGACAAGGCAATGATGTCAAATAGATTTAAAATTAATGAGTGTGACAAATGTGTTTCTATTAAAAACATAGACAAAGGTTATGTCATTGTATGTCTTTATGTGGATGATATGCTCATCATAGGTAGTAATAATGATATGATTAAAACTACCAAGAAAATGTTGAGTAAACATTTTGACATGAAGGACATAGGCATTGCTGATATAATTCTTGGTATGAAAATTACTAAAACATCAGAAGGATATGCTTTGTCACAATCTCATTACATTGAGAAAATACTTGACAAATACAGCAAAGATGATGATCATCTTGCTAGAACACCTGTGGATGTTAATTTATTTCTTTCTAAGAATGTACAGGAAAGTATTTCTCAATTAGAATATGCTTAAATTATTGGAAGCTTAATGTACTTGATGAACTGCACTCGTCCGGATATAGTTTATGCGGTAGGTGAATTAAGCAGATATACGAGCAATCCAAGAGTAGAACACTGGAAAGCAATTATAAGGGTTTTAAGATATCTCCGATTTACTCGTAATATTGGGTTTAATTATACTAGATATCCAGCAGTACTTGAAGGATACTGTGATGCAAATTGGATATCGGATACTAGAGACTCAAAGTCCACCAGTGGGTATGTTTTTACTCTTGGTGGGGCGGCTGTATCTTGGAAATCTTCCAAACAGACTTGTATTGCTAGGTCTACTATGGAATCAGAATTCATAGCTTTAGACAAAGCAGGGAAAGAGGCAGAATGGCTTCGCCACTTCCTTGAAGATATTCTAATGTGGCCAAAACCGGTGCTGCTATATGCATACATTGAGATAGTCAATTAGCAATAGGTAGAGCACAGAGTCATATGTATAATAGTAAGTCACGACACATTCGTCATCGACATAATACCGTAAGACAACTACTCTCTAATAGAATTATTTCCATTGAATATGTGAAGTCTAAAAACAACATAGCAGATCCACTAACCAAAGGGTTAGCAAGAAAGCTAGGTGAGAATTCATCGAGAGGAATGAGACTAAAGCCTATTAAATAAGAGTTACCACAACGGAAACCCAACCTAGTTGACTGGAGATCTCAAGATCTAGGTTCAAAGGGACAACCAAGTTGTGAATGACTCAGAAAGATCACTCGAGAGTCCAACTCCTATCCATTTCTATGATGAAATAGCAATGTCTGCAGCGTTTTAGGTTAAGTAAAATTTTAATGATTCTTATATCTAAGTAAACCTAGTATAGTATGGAAGGATACTCTTCATAAGAATCACCTATGTGTGTGAATTGGGCCGATTCTATGAGATTTGTGAAGGGCTACAGTCTTTAGAGCACTCATAAAAGACCAAGTTGTTCAGGACCAAAATGAACACAATAGTGAGAACTAAACTGTGTCTGGTGATATACTGTGTGAGTTCTATTGTCTTGGTTTACACAAACAGCTGAACAGTTCAAGACATCATGTTCACTAGTTAGCTAGTAAATCCGATAGTGTCTCACAAGGGAAGGTTCAAAGCCAAAAGCTACATATCCTTTGCAGAATATTTCCAAGTTCTATACTCTCTATAATTAGATCATGTTGTTGCATTTTCTCTCCGTCAAATTCTATTTATGTGGGGGAATGTTGGAAAATTGGTTTTATAAGGCTTATTTTGGGCCAACTTTGAGCCCAAAATTAAGTGGGCCCCAAGCGTCTTTTGGGGTAGGTCAGAAGAGGTGACATGTTCCTTGCCACATAGAAAGTCACACGGTGAAGACGGTTCGTCAAAACCATTTATGAGTGAATGAGAAGTTGACGTCGTTTTCGGGTTCGTGGAATGGGAAATTTAAATAAGTAAATGTGGATTTCCTTGAAATGGGTTGTTCCACATTGAAACTTTAAGAGAGCTATTGTGGGTATATAAACTCTTGGTGTACTAACTTGGGTTGGGCCCCAAGGGGCACCCCAAATTTGCTCAAACCACCGCACACGCGCCGCCGCCCGTCCGACCAGACAAGCCGTGTCGTGTCGTGCCGTGCCATGCACGGATGTGGGTCGGATCGATTCTAATATTAATTTTTTGGACAAAATTTCTTTGAATTTTTTCTAGAAATTCTTAATAAAATTAAATTCCAATTTTGTACCAAAATTGAAATTAATTTTCTATCCAAAATTTGCTTTTTCAGTCCGAATTCCCTACAGAATCTGTCGAACAGATTCAAACAGTTATCTGACCTGTTGGAACCTTAACAGATTCATAACTGTCCAAATAGATTCAAAATCTGGATAGTTTATTTAACTGCTGCAGTTATCTGTTTGAATTTCAAAAATGTATCTGTTCGAAACAATGCACCTGTTCCATATCTGTACCAGTTTGAAATTAAAACCTGTTCAAGTCTATAAAGCCATATTTGTTCCAGCATTTTTCCATATCCAAAAAACAGTCTGAAAATTATATTTGTGCTATACAATTTTCTGCTCTATATTTCCTTCATATTAGTTTTTAGGAAAATTAAAGAGAGTATAGAACACAAAGTTTTAGTTCGCCGGACAAATTTGTTTGAAGTGCTACTATAAATTTGTGAAGATCATTGTATCCTGGGAGATAGACGCTGTTAATCCGTAAGCACCGTAGCGGGGTGAATCTGTCTTAAGGACAGAGTGTCACACAGTCGACTTGATCTTTTTATTTTTCATTTGGTTCGATAAAATAAATTATGTAAGTTATTTATTTTGTTTATTTGATTTTGTTTCAATTTATTTATTGTACACAAAAGATTGTTCCAACAGCAGCAAAAGCAGGAAAACAAAGGAGGTCGGACCACCCTTAGGTGCTCGACTGATCGGTCGACCGAGAGGTGAAATCCTGCTCATTTTTGCTCACACAAAGAGCATACAAATACAATGAGGCCATAGATAAATGATAGAAAACCAACTACAAAAGCTTGAAAGTGGATTGTGTTGTGTGTGTGAAAAGAAGTAAAAGAAAAAAAATCAAATGGATTGACAAATCTCGTAATAAAGTAAAGACAAATTCTCTTAATCACACAAATATTTTCCATTAGTTTTGGGAGATTCCACCGTCTTGGGTTTTGTTAGGGTTTTGAGAGAGAAGCTTTTGGGGGCATAGGGGTTTGCATTTGAATAGGCGGAATGTTTTTAGAATGATAATTTTGGTATTATTTGGGAGGGGGAATTTAAAAATTTTACAATTTATAAATAAGACTCCAAAGAAATAAAAAGTCTAAAATAATTGATAAAGTACTAACAGCAGCACTCTAAATATAACATTAGCAAATCAACATGGCATCTCAATCGTCTATTCAGTACCATAATCTTAATTAATAATCCACGAAGAAGCGAATATAAAGTTGATAGCCACTTTCTCTTTTATCTTTTATTTTTTATTTTTTAATGATCGGGTGTTCGGCCCAATTTATACATATCTCGACTAATCTCAGGACCTACATGAATTGGGCAAATCTCATGCCGAGCCCATATGTGTTGCTTCAAAACATTGATAACACCTAATGAGAGTTGAACCTAAGATCTGGAACACACCTCAAACCCCAAACTGCACCCACTAAACCTAGAGGGAGCCACTTTCTCTTGATTAAGAATGATCAATAATTAATGGGTCCAATCTAGAACTTTATATGGGCCTGTTTGATTAGTAAGATTATATCCTATAGTATAGGATTGGAATTATCAGCTCATAGACTTACAATCTCATGTTTGATTGAAAATTTTATCAACAGGATTACATGTACGACAGACATTCAATTCGGTAAAATTGATAAATTTTTAATATTAAGAGGAGTTGGGGTCATAATTTTAAATATGAAACAAAAAATAAATAAATAGATAAATATTTAATAAATGATTATCACATTAATTTAATTGAATAACAAATCATATACTAATTCATAAGATTATTTACTTTGCTTGTTTTTTATTTTCTAAAAACACTTTTCAAAAAATTCTACTTTCTTGTTTTTTGTGTTTTTTTTGTTTTTACTGAATTTTTTTTAATATTTTAAGCAATGTTTTTAATTTTTAAACACACCTAACATAAATACACATAAAAAGTATAATTTTTGTGAAAAAAATCTTTTAAAAATTCACTAAATACCAAAAATAGAGAAGAAAAAAAAAACGAGAATTTAGTATATTTTTCATATTTTTATGTATTTATTAATTTTTTGAAATATTTTTCACAATTATTTTACTTTTTAGATATATCTAAATAAGGTGCATCTAAAAAAGTAAAAAAAAAATTGTTTAAAATTTTAAAAGTATTCACGAAAAACAAAAAAAAAAAATGAAAAACAAAAAAACTCAATTTTTCAAAAATTTAATCTAAAAAACTCAAATCAAACACACACATTAATCTTGTCACTATTAACCTCGTTAATCAAACAAGTGATATATGTTTGTTTGTGATGAAACCTATAAACAAATACAGATTACTTTCATTTCATGTCACAGAACTTCTTCTGTGCTACAAGAGTTGGAGCTGACACGACACGGCACATAAATTAGAATCTTTGAACCAATTTTAATCTGTTTTTCTTTTCTTTACTCCTTTTTTTTTTTTTCCATTTTTGTCAATTTTTTTTAAAAAAAATCTAGGAGACTTAGTCCCTAAAAATATTGAATTAAAAGCCCACAAAAAAAAAAAAAAAAAAGTCCCTAATCCGATGTAATTGAACAAAACGCTATTTTAATCCATTTTGGTCTTTAATAGAATTTATTTATTTATTTATTTTTTTTTTTAAACTTTCAAAGAGTTGAGTTTCAAAGTTTGAAAAATATAACTAAAAAAAAGGGTCAATTAGCCTGATTTCCCCTAAGATTTATGACAATTACAAAAATCTCTCCTCAAGTTTTTAAAATTACACTTACCTCCCATGTCAGTAATGTTTGGGAAATTCTATTTCCAACACCCTAATAAACTCAAGGCAAATCTTTTCTCAATACACATCCCTATTAATTTAATTATTAAATAATTATCTCAATCCAAATCTTTAAAATTACAAAAGATACCCCTTCACTCCTATGTACACACACTTACACACTTGAATTTCCACCACTGCCGTGAAGACCAAAGTGGCCCAATTTACATCTCTACTTCAAACGGGAAGGAAGAAGAACCAGTTGAAACAGGGAACAAAAAATAAAAATAAAAATCTGCACTTTCCATTGAAGAAGACCAAAGTACCTTCTTCGGAAGACGCATCGCTCACCCAATTCACATCAGAAGATGATGAAGAATCAGATTTATAAATGGGTTTTGAAGCTCGAGAGAGAAATGGAAAATCCATGTAGTTATGATTAAGATTAACTAGATTTTTTTGATCGAAAGAGGAGAAAATCCTTGGATAAGTGCTTCCATGAACACCTAAATCCAAGAATTCCAAGAAACAAAGACCGAAATTAGAGAGATGATGAGAGAGAATAGGAAGAGTATGAATCATAGTAACAGAGATGATTCACCTCTTTATAGTGAGGGTTTGAAAGATTGAGACCATGATTTTCCAAGCAAGCATCGAACTTTCCCGGAAATAGACGTTAAAAAATTGGGAGAATCAAATCAAATCAGTGTACATTGAGATCTTTTAATTTTTGAAGGATGTGTACAGAGAATTTATATATATAATAATAAGGGGTTGATCAATGACTATTATAGTAAATTTTAAGTAGGATATAATTGTTATTAATTTATTTTTTCATTAAGTGTGTTGACTGAGTATATTAGGGTGTTGGAAATAGAATTTCCCGTAACGTTTGCCAAACTGAGCTAACAGAAAATATCTTTTTACCTTTTTACCCTCATTTGTTTATTCATATGAAATTCAAAAAATGTTCTCTCTCTCTCTCACACACACGCACGCCAACAAAAAAATCTGGTTATAACACACAATCACTGTCACATTTTTTCTTTTTCCACTGTTTACATTTTTTCAATTTGTTTCACATACAACAAATTATTATTATCATTGTAACACATGCATAAATCCTACACTGCATAAATGCAATTTTGACTTTTTTTTTTTTTTTTTAACTTTTGATTTATTGAACTGAAAAAGCCATTTTATCACCCCAAAAAAATAATTAATTAATTAAAAAGTGAAATGAACTGACTTGTAAGCCTTAGTAAAAAAGAGTCCACAATCCATTAATTTTCATATTGTTATATTTCTTTGATCAATTTTAAAGTAGTGTTTGATTTATCGTAATAAAAAGAACATAATAAAATCATCATTTTTTAAAGAGTTAATTACCTAAAAGTGTTATTTACAAATATTATGATAACTCAGGTCTTATCTAAGATTTTTTGAACCAATAGATCCTATTTAATAAAACTGAGAATATTATCAGTTTTCTCCAATTTTTAAAATTAAGAACATTATTAATTTTGCATAGTAATGTTTTAGATAATTATTTCACTAACTGATGAAAAAAAAATAGAGTATGAGATTAAACATTTTTGCCCTTCTACTAATTGGTTTGATTCAACTATTCAATAAAATCGAGAACATTATCAGTTTTAAAATTTAGAACATTATCAATTTTTTTTCATTTATATATATATATATATTTTCCAATTTTTCACATCAATGTTCCATCATCATACCCCTTTATAACACAATTTTCAATTGTTTTTCAATTTTTTCAACAAAAAAAAAAAATTTTGCACATAAATTTTTTTTTAAAAATTTATTCAATTTGAAAGTTGATGTTTTACAGTTTTAAAAATTAAAATAAATGTAAAATCATCATATTCCTTTATAGATAATCATAAATGATGAACAATCATTATTTGAAGAGAAATTTCGACTATCAAAAATTTAATGGAACTTGAAAAGTCAAAAATCTTTAGTTAGAACTTAATGGAATATAAGTTCATAAATTAAGACTTGTATGTAAATATCTCATTTTAACTTCTTATGTTATGGCCACTCTCTTACAATAGTTAATGATAATTTCATTTTTAATAACGCACTTTCATAAATTAAAAAACAAAAAAAAAAAACATTGCGTGAACCAAACATCCCACCCCAATAGACCAAACACAACCTAAGTTACTTTTTCATCCAAATATTACTCTAACATACATTTAATTAAGGGACGTTTTTTGATAAGTCCCGTTTATATCTGTTTAGTTCCATAAAACCCAAACTAATTCTGAATATTCCATTAGGTCCATTAGTTCTAAAAGGACGAAACAACCCTCTCCGTCTCTCCCGCGTGTAACCGACTCTTCAAAACTCATTCCTATTCGAACTATTCAATCCACAAAATTTCCAAAACGAAAACTCAATCCACGTCGCCTCCAAAAACCCTAGATTCACATCGCCGCACCAACGTCGTCGTCGTCCATCGTCGACCATCGACCCCAGATTCCTCTTCATCTCACCACTGCGAAGGTTCACATCGGAAGAAGCGTGCTTCGTCGCTCGGAATTCCTGTCGCCCCACTGAGTCTGTTTCATCCACTGACTGTGATCCATACCCACCAACAATGACGAACAGAAGTAAGTACTAACATTCCACCTTCTGCTTTTCAATCATAATGTCATCACCGATGTATACATCCACCTTCGGTTTTCGATTTGAATTCGTAAACATAGATGTTTTCGAAATTGATTTTGTAAAATAGATGATGTCAACATTCACATAAGCCTTGATTCGACTAAACTTACAAGAGTCTACACCGCCAGAATATTCACAGCAGTGCATAATGATGTGAACATTCACATCACTGTATAACAACGTGAATGTTCATATTACGGTCAATGTTGATATTGTTCATTGTTGATGTCCACAGAATCCCCAAACTTCAGTCAACAATGTGATGGAATGTGATTTAAATATTCACTCACATTGTGACATCAATGTTGGACTTGTTTGTGTCATTCGGTATAGTTTGGTGCTGTTGGTTCACCCCTTTGATTTTTATCAAATTATAACATAATGTGATCACCCAGGTAAGCATTCACATTGGGTAGTAACTGTTGTCATGTTGTGAAATAATTTTGCAAATACGGATGATGTGAACATTCACATTAATGTAAATATTCACATTGTCTCATCAATATCCAAGCTGCTTGTGTTATTGGGTGTTGTTTGGCGCTGTTGCTTTCCCCCTTTGATCTTTCGCAAATTATAACGTAATGTGGTCGCCCATGTCAATATTTACATTGCCTTGTAACTGTTGTCGTTTTCGGTATTTATTTTGCAAACATGGATGATGTGAACATTCATATTAGTGTTGATTACTGGGTAAACTTACAACAGTAGACATGTGAATGTTCACATTAATGTCAAAACCCCCAAACTTCACTCAAAAACACAGCAGCAGACACTGATGTGAACATTCACATCAGCCTACAATGATCTGAATGTTCACATTACATTCACATTAGTGTTGATTACTGGGAAAAATTGCAGCAGTAGACATGTGAATGTTCAGATTAATGTCATAACCCCCAAACTTCACTAAAAAACTCAGCATCAGACACTGATGTGAACATTCACATCAGCCTACAATGATGTGAATGTTCACATTACATTCACATTAGTGTTGATTACTGGGTAAACTTGCAACTGGGTAAGCTTGCAGCAGTAGACACTGATGTGAACATTCACATCATGTGAATGTTGACATTAATGTCATATCCCCCAAACTTCACTAAAAAACACAGCAACAGACGCTGTTGTGAACATTCACATCAGCCTACAATGATGTGAATGTTAACATTACATTCACATTAGTGTTGATTACTGGGAAAACTTGCAGCAATAGACATGTGAATGTTCAGATTAATGTCAAAACCCCCAAACTTCACTAAAAAACACAGCATCAGACACTGATGTGGACATTCACATCAGCCTACAATGATGTAAATGTTCACATTACATTCACATTAGTGTTGATTACTGGGTAAACTTGCAACTGGGTAAGCTTGCAGCAGTAGACACTGATGTGAACATTCACATCATGTGAATGTTGACATTAATGTCAGAACCCCCAAACTTCAATCAAACTTACGGCAGCGGATACTGATGTGAACATTCACATCAGTCTACAATGATGTCAATGTTCACATTACTGTCAACGCTGGTTGTTGAATGTTGTTTGGTGCTTCTGGTTCCATATTCTGTGATTCAGCCAATTAAATGTGCTTATTTGAACACACAGGTCTTTCCCACAAAGTTGATGGCAAGCGAGGGAATCGCCAAAACCAAGCCTGATCAACTAGCTGTTCCTGAAGAAGTGAACATGAAAAAAGTTAACTACTGGTCAAACTTAACAGGATTGGTAAAACTCATAAAGGATACAAAATTCACACGCGGCCAACTGAAGTCCCTCAGGAAAACACCGTTCTGGCCACTATTTGACTGCTTGATCGGTAACGAAATCAACCTCAACCACTGCATGAAATATGATGATGTCATTGTACGTATAGTACAGACATTCAAGCAATCTAGTGGGAGGTTTTACATTGGGGATAAGAACATCCAGATTTTTAGAAGCGACGTGTCACTGATTTTCGGGGTGGACTGCGGCACCAAGTCGATGGACCTCTCTTACGGTGCAAAACCAACAACCGGCATCATACACCAAATGTGCAAGGATGTTAGTCGGTTAACTGCTGCCAAAATACGAGAAATTCTGAGCGAAGCATTGAAGGGCACAAAAAAACATGACAATGAGGAGGTCGCAAGATTAGTTTGCATGTACGCATGCGTCAAGCTATTCTTCTCTACATCCGGAGAAACAATTGGATGGGCTTTCTACTCATACATGGACCCATTAGAGAAGATGATTGAGTATGATTGGGCTGAGAGCATCCGGGCAACCTTGATGGCTTCATTGGGCCAAAACTGTGGAAAACCAGGCCGAGTCACCGGATGTGTGATGTTGTTAATGGTAAGTCTCATAAAACTTATTCTACGTTTAATATTAACATTTACGGGCTCTGGACAATATTATGTGGATGTTAACATTTCTCAACACTGGTGTGGAATGTGACAACACTGATGGAAACATTCACATTACTGTTTCAGACATGTACAAACACACAGTAACAGATGCTGGTGTAAACATTCACATTAACAGATGTGAACATTTCACAGCAGTAGTACCACTCACATTAACAGATGTGAACATTCACATCATTAGTAACACTTACCTTTAGGGAATGTGAACATTCACATCAGTAACATGGCTACCCATTAGGAGATGTGAACATTCACATCGACAGATGTGAACATTCACATCAGCCTTAATTGATGTAAAAATTCACAATACTGCCCCAATGGTGTAAACATTCACATCAATGTTAATTGATGTGAACATTCACATTACTCATATCTGTTATTTGTTTCAGTACTGGCTGTGTGAGCATACAACAATCTTACAACCCCGTAACCCCAATGCCATTCCACGATGCGTAAAATGGGACCTCACAGCCTTACATAGCAACATGAAGTCCATATCTTTGGCTAAGCTGGGTTTAAATGAGGTATATGGTGGCGAGCTAATGGCATCACCAATTGAAGCGAAGATATACCGTCATACAAAATTGAATGTGGAGCCCAAACCTGAGATTTTGTCAAGTGCAGTAGCAAAGAAAAATGAAAGCAATGAGGATCCAAGCGAAGACAGTCAACGCAGTGATGATAGGGATGCATTTTCTGTCGATGCAATGGACCTGAATGATGTTGGACATTATACCACCCCCAGCTGTAGCATCCCCAATGCTGAGAAAGGAATCATCATAGCACAACCAACTGAACCCGACATTGTAGAAGTACTCATAACAGAAAATCGAAAAGCTTGGGGTCTTGTACGGCAATGGGAAGCGAAATACAAACAATTAGAAGAATCTTGGGAATTGAGAGCAAGGGTGATTGCTGCCCTTGAAGCCAAACTATTTGACCAATCAAGCCCATCCAATGTGGACATGGACATGAAGACTTGCATGGAGTTGAAAGATGCAGAAATTTAGCGGCTGACAAAGTTGGTCATCAACTTGGAATGTGAAAAAACAATACTTCAAGACCTTTTTGACGATCAGTCCGTCCACATCATCACTCAAGTTGAAGCACAAAAGGCTCATGACAGCCTGAACAAGCATCCCACCGCAGCATTGGAACACATTGTCAGCCCCCCATCGAGGGTAAAGCGCATAAAGCAAAAGGTAAAGAAAGAACACAGGTTGGACGAGTTTGAATACCCCAACCTGCCTGGTCAGAAGAAAGGGAAAGAGGGAGCCGAAGAGCAATCACATGCAGTCCAAATTGCACAGGATTTGGACAAACAAGCACCCAAAAAGCAGCCAACAAAGTCGAAGAAGTTAACCTTGAACAACAAAGCTGAAGGTGCAGGCTAACATGAACAAACTCAACAAGCAAAAAGTACAAACTTTGCACAAGAATGGCGGTGACAGTAAGTGTTCTTACATGTTTAGATCTGTTTTTTTTTTGGATCACGTTCACTTCACATACATATTTAAGAAAATAGATCATTTCATAAATGTGCAATGTTAACATTAACGTTTTCTGTAATCACAATGCGCAGGTTGCTAGTGTGGCGAGGGGACTCAAGGACTAAAGATGTGTATTTTGATGACATCATACACATCATCAAGGAAGATTCAATAACGAACAACGTATGGGAACTGTAAATGTGTACAAAACACACACACACACACACACACATACACACACAGAGTAAAGACACTGCAAAAATAACATACTGCCACCCCTCTGGTTCTGCAGGTGATAGATGCTTATGGTGAAATTCTACTTGAACTACAAGGCCTAGTCAACCCAAGTTTGGAGGATTCATCATTCATCTTTACAAGCACATGTTTGGTAACCACTACACTTTAATGTTGATTATGTTTCAATACATGTGAATGCTCATCAGTAACATCACTCACCATTAGCATATGGAAACATTCACATCGATGTAGCAGCGTTAACAGATGTGAACATTCACATCAGTAGTATCGCTCCCCATTATGAAATGTGAACATTCACATCAGTTGTGTCACTCACCATTACGCAATGTGCACATTCACATCAGTAATATCACTGACAATTAGGCAATGTGAACATTCACATCAGTAGTATCACACCCCATTATGAAATGTGAACATTCACAACAGTAGTATCACTCGCCATTACTGATGTGAACATTCACATCAGTATCATCAAACATTGATATTAAAACTGATATGCATCATTGTATGCGCTTTGTGTGCAGAAAATCGTGCAAGAGTACCCCCCTCACAAGAGGAATAAACTGATTGATGTACACATCAAGGAGTATCAAGGCCAGAGATTCTTAATATTCCCAATACACGACAACTTCCACTGGACAATTGTTGTGTACGACGTGAAAGAGAATGTATGGAGGCATTATAACTCACTGCGCCCAAGAGAAGGCATACATGACCCACATATTGACAAAGCACAAATCTTAATGGCGTGCGGAAATAATACTTGTCGTGACGTGTAATATTTGAAATTGGATGTATGCCTATGTTGGTTGGTGCCTAATATGAAATTTCATTGTTGGCAGAGGGACTACATCACAGCTTTGGTGCACAACATTGGACCATCATCACCATTATGGACCAACTTATCAAGCCAAAATACTTCGAAAACAATCATATCAGTGGAAATCTGTCCTCAGCAAGCACCAAATTCGTAAGCCTAAAATCGATTTCTACACATGTTCCACAACCATTACCCACCTAAATTTCAAAATCTAACAACAAGTTTGCATTTTCAGGGTGGATTCTTGAACTGCGATTTGTTACATCATGAGGCGCATGTATACCGTGAAGACATTGTTGCGGCCCTAGCTCGCTATGAATGGTGCCAAATAAGAGACTCATTAGTACACCTTTTCCTGAACCACAGAAAGACGGTGCAATGTGAAAACCTATAGGTGGGGGTTGTCCACCTATCACTGTTACCCAAATCTGTTATCCACATTTAAGACAATTTACTGTCAATAGATTTTTCATATTGGACCAGACTAGCTTAATTGTAAATCAAGTCTATATCACTGCTTGTACAGACATTTTTCATTCAATATATGTATATGCATTTTCAGGCCTATTTTGCGTTGGTCATGCACATTGAGATAGTATTTTTTTTTTCCCCGGAATGCACATGACATGATGTGAATGTTCACATCACAGAATCATCGTGCACTTTCTTCTATTTTAAACCATACTGAGGAATGTGAATATTGCTTAAAGTGTTCAAGTAACACAATATGGCAGGTGTGCGTAGGATATTTCTTAACACAATTCAATATTCACATCTAATAATTTGATGATGTGAATATTCACATCATAACTTCTGATTATGCGAATGGCAACAACGATGTCATGAATATTCACATCTTATTTCAAAAATGAATATAAGAATTCAATGTAAAATACAATGTTGAAATGGAAAAAGGTACATCCTATATCGGCTTCGTGCATGACTTTCGATTATGGCTACCCAACTTATCACATCTCGCGCACCTTATTTGTGGTTTCTCACCCTTGATGGGATCCTATTCTTCTTGACCTTCGTGGTCTTTTCACGTTGGCGGGTATATAGTGAAGTCCGTGGGATCAAAAGCGGCTTCTCCTCGATGGTATAGGGAATATGGCTCCCGAATAGGCCGCGATATGTCGAACATGAAAGTAATGTTCCACACAATCATTGAGATTGTATCGGCTCTTCGAATGGCAATATGACATGGTCACATGGGAATCCGTTGATTTGCCATTTGAAGCAAGAACATGTACGCCTCGAAACATCAAGCTGATGAGATGGTATCGAATGAACTTCAAACACATCCTCATTGGCTTTGCTAACTTGCCAAGCCCTGCTGTCATTGAACGAATCCATAAGCCGTGTTTCGAATGTCGGACAAATAAGCTCATTCCATTTGTTTGCTTGGTCACGCCTTGCAGACATTTGCCGCATCAGCGAGTGCAATTGTGTCCACCATTTGAGTGATAGGAAGATTACGTGCTTCTTTAATCCAGTTATTGAATGACTCCGCCGCATTGGATGTCATCTCCCCATAACGCATGCCCCTGCACAATATCACAAACATTGTACAATACGGGATTTAACAGGTCTGACAATTGACGTTAACAGATGTGAACATTCATACCTCTGACATTAGAATACACTAATGTGAACATTCACATCAGGTTATAATAATGTGACTGTTTACATCTGCTACCAGTTTACAATAATGTGAATGTTCACATTATATGCTTATTATGTTGTCAACTTACACGATGGACAATATGTGACCGTTAACAACAACAACAAAATATGACACGTGACAACATTCAAATCTGAAATACATTGAATGACTATTTGACAACTTAACAGATGTGAACATTCACATCAGTCATCATTAGCAGATGTGAACATTCACATCATTTACAGTGAACATGAAACACAATTCGAAGATTGTTACCATTCTAAATCGAAAATTCACATCGCTACCATTCTAAAATTCACAAAGATAAACACCTTAGGAAACTATTATTACCTGAAGTATGAATTTGCCCAATGCTCAGGTGCCAAGTCCTTGAAAAAATTATGAGCTCGTTGTTTACCCTCCTCTTTTAATTTTGCAAGCTTTTCATGAAACCCTACCACGGTTGGCTCGTAGGCACAGTCACCCAAACTACTTACTAGGTGATCCCTGAATCCATTATCAATTCCTTTCATCCGGTCTCTTAAATTGCTCTTCAAGTGTTGTAAGCAATAACCGTGATGAGCCGATGGGAACACCTTTGGCATAGCTTCTAACAGACCAAGATTACGATCCGAAATAAAAGTAATATGGCGCTTCCCATCAACAACCTTCCCAAGTTCATGCAAGAACCACGACCAATTGGCCGTGGTCTCTGAATCAACAATCGCAAAGGCAACAGGAAACAGACCTACAACACTACACCAACACACAATTGTTCACAATATTCCAAAGTGAATAGAAAACAGTTTAAACGAAACAGGTCATGTGAATGTTCATATCTACATTGCCCTATTTACTATTGTTATTTTTTGATTCAAGTTCGTAAACGTCTACAATGTGAACATTCACATTAACGACCATTCATACTTCATTGTTGATTGTTGAGTCACTGACAATGTTAACATTCACAGTACTGTTCATTAATGGATCAACTAATATTACTACACAGTGATGTGAATATTCACATCAGAGTGTAATAATGTGAATGTTCACATTACTGTCATTATCATACACAGATGTAAACCTTCACATCAGTGCATACTAATGTCAATGTTCACTTTACTTATAACTTACCAATCACTCTTATGTCCAGACAATGCTGCTCAGACTGAATATTGACATGAATAGACAGCTAAAAAAAACTACTAACCATTGTTTCCGTCTTTCGCCGTTGCCGCAAGTAGCTGACCTTTGTACTTTCCTTTGAGGAATGTTCCATCCAGGAATAATAAAGGCCGACAAGCATTGAACCCAGAAATACACGCAGCGAATGACATAAAGAAGCGACAAAACTGTTGACTACTTGCATCATAGTCAACATTGACATAACTCCCTGGATTGTCTTGCATCATCAAGATCCGAATACCACCGTGGTGGTCAAATGATAACGAGTGATCTCCATGAATACCGCCTTTGCTTTCTCCACACCCAACCATACGACATGGTAACTAACATCTAACCCATAATCCTCTTCAAAATAGTCACTACATCACACGGTAGTCAACGGCTTGTCCCTCACAATTTCATATATGATACTCGACACCAAATCCGAACTAACTTCATGGATTCTTCGATGTTCGGACATCCGTACCACAAGTATGCACGTCACTATACCTCTTGATGTAGAAAAAATCATTTGCTCGTTGTGCTCTACAATGTATAGCCCATGGCCCCTCTCCTCCGCATCGCGCACACAATGATAACTCTTGTTGTCTCGTTCTTCACGTATGTAAACTGGAACCCACATTGGATGGCATACTTACACAAAACGTCACGAAATTCTTGTGCACCACCAACAAACCGTTGTCCCACATGCGTAATACCATTTGCCCAAGGGGCTGACAACAACACCTTCTCCTTATGGTGGCAAAATCTCCGTAGTACATCAACTTCTTCCTCAACCCCCACACGCACCGATCCCAAACTACTTGACTGACCAATATCACTTTTCAACTCAACCACAACTTCTACATGTTGTACCCCCATTGATTTAGCAAGCAGTAACATGTTCTGAAATTCTTCCTCATTCTCCAAATCACACCTATTAATCCCAGGTAATTTACAAAACAATGAAATAGGACCAGCAGACAACTTCCCCCATTTTTCACACAAACAGTCCACCAAACGAATAACACCATGCGTGGGCGGCATTTATTGCAGTATGCGCAACCATATGTACACACCAACATCATAAAGCTATCCATCTCCTGTAAAAACAAAACAATACAACAATTAACAATAATCCAACCCGATATGAATATTCACATTGTGCGGAAATTAGAAGCATACAATTACAGTCCAAGTGTTAAATCCATAATTCACATTAAACAAAAAGTGAATATACACACCCACAAAGCGCCTCATTAAGCAAACATCAAAGTAAAAGTGAGAACATCCACATTCTTCACATCATATGAACACAATGTAAACATTTACATTGACACATATACTCTGAATTATAGAAGATCCACATTCATCACTAATCTCATGACCTCCCCTCCACATGACCACGATGTAAACATTCACATTGATCCATATAATCACAATTATATCACTCAGACATAGCCTCATTAAACAACATCAAAGTAAAATGCAAACATCCACATTCTTCACGTAATACTAACATGATGTAAACTTTCACATTGTTCAATATACTGTGAATTATATAGCAAACACAGAGTCTCATTACGCATACATCAAAGTAAAAGGAATATTATAACATTCAACATATATCTGAATGACCTCCCCTCCAATGACCACGTATGATGCATGAAATTGAAAAAACAGAGCATCCAAGCATCCAATCCATATCAATCCAAGAACAAAGGATTTGATCCATCCTACAAATCAAAACAAAAAGTGAACATGTATTCATAACTACAATGATACTGACCTTAATCGTCCAATCCTACAGTCGTCCAAAACTCAAAAACAACTGCTTCGAAGCAGTTATACTCCAGAAAATGACAAAACCGAACACCTGCAACTTCGTCCTCTTCACTTGACAATCGCCATACCAGACTAGAACAGCAACAATCAAACCCTAGGACATCAACGCCTCAGAACGATAGAACGACAGCATGCAAGGTAGAAACGTAACGATTTGAATTGGAAAGATAGAAACTGCCAAAACTGAATAACGAAATCAAAGGAACGTGGGTTACGTGTACACAGTGTATATATATATAAGGGCATAATAGTCCACGTATAAATATCAAAATTAAAAACTGGACTTTATGGAATAAGAAGAAATCTATATGGGACTCATTGGGATATAATTTTTCTTTGTGGACTTATTGGGATAAAACATCTCTAAATGGGATTTATAAATAAATTCCCCTTTAATTAATCTATTCAGAATTTTATTATAAAAGTTAATGTATAATCTAAATTCAATTTTTAAAGTGGGTCTATACTTAAAATGAATTTAGATTACATATTAATTTTTTGTAATAAATGTATGAATAAAAGTTTTAATTATATTACATTTGGGGACGGAACTGTGTAGGGATCGGGAGAGACCCCAACCCCTTCCAATTTTCAACAATTTGTTATTAATTTTATATTTGTGAGTATTTATAAAATGTATAATAAGATGATTTTTTAATTTATAAGAATTATTTTACAACTTTTTATTTCATTAGTATCTTGAAATGTCTAATTAAATGATCTCTAATTATTTCACATTTTAAATAATAACATCAATTTTATCGAGTCGATTTGATTAAAACAAAGCGCTACATGTCAATTATGCTTTGAATTTTAAAAATCAAATGGAATGTTAGAGAACCTAGAATTTCACCCTTATATTTATTCACAAAGACATGGTAAGAGTTAGGTCTTAATTGATTGATTTTTAAATAAATCAACTAATGTGTAAAATTTAATGTCATTGAGTGTAAATTTAAACATTTTTCAAGAATCATAAGTATTTTTCACTTTTTATTTATGAAATTTTATCAATCAATAAATCGCTTAAAACACTTATTTAACTGATTGTATACTGAGACATAATAATTCAAAATTGAAAAAACTATTTATTGGACTTATTTAGTTTTCTCGAGAAATACTTTTTTCGCAACACGTACTTAAAAAATTACATTCAATTAAAATGCATCAAAACTAATTCAATATAATTTATGCATATACATTGGGCCCTCCCGAACAAAATTCCTAATTCCGCCCCTAGTTGCATTGTTGACTAAAAAAAAAAGACAATGTGATAACTTGTAATATTTTTTGACAACCAAAGTCCCCAAAATAGTCGAAACCCATTTCCTATTGTTTTGTTGTGTGTGTGTGTGTGTGTTTTTTTTTTTTTTTTTTTTTTTTTTGAAATATATATATATATCTAATATGAGAAATTCTATAATACACCACATTTTGCAATATTTACCATATGCCTCAGTTATGATGTTTGTAATATTTGGTTATGCCATATTGTAAGTGTTAGTTATTATGACTTGATTATGACTTATTATGATGTTAATTATAACTCATTGTGATATTAATTATATCCTATTATAATTATTATTTTGGTTATGATCCAAAAAAAATTAGTTATATGTTAAGTAGTGTTTTATTATGACTCCTTTTTTTTAGTTAGGATTGAAAATGATTTAATTATAACATTTATGATGTTCAACACTACAAAATATCGTATCTTGTATATGGTTTATATACGATTTCTTCAACCATTGGGGACTTATTTTGCTTTCGCAAACTTACAATTTTGAAAACCACTAAAAGTAGTGGCCTAATGGATTATGCATCTCCTCTCCACCCAGCCTAATAGTGGTCGATTCTCAAATATGCCAATTTGCTTCGACTCATCACGTTGTACTCCAATCGACACTTTGCCTCCTATGTAACAGGGGGGTGAGATCCATTTATATGCCCCAATAATGTGTCCCTTCCTTTGAGTTTAGTTAAATTTGACCAGTAACTAATTATCCGAAACTAAAGCCCACAAATGCTATTATGTCCCACGGAGCGTCCTTTTTTTCATTTCTCAAAAAAAAAAAAAAAAAAAAAAAAAAAAAAAAAAAAATTGAAAAGTACCTACGTGAAAAAATTAAACGTTTTCTAAAGGAAAACCATACCAAACACATTGACTAAAAGAATCAAACAACACTAATACCAATGAATATATAAGTAACAATAGATAGAAACTAACAAAAGAAGCCTTGCACCACCATGGGTCTAAGGCTTCTGTAAAATAGCATAATATATATATACAGTAATTAAGAGAGGATAGAGAATACGCAAGGACATAGTTGTTTTATTGTTTGATTTGAAACTAGACATGCACAAGGATTGCTCCATGGTTGTGAATTCCGACTGGAGAGAACTCAATGAAGAAATGAATAAACTGTACACTCCTAGCGGTTGACAAGGGCTTGAAGAAAACGAGGCGGGTTCACATCTAGAATCCCTACGAGGATCTGAAATAAATCACACATTGATGGACTATCATTCACATCATCTAGGATGCACCAATAAGCAACTTTACAAATTCTCCATGCCTCTTCAACATCAACATGTTTCTCCAACATATGGTCTAATAGGCATTGGACATCACCTCCTTCTATGACTACACTTGCGGCCCGGATTGGGAAGAATTTAACAATCCTGCCGGATTGATCCTGTTTCTTCTTCCCGATATCAATTCAAAAGCATCATACCAAAGTCAGTAAACATCGACTTTGGCTGTAATGGCTTCTCCTACTATCCACTCAGGCGCAAGATAACCCGTTGTCCCTCTCATGGTAGTCGGGACTCGGTGAGTTCTCGTCCAATAAGCTTTGCTAAACCAAAATCGCTACATTTGGGCAGAATTCAACATCTAATAGAATGTTTTACGGCTTTATGTCACAGTGTACAATGCGATCTTGACACTCTTCATGAAGATAAGCCAACCCCTGGCTGTCCCTAGTGCAATTTGGTACCTTGTCTTCGATCCGGTACCTTGACTCCTTTCCATGGAAAAGATGGGAATCTAATGAGCCATTTTGCATGTAATCATACACCATAACCTCTTATTACCTTGAGCAGAACCCACGGCCGAACAAGATTAATATGTTGGATGGTGCCAAGTGTGTTGACTTCGCCGGAATTGCTTCTCTCCTTGGTCGATGCTTTCGGCTTCTTCACAGATATGACAGTGGGATCGTGCAATGTCCTTTGAAAGCAGAACCAAAACCTCCGCTCCCCATTTTCTCTGAGAAATTTTTGGTTGCTTTTTGCAAATCTTTGTACCTAAATGCAACCAATGAACCATAAACTGCAACTATTAGATCTTTTCCTAGAAAGCTCAACCAACAAGTGTTTGGCCAAAGCACACAAGGGGTTGCTATAAGCCTCCTTTGTTGCTTCCACATAACATAAAGCCCAAAACTACAACTAAACCCACAACACCAATAATAATCCCCATATTATTATCTCTGGAAAACTTCGAAGCGACAAGTGCGAGATAAAGACTACTTCGCTTGTCATTTCCCAAAAGTTGTTGCAGAGTTAACGAGGTCCATAGTCCAAATTCAACACCCATTCTGTCATAAGCATAAGCGATGCAAGAGCGATCTTTCAAGCAAGAAGATTGAGGATGTTCAGCAATTTCATGTTGGAATACTCTTGAAACCTATCTTTTTCTTGATTAGCAAGACTGGCATTTCCACACTGTAACTTGGTTCTCCTTACACACCCACGAGTAATCACCCAAATACCAATCATTGCCCGACTTAGAATTGAAACCGGTCAAACAATTACGGAAGGGTAGTGTATTCGATTGCAAGTTCCAAATGGCCCGCATAAAGCATAAATGTCGCATTCTTTGTCGGTGAGCCCAAAACAAATTCCACTCCTTGCTGCCCTCCAACCAAGTGAGTTGCTTGAGTTGACCCGAAACATCCATATCAACTCAATATATAATGTAAGGATCCTAGGGAGAATATTTCAAATAACTCTCATTTTCATTGTCAACAAAGCTAATATTAAGCATATGATTTTGTCTCGTTGTAGGTAATAAGCTAAAAATCTCCCCATTCCAAGGACCACTAGTCCAATACTGTTTAGACCCATTCCACAACAAAACATAGCTATTATTTGCATCTAGAATATGAGAAAATAGTCCTGGTGAAGGATCTTCGGAGTTCTTCCATGAAGTTAGACTTCGGTGTGTATTGGCTCGATTGTTATATGAAATCTTGCTACTGGGCAACCAAGTGTGAACAAGGTAATCAAAACTTTGCCAAATTGGTTGTGTTGAATTAGACCCATCTCTCAAAATCAAATTGCCATCATCACCCAGAACTGCTACCACAGAATTTGAAGTGGTAGAGTTCTGATTTGTTGACCAAATTGGGGTTTGGGACTTGTTGAGAAGCACTAAGTTACCATCTAAGATTTTCAGTTCTGAGGAATACTTATCAGAGATGGGTATATCTCTATTTGCTACCCACACTATGGTTTGTGTAGATTTTTTCTTGCACCATATGCATATGTGATAGTTGGAAGACTTACCTGGTTTGTAAAAACCCATTTCAAAGTTGCCACCGGTAGAGACAATGATATGGTCCCCAAAGAGAGATTGATCTCCAGAGATGGTGTCAGCTCCATGGGAGAGATGGTTGGTGAAAGAGATGCAGCATAGGAAGAATACAGAAAACATGAAGTATGTATATTGTCTGATAATACCCAAATGATATCTGCACAAATGGGTCTCAAAATTTAACAAAATGCGCATGCATCATGTCATGATAAAAGAAACTGAAGGCTGATTGTCTTCTATGGGATATTTAGTCATTCGACATTTGATAGACTGGAAATATGAAATGCAGTCATCCACGTGCTTGTCACTCCGACGAGAAGTCAAAAAAAAAAAAATTAATTGCAGAGCTGCATCCAAGTGTGGTTTGTAGACCCACTTGAATTTGAAATTTGCACCTGACTTTCAATTCACAATTAAATATTTACACTTTTAAGTCAAATTATAAACTTAATTTTTTGGCAATCTAGCATTAATAAGACTAACAGAAATTGGCACATGTATCATACATAAAATTTTCTAATGGCACAATTAAAAGTGAAATGACAATTTTGGTGAAGGTGCAAGGAACCAAAGTTTGAAAAAATTAATCTAAACATTTAGATCATATTCACAATATTTATCACATACACAAGTAACACACCACAAAACCTATCATTTCCCTTTGTCACTTAGAAATGGCAAAGGCCACCCCAGCAACACAAGGGTTCCTCGATTTTCATCTCTCTCCTCTTCGTCTTTCTCTCTCATCATATAAATTATTTATTTTAATGTTATTAATAATTTAGTAGAAAAAAATGTTAATATTTAACAAATTAATTAGCCTAGCAGGAAAATAAATAAATAAACAACATATATAAATAGAGTTCGGATTTGTGGGTAAATCAGACAATTCGAACCTAGCCCAAGTTGAATTTACTATGCTCAAGTCAGGCTTGCACAAACAAGTTCAAGTAGAAGGTTGCCCTTAGCCAACTCTTAACGCAACTTGGATTGGACCTAAGCAACTCCTCAATTGACCAAACTTACCCGAGTTGCACACCCATCTTTGAAGGATGAGAAGATACACCCAGTTTGAAAAAAATGGACTCCCATGGGAGATAGGCAAAACCACACTAATCACACCAAGAGCATCAAAGCTTCTTTGGATCGATCGACAAATTCTTGTTTTCACCAATCTTTCCTCCTCCCTTGGAAACACACCGGTGCAACCAAACTATGAAAACCAAAACTATCACAATCCAAACTCACCCCTATAGGTATGGCGTCATGACTGGCCAGTAATCTTAGATTACCTACGGCCTCTATTAACAAAATCAATTTGAGTATAAATTATGGGACTTAACAGAAGCAATATAAGACTTGAAAATAATCCATTGAACTGAGCCTTTATAAAAAGACCTCAAGAGATAACTGTGCAGCCATTCTTTAAATGCATACAATACATAAGTTTAAAACATTTAATCCATACATCAAAACTCCACAAGTCACGATTAAACAAGAACCCCATATACCAAGTACAAAACAAAATCTCAAAAACAAAAGGAGGTTTTGACTTTGCTTGGCTCCGCTCGAGCCCAAGCTTTGCTCCTTCTCAGAAGCTCTTCAAAAAGGTTGACAATTGGGTAGACTCCTAGGCTTTCTCTTCTAACCTTGTTGTTCTGTTTGCTCACCAACATATAAATATAAGTAGTGAGCTAGGGTCCAGTGAGTAACAACAGAATAAAGAGGTTATATGAATGAAATTTGATAACAATTCCAATATCAATTCCCAATTTCTATTCAAATCTCGATATCAATAGCTATTTCAATCCATTTGCGTGGCACATCCAATAGAGTAACAATACATCAATGACAATGGGATCACAAGCTTCAATCAATGGGACCACAGTGGGTCAATCAATATTCCATATTCAATGTGACCACGAGGGTCTAACATTAGAGATCTCTGTGTTTCAATTAATCTAATGGGCCACGGTATTGTTTCCAAAGTAGGAGGCTAATGGGCCATGGTATTGTTTTCCCAAGCAAGGACTATTAAACAATGGGGCTTGGTAGTATATCTCCCGAGCGAGGGCCTATTAATCATTGGGGCTTGGTATTATATCCCCCAGGCAAGAGCCTCACTAAAGGATGCCGCGATTACTATTTCAAAAGGAAACTTCATTCATTCATAAGAAAATAACATTTCAATAAACCATTCAATCAATCACATATCGATTCCGAGAACAATAACAATTTCGAAAATAAAGATAACTTGAACATATCTTTATAAAGTTACTACTCACAGTGAGTTCTATCGATGCTAGGCCTTGGACATCCACCTAAACAAAGCACATAACAAATACACAATTGAAGTACCATTCAAAAACCATTTCACTTTAATTCAACTCTTCTTATGTGTTTCTAACTCATTCCATGATTATATGAGTCCAATAAGTGCATATGAGTACTTGGAATGATATGAGGATGCAAGTATGCACTTAAAAGAGTTAGTCAAAATTTGCTAAAAACAGGATCTCCGCTCAAACGCAACTTTGGCCGCTCGAGCAGTCTACAAAACTCTACAAAAGTACTAGTTGCTTGATTTTTAGGCTCGAGCCATGAGTAATGCAAAATAGGGTTCGCTCGAGCACAAGTTTTGCCGCTCGAGCCACCGTACAATTGTCTGCAAAACTTCTGGTTGCTAGAATTTTACGCTCAAGCAACACTTTCTTCGGTCAAACGAACCGGTCGAATTCTAGAATTCCCAAAACTGTGTTTGAAGCTCAAAACATGAATTTAAAGGCTCAAAGCTTGCAAGTTTGGTACGAAAACATAGGAAAACATTATGTAACATGAAAACACTCTCAATTTGAAACCAATTACTCAAAATCATGAACCAAATTCTAAAATCAAGCTTAAATCATGAGGTTGAAACCATACATGACATGAATCGCACTCTTTTCTTTTCAAAACTCCCATGCATGAGATGAGAAGTGTTAGAACTATGGAATACCTTCAAAAATGTCAAGTATAGCTTCATGCATGAGGAAGATTTCATGAAATTCAAACTCAAAATGATGATTCATGCATGCATGTACATAATCATGCTCAATTCCTCCATAATCAAGATGTATTTAGCTTATACTTACTAAATTCATGCAAATGGTCTCAAAACTTGGTGAATTCATTTCTTATATGGATTATTTACAAGAATTAAGTATAGTTTCCATACCTAGAATTGAGTTCAAGTGCAATCCTAGCTCAAATCTTCAAGTCTTCCACAAATTCTCTACAATTCTCTTCTCCCTCTCTCTCTAGAGTTGATTCGCTCTCACTTTCTCTCTAAAATCTCAGCCAAGTGTTGTATAATGTGAGCCCAAACATGATTAAGGCCTTATATAAGGTGTAATTAGCTTAGGCTAATTAAGCATGCTTAGGAATAATTAATCCCACTCAATTTTGATTTATTCTAATTATTTCGATCCGAATCAAATTTCAATTAAAGTTGCCATAAAATCCTAAATATTCTAATTGGCCTATCGGACCAGTCAATTTTGGTTTTTGAAGCCGTTTAGGCTTTCAATTTCTGATTCTAAGTTGATAAGTAAACAGATATTCCATGTATCAACAAATAATCACCAAATTAAGCATATAATCATACAATCAAACACATAATCATGCAATTAAGCTTATTGAAATAATGTAATATAATATTACAAAGGTCGGGGTTGTCACAAAAACTATCGCACCAGAGACCTAGCTTTCGCCATTAGCAAAGAATCAATCGCCAACCACACGACTAACTAGAGGCAAAGTAGCTACTAACTCATCAACTAAAGGTGTGAATGAAGCCCTCAACCATTTGAAGGATCACAGATCCCCATGGAAACCTCTTTGCCCTCAATTATAGCCTCCACGGAAGCAACACTAGATCTACAAAGGGAACAATTTGTCACTGTCATATCAAAGAGACTAAACTGCAATCACAATCACCAAAACACCTTTGTTGTGGAAGATCTACAATCCCAAAATTGAAATTCCAAAGAAACCTAGCTACTTAGAGAAGAAAACCAACATTGCAGTGAAACTATGATCTCCATGGATCACACAACATTGAATATGCAAGTATCAAATACATAACAATTATTAAAAGCCATACACTAAGTATACAAAACACTAAATAGATATAGTTAATTGCATAGGTAAGTGCTCAAACACATCCTTGTATTATTCTTTTTAAACTTTAAACAATGTAGTGCTCTTGGCCTAAGTAAATAGTTGAACAAGTATTACCCCATGGTTATGAATTTTCAACACAATACAAAAAAATATAAGCCCCTAGTCATCAAGGGATTGGAGAAAACGAGAAATTGGAGGCAGCATCACGTTTGAAACCCCTTCGAGGATCTAAATTGCTGGACCCATTGTTGGCCTATGATTTTCATCTTGGATGCACCAACAAGAAACTCTACAAATTCTCCATACCTCTTCAACATCAACATTTTTCTCCAACTTATGGTCTGATAGACTAAGGACATCATTGCCTTCTATGGATGCATTTGCAGCCCAAATTGAGAAGAATTTAAGTTTCCCCTCTTTAGATTAATCAATGTTTATTCTTCCCAATATCAATTCAAAAAAGCATCATTCCATAGTTGTAAACATCAGCTTTAGTTGTTATGTCTAACCTTAATATCCACTTTGGTGCTAGATATCCAATTGTTCCTTCCATGGTTGTCAGAACCCTCCTAAATTCTCGCCAAACAAGCTTGCCAGACCAAAATCCATTACTTTTGGGCAGAGTTCCAACATCTAATAGAATGTTTTAAGGTCATGGTGTATGATACAGTCCCTGCACTCTTCATGGAGATAAGCCAACCATGTGGTTATCCTTAGTAAAACTTTGTACCTTGTTTTCTAGTCCATAACCTTTTTTTACCCCTTTTCTTGGAAAGGACAAGAATCCAAGGAGTCATGTTACCTTCAGAGTAAAACCCACAAAGCCGAACAAGATTAACATGTTGGTTAGAACCAAGCGTGCTAATTTTTGCTCGAACTTCTCCCCTTGGTTGATGTTTTCCAGCTTTTCCGCGACTATGATAATGGAATCAAACAATGTTCCTTCGAAGACATAACCAAAACCTCCTCTTCCAAATTCTAGTTGAAATTTTTGGTTGCATTTTGGTATTGGGGATTTTGAGAAAGATGATTGATAGAATGGGGCAAGGTGGTTTTCTTAAGGATTTTGAGATTGGAAAAATTGATGGCTCCATGCTCTGCCTCTCATCTTCTTTATGCTAATGCTACTATTATTTGTTGTAGGGTCAAGCCTCAATAGTTAGGTTCTCTTAGTTGTGTGATGTTGGAATGTGTCCCACATCGCCTGGAGTTGCTCCATCTGTACTAGTTATAAGACTCCAATTTCCTTCTCTTTAATACCTAGATTTTAAGGAGAAGTGTGGGCTAGACTTTTCAATTTGGTATCAGAGCTTGGTTGGGCCTGTGACTGGTTATAAGGCTCTAATACCAAATTGAAAAGTCCAACCCACACTTCTTATTAAAACCCAAGTATTAAAGAGAAGGAAACTGGAGCCTTATAACCAACACAGATGGGATAATTCCAGGCAATGTGGGACACATTCCAACACACCCTCATAGACCACAACATACAGTAGTCAGACAAAAGGCACACCAGTCACAAGGCCCAACCATGCTTTGATACTAAAATTAAAAGCCCAACCCACACTTCTTAAAACTCAAGTATTAAAGAGAGGAAAACTGAAGCCTTATAACCAGCACAGATGGAACAACTCCAAGCGATGTAGGACACATTCCAACACATCCTCCTGGACCACAACATACAATAGTCAGACAAAAGGCAGGCCCAAATAAGCTTTGATATCAAATTAAAAAACATAGCCCACACTTCTTAAAATCTAAGTATTAAGAGAGGAAAACTGAACCCTTATAACCAGCCCAGATAAGACAACTCCAAGCGATGTGTGCTTCTGTGTTTTGAGGTCATTTTAAGTTTGAAAGTGAATTTAGGAAAATACAACCTCATTCTGGTCAAGAAGGTGCCTCATGTTGCAACATTGGCTGACATCCTAGGTTGTAAGGTGGAGCATTGACCTTCTTATCTAAGACTTCCTTCAGGAGCCACTTTCAAAGCAAAATCAGTGTAGGATTCTATGGTTTAGAGATTTCAGAGGCAATTGGCAAGATAGAAGAGCCTATATCTGTCTATTTAAACGTGATAGATTGACATTGAATCAGAGCATCTAGTCCAGTCTTCCCATGTATTTTATGTTCTTATTCACTATCTTAGCTTTAGTTGTGAAAAGGTTGGAGAAATAGCTACATGACTTCCTTCAAGGAGGTATAGAAGAGGAATTTAGGTATCATTTGGTAGATTGTTAGACTGTGTACCACCTAGAGAGAAGAGGGTGTAAGTATTCACAAACTTAACCAAGATGCTCATGATTTAAGCATTGATGTAATTAGAGAAAGGGACAACAGCATCATATAACTTACATTACCTTCAATAACTGAAATCAAGAAGAATAAGCTTCTTGCTATCTCATGGTCATTCATCACCATCCTTTTGTACAAGGACTGGCAATAAAAGTCATGTAAAAAGTGTATTTGTCACCATCACAATGCAACTCGGTGACAATGGTGTAAAACTCAAGAAGAAATTTCAAATGATCCTATACTTGAATTGTAATACCATGACATGACATACATAAATAGTGAGATGGTTAAGGCAAACCTTTTGAGACCAAAGTGTAAGGTCCAATTATAAACCTCAAGATTCATATCCATTCTGATAGTTCGTAGTATCAATGCGTACGCCTTCATAACTCTTTCTCAAACAAGAGTACTTACAAAACCGCATTAGCTATTAACTACAAAATATTAAATGGGAAAAAAATGTAATTTGTTATACTGTAATTTCACGAATTTGAATTTCATACGGTATTCTCGGATGAAGTAGCATACTCAACATTAGCCATTTAGTTTTAGTGTAACATCTTGCCAAAATTCAACTCCTAACTATTCAAGTTAGTCAAGTTCCAATATTTTTGCACCACGCCTTAGTCGTCTCAATATACTAACTCTACTCACATGAACACCTAAAAATCATTTTTCTTGCTTCTTCTTTTCATTCTAGCTTTAGTATAATTATCACTTGAAGAGTAGATTTGTTAAGGACATCTTTAACTCTTTCTGGCCTTTTCTCATATAATTCGACGTAAACCTTGTATTTGTAGATTTGCTCGAAAGGCCAAAATAGTAAAGAGGATCAACATAAGAACTTGAGGAAGACACAATACCTTTCAAGTTGGTTGGTGGACAAGTTTAATAAACTTCTTTATCTCAAAAAGCATGAATGATCGAATATGGGCTGTATATATGTATTCATGATAACTTTCCTGACTCTTGAATTATCATTAGGTTTATGCATATCCATGTGGCTCCCAACGTTTGTACTCAATTTGCTTCTACAATGGTGAGAAGGCAACCAAAAACATTGGTGTTCCTTCAAGGGGTTTCCATGGAAGACCAGATGGCATAATCCCAATAGTTGGGCATCATATTTAACCCTCCAATGTGTCGATACTAAAAGCGTAGCGAGGGACAGCTCGCACTCTAGTTAGAGCAACTTTAGTCGTGAAGATGTCGTGGAACCCAAGAAGATGCATAATTTGGCGTTACGGCGGACCCAAATCTTTAAAGAACAAAACAAGAAAATATAAGGAACTACGGTGATAGCTCATAAGATTACTTATATACATATAAGAAGGATAAAAATGATAATATTTCCTTTCCACCAAACCAAACTTCTTTTTAGGTGAAAAAATGAATATACAAGTCTTCATGACTATGCACATTATTACCTACGGAAAAACAACATTAAATTTAAAATGTGGTAGGTGCTTCTGTATGACATCACATGACTCGGGAGTGCAAAAGAATCACTAATTTTTTGTCTAAGCTACGGGATTGTAGGCTTACATGTAGTGTGCAAAAATAGTCAAACACATGAAAGTATAAACTCTCCAGTTACATGATTTGTAACCTATACCATATAGAAATAGAAAACATGCGAGCAGAGGAAAAAAAATGAGTAGGTATTGTAACCTATACCATATAGAAATAGAAAGCATGCGAGCAGAGGAAAAAAAAAAGTAGGCCAATTAGTTCCAATCTTGAACTAATATAAACAAATTATGGTATTTCTCCGATAGTTGCGATTAATTTTACGAGATAGTTAGCTCTATTTTCCCCAAAACTTAAATTATAAATAAATAAATAACCAACCAAGTTGATGTGAAGAGCATCTGGGTTTGTTCACATTATTAAAACTAAAAGCAAGTTTGGGTTGCCATTCTACTTTATACGCCTTTGCAAAGGTTACACTTAGCATAGAGACAACCCTAGTGACACTTTTCCTTTCGATAAAGAGTGAGCCCACCTTTATTTTCAGCGTTTGTGCAATGTGAAGTAAAAGATCTTCTTTTCTCAAAGAATCTATTCCGATAATGATGTCATGTTAGGGATGAGAGGCAATCACATCAACAACCAGTAACTAGTCATAAAAAAGTAAATGAATAATTTCCATATACATAATCACAAAATGAAGTTCAACAGCGGATAAAACCAAAGCTCCATTCAAAGCATGAAACTTATGTTTGAAATATTATTCACAGTTGGAAATTTCAAGAAACAAGTAAATAGACATGCCTAATCATTTTTTCATCCACCTATTGTTCAAAATAGAGAGAACTTCAGAACATATTGTGCCCATTTCTAAGATTTTTGACATTTTTACTTTAGTCGATGAAATCATGACGAAAAGTTGAAACTAATTTAATTAAAGTACTTAGAAATTTTCTTTCAACAATTACATATCCAATAAATTTAATTTTTGTGTTTCCTATTGATCATGTACCAACAACACATTTCTATCAGCATTATAAACATTTTTTTACATTCTATCCTGCTAAAACTCCACTCTCCTTAGATTTAAGTTTATTATATTTGATTCTTTTTCCTCTCAAGGAAACTTTAAAGAAAATATATTGGAAAAATTGCTTAATTCATCTTTTTGGAACGAAAATGTACCACATTTTAGAACGTACGTTCTAAAACGTACATCACTAAGGTATCGGCATTTTTTGATGACACTGCTCCTAGTCATATGGTGCTAGCTAGTGCCACATGTCAGAGCGGATCAATAACATAAACATCTCTTTAATGTCTAAAATGCCTAAAATTGAAACCAAGGTTCTAGATTGCCTCACTTAACCCGACCAAGATCTCTAGGTTGCCTCACTCGCTTGGTCAAGATCTCCCTAAGCGATCACCATAAACCCATCTCCAATTGTGAATTCCATGACCTCTCCAACATGTCTAAGGTCTCAAAACAAGCTACCCAGGTTAGGAGTAGGGCCTAGAATCTTTGCACACGATCATTGAAGGATCGTGGGTAGGAGACTAGGATCAATGGACTGTTAAGGGTCCTTTACCCTACTGATTGTGGTACTCCCTTAACCAACCTTAATAGACAAAATTGTTAACTGATCAAAGGCATGAATCTAAGAAGCACAAACATTGATACGGACGGATATAACACGGACACACCAACTCGGCAATTTTCAAAAAATGCAAGACACAACCTTTGAAAGGCACGCACAAAACATATAATTTTATATATTTATTATAAGTTATATTATATATATGAATATATCATTGAAAAATATTAGGAAAAAAATACAATATAATACTAATTTCAATAAATTTGCATTATTTTTTTTTATCTTGTATCCTACGTTATTTTGTTCAAATTTATAATTAGTTTCATATTTCTAACCAATGGACATGTGTGTTTAAGAAATGGACACGTGTGTACTCCAAGTGTCGAAGAGTGTCCGCATCTAAAAAAAATTTAAAAAATAGTACATGTGTTGACAAGTGTCGGACATGTGTTAGGATGTGTCCGACAAGTGCCATTGTCCAACATGGACACGTTAGTTTCTTAGAAGTGTCCGTGCTTCTTAACATATGATACTCTAAAACCTCTAAGATGCCTTGACATACTAAGGTAAGGAACTAGCCTGTGCTATCGGCTAAAGAAGGTTGACGGACATAGATCCCCCATGTCACGGGATCCCTTGTCAAGAGATCCCAAGACAAGCATCTTAGGGCAAGAGATCCACAATTGTCACACCAAGGGGACCAGGCCACCTATCCTCCCTCAGTTGACCTTAACAACCCAAACTCCCTATAAAAAGAGATCTTATGCATATAAGACAAATCAACAACACTTCTCTGCAACATAAGTTCAAAGCTCTCTCCAATACCATTTTCTATCTCCTCTTCTAGGGCTTCCCTTGGCTCTCTCCTTCACCTTGGATATTTTTTGACTTTATCTAAGAATAACAAAAGACAACAGGAATTATTCTGAGCTTCTCACATCAAAAACATGTTAGACAAAACTAGTTAATATGAGGCTTATTAAAATTTTGGTTAAAAAATAAATCTTAACAAATAAGTTAGTAGCTTCCAATAGTAATTAGGGTAGTAGTTTAATTCTACTACATAAACTTAACTACAAAACTTCCACAAGAGACGCAAACATGCACTGTTGAGCGACAACTTCGAGAAGGAAAAGAATATGATGGATTCTGATAAGTATTGTCCAAGTAAAGAATGTCAACTTTGTCATTCCCAAGAGCACTAAGAAGCATGCACTTTCCAATCTCTGCCCTCTTACTAGTTGTTTCCCAACGAAAATCCCCTGTATAAAGCATGCACCCAAACTCACCGCGAAACAAGTACATGACTGTGCCTGTCAAGTTGAAAGCCATGAACAACTTAATTATGATACCCTTTGTCATGACTATATCCCACAAGAAAGAAAAAGATAAAAGAAATAAAAATCCTTTAGCACGGCAACTCAATCTAACATAACATATTGATAGTTAGGATCAAGCACACAAATAGGCAATCTAGGACAAAATAAAGTAGAAAAATTAAAATTAAAAAGATTAAGATTAGTAGTAGACTAGTTGCTTTTGACACCTGAAAATTCATTTTTGCAAATTATAATTACCATGGTAGATGTGGTGGCTAAAATTTATATATAAAACTTGGTGGACTTTTAGGAAAACAAAAGTCTCTTACATTTTCATACTTGATGCTTTCTTAATAAAACAGGGGAAGCTTTCCATCACTCGAGTTCCCATCTTTATTATCAACCTCGACTAGTTGATATTTGAAAAGAAGACAATTTGTAGAAGTCAATTACACTTAAATATTTGAATTGTTGTTGGTAAAAAAGGAGAGGCATCAAACTAGCGTTTTAACCTTGATAAGTTTTAATCTTAGAACCAAAATTTGTAAGGTTTTTCAATCTACATCAACAAAAGCTTATGCGGCGTATCATAATTTGTGGCTGTTCAGTATGCCTATTACAAGGAGGCAAGAACAGTTCAGTATGCCAATGGAACCCGCATGATACTTCATCGCAATAAACTTTAAGTTTCACCTTCAAGTTCAAACAAAAATGCATTGTTTAATTACAATGAATATAGTCCCTAGACAAGATAGAGTCCCCCAGGCAGCTGTCTTCATATAAGATGCCAGCATTGTAGAAGGATACTGGCATAGTGCTAGTGCATTGTACTTGTCATAGGGGACTCAAGCCCTAGTCAATTGAGAGGACTAAGCCCTTTGCCTCACTCTTCAATAGCTACCATGATACTCTCATTTCTAAAGGACAAGACTCACCAAGATGAGAAAAGGTTGTCCAAATATAGAGACAAAGACTACCTTTCGAGCTTTCTACTACTAGGCTTCAGTTAAGAACAAGGATTGATGTCATTAAAATCAATTGAAATGCAAAGAGGAAAACATTCTTTCCAACCATACCGCTAAGAAGGCACATTGTTTGATGGAGAAAGATATATATGAGCTAGTTGACCTCATATATCTATTCCTAATCAATCCCTTGCTCCCCTCTCTCAAGGACTTCTAAATGAAGAATTGAGGGTTCCAAACCTTGCTCCATATCAATCTAGTTTATCCCTCTTTCCCAAAACCTTATGGATGGTTTATAACAAAACCAATGTTTGAAAAATATGATTTCAAAGCCTAACGTTACACGATCTATTGAATCTTAGACTTCAAGTAGTTAAAAAAAATTAAAAAGTTCCTCCAAGGTGGATGAATTATGTAGATGCATATGTTCTCCTGTATCAATGCATTAATAGACATGTGTCATTGATAATGTACTTTCCGGCATGTAGCAATTTCTTTGTCTTTGTGGTAATCCTAGTTAACAACATATAATATAGACAAAAAAGGTTAACCAAAAGAATTTTAAAAATGAAAATGTAATTTGGTTATTAATTTCAACAATTACCTCCTTGATAAAAATAGGCTCTCATTACCTCCTACTATGAAGCACAAACACTTTAAACTAGTTATTGTAGTCATTCAGACACAACACACGGGACATGTAACGGATATGCCGGTGATTGGAGACCAAATATTACCAAATACAATCATATGTCACGCCTCTGGATACACCCTTGGACACATTTGACTTGTGATATTTATGCATGTTCAAGAAAAAATGAAATTTAAAAGAAAAACTAATTACATAACTATAATAACTATAACCAAATATTAATAGAGGCAATAATAATTCATTTTCCACATAACACATATCTGAGAACAAAATAATAATAATAATAATAATAATAATAATAATAATAATAATAATAATAATAATAATAATAATAATAATAAACTAGTAGCTTAATTATGATCAATAAAGATAGTAAATCTGATCCACGTTCACAATTCTTGTTGTGGCCAAAAAAGCTGCGATCTTGTGATCACCACAGCCTAATGTCACATTCGAACAAAAACAAACTCCAAAAACCAAAGTTAAGCTGAGAAAAAGTGTACCCGGACAGTGATGAGCATCGATGGCGATGACATCAACGGTAGTGTTCGATTCGGTGGTTGGAGAGACCAAAGGGATTGAATTCCATTGACCGATATCTAAAATTCGAAGCAGAGAGAGCTTGAAACCGGGGAAGACAAGCCATTGGTGATGCGAGAGCAAAAGAGAGGGCCTCGTTTCCAGGTTGAAGACAAGCCATTGGTGTGATCGGCGTGGAGGTGTGTGAGGAAATACACTTGGCTGCCTTCGGACCACCGGTCCACCGATATCATCCCTATGTCCATTCCCTCAATTTTGACCTAGAAAATCTAATTCTCATTCGATTTGATTTTCCATGGAGGTCGGTGTGGATAGAGAGAGAGAGAGAGAGAGAGAGAGAGAGAGAGAGAGAGAGAGTTTCGAATTCTAGGGTTTGAAGAACGAGTTAGAAACATGGAGTGAAGAACATGGTATGAATGTAGGATTCGTTTGGCGGGGTTTGTATTTTGAATTTCGGTGGCGCTGTGTTTTTATGAGCCGTTTGTTTGGAATTGGGATCCTCTCCTTCAACTCTCTCCTTGAGTTCCTCTTTGAGGGGCCTTCGGGTCCACTTTGAGGCTCAATTTTGATAATCTGAATCGTTCACATTTTAATATTTATTCATTATAACATACCTGTAAAAAATCAAGTTGATCGGATATCAGAAAGTATGTGTTCGAAAACTGTTTATTAAAAAATAGTGTGTAGTCCTAATTTTCTGAACACATACTTTCTGATATCCGATCAACTTGATTTTTATAAAATGTTATTCAAAAAAAATTCAATATCCCTCAAGGAGGGACTCAAGGAGAGAGCTTAAGGAGAGGATCCGGACTCGTTTGTTTGGTGTCATAATTTCACCCCTTCGTTTGGAGTCCGGATCCTCTCCTTGAGGCCCTCTCCTTCATTTCCTACTGGCAACGGCTCAGATGAACTGTTGGACATCCAACGGCTCAGATTAAAAAAAAAAAAAAAAAAACCAAAAGTGAAATTTCAGATGTTCCCACCCAAACAAACTCAACCAAACCCAAAGCTGTATAGGTTATACACGCACTTCTCCTCCACAGAACCCACCTTCACCAGCGACCTACTCCCGACGGCGACCCAAGCAGCGGCAACCACTCCTCGAAGGGTGGAGGAGGGTCAAAAGACATGATGCTGGCTACTGAGATCGATTCTTTGGCGAAATGGAGGAGTGGTGGAGAAGGGGAAGCCCTCGAAGGGGTCCCAGATGTCGAGAAAGAATGGGTCGAAGATGTTGCCTCGTCGGCCTCCGAAGATGCTTGGAATCATCGCCATTTCTGATAATTATTTTTTCTTCAAGTGAAGAATCTGTAATCGAGATTGAGAAGATTGATTAAGATTGAGTTCGATTTTGGTTCGATTCGATTGACGACTTGAGGAGGAGCAAGGGATTTATATAGGAGGAAGAGGATGAGTCTGGTAATTTCTGGAGAAGAGTTCTCTGTAAAAATCCTTATTTGCAATCTTCTTTTTTGATTAAATGCAGAGTTCAATGCAGAGTTCTTGCAACAGATTTGCTGTTTATCGATGATTTTGGACATCTGTTTGATGATTTTGGGAGTCTTGATGATCTTCAAATCTTTGGGTTTGAAGACAATGAACCAAGTGATCTTCCTGATTTTGATTTTGAGCTTGGAAATGAAGAGTTTGCTTGGATGGATGGACCCTGAATATAGCATGCCTATAAGTTTTGCAGCTAGTAGAAATGAGTGTTGGTATTATGATTAAATTATATAGTTTTAGGGAGAGAAATGCACATATCAAGAACATTTGATTAAGTTCTTGATAGTGGCTTGTATTCACACTGAAATTGTGCTGAATTTGTTGTTTATAGATGCTGAAATTGTTTTTTGTTTATAGTTGCTGAACTTGGTTTGTTGAATTTGTTGTTTATAGATGCTGAATTTGTTGTTTATAGTTGCTGAACTTGCTCTGTTTTTCCTTGTTTCTTTGTTTTTTTTTACTTTTTTCCTTCCAAATTCTCAGCAAGAAAGTGGAACATCACACTCACATATTCTACAAGAAAGTCATTTGCAAAATATCAAGATTGAATATCAAAATCATTTGTATTAATAGAAACTAAGAAAAATTGAACACATAATTTTATAGATCAACATTTCTTTAACACTTTTGAACATGTAACTAAATCAACATTTCATTGAGGCATTTAAACAAACATCTCAAATTCACAAACAACTCAACCCAAAATTTTATAAATTCAATACTGCAAGTTGCTTAGTTTGATATGAAGTTTCAAATGTACATTCACCAGTTTGATTTAAATTTAATAAAAATTTGATAAAATATGCTTTAATAATTTGATTTTGATGAACCAAATGAGTCCTTCAATTCCAAACAGTCATATTTTCGAAGGCGGTAGCGTCTTGTAGAACAAGATCTTTGGCAGTGTAGCCCTTTCAAACAACATAGGTGTCTTGCGAAAATGGATAAAACTATGAAGTTTCAAATGTACATTCACCATTTTCAACCATTTTTAGCAACTTCAGAAACTTGTTTCAAACCATTTTCAGCAATTTCAGAAACCATTTTCAACCATTTTCAATCATTAGATTCCAGAGAGAGAGAGAGAGAGAGAGAGAGAACTGGTGAATCAATTACAAAATCATTAGATTCCATAGTTTGAAATTTGTATAAGCAAAATCTGTTTAGGCTCTGTTCTGTGTCTTTGGGCGGGAAGATGAAAATGAAAATGAAATTTCAATAATTTTTTTTTTTTTTTTTTTTTTTATAATCTCAGCCGTTGGATGACCAACAACTCATCTGAGTTGTTGCCCGCAGGAAATGAAGGACCCTCCTCAAGGAGAGGATCCGGACTCCTTTGTTTGCGCGTACCATTTGAATGGAATTTTTAAAATGTTATTTCATTACACATTTTAAAATATAAATACATTTCTCTTTTTTTTGAGGATAAAATATATTTCTCTTTTATGTTTGGTAATTTCTTACACTCTCACTCTTTCATCTTTTCTATTCTAGAAAGTAGAGGAATTTTTGAATTTTAAGTCTACTTATACGTCCGGCCAGTAGATCGACCAATTGACCAAAATATTGTAATTTTTTTTTTTTTTACAATTAACAATTGTCACCTGTTATCTAGAGAAAAAAAAAATTTATTTGTTTTTGATTTTTTTCAAACATACAAATTATTTTTTTAGACCAAAATGATAAATTATTTTTTAAAATTAAATTTTAAAAAGAGTTTGGTTATGAATTTTGAATAGAATTATCAATAGAGTTTTGAATTGTGTGTTTGATTATGAATTATGAATTTTTTAATTAAATTTTAAATTTTTTTTTCAAAACTCATAATCAAATAATTTTTCTCATTTCATATGTCACATCAAAAATTCAAAACTCAATTCAAAATTCATATTCAAATAAATTTTCTCTATTCAAATTATAATTTTAAAAACTCACAAACTCAAAATAAAATTTTATTTTTAAATTATAATTCTAAAATTTATCAAATACTACATCTTTTCAGGCTGTGTAAATTATGTTATTGGTTTCTAAATGATGAAAAAAATGAGTTCATGTTGGACAAATGGTCGGCATTATCAAGTACAAGTGAATTTTTTTTAGTAGAAAGTTGCTTTCTCACAGCAATCAAATAAGGTGTCAATCATTGATGTTGATTAGCTACTAGGAATATTGTTATAATTTAACAAAATAACATTATTTATTGCTAAATTATAACAATAGCAATGACAATATGACAATGATGCTGTTTGGTGTAGCTGTTAAAACAGATTATAGATTATAACTTAACAAATTACAGATTATGACTTTAATCAAAAGTTGTTAATCTATTTGGTATAGCTGTTGGATTATAGATTTAAGTTGCTGAGTAGTGTTTGTTAAATAAGCTGTGAAGTAACTTTTTAATTAATTTTTATTTTTTATTATTCACTATTTGTCTACATTTCTCATAAAAAATAATAATAATATTTTATAGTCTATTTGGAGCTTTTTCTATTTTTAAAAAAATAAAAAACAAAAAAATTTAAGAGTATAACTGTGAATTAACATGTCCACAGCAGAAGCTGATAATCAGAAGCAAGGGGTGAGCAACTTCTCAGAATCAGCTTTTTTGACTTGAAATAAGTTGTTAGAATCAAAAACTGTTTGAAATAAGTTTAACCAAACAGTTCAAAATAACTTTTTAAAACCCAAAAATCATAAATTGGCTCAAAAAAACCCCTACCAAACACCTCCAATAACCATTAATAACTTTTTAAAACCCAAAAATCATAAATTGGCTCAAAAAAACCCCTACCAAACACCTCCAATAACCATTGAAAATGCTCTAATAGAACCAATCTACAACACAACAATAGACACAAGATTAAGAATACATAAAAAACATAGATGAGATTTCAAAATCTTTGTAAAAGTGAGTGTGTGAAAAGAGATTAGTAATAGACTAATAAAAGTAGGAGTTTTCTTAAGTGTGCAACCCACAAAAGGTGTAAGTGGGTTGCACACCATGTGCCACTTACACAAAAGGTGTAAGTGTAAAGTGTAAGTATAAGTGTAAGGTGTAAGTGTAAGGTGTAAATGTAAGGTGTAAATGTAAGGTGTAAGTTGCACACCATGTGCCACTTACACAAAAGGTGTAAGGTGTAAGGTATAAAAGGTGTAAGTATAAAGTGTAAATGTAAAGAATAAGGTGTAAGGTGTAAGTTGCACACCATAACCAAACCCATAAAAGTATGTTATTTTGTCATCTTATTCATCCTTACAAATAGAAAAATGAAAAAAAATACAAAAAAAAAATTAAAATCAAAATAATGTGCCCATTTGGAAAGAGGGAGTAAAAAGCTGCGTTTTGTCGCATGAGAAAAAAAAAAGCCATGGGCAGCAAAACACAGCAAACCATTTGGGAAGTGGTGTAAAACGCAAATCTGTGAATTTACATAACTACCCTTCATGTTCCCAAAAATTGTTCAAACACACACAACAATAGGTAAAAAAGTAAATTTCCTAAGTTGGGTAAGGGTATTATGGTAATTTTAATGTGATGCAACACCATAAACAAATATTAAATCAAAAAGCCAGAAGTCAACTTTTTACCAACTTCCCAAATCACTTTTCAAAAAAGCTAAAAAGCTTGGTAAAAAGCTAAAAGTCAACTTTTTACTAACTCCCCAAAACACCCCAATGTAACTAAGGCATTCAAACAAACACTTGTAAGGTATCATATAAAATCATAATATAAATATAATAATAGTAAAACACAATTAATTCTTGATATTAAAAGATGAAAATAAAAATTCATAAATTAGAAGATTAGATTTTCAAATTGTATCAAGTATTATATCTTAAAACAAAAAGATCATAAATAAGAGACAAAAAAAAAAAAGAGGTACTGTGTGTGTAAAAATGATAAAAAAAAAAAAAAAAGAATACCTAATAAACTTATAGGAGATAAAAAAAAATTTTAAAAAAAGAGCTACAAATTTATATTGTAAATAATAAATAAAGATGTAGAATATGACGAACGATAAACCCTTATTTCATTTTTCCCTTCTCTTTATTCCCTGGCCGCCCAGGAGCTTTGTTTTCCTGTGTTTCCATATTTCTTTTATTAAAATAAAAATAAAAAACAGAGAGAGAGAGAGAGAGAGAGAGGTGAAGAATTGGTAATGAGGTGGTGAGGTGGCATACCAAAAATAAATCAACCCCATTTCGTAGCTCGAAATGGCGTGGGTCGAAAGGCCCAAATTGCTTGGTACACCCACCCCTTTTCTTTGTACACCCACCCTCCCTCTGTTCATCCTCTCCCTCTGGAACACTCACACACACGCACACACACACAGAGCTCCATTCATCCCCTCCCTTTGGTGTCATTTTTTTTTTTTTTTCAGAAGAAGTAGAAAATCAAAGGAGGATGAGGAAGAAAAGAGGAGGAGGAGGGGAAGAAGGACTGGAGGGGGCCCAATTATTAGGGCTGGAGGTGGAGGCAGGGGCCGGAGGCACGATCGGGCGGAAGCGACGAACGAGCTGCGAGCTGCGACGAGGACGGCTGTAATGACCCTCACCACTGATTCGATAAAGCTTTTGAATCTTGCCAAACTAAGACCGATTATGGTAGTGAACTCTGAATCGATGATCAAATCTGGCCGATTGATTGACTGTATTTGTTTAAATGCATTTTCTATCTGTTGATTGTTAATTGATTTGTTCATGTTTTGTGCTTAAACTGCAAATTGAAGGTCTTATCGGCGGCCGAACCAGAAATTGATCGATGATTTAGGACCATTAGAATTTATATGATTTTATGGTGTATTTAATTAAAATGTGATTTGGTACGATTAAATTAGATTAAAATAAAGCTAGTCAAAGAGTTAGGCTTATTTACAGAATTGCCATTGTTAGTGGGCTATGTAGACTATACACATTTGAGCCTTGTACACTTGAATCAAAACTTTTCCTCAGCCTATTTTATTGAGAGCAACCGACCAAGAGAGAGAGAGACTTGAGAGAATTGAATTCATCTTGCTCCATCTTGCTTTGGCTTGAGAACTTGGTAGAATTGAAGTGTAGATTGTCAATTGAGCCTCTAGATTTGAATTGCATGACCTAAGTAAGGTAATTGAACCTCTCATTGTTGTATTTAAGATTGTTCTTACATGATTCAAGTCTAATTGTAGAGTTAAGGCATGAATTAGTTCAATGATGTTGAATTAGAGCTCAATTGTTGCATGCATGTGCATATTGTCAAGTTTTGAGGTTGTAAATTCATCATTTCTCACATGCATGTTCATAATTTTGCAATGGTCCATGTTTTCAACTTGTTTTTGGAACAATTGGCTCACTAGAGCATCAAATTGAAGCTTTGAAATGATTTGAATTCATGCATGTTTGCATGTTCTTCATGTTCATGAAAATGGGTTTGAAATTTGGTTTTAATTGACACACCCTTGGGCTTTAAACTCACAAATTGAGTTTTGAAACTTGTTGTATATTGAGTTTGGATGTGTTTTCTAGAAATTGGGCCCAAGAGGTCGAGTTTAGAGCTGTAGAATGCTTGGTTTGAGCTTGGGAGGCAAATTTAGAAATTTCAGATTTGGCTTCTTCGCTCGAGCGAAGGATTTTGCGCTCGAGCGACCACCGTTTACTCTGAGCTACGCTCGAGCGACGGAATGGCGGCTCGAGCGTAAATTGCAAGCTCTCAGAATCTTGGTGCGCGTGACGCCGAGCTCGGCGAAGGACTTACGCTCGGCGAAGAGTCAGGTCTCACGAACGAGCATCAAGCGTAAATTTTGAGTATCCAGCATTTTTACTGTAGCACATAGTCCGCTCGAGCGACGGAATTTACGCTCGATTGGAGATCTTTTGTCTGCATGTCCGCTCGAGCGAAGGAATCCTCGCTCGAGCGAGACCTCTATTTTCAGCAAATTTTGTAAAGTATTTTCTAAGTGCATCTTCGCATCTTCATCCCATCCTAGGCATCCTTAGGCCTAGTTTAAGGCATCTTAAAGAGGATATGGATGTAGAACACACTAAGGCAAATTAGGGATTAAGTTATTATCTTTCCCAACTGTGTAGCTTAGTGTGTTCAATCTGTAAACTGTGTAGGGTTGGCTTTCCAAGGAGACGCTCTAGTTCATCAGAGCCCGAACTCGTAGTAACAATTGTGTAAAGATATGTTCAAAATGATTATCTTACGAATCTTGGCTGAATTTCTTGAATCGATATTCTTTCTTGAATGAATGTATGTCCTATATTACGAACTGTCGTGGCATCCTTAGCACCTCACATTTCTTTATTCTTTATTACAGAGATCTCTGTCGGTTCCTCGTTGGAACCACTCTTCCATTGATTGATGGCCATCACTTCTTGCTCGGTCTTTCAAGACCTCTCATTTCTTGTTATGCTAATGGATGTACCACATATGGTGATTGATTGAAAGATGAAATCTTGATTTAATGAACTGTTTTCATTCAGAAGACATTCATTCTAAACCTCTTTACGCATTATGTTATTTATGGGCTTTAGCTCCTTTGCTCATATATATATGTAGGTGTACAGCACATAGGATCAAAGCTAGAAGCGTCGGGGTAAACTCGCTTTTGTCAAGCCAACCAATGTGCCTCATTGCGAGGTTTGAGCACGCCAAGCTATGGCTTAGGGGTGTTTTATTTCCCGTCTGTCTCTGTCTTGTTTTGTTCTTGTATAGACTATATAGACTTCTGCATCTTGGTTAATAGGGATTTGATCCCGCTCGAATGTTTGTAAATGTTTTGTATCTTTGTGTATAAATGTATGAAAAATCTTTTTGGCATCTGTATCCTGACTCATTGGACATTGTTTATTTCTTGTATTGGCTTCCGCCAAGCCCACATACTCAGATTATTGTATTATTGTTAGCGGGCCTTGGTAATCTAGAATTCTTGACCGATTCTGATGCTAAACCCATAGGCGGGTTTGGGTTGTGACAACGGCAGTGAGGCTCTCTCTTTCTTCCTCTCTCCTCCTCTTCCCCTCTGTTCTCTTGTGTTCAACGAAGAAGAAGAAGAAAATCGCAAAACGACGTAGTTTTCAAATTTCGGGCCATTCGACCCTCACCCATTTCGAGCTACCACCTATTTTTCAAAATAAATTTATTTATTTATATTCAAATAAGTTTGTTCACAATTTAAATAAAATAAATAAATTTTAATTTTGGACACTACACTTTTAATTAGATCAATTTTAACCTTTAATTTTAGATTTTGTGTTAATTTCGTCCAATTTATAATACTAATAGTGTTTTGACGAAAAATTATTATTGAATTGGTTGAAGTTAACTAACCGAATTGAGCAAATTTATAATTCTGCCTCTAAAAAATAACATATGTCAATTATATACATATTTTTCATTAAAAAATGTCAATAATTATAAGCAATTGGAATAAATTGAGATAAATCCGTAAATTTATGATCAAAATCGAGTTAATTGAAATTACAACGACTAAAATGACATGAAGACCAAATCAAGTCCCTTGAAATTTCAAATTTCATAATAAATGACCCATTTTATTAATAAATTATTAAGTTAATAAACATTTCTTGATGATATCATAAATTTATTTCAATTAAAAATTTAGAAAAAAAAATTCTTTAGTTAATTCATATAAGTCTGTTAATCAATTTTGTACATGTAACAAGTAGAATTAAAAAACATGTTATGTTCAATTTATTTGTTTATTTTTATTTTGTGCATTTTAAATCAATCTGATAATCGTAGCTGCGGTAGTTTATCATATTTGTCTGCCAAAAAAAATAAATAATTTAGTTTTCAAATAGTATTTGCCATTCATTTTTTTTTTTTACAAATAAATGTCACAAGCTAATACAGCTAATATTGTATTTATCTCTCCAAAAAAGGATGGTTTAGTTTTTATAGCGATCCCGGTTTCCCCTATTCTTTATTTGTCGTATCCAGACTCGGTTCCGTGGGGTTGGTTGTTGTTTATACCTCGTTTGCATCCTTTACACTTTGCATTTGAGCCTTGGGTTGTGTTGGGAAGGTTTGGAACAAGTTGATTGAGCTTAGAGACCAAAAACAGTTACCCAGATTTTGGCCTCTCCGCTCGAGCGGGGAAAACAACCATCCAGTATTTCTGTGATGTTGGGCCTTTCGGCGAGATTGGGCCTCGAGCGGGAGTTTGTGAGTGCCGCTCGAGCGGGGGAGTTGGACGCTCGAGCGGGGACCTGTCTGCAAAAGTTCTGGGAGTGCGTATCCGCCGCTCGAGCGGGGGATTGGCCGCTCGAGCGGGAAATCGTGAGTGGCGCCGGCGGGAGTTTCCACGCCGAGCGAAGCGTAGTATAAGGTTCCAAGATTCAGCTTTTTGGCTCACTTTTTCACACCCGTTTCTCTCTCTTACTTTTCTAAAAAGCCATTTGAGAGCTTCTCTCTCTAAAACCATAACTTTTCTCTAAGTATTGATCTAGCTAGGGTATTTCCTCACCTTTGGTCTTTACAAAAGTTGGGTTGATCGTCGAGGGCTTTACTTTGATTCGAAAATTTCAAGTTTTGGAGCACGTTGAGTTTCGTCATCTTCTTTCCTTGAGCTCCGAATTTGAGGTAGGGATTCCTACTCACTATTATGGTCTTTGACATAGATTATTGGTAGTTTTGATAAAGTGTTGAAGTTGGTTGATTTTGGGACTTAGGGTTTCAAAATGGTATAAAAGAGGGTTTGTTATTTTAATTCTTAAACATGTACTTTGGGTCTCAAAATGATGATTTGGGTGTTGGTTTTTGATATTTGAACCTATGATTAATATTGAGAGTTGGGGGAGAAAGCCCTAATTTGTGTATTTATTAATTGGTATAATTAAATTTGGGAAAGTTATGGATTTGTGAAGTTGAAGTGAATATAATGAAATTGGCTCATTATTGGATGGACTAGTGGAGTTGAATTTATTTATCGCTCACTTTTGAAATGTTGATAATTTTACCTGTTGGAGCTTTTATTATCTGTTTAGAAATAATTGCTTGGGCTACCGGTGGAGGGTAGTTTTGATTGTTGTAAACAATGCATGAGGATTAGGCAAACTAAAACTAATCGAATGGACGTGTCATAGAGTATGACTGTTGAATGAATACATTAACTTTACGTATTGATTGATTATGTATACTACCAATGTGTATATATATATGTTGTTTTGTGTGGGCGGTTTATTGGAAGAAATGGGCTAGACCTCTAAACCGGAAATTGATACAGCTCATATGCTTGTCAATTGAAGTGTTGATACAGCTCATATGTTTATCTATTGAAGTGTTGATACAGCTCATATGCTTATCTATTGAAGTGTTGATACAACTCATATGCTTATCTATTGAATTGTTGATATAGCTCATATGTTTATCTGTGGAATTGTTGATATAGCTCATGTTGATTTGTTGGTATAGCTCATACGCATATTTAATGGGAAATGTGAAATGTTTAACATGAGTTACTGTCTCATCTAAGTTGTTGGCTAGGTTCTCAACCGTAGTTGAATTGTGAATTGGATAAGAAATGGAAAATGAAATGACACACTAATACAGTGGTCATGTAATGAAAGTGGTGTATGAATTGGTTTATGTGAGTTAAACACTTATCAATTGCTAAAGTCTTAGTTATTGCTCATATTGTGTTTAGCATATCTCTACTGGGCGTTGGCTCACCCTATATGGGACATCATTTTCAGGTGTAGGTAGCATGCCACCTCCAAGGACATAGCTTGGACGGAGATGAGAGTTGAAGACTCTTTTTGGTTCTTTTGTTTGTATTACATGTATACCAAGCCTTGGGCTTTCCTTGTATAAAGTTAGTACTCTTCTTTTTGTAACCAAGTGTTGACTTGGAAAGCTGTAAGCCCTTACGGCATTTGCTTTTGTTGTTAACATGTAATACTGTTGTAAGGATTACTCTGATGAATGGAAATGTGTTGATTTCTCTTATTTCATTGCATGTCTAGAATGATGGGTTTTGTGTATTATTTTGAGGGCGTGACAGTTTTCAAATAATATTTATCATCGTTTTTTTTACAAATAAATGTCAAAAACTAATACGGCTATGATTATTGGATTGACCTAATTTTTATCACAGATGATCAAAATATTATGACTTAAAATGTGAACGGTTCGGATCATCAAAGTAAAACCCATAGTAAGCCCCACAAACCCAAACAATAGTGGACTGAAGAGAAGTTTGTCCCTTTATCTTTATATAAAATTATATATTTTGTATGTCCTTCACACGTGGTGTCTTACATTTTTTTAAAAAAAAAATTCATGGAGTGTTTGTGTTATATTCATATTGTGTCATGTGTCAGTATTCGTATTTTTTAAAATAAAATGCTAACATATGAAATGATACATTAAAGATGATATAATAATAAAGTTGCTAAAAGCTAATGTTACATTATAATGACTATAGATATATTTTGTCCTATATATATGTTCTTGCTGTCAATAATCCTAGTAATTTAACATAATATAACTTGAGATAACATACACATATAGTCTTTACTGGGCACATTTTATGATTAGCTAAGTTTTAGTTTTGTCACTTTTACTTTTTAATTTTCTAATTTGAGCCAAAATGCTCCAATCTCAATCGGATTGTCTGAATCATTAACAGATAAAATACCTTTATAATCCCTAAAATATGTTTCCTCTATTACTTTAGATTTTGTCTTCTTTTTTTTTTTTTTTTTTTCATTAAGTGGAAGATTAATTATAAATATGGGAAAAAAAATATATCTAACTAGATTATTACATCAAGAATTGACCCCTTAGTGAAAATAAACAAATCCAATCTTTGTCCTTAGCAAGATTTGACCACTAAATGTTTTATAAGAGAAGGTGAAAAAAAAAAAAAAAAAATTCTTAATAATAAGAGAAAAATAATTAATCTTTTTCTTTAGCAAGATTTGATCCCTGAGAGAAGGTAAACAACTCAATATAGCAAAAAACCCTGATAATTGGAGAGAAATAATTAATGATTTCCTAGCAAAAATTTGCCATTGGCCTCCAAAATAAATTTATATATAAATAGCCAACTAAGCTAACACATTTGATTATTTTACTTTGGTGATACAACTATAATTTTGTGAATTTCATTCCTAGATAATGCAAAACTACATATTTTGATGATTGAAAACTAGAGGGTAATAAGGGGAGGTCAACAAATTGGAACTGTTTTTAAATTTTATATTGTAAATTTTATTTTTAAATATTTTAATAATTATTTTTTTAAAAATAATTTATTATTTAAAATGGACATTTATTCATAAATTCATTTTCACATACTTACGTTCTATTTAGTCCTTTTTTTTTTTTAATGTTTCAATAAATTTTATGGATGACATAGTTATCAAAATATTCATAATAATAATATTCACATTGACAATGTGAATGTTTCGTAATATGAAACATCATACTATAAATAATGAATCTTTATATAACGAAGTTGCTAAGCATTCAAAAAATATTTTAAAAGGATCAAAATTGTTCATAAAATATCTTAAATGTGAGAATTAGGATTTGATAAATCAAATATTCAAATAATAGGACTTATTAGAATATATTATGAGCTAATTGTGATACAAATACTTGAAAAATAATTTTTTAAAATCCCCCTTTTTAAAGTCATAACAATATCTCTAACCTTCACAATAAAAATAATTTTTACAAGGAGTTTTTTGTTTTTACTATGAGAATGAAAAATGTGTAAATGAAATGATGAAGCTTTTGTTGTATTCAATGAGAGAGATTTTGGTGTATTTTTTATTTGATTGGGAAACTAGGATAATTGATCAGGTCAAAATTTTGTTTTTTATTTTTTTTTGAGAATTATTTTGATTAAATAATTTCTTTATATATACACATATTATATATAATAAAAATATAATAAATGAGACTTCGTTCAACTCGATTATAAAAAAATAAAAATAAAAATACCACTAACGACAACTCTTTTATTTTATTTTTATTTTTTTGTTAAAATAGTACTTCATAAACTTAAGTAATTCGAGTACAAATTTGCCTATGATATCTAGTGTCAGTTGATTGAAAGCAATAGGCCCCGTTTGTCAAGTGAGTTGGGGCTAAAATAGCCACAAAAGACAAAACAAGCTATTTTAGCTCTAAAAAAAACAAAACATCACATCCAACCCATAATCATTATACTCTTCTCTCACAAAAAAAAGTCAAAAAGCCAAAAAGCCCTTCCCAAACCAAGCTTTTAAGCCCAGGCTAAAATAGCCAAAAAAGCTAAAAAACCAAAAAGCCAACCCACTTCCCAAACCCACCCAGAAATAGGTATATGAAATATATGAAATCCTAACGCCATTGTGCTCCCAGTTTGCCAACAAGTCAGCACATGCATTTGCTTCTCTGTAACAGTGGTTAAGCTCCGAAATCCTCAGTTTGTCCAGGAAACACAGAATCAAGTATGACATTTTGTAACTTTTATGTTGTGTTTGGTTGGGAGATTTGGTAAAAAAAAAAGAGAAAAAATGTATGAAACTAGGTGAAATGTAGGTATATTTTATTCACATTTTACGTAACTTTTCCCTTTTCCTTTCCAAATCCCTCCTTAAATTCTCCAACCAAACACAGCGTTGGAGTTTGTATTATTTTTGTCCAGAACAAGGCCAATTACCATTCTTGCATCCAATTCGATAATGATCTTTCTCAGATTTGTTTCAGCTGCTATTCTAAGCCCATCACGCAAGGCCCAGAGTTCTGCTTCTATACTTGGCATTGTATCCATTCATCTGCAGAAGCGCATGATCCATTTGCCTTCATGATCACTAATATAGCCATCAGCTCTTGTTGGGACAAGGTTGCTTTTGGAGGCATGTGTTCAATTTGAAACAACCAACATCGGGTAGGCGCCAACTGATCTAGGTTGGGATTTTTGCGGTGGGTTTCGAGAAGGAATCATTCAGAGGCTCTTTCACGGATGATAGGGGTGGGGTTAGGGATGGGGCTGGGTTTGGGTGTGGGATTGAAGGTGAGGTTATTTCTTGTAAGCCAAAGGTTCCAAAGAGTTATGGTGATGATGATGATAGCCCAAGGAATACGAGCTATGGTTTGATTTGGAGGTGCAATTTGATTTGAGCCACTCAGTGAGATTAACGTATTGTTTGGTTGAGGGATTTGAAAAGAGATTTAAAAAGTAAAAGAGAAAATATAGGTGTCACCTAATTTCACACTTTTTTTATTTTATTTTCTTTTTCAAATCTCTTCCCAAATACTCTAACCAAACAAAGAGTAAAGGATCAAGAGATGCGAAGTCGGGAGGAGTTTGGACCAAGTATTTTTTACAAAGCGCTTGAGTCTTGAGTAGCAGATTGTGGGTCAAAGTGACCGCCTCTATGTGTTAGAAACTCTCTAGTGCTGATTCCATTTTGGATAGCAAGCCAAAGAAAGTGTTTGATTCTAGGAGAAGTTGGTGTTATCCAAAGCCAGTCCCAATTGGTTAGAGGAGGATTAGGTTTGGAAGATTGGTTGATGAAAAATGCTTGGGACCTCTAATTAGAGGTACCACTAATGATGTGGCAGTGGGTCCCATCACTGCCACAACCAATCATGTGTCTTGATTTTTTTTTTTTTTATTCCTTTTCCACCTCATTAGAAGTGTGTTTAGAGGTGTATTTTTAGAGGTCTCTAGCATTGTTGTTGGTTGATATCAAAAGTCGATGATGCAGTAGTCAAGGATCCATCATGACTGTTTTTTCCAATGACAATGTCATCTCCACTCACGACAACTTTGATTGTATGAGTTTATGGATACAATTGTATTCAGAAGCCACTATTTTTCTAAATGGAAGCCCAAAAATAATAGTCCAATTTCACTAATGCTCTATTTGTTTGGATTAATTTTTTATTTTTATTTTTTATATTTGGCGCAATAAAAAATAAAAATTAATGAAAAATATTTTTTATGATCAACCAAAAATAAATATATTAGAAAATATTTACTACTTTAAAGGGCGCTAAATGTTTTACTGACTAAAATTTTATTAATGTCACTACACAATCACCACCAATCTTACCTTCATCACCACACCACCATGCCACCACCTCTACCTCTACCTCTACTTTCATCCCACTGTCGTCACCACCAAACATTAAAAAAAAAAAAAAAAAAAATTCTCTAAAAAAGAAAAATTCCTAAAAAAGAAATTTCCATAGAAAATACTTTCTACCTTACAAACCGGGAGGGGGTGGTTAAATAATCCAGTCTACTAAACTATGCACAAACATCTAGATTCTATACAATAAAAGCACAACTAATTATTTAAAAAATATTTAATAAAACATAAAATAGAATCAATTGTAGCAAATTATTGCTTTTGGATATAACTAAATTAAGCAAATCTCATACTCCATTTTTTTTTTAAATTTTTTTTTTTGACACAGGAAAAATTCTATTTCTGCACATCATTTAGGGGTTGTTTGGGATGACTTAAATAAGTGCACTTTTTATTTTTTTACGAAAAGATGTGCAAAAAAATAGAGAGATGATGTGATGAAAAAAAGATAAAAAGATAAAAAGATGAATTATTTTTAGTTTGCCAAACTTGGCCTTACTCTTAGTGCATATTTTTCTTAGTTTACACATTTAAAAAATTATAATTTTCTCATTCCACACAAAAACACATACAATTAGTTGTAGTATATCCTTTCATGATAAACAAATCAAAAGTATACACATACTCTGGTTACACACACTCAATCATATAGTTACCCATTCATAGGAGAAATTCCATCAAACCTCCATTAATCTCCATTGTTGAAAGCATCTCCACTATTTAAAGGTAAAATTTCATGAAGATCCAGTGAAATGTGTTACTAGTTCATATATTTGTATAGATTTATGCTGGTATTTACTTATATTTGTGTATAAATAATTTTTTTAGATTATGATTATATGTATGTGAATGTAATCTTGTAATGCTGCTTTATTAATACAATCAAGGAACATGTGTGATAATGATTATAGTTTTTCATTTTTTATTTTTTATTTTTTTTAAACATTTTTGAAACATTTTTTGCTTATCTCGTAATCAATATTGATTTTTTTGTATGGAATTCACGGTTCAGACGTAGAAAATCGAACAATTTCCCTCACTTGAACTTCTAACTTTCAAACCAAAAATAAAAATTTGGACTTGTATTTTCAAATTAAACTTATTTTTTTCAAAAGACTACTGTCGAACTAAAAATGGAATTTCAAATTTGTACTAAATAAAATAGTGCTAAAAAAACAATTTTATCATAAACACTCACATCTTCGTTATCAATTTTGTTGTGAACAATATTCTTCTCAAAATATAAGCTTTTATCTTTCAAATCTTCTATAACGATGATGAATGATTCAAATAATAAACTAAGAATAATGTTATATGCATTAATTAGTATACTAATTACAGTACCAATTAATGATGTGGCATAATTTAAAATATTTTTGGTATTTGTAATTTGCATAATGAGTGAGGTCAATAATAATGTTATAACTAGTATTGGTACACTAGTTAGTACACTAATTAGTGCATATAGCATTACCGATAAACTAATGTGAGGTTTGAGTAATTATAAATTTAAGGGTAAATTACAAATACACCCCTTGAGATTTTTTTAAAATACAGATTATCCCTTGTGGTTTGAAAAATTACAAATATTCCCTTATTAGAATTTTTTATTTAACAAAGTTAACTAAAAAAAAAATAAAATTCATAATTGCTCTCCTATACAATAATAAAATTACCTAAATTATTAATTGAAACATATTTTTAACATCATTAAAAACTGTTAATTAACTTGATGATTTATTAATAAAATGGCGATTTGTTATAAAATTAAAAACCTCACGGGTAGAATGTAATTTTCAAAACTATAAGGGACGATTCGTATTTTAATCAAATTTCAGAAGGTGTATTTGTAATTTATCCTAAATTTAAAAGATAAAGACTTTGAAAGATGTGAGTGAGAAACAATAGAGAATAAAATAAGGATTTAATGTTTGACTTTTAACAGATATGTACTAAGAAAATTTAAATATAATAGAGTTGTTTTATCCACATGTATCAAGAGTTTTAAAAATTATATTTTACAACTTAAAAAATTTCTCATTTAAAAAAAAATTTCAAATTAGTTGAATAAATGCAATAAATTATAATCTAAAATTGCAATGAAACACAGTTAGTGAATTTTTTTTGTTAAATAATTGATTTATATGTGTTATCAAAAGAGACAAATTACAAACAAAATATGAAAATTATGAAATCGTCCAGCCAGAAAAGAAAAAAAAATTCGAACACAAAACAAAAGAGAAAGAAAAAAGAGAGCCATGCTATGGCAACTCCCACTTGAATTACAGTAAGATAAGATAAGATATATATAAATAAATGTAATGTTATGTCAAAATTTTTCAAATGTTCATTCCTAAATATATATATATATAACCTAATGTCTCTCCCAACATCCTCTTTCTTGATTGTACTGATTGTTAAGCTATTCTTAATTCTAACCCTCAATTTAGTTTATTAAAATGAAATAAAATAAAATAAAATGGTTCATTCTTTAAATTCCCTTATAAAATAATCATTATCTTATAACGATAAATGATAAGTTTAGTTTGAGTTTTATGAATTAAATTTTTTGAAAACTCAGTTTTTTAGTTTTCGTATTTTTTTTGTTTTTAGTGAATATTTTTAAAATTTTAAACATTTTTTTTTACCTTTTTAGATGCACTTTACTTGGATGTATCTAAAAAGTAAAAAATTTGTAAAAAAATATTTTAAAATTTTAATAAATACATAAAAATACAAAAAATATACTGAATTTTTGTATTTTTTTTTTTTATATTTTTGGTATTTAGTAAATTTTTAAAAGGTTTTTTTCACAAATCTTTTACTTTTTAGGCATATTTATGTTAGATATGTCTAAGAAATAAAAAAAAAATTCTTAAAATATTAAAAAAATTCAATAAAAACAAAAAAAATACGAAAAACAAGAAAGTAGAATTTTTTGAAAAGTGTTTTTGGAAAAACACAACTAATAGTTTGATAAAATAATTATTACATTTTATTTCATTTCTATCAACCAAAAGTATGAGCAGTAACATCCACATACAACTCTGTGAGAAGATTCAAAATTTGTGTTCAAACTTTCTTGGACCATGACAAAAGAAAATATCTTTTGATATAGCATCCTTCCGAAAAAGGGTTTCACATGAGTAATTTATCCCTGCACGTTCCCTCCAAGTTCACTGGAACATTGAAAAATCTCATTTTTCATCCAAACACACTCTAAGATGGTGTTTGAATCTTCAAAGTCCATGAAGTAAAAACTATAAACTTTTCAGTTCTAATTTCTCTTTTTTATCCTCTACAATTTCAAGATACAAACACAGTTTTAAAAATTTTAATAATAATAATAATAATTCAAAACAGTAGAATTTCTAACAAATTCATTGAAAACAGTAGAATTCACTGACCGTTGGGGACTTATTTTGCTTAACACACCTGTACTTCTAAGAGATGTACATGAAAAGTTGAACAATGCACAATCCTACAGCAAAACCACAAACCAGTTACATTGATTATAAGACAACAAAACAATACATACCAAGTACAAAACCCAACAAGATATAGGTGGTGTTTGGGAAGCAAGTTCCCAAATTTTTTTCTCATTTTTTTCACTAAAAGACAAAAGTTTTACAAAACAAAAAAAAAAAAAACACATCCAAACAAAATATCACATCCAATCCCATAATCATTTCACTTTTTCTCTCACAAACATCACATCTAACCACATAAAAACTCAACTATCTTCTCAAATACCAAAATTTTTTTATCTCATAAAAACTTACATCTAATAAAATCTACATAAAAACTCACTTCCCAAACACCATCATAGTGTTCCTAGTCGGCAACAAGGGCTTGGAGCAAGCGAGGAATTGGAGACAGGTTCACATCCAGAATCCCTTCGAGGATCTGAACTACCTGACCCATTGATGGCCTATCATTCTCATCATCTTGGATGCACCAACAAGCAACTTTACAAATTCTCCATACCTCTTCAATGTCAACATGTTTCTCCAACCTATGGTCTAACAAATTAAGGACATCACCACCTTCCGCGACTACACTTGCAGCCCAAATTGGAAAGAATTTAAATATCCTTTCTTCAGATTGATCAATGTTTCTTTTTCCTGATATCAATTCAAATAGCATCATACCGTAGCTGTACACATCAGCTTTGGTGGTAATGGCCAACCCTAATATCCACTCTGGCGCAAGATAGCCCATTGTCCCTCTCATGGTTGTCAAAACCCTGCTGAATTCTCGCCCAACAAGCTTTGCCAAACCAAAATCTGCTACTTTTGGGCAGAAGTCGGCATCTAATAGAATGTTCGCTGGCTTTATGTCACAATGTATGATATCTGATCTCTGCAGTTTTCATGGAGATAAGCCAACCCCCTAGCTGTCCCTAGTGCAATTTGGTACCTTTTGTTCCAATCCAAGACTTTTGACTCCTTTTCATGAAAAAGATGGGAATCCAAGGATCCATTCTGCATGTAATCGTATACCAACAACTTCCTTTTACCTTGAGCAGAACCCACAAAGCGAACAAGATTAACATGTTGGATAGTCCCAAGGGTCTTGACTTCTACCGAAATTGCTTCTCTCCTTGGCGGATGCTTTCGGCTTCTTCCACGGCTATGACGGTGGAATCAGGCAATGTTCCTTTGAAAGCAGAACCAAAACCTCCTCCCCAATTTTCTCGAGAAAGTTTTGGTTGCTTTTTGCAGATCTTTGTATCTAAATGCAACCAATGAACCATAAACTGTTGCCATCCTCTCTTCACGCAGAAGCTCAACCAACGAGAAGTGTTTCGCCAAAGCAAACAAGGGGTTGCTACAATCCTGTTTTGTCGCTTCCAGAGAACCACACACACGAGGACCAAGACGACTACCAATGCAATTGAACCCACAACAAAGACCAATAATAATCCCTTTTTAAATTTAGGCTTTGGAAACTCGGGCGGCAAGTGCGAGATAAAGAGTGTTTCCACCGCCATCTTGTAGATTCATGAGCTCCTCAATCCAAATTGAACACCCATTACTATCATAAGCATAAGCATTGCAAGAGCAATTGTTCAAGCAAGAAGATTCACATTCAAGAAGACTGCCAACAGCCACAGACTGAGGAAATTCAGGCAATCTCGTGTTGGAAATTTCCCAAAACTGTCTTTCTCTTGATTAGCGGCGATAATATTCCCACACAACAACTCGGTTCTCCTCACACACCCCAGAATAATCACTCAAATTCCAATCATTGAGTGACTTAGGATTGAAACCTCAAACAATTACTGAAGGGTTGTATAATATTATTGCATATTCCATATTGCATGAAATTATAAACCTCACATTCTTTGTCTCATTTGAGACCAAAACAAAGTCCTTTTGTGCCTTCCAACCAAGTGAGTTGTTGGGCGTGCTCAAAAATCCATAATGAATCTAGAAATAATTAAAGGATTATACAGAGAATACGTGAAGTAACTCTCATTCTCGTTGTCGTGATAGCTAAGATTAAAGATATAATTAGCTCTCATTTGGTACCAAAAATCTGCCCATTCCAAGGACCGCTAGTCCAATCTTGTTTAGACCCATTCCAAAATATAACATCTTGACTATTATTTGCATCAAGATTAAGAGAATACTGATCTGTTGAAGGGTCTTGAGTTCTTCCATGAAGTTAAACCTTGGTGTGTGTTGGTAAGCTTATTGTAAGCAATCTTTGCACCAGGCAACCAAGTGTGAGCAGGGTGATCAAAACTTTGCCAAATTGATTGATTTGAATTAGACCCATCTCTCAAAATCAAATTCCCATCATCCCCAAGAATAGCCACCACAGAATTGGAAGTGGTAGAGTTCTGATTTGTGGACCAAATCAGGGTTTGGGATTCATTTAAAAGAACCAAATTACCATCTAAGATTTTGAGTACAGAGGAATACTTATCAGAGATGGGATTATCTCTATTGGCTACCCAAACTATTGTTAGAGTAGATACTTTGGCGTACCAAATGGATATGTAATAGTATGAGGAATTACCTGGTTTGTAGAAACCCAGTTCAAAATTCCCACCAGCAGAGGTTATGGTCTGGTTCCCAGAAAGAGATTGATTTGCAGAGATGGTGTCAGCTCCATGGGAGAGAATGTTGGTGAAAAAGAAGCAGCATATGAAGAATACAAAAAACATGAAATATGGATATTTTCTGATACCCATATGATTATCTGCACAAAAGGGAAATTAGTATGAAACAGAGGATGACTCGTATCTTTATAAGAATGGGTCTCAAATTATTACACTTCTATTTTTATATTTTTAGGTATTCTTTTCAATGTTTTAGCGTCTCATTGTCGCCAAGACCAGGAAAAAGATGAAAAAAAATACGATTCCACAAATAGCAGTCATCCACACTTCGAAGTCAAAGAACATATAGCAGAGCTGCATCAAATTGGGGTTTGTAGACCCACTACAATGTGAGCCTTTGGCTTTCAATTGACAATTAAATAAATTTAAGTTAATTGATTTGCAGAAAGAGATTGATTTGCAGAGATGGTGTCAGCTCCATGGGAGAGATGGTTGATGAAAGAGAGGAGGAGAAAGAAAATCGAAAACATGAAGGATGAGTTGTTTTTTATACCTATTATTGGCTCAATGTTTTGTTGATATTATTATATAATCAGATGTTTGAATGAGCCTTAAAATGCAACCAAGGTCATGATAGAAGAAGGGGAAGCAGAAGCTTAGTGGCTGATATTTTCTTATTTCAACATAATTGACTTAAAATTTTGATCATCTAACCCCTTTCCAACAAGTTAATGTATGTCTCTAATTTCTTCAGTCTTACTAAGCTGATATTTTCTTATTTCAACATTATTGACTTAAAATTTTCAACTTTCAAGTCAATAGTGCTTCTTTATTTGATCATCTAACCCCTTTCCAACAATTTAATGTACGTCTCTAATTTCTTCTGTCTTACTACTCTTCTTTGGACTTCACTCTCAAAAAAACTATGTATTTATAACTGTAATGGAGTAAAAAACAAATTTGAGACTGTTTGGCCAATTCTTTTGTTCAAAAAGAATTTATTAAAAAATTTCAGAATCATCCACAAATATTGTTTTTTTAAATGATAAAATATATTTGTAATCCTTAAATTATGCATTTGATGTTACTTTGGTCCTCCAATTTTAATTTTAGGATAAATTATAGTAAACCTCCTTAAATATGACCTATTTACATTTTACACCTTAGATTTTGAAACTTAACAGTGAACTCTCTCAAACATTAGAAACTGAAGTGAATTTAAACCTCACAGGTAAATTTTATAATTGTTCACTCAGTGAGTTTTTAGAGTCATCTATAATTGAACTAATTTAACTAAAATGACACAAAATACATATTTTATCATAATTATAGTTTAAAGCTATACAAAAAGAGTTAATTGTTAAAAAATCCAATCAAATGAGGGTATAAGACATTAGGTCCTGTGAATATTTTTTATTTGTTAAAGGTTCACAATTTGGGAAATAATTTGGTAAGAAGTCATTTTGTTAGTTTTGAAGGACATTTTTTTTTCCAATTTTATCCCTTAATTTATGTGCTGACTCTTTTTTGACTATGTGTTCAAATTTATATCTATTTGTTCAAATTATTTTCTATTTGTTCAATTTTTTTTGACTACCTATTCAAATTTATATCAATCTGTTGAATTTTTTTCTATCAATTCAATTTTTTCCCCATATTTGTTTAAAATTGGTGGGTTTCTCTCTTTATCTATTTAAAATTTGTGAGTTTCCCTCTCTATTTGTTAAAAATATGTCTATGGGTTTCTCTCTATTTGTTTAAAATCTGTAGGTTTCTTTCCCTGTCTAAAATTTCACAAACTCGTTTCCTATCTGTTGGAATTATTCACTGCAACAAAAACATACCAACAAATCATATAAACACCTGATCTCTTCTCACTCCTCATCATCTCTTATCTCTCTAGAAGTCATATTCTCTCTTTGATTTCTCCAAATCCATTGAGATTTAGACCTAAGTTCTTCACCAAAGTTGGTTATCATCTCGAGGGCTTTGTTGTGTGAGGTGAAGATCGAGTTTCGACACTGCTGATTTTGGGGGTTTCATCTCATTTCTTCTTCAAAACTTGAGGTAGAGATTTTCTTAGAGTTATATATATATATATTTGCAAGAACTATATGATTTTCGAAATCATCTTTCAATAGCTTTGAAAATTGATTGTTGATTCAAGAAGTTGAGCGATTTTGAAAGTGGGTTTGTCTCTTGTTCTTTTAAAATGATCTTATGGATTTTGATCTTCGTTGATTGAAGAAAAGATGATTTTGGAAAGTTTTCTTTCAAATGATTTGAGTTGTATAGTTTTTGTGAGAAAACCTAGAATTTGGGGATTTTTTAAAAGAGACTGAAAATCCATGAATGTTATTGTTGTATTTATTTTGTGTGTCAGAATAAATGGATGTTTGGAAAATTTCTTATTTATATTTGTATAAATGATGAATTTCAGGAAATACGAGAATTGTTGTTCATTTTGGAAATTGTTGTTCAAAACGTTAAAATAGTCTTGAAATGACTAATCGTTGAGGATACTTCAGAAGAGGGAATTGTGTTATTCCTTGAATGATGAATTGGAATAAAAATATTTATATTCATCTTATGTTATTGGCATAACAATTCATTTGATTACATTAAACTTTGAAAATTGATTTGAAAACTTGCATTGAGAAAAGAATGTTGAGAAACAAGTTTTCACGAAATGGTTTTGGGGTAAATACATTGGTAAGTCTTGATAGGTGATGTAGATGATATTAAATAAGTTGGCCTGAGAGTTCGGGGTGAAAGACCAAAAACCCTGTGCGGATAGGTGTCGAGCCTTCCGGTTAATACCGGTAAAAATGACAATTTGGTAGTACTTGTATAGTCTACTTGCAGACACCAACCTAGGGATTACCAAAGTCGTGTTTATCGCCTTGAAATAAATTGTTAAGTTTTGAGCAATTGAAATTCCATGACATCATTGAGCATGATGGTTTTTCAAAAGATGAAAATGTTATTTATCTTCAAAAAGGGGCATAGGATGGCACGTGCATTTCATCTCTTGAGATTTGTATAAAATGTATATACTTTGTTAAGGATTTCCTACTGGGATTTATGCTCACCCTATAGGATTTTTGTATAGGAAAAGATATGGTGATGCCGCCTAACTAAAGGCAAGGAAATGTGTGTTGAGAGTACGAGACTCTCATTTTGCTGTGACTCTATGTGTAAGCCAAGGGTTGTATGTGTGTAGGTTTGAATAACCGTTTTGTGTAACCAGGCTCAAGCCTTGGAAACTTGTAAACCCTTGGGGATATTTATTTGTTTATTTACTTGTTGATTGGATTAATGTATTGTTGCATGAAGAACTATTGTATCATGTAATGTAAGTTTGGAGATTTATATTCGGTTTTCCTTGAAAGAGCCATGATTGTTGTATTATCATTTGGGCTAGAAATTTGGGGCGTAACACTTTTTATCTGTCACAGTGTTAAGTTGCTTCCAGTTAGGGTTTTCACAAAGATCTGCATCTGCTCAACACAAGAATAAAAAATAAATAAATAAATTATTTACTAATTCAAATTCAATATACAGAGAGACAACAGATCCAACAACAACAACAACAAATCCACAGATCCAACAAAAAAAATTATAATAACTGAATCAAACATCCAGTGTTAAATCAACTACTAATAAAAATTAACATATTAAAAGGGAATCATCTGATATTCAAAATTTCCCAAAATCAAATGATTTCATTCTATCAAAACTATAATCACAATTGCAAAGAAGATCTATCTGACAACTTGCAAAAAAAATCACAAAAAACTACTTCATCTATTCATGTAAAGCACTTACATAGATTGAAAAATCAAGGAATATGAATACGTACATGAATTAGCGAAAGGATTGAGAGAAATTGATGAGCTTTGAGAGTGTTCTAAGCTTTCAATGTCTATTTTTTGTATAGAGAGATGGGGGTTTTGCAATAGCCAAAATTAAGTGGGAGGTTTTTATAGACGAAGCAAATGGAGAGGTTTCACATTTTGAAGCTTAGATACAGAAAGTGACCATTGTTGCTGCAAGGTATGGTGGGGAGAAAGAGAGAGAGAATGGGTGAGGAGGATAAGAAGCTAGATCTTGGAACCATAGCCACCGAGGGCGACCGAAACCCTAACGACAAAGACGATCTGAGGGAGATGGCTACGGTGATAGACACGGCGGCGAAGGAGGATGATGGAGACAATCTATGGCAATCTGAGGCGATCAAGAGGTCAGTGATGAAACCCTAATGACGTTGAAGATCAGTAAGGAAACCCTAACAACGGGTCCACTCTCCGCCTCCAAAGGTTCACTGCCTCATATTCACCGGTAGTGATACTTTGTTCAGGTCGCGATAGCCGCAGAACCACCGAGATCAGAAACCCTAACTACCTATGGAGAGAGAGAGAGAGAGAGAGAGAGAGAGAGAGAGAGAGAGAGAGAGAGGGAAAATGGGTTTGAGAAATGCAAAAATGTTCATAGCTATAATGTGTATGAAGTATTTCATGTGATGTTTTAATTTTTTTTTTAAATTTTTTTTTAAATTTTTCACCTCACTAGAACTTAGTTAGAGTTTTAATTTTAGAAACATATATCATTATTGTTGAGAAATGTAATTTTGTACAGATAAGAAATTTATTATTCTGAACAACTATGAGCGTGTGAACTTTTGAGGGTAGTTTAGTTATCAACTCTGCTGGGTAGCTCGAAACTTACAACCCTAAATGGCTCGAAATATTTTCATGAAACCCACGCGCTTGTTAAACAAAAACAAAAGAGAAGATAGAGGAGAGGAGGGAAAGAGGGGAACTAGACCTAGCGCAGAGCGAAGCACTCCTTCGTTTGGAATCTTTATTGACGACCACGACAACCACTGACCTGGGTGTTCACCGACGACAGCCGCAAACCATCGAGACCACCGTCCACTCTGTTCGGAATCTCTACCATCATCTTTTCCATGGCAAATTCCATAGCATTGGAGGTTGTTTTTGTTCCACCCAAGACCATGTCCTATACTCACAAATTGACATTTCATTATAAAACAAAGGATATTAGTACCATGAACAAGACCTGGCATAAAGAATTACTGAATAAATAAATGAATTTCATCATCTTTGCCATATTTTGTATTACTAAATGAATTTCATGATTTGCCATATGGGAAAGTTCTTGTCCTTGATGGCATTGTTCAATTGACTGAGAAGGATGAATGTGTTTATCAGGAGATGGTCACTGATCTTCCTCTTTGTTCAATTCAATCCCCCAAAACTGTAATTTTCATAAATCATGGGTTCCATAGTTCATGATGAGTGTATTGTTTATATTTTTATTCAAATTTAATTTCAAATGACATATAGCCATACTTAGATTATTGAAATTATAAGGCAATTAAGTGTGAGGAAACTTTTGAATCCATAGCAGCTTCTTTTTTTCTTTTCTTTGCTTTTTCTTTTATTCTAGTTGAACTTTAATAGGCATATGTACTTAGAGATACATTTGAAGTTAAATGTCCAACTACACATGAGGAAAAGAAACCAAGTTGTCTCTTTAATACCATGCCCTGTTTTCCTTTATTATAGGACACATGGTGGTGGTGGTTTTCTTTCATTCCGACTGAGAGGAGTTTCCATGTCGGATGAAAGGAGTTTTCGATTGTCAGATGAATCAAATGTCCGCATCGTCGGATGCGTCAAGTTGGATGTCCGTGTCAGAGATGAGTTCAATGGCCGTCGTTTGCATTGGAGAGGATGAGAGAGCGATAGGGTTCCCGAAGAGGAGAGAGAACAATATTTGGGTCTAAGAGAGAGTGGATGAGATATTGATATTGATATTGATATATGTAAGAACGTGAGTCCCACAAATTGGGGCCATTGAAGCCCAAACTTTTAAGCTACAAAACATTTCTCTTTAGTTATTTCGTAGAATGATGTCTTTATGCCCATACTATATTAGCATTTAAACTTTTGAGGAAAAAAAAAATTTAATTGATTTTTTTTTTTTTTTGGTCAAAACGCTCATAAAAAAATATCACTCAGATTAAAAAACGAAAAACAAAAAACAAAAAATTAATGAATAAAAAAAAAGTCTTTGATTTTGCTACAGTAGCTGGTGGCTCACATTTTGCCGACTTTTGCCAAAATTGGCTTCCTTTTCTGGTTTATGAAATTTGTCTTAATTGGGTTTTTTAGGCATTTGCTATTGTAGGTTGGTTTTCTTTTCTTTTCTTTCTTTCTTTTTTTTCTTTCTTTCTTTTTTTTTTTTTGATTCATAGGAAAGAAAACACAGTCATAAAATATTACAAATAAGTCCTGGAATAGTTCAATCCCTTCCAGAATTAGTATTCACTCGGTCAGCAATTAACAAAGGAAATAAAGAGCTATGTGGATTCTCCAGGTACACTAGGTGCTCCTGCTAGTTTACACCAAAGTTAGCCAAAGCATCAACACTTTGGTTTCCTTCCCTTGGTATGGCTTGGATAGTGCATTGGCATCTTTTGAGTAGGAAGTTTACATCTTCAACTATGGCTCTGTAGGATGAGTTGTTCCTTGCTCCTTTGATTAGTTCTATGGCAGATTAGGAATCAGTTTCTATGATGATGTTGGACATTCCTTTTTGCATAATTATGGTTAAGCCTCTATAAATGCCCCATAATTCTACCTCCAAGCTTGTGTAGTTGCCTAGGTAGCCATGATAGCCCCACATCTATGATCCAACTTCATCTCTATGCAACCCTCCATAGCTTGACTGTCTTGGGTCTCCCTTTGAGCATCCATTACTGTTTAACTTGAGCTTACCTGCATTAGGACAAGACCACTTAGTTAGTTTGGGGGCTGTACAGTTTGGGTTCAAGAAGTCTTGGAAGGCTTCTTGAGTTTCCTTTGCTTGTTTCAAAATGAGGTTGACACCAATAAAGGAGGTTGGGTATGATTTTCAAACACTTCATTGTTCCTTTCCTTCCACATATTCCAGAGAGTTATTGGAAAGATTAGAGACCATTGTATACCCTTAATGTGCCCCTTGCTTCTAACATTAACCTTGATCCATTCCTGAAGAGGAATGGATGTGTTGTGCTACCACCAACTAATGTCCCTCAGGTTTAGCTATATTAGCTTTGCTTTAGGATAGTCCCTTAATAGATGGTGAATATCTTCTTTGTTATTCTGGTATCCAGGACAGGTATCTGTTTCAGAGAGATTTCTAATGAGTCTCATATAATTGGTGAGCAATCTTTCTTTGATGACAAGCCACAGAAAGCTTTTGATTTTTTGAGGAACCTTAATTTTCCACAGCCATTGCCAGTCCTCCCCATTATCTTCTTGTTCTATTATAGTTTGATAAGCTGCTAAGGTTGAAAAGTTACCATTTGAAGATCCCTTCCATGTGAGACTATCATTGAAAGTCACATACCTAGGTCTATGTATGCTGAGAATGGCTTCCTTGTCTTGTTGAGAGATAATATCCTGTATTGTGGTCAAGTCCCAATTCCCTTCATCATCTAAGATGATACTGACTTTTGCTCCACACCAATCAATCCATAAAGAAATGTCCTCCCCTATGCCCACATTTCATTTAATATTTTTTCCTAGCACCTTTTTGTTTTTTATGATACTTTTCCAAGTGTAAGAAGCTCTTCTTCTGCTAAGCCAACTAGATATGGAATGATTCCTAAGGTATTTGGCCCTAAGAACTTTGCACCAGAGATCCTCAAATTTATTAGCCAATTTCCATCCCAGTTTAGAAATAAGAGCTGATTTTTGTTCTCTAGCTTTTCTTATGCCCAATCCACCATGTTTCTTATTGTTGCACACTTGATGCCAATTCACAAGATGGATTTTCCTTCTTCTTTCAGTACTGCCACATAAGAAATTTCTATTCAATTTGTCAATTTGGTCACACACACTCCTAGGGAGTTCTATGGTTTGCATAATATGGTTTAGAATAACAGAGGTTACAGATTTGACCGGAGTAGTTCTACCAGCTAAGGACAAGGTCTTAGCTTTCCATCTTGAAAGTCTTTTGGACATTTTCTTAAAGGTGTTCTTTATAAGGTTTTTGTTGACTCTATAGTGGAGCATGGGTGTGCCTAGGTATTTACCCAAGTCATTAGTGAGAGATATGCCACATTTATAGCTGAGAGGAAGGGCTTCTCTTCTGATGAGGTTAGGGGAGACAAACATTTTGGATTTTTGGAGATTGATCTTTTGGCCAGACATATCACAAAATTCAAAAAGCACCTCCATTATACAATCACAATTACTATTGTTGGCTTTAGCAAACAAGATGAGATCATTAGCGAAAAAAAGATCGGAAATGGAAGGGCTAGCTTTAGAAACTTTGAGTCCCTTTCACCTATCACTTTCAGTTTGTATCCTGATCATGTTAGAGAGATTTTCCATACAAAGGCCAAATAAATAAGGGGTCTCCTTGTCTAAGACCTCTACCCATGTTTATGTTAGGGAAGGCTTCACCATTCCAAATAATAGAAGAGCTAACAATAGACACACAATTCATAATAAGAATGATCCAGGCAGCATTGAGTTGAAGTTATTTCAAGGTGCGGCGAATAAAGCCCCAAGAGATTCTATCATAGGCTTTTTTAAGATCAATCTATAGAACCATACCCCTTGATTTGCCCTTCTTGTATCTAATAGTGTGAATAACTTCCTGAGTAATGATGATGTTGTCAGTGGTAGTTCTGCCAGGTATGAAGCTACTCCAGTTGGGACTAATGAGGTCAGAGCGGAGAGATCTAGGTCTATTAACAATGATCTTGGTAATGACCTTATAGGTTACATTACAGAGACTAATAGGTCTGAATTGTTTAATTGTCTCAGGGTTATCTAGTTTAGGAATGAGGACAATTTGAGTTTCATTGATCTCCTTAGGGATAATTTTGTTTTGAAAACAATTCTTGATGAAATAGCAAATAGAAGGGCCAACAATGTTCCAATTCCTGTGATAGAAAATATCTTGGATACCATCTTTCCCAGGTGCTTTGAGCTTTAATGTTTTTAATGGCATTCTAGATCTCAAGGTTGGTAATAGGGGTTAAAAGCCTATCATTGTCCTCGAAGGTAAATCTAGTTCTAGCAATGCTGGTCCAATTCTCAAATAAGGTGGTTTCCTCATACTTGAACAGGTTGTTAAACTGCTCGGTGATATGGGTTTTAAGTTCATTGGTATTAGAAATCTAGTTACCCCTGTTATCTCTAAGAACATTGATTTTTAACTTTATTCTTTTATTGAGGCTAGAGATATGGAAGAATTCAGTGTTTTGATCACCCAAAGTAAGCCATTTGGACCTAGACTTCTGTAACCAGAGAATTTCTTCTTGAAAAACAGTATTGTTATAATGTTTCACTAGGTCTTTTTCTAAAACATACAGGTTGTGAGAAAATGAGTGGGCTTGGGTCTTTTTGATTCTCTTGTGGGCAAGAAGGGTTCATTTTCTTTTAAAAATGTTTCCAAACACATCTTTATTCCAGATTTTAATGTTATAGGTAAATTCATCAATGGCACTTAAGAGGTCATTATCCCTATTAAGACAAGACTTATGGACAACATTAGTGAAATTGGGGTGACATAACCATGTAGCTTCAAATCTAAAAGGCCTATTATAGGGGTTAGAGGGATACATACCTTGGGTGAGAATCACTAGAGAAGAGTGGTCTGAGTATGTTCGAGGTAGTGCTCTCATTGTGCCTTCAGGAAAGAGTGTTCTCCATTTTCCGTCGCTCATTGCTCTGTCCAAGCGTTCCATGGTGTTGGCTAGTCTTTGTCTATTGTTGGACCAGGTGAGTCGAGGCCCTACGCTTTCCAGATCAATGAGGTTGCGGTTATTGATTCTCTCATTGAATCTCTATGTTCTGTTAAAGTTGAAGTTGGAAGAGAAGCTTCTTCTTTCACTTTGATCAATGGAATCATTGAAGTCTCCAGCCACCAACCAAGGCTAGTTCATGTTGTTAGCTTTCTGTTCGAGTTCCTCCCAAAGAGTCTCTCTGGCTGCTAGATTTGGACTGGCATACATTGTTGATAAGATCCATTTTTCATAGTCTTCCTTGTGATCGGTAGCATGTATATATTGCTTAGATATAATAGATGTTTGGACATTGACATGATTCGTATCCCATATGAGCTAGATACTGCCCATTCTTCTTATTGAATCAACCATTGTAGAAGCTAAGAATCCCATATTGTTGAAGAAATTCCCTAGGGAGTTGAAAGTGACCTTTGTTTCATGAGGATCAGAATTTCCGGTCTGTGTGTCCTTATGAGTTTTCTCATATTACACTTGAAAGTGTTGTTTCCTGCTCCTCGGCAGTTCCAGATCATGATCTTCATAGAGTCCATTTATGGATAGTTTAGGAGGGGTTCAGAGGCTAGACTCGACATGATGCTTCGAATTCTATGATGACCTTGGTCTACTGACCTCGTGGATGCCATCTGGAATGAGTGGATTGGAAGAACTAGTATGGTGCTCCATCTAGTTCGATTCTCAGCCTTATCTGTTCAATCCACCAAACTATGTCCACACGGTGAATTGCTTCGATCCCTGGTTCTAATAATAGACACAATGCTCTACATGGAGAGGTTTGGTTTATGGTAAGAGGGTTATGTGGGTGTGGGTTGGTGTTAACATCTATAAACTCCTCCATGGGGATTTTTTGCGGAATCAATTTCTTCTAGCATGGGATTTGGGTTTGCAGTTCTGGGTTGAGCGGGCATCATGTCTGAATTAGTGATGTCCTTATCCTGACTAGTTCTAGTTATTTGATGAGGAAATGGTTTTGTTTTGGCGTGTAGCTCAAGAACTGCAGTATTCATAGAATTTTCTAGGCCCTTAGACGGGTTTGAATTCTTTTGAGTGTGGTTGGTGGGTTTTTTGTAGGCTGGGGATGTCTCTGCCCAGGTTATGGGGTTTTGTTAGAGTTAGAGTGTAAACGTGCCCTGGGGGCTTTAGTTCTATAGTTCGGACTCAAATTTTACGGTTCTGAATCTAATCTCGCAAAGTGCAATGCGAGACTGATAAATCACCAAAGAGTTCAAATCCGGCAAATCGTTTTGGAAAACTAATTTTTAAGAAAGAAGTGCCAAACATGGACTGCTTGGCCAGATACAGAGTCGCCACCTAAATATTTTATTTTTGGGGAATTTAGGAAACCCTGACTCGTGCCTAAGGCCACGTGTCCATCATCACCAAAGTTGCCTCGGCTCGGGAACTTGGGTACAATTGGGGAAGGTCATCTATGAGCACCCCCGCTCGCCCGATCCGAAGATCGGCCTGTACTAAGCATGATATCGAGTTTTTGAAAACACATGCGTTCTTATTCCGGTTAATTGACTAGAATTACTAGGTGATGCGCACAACACACAAGTATAGACTAGATTGCCTAATTTGGAACAAAGCATCGCATATCCATTTGTTTGGAAACGGTTTGAGGTTTGCTACTTGCAAGTAGGCTAAAGCACGAATTTCAATGGATTGTCCCAATTCAAGCAATCTAACCTTCACCCACAGGCATTTAGGCAGTTATATCATATAAGCAAATAGCCTCATGGCGAGCATGCTTTCATGTTAACACTCACATACATGCAAGGTGCTAAAGCATAAACACTCATAGTGTACTTCGAGCCAAAACAAGAAACTAGTTAGAAATCATGCATGATCCTAGTTCATGTTAAGATGACTAATGCAACACATGTGAAATGCAACTAGAATAGGCTCGGCTAATCTAATTATGGCATGTGAAATGCGACAACTCGATACACGTATTCAAGTTGAAATTGAAATACTATGCAGTTAGTATGATGCGTCGAGCCCGGTGCATGCAATACAAATGAATAATGCAAACATGCATAACATAAGGATGCTAATTGAAACGTGCCCTAGAACTAACCATCGTAAGCGGTTAAGTAAAAGGAAGAAAGAAGTGGGGGTTAGAAGACATGTATCACACACACGCACGCTTATTACACAATTCGCCCTCTCGACGGAGGGACTGAAAGAATAATACAAATCAAATAATTAACTAACTAACGAGCTAACTAACTATTACACAACACTTAACTAATTAAACAAATTAATTAAGCTATTAAAGCAGTAAAACAGCCTCGGAAAGAAGGATGCATGCGTGCTCAGACGGCTTTGCTCGGAAATCCATCGCCATGTCACATGTTGCCTCTGTTTACACTGCTCTGCACCTCTGAGAACTGTGCAAGTCTCAAGAATGCTTCTGAATCACCTTCTGAGCACTGTGGGATGTCACCGACTGAAATTCAAGGCCACCGGCCAAGAGGAACTGGTCATCGACCATTTGTGGGGACCTCGCCCAACAATACATAGCCGGCCGGCATTGAAGATGGCCGACCGGCCATCTCTTCTTGTAGAATCCTGTTTTGCTGCAGCAGAGGACAGACAGAGCATGGCAATGCATTTTCAAGGCAATGTTTGCACCACCACCCTCCTTATCATGTTTGAGACTCAAAGGAGTATGGTTCTCAACCCTCAGGCCATCAATCATGCATTTCAATGCATGATGGCCAAAGGAGCCGAGTGTGCAAATTAATGTACAATGAGTGCACATAAACACGAAAGGGGGCCCTAACCTCCATCATGGTTGATCAAGAGGCAAGGGATGCATGCTTAATGCTATGCAACCTAGGCATGCAAGCAAGCTAATGCAACATGAGCATGCAAACAAGCAATGTGCGATAGGCATACAACCTAAACAAATAAGCATGCAAGGCATGTAACAACAATGCTAATGACAAATATGCAACAACATGTGAGGCAAACATGTGACAACATGTTAAGCAACTAAAAGAGGAGAATGCATGCCAAATGCATTACAACTTAAGCATGCAACAACATGTCATGGACTAAGTACACAACAAGGCACAATTGAACTAGCATGCTACAACATGCAATTTACCAAATATGCAACAAGTATGTGACAACATACAAGGCAAGCATGCAACAACATGCGGGGATGGACTTAAACCGAAATGGACAGCTCTCAAATAAGTCCAAATCAACGGCCAAAATGCTTTGGAAATGAGGACAAATGCACATACAAACATGCATGCCAATTGGCTTAAAGACTAAGGCATAAAAGGCAACTTTCAAGAACACTTAAAAGGAATGAAAAGCATGCAAATGTGACAACATTACATGCTCTGAAATAATGCTAGGAGTGATGCCAAATCACATAGACAAATCATGATCAAAGCATGCTTTAAAAAGGAATGAAAAGCATGCAAATGTGACAACATTACATGCTCTGAAATAATGCTAGGAGTGATGCCAAATCACATAGACAAATCATGATCAAAGCATGCTTTAAAAAGGAATGAAAAGCATGCAAATGTGACAACATTACATGCTCTGAAATAATGCTAGGAGTGATGCCAAATCACATAGACAAATCATGATCAAAGCATGCACAAGGCTTAAAGCCTAAGATTAGTGAAGGGGCTTGAACCAGAGCTACACAAGACAAAGAGCATATGGAAAGCATAACCTAAAACAGTCCTAAGGCATACCAAAGTGAGCCTAAAACATGCAATGACCAAAGCCAAAACAAGCTAAAACAAGCAGCAAAAACATGAGACATGCAAGGCTACCAAAGAGGTGTTACACTACACCTAAGACAACCAAACATGGCATGATTCAAGCGACCAAAATCAGAGATATGACATGCTAAAACGGGCCCAAAAACCCATTTGGATGGCATCCCAAATGCCCAGGCATGGTGGCATATACAACGACACGCTCATGAGGCATAACACACAAACTATCCAAAGCATGGAATAGGTGATAAATGCAAGTATTTGAGCATACTATATGGACTGAAATAACATAACAAGTGATGCCAAACCACTGAAATGGCCCAAGTAAAGCATGTCAAAGGATTCAATACTCAAAGCCTACAAGCTAGATTACATGGTGGCTATACAAAGCAAGTCATGGACGACTAAAACAACCAAAATCAGAGCTTTAGCATGTTAAAACAAAGCTAGAAGCTTCATGAAGTTAAGCCAAAATCATGCTAAAAAGATATGTTACAACATGGGGTGTCTACATAGAGCTCTCATTTTCTTACCCTTGGTGGGTTCCTCTTCTTGATGGCCAGTGCTACCTAGTTTAGCAAATTTGTTGGTGTTTGGGCTGCTTCATATTATTGGGCATTCTTGTGTGTAATTGGGCACCTGGTTTTTGTCTTTACAAGCATCCATGGCCCAAAAGATTCGTCTTCTTTCTGTATTCCAGCTTTTTGCAGGTTATCGTTATCTACTAGTTGTGCCGTTTGGATGGTGCCTGTAATGACAAGTGGGCTTCCCCGACGGCAAGGGATTTAGCTTTTGAGTCAACTAGGACACTGGGTTCGTGGCCTTGAATCTGTATATCTCTTTTCGGTGATCTACCCTTCCACAATGAAAACAAAAAGAGTGAATAGATTCATATTCAATATTATAACTTTTCTTACCTAATACGAATCTGGGGCAGAGTGGTTTCCGTAGGTTCACTTCGATGCAAACCCTTGCAAAGTGTCCTCTTGTAGCCATGACTGTGGTGAGGTCAATCTTTAGTGGTTTCCCTAGTTGCTTCGCGATGGTATAGAGGACTTTTTCTTGAAAATACTCGATTGGAAGCTCTGGAAACCGAACCCAAACAGTAGTGGTGGTTTTGAAGGCTTTCGATGCCTTGAAGTTAGGCTTCCATTTTCATATCGTAAGATAATGGTCCATGATTACCCATGGCCCTCTTGAACAAACCATTGCACAGTCCACTTGAGAAAGGAACTTGAATAAGAAATATTTGTTACCCATATCAATGACATTGAATTCATCTTGCAGCCCCCAAAGTGTCTTGACTCTGGTACAGAGCATTTTGTAGCCTATACTCTTACCAAGCAATCTGACAATGAGTGCATTAGTCCATGGTTGTCTGATTTCTTGCAATAGCTTTTTTGGAAGGGAGATTTTGGGTATACCATTGCTCCTCTGTGATTGATTCCCATCTTGGATGTCTGTGTCTCCATCCTTATCTTCCTCATCAATGGTAATGTTGCCTGTTAGGTCATCAAAATAGAAGTCTTTGCTTTTCGGTGCTACCAGAGCTTCTTTGAAGGATTTAACCTTGGTCCCTTCAACAGGAGCAGTCATTAGCTCAGAACATGTTTCTTAAGAAGGATCTGCGAGGATTTTCAGGGAAACAACTTCTGTGGTGATTTCTATTTCCACTTCCTCCGTTGATTCCTTCCTTTTAATCTTCTTGGTGCTACGGATCAGATGATCCTCTTCTTCTTGGGATTTTCTGTTAGGATCTATCTCCACTGTTTCTGTTGTGCTCATTATTTGCTAGGTCTTTTTCTCTCTTTAGAATTGTAGGTTTGTTTTCACGTGATCAAGTTAAGCTATCATTTTGTTCACAAAAAAATAAAAATAAATAAATAAATAAATAAAAATAAACTATCAGTTTGTCCTTGGTATATGTTGAAAAACAATCAGTGTGTTTGGTTTGAGTTTTTTGGATTAAGTTTTTTGAAAATTAAGTTTTTTGGTTTTCGTGTTTTTTTGTTTTTAGTGAATATTTTTAAAATTTTAAACTTTTTTAGATGCACCTTATTTAGATGTATCTAAAAAGTAAAAAATTTGTGAAAAAATATTTTAAAAAATTAATAAATACATAAAAATACAAAAAATGTACTGAATTATTATTATTTTTTTTTTGTATTTTTGGTATTTAGTGAATTTTTAAAAGATTTTTTTACAATTTTTTTTACTTTTTAGGTATATTTATGTTAGGTGTATCTAAAAAGTAAAAAAAAATTCTTAAAATATTAAAAAAATTTAGTAAAAACAAAAAAACACGAAAAATAAGAAAGTAGAATTTTCTGAAAAGAGTTTTTGGAAAAATGGAACCAAGCAACGTTTTTTTGGTGACTTTAATATGAAATTAAAGTGGGTCTTAATCGTCGAATTTGAGATGGGTTTAAGTGAGTCCAAGTGGGTCTAGATTCTTTGCAATGAGATTTTTATATCACAAGAACAATGACAAAAAGTCATTGAGATTTGAATGAAAAATTGTCACATAAAATTGGTCTCATGAATGAGGTATTGGGGAAGATGTGTAACCACTCATCATTAATTATAGAGGAAAATATTAATGGGTATTTAAATCCCTAATTTCACCTAAGGGTGTGAGCCTTTGGGGTCATCCGAATTTTTTGAAGGAATGGAGTTATGGATGCTTCAAGAATGGGCTTGGGCAAAGACTATGATCCAAGTTGGTTACACAAAAAGTGCCGTGTGCGCGCACACTTCGGGCCACCCACTCAGACCAGGCCGGGTTTGTGGAACTTAGGCTTGAGCCTTACGGCTTGCTGGACTGGATATGGTGGGCTTGGGCCAGGTTGATGGCCCACCCATCTTATTCTATTTCTGATTAGGTCAAATGCCTAGAGACTCCTCCTTTCTCCCCTTTATGTATAAATAAAGATCACCCTCACTTGGGTCTCTCCTCAAAATTTTCCTTGCCCTCTTGTTATTGTGTTAGTCTACCAAAAAATATTCTTCTAGTGTGAGAAAGTGTTGCTTGTGTTTTTGTTCACTGGTGCTACTCAGAAGGTGCTCTTGCTATAGCGGTCATACACTGTCGTATCTTGAAAGACAAACGTCGATTGGTGAGGTGGTGAAATATGATTTTAATAAATCTGAATATGTTTAATTTTATTTAAACACCGATTTACAACAATCTTAAAGCATATTTTTATTTGTGTTTTTAAAGAAATTAAAACAAACAAATTCTTTTTGCAAACTAATTGGATTATTATTATTATTATTATTATTATTATTATTTGAGAAAATTTTAGTTCATCAATTTACTTGTTCTTTGTTTTTTTTTTTTTTTATTTCGTTAAAATAATATTAGAACAAGTTTTTTGTTTTGTTTTAGTTTGCAAGTCTTTTGGTTTTTTAGTTTTATTTGTTATAACTCTTCATAATTAAAATCAATTGAATTATTAGGAGTTAATATTTTAGTATAACACTTGGGAATTAAAATTAATTTAATTACTTAGAGTTATTATTTTATTCTTTTAGTTATTTGTTTAGTAACTTGTCTAATATTTTATTCTTTAATTAACTTATTTTGCTATTACATAGATGGCTAGAAGTTGAGAATTGTTAGTTTAATTGCATAAGACTCTTACAATTCTAAATTATTTGTTTGGGCCTTATTTTGTTTTTGTATTAAGTTTCTCTATAGGTTTACCTAAGCGAAAGGATAAAGGAAAATTAAGAACAAAATAAAACTAAATCAATTGGAACATAATTTGCACTACTAACCATTTTTTAATAGAAATACCTAAGGGTGAAAAAGAATTCTTGGACTTTAAATCCTTACTGGATTGGTTGTGCTTACATTTGTTTTGAAGCAATTTTATTGCTTGTAGTTTGGTAGCAAGTTTTATTGGTTTTAATTGTTTGTAAGTTTGGTAGCTATTTTAAAATTATTTGTAAGTTTTGATGGCAATTTTTATTTGCTTGTAATTCTGGTAACAAACTTTAATTGCTTGTAATTTGTTTTGGGACTTGAGCTTTTATTAACCTAGTTCTCCCTTGAAAACTTAGTTCTAAATTTGTTTCTCATTGACAATGAGTCGACAATGTTTTGGAAGTATTGTTTAAGGTTAATTAGGTTTTAAGTGGGACCATTGTGACCTCTCCAATCTTTCTAGAAACTTTCTTGACTTTGTTTGATTTTTGAAGTTAGTGGTGAATGTTAATTTTGAATTAATATTCAATGTTTTGGGATTTTCTAGTGTTAATTTGTTTTTTTGAAAAAAACAAATAGTTGAAATTTTGTTGTCTTTTTCAGAAAATGGCAACTGTTGCTGATGTTACTGCAACTGGTCTCGGAGTAGTGAATGTTGATGCGAATCCGAATCCCATATCAACTGGAATGCCAACCCCTGTTGTTAACTCTATTGTTAACCCTACTGTGACTTCTGTTTCGAAGGGACCATTCAATCATCATGAGCGCTCGAAGAAATTCACTGTCATAAATTTCAAGAGCTGGTAGCAGAAGATGTTGTTTTACTTAATAACTCTTAACCTTGTGAGGTTTTTGAGTGAGGATTCACCAGCCATGAAGGACAATGAGTAAGATAAACAAAAGCTCTTGGCTCTAGATGCTTGGAATCAATCAGACTTCCTTTGCTGAAACTATATTCTGAACGGTTTGACAAATACACTTTTCAATGTGTATTATGTTAAAAAATTGGCAAAGGAGTTGTGGGATTCCTTGGACAACAAATACAAAACCAAGGGATTTGAGGCAATGAAATTTGTTGTTGGTCGGTTTTTTTATTTTAAAATAGTGGACTCAAAAACTATCATTAGTTAAGTCCAAGACATCCAAGTAATTCTACATGAAATTCATGCTAAGGGAATGCTCCTGAGTGAATCATTCCAGGAAACTACAATGATTGAGAAGCTTCCAAATTGCTCGACGGAATTCAAGAATTACTTGAAACACAAGCAAAAGGATATGACAATCGAAAAACTCATTGTCAGGCTCCGTATTGAAAAGGATAACAAGAAGAAAAGGGGAGTACCCACACTATCAAGGTCGATGTAGTTGAGCATGGCCAGTCTTCAAGGGTAAAGAAAAAGCAACCAGTGAACAAAGACTCGAAGTTGGGGCCTAGAAGTGGTGTTACAAAGTGGCCGGTCTACAAACAGCAAGAACCTACTTATAGGTTTTTTGGTAAGTGCTTCAATTGTGGAATTGATTGGCTAGGGCTACTAACTGTCGTAAGCTAAAGAAGCAATTCAAGAATAAGGCTCGTGCTCACATGGCTAAAATGAAGGGTTTTTCCCAATATGTAGATGATATGCATCTGTGGGATCCAATCCAAGAGAATGGTGGGTGGACACTGGTGCTACTCGCCACAACTGTGCAGAGAAGAGGATGTTTACAAGCTTCGAGCCGGTTACAAACAACGAAAAGTTGTTCATGGAAAATTTTTGCAACCTGACCATCAAGGGAAAGGGCAAGCTGGTCCTGAAGATGACTTCAGGAAAGGAGTTGACTTATAATGATATCCTGTTTGTCCCGGACATTTACAAAAATCTTGTCTTGGGGTCCCTCTTAAGTAAGCATGGTTTCTACACAATTTTTTACTCCAATAAAGCCATGTTGACCAAGAATGGAGCATATGTGGGAAAGGATTATTTGTCGGGTAGTATGTTCAAGTTAAATGTAATGACAATTATCCCAAAGATTAATGAGAATGCTTCATCTTCTACTTATTTGCTTGAGTCTTCTAATTTATGGCATAGTAGATTAGGTCATGTAAATTTTGACTCTTTGCGTAGATTAATCAAGTTAGATCACATATCGTCTTTCAAGAATCACAAGTGTGAAACTTGTGTGGAAGAAAAAATGACTAGGACTTCGTTTCATCCCATTGATAGTAGTTCTGAGCCATTGGATTTAGTGTATAGTGATGTGTGTGACTTGAAATTCATATAAATCTCAGGTGGCAATAAGTATTTTATTACTTGTGTCGATGATTGCACTAAATATGGTTGTGTATTTGCTTAAGAGTAAAGATGAGGCTATTGATAAATTTATTCCTTATAATAATGAAGTTGAAAATCAATTGAGCTGGAAGATTAAGGCTTTGAGAAGTGATCATTGTGGTGAGTATGAATCATCGTTTATTGAGACTTCTGCTCAAAACTGGATTATCCACCAAACCACAACACCTTACTCCCCTTAGTCAAATGGCATTGTTGAGCAGAAGAATAGAATGTTGAAGGAAATGATGAATGCAATGTTGATTAGTTCTGGATTGCCACAGAATATGTGAAAGCAATACTCTCCGCAAATTATATTATGGGAAAAATGTAGACAAAACCCCGTATGAATTATGTAAATGCCACAAGCCTTCATATAGTTTCTTATGAATGTGGGGCTACCTTGCAAAGGTGGCGGTGCCTATAACCAAATGGGTTAGGATAGGCCCGAAATCCATGGATTGCATATTCATCGGTTATGCACAGAATAGTAGTGCATATAGGTTTTTTGTGCACAAATATGATATTTCAGATATTCACATGAATACCATCACGGAGTCAAGGACTGTGTCTTTCTTTGAAGACGTATTTCCATGCCGAACCCAATTTGGGGATTCGAGTTCTGTGAAGGAAACGGATAAAGTTGCTAGTGATAGTGATTATGTGGAGGAATTAGATGAGCCAAGAAGGAGTACAAGGGCTAGAACTTCTAAGTCCGTTGGTCCAAACTTCTTAATTTATATGTTGGAGGAAAAACCTTTGACTTTCCATGAAGCTATGACTTCGCTAAAAAATCCTTTGTGGAAAAAAGCTATCAAAAATGAGATTAACTCTATCTTATAGAACCATGCCTAGGAGTTGGTTGATCTACCCCCAAGTAGTAGGCCTTTGGGTTATAAGTGAATCTTTAGAAGAAAGATGAAAGTTGATGGGTTAATTAATAAGTATAAAGCAATGCTAGTTATCAAATGGTACATGTAGCAAGAAGGCCTCGATGATTTTGATACGTATTCACCTGTGACGAGGATAACATCTATTCACATGGAGATTGCAATAACAACTTTGCATGGTCTAGAGATACATCAAATGGATGTAAAGACAACTTTCTTGAATGGAGATTTGAATGAACAAAATCTACATGGAGCACAAGGGGTTTTCAATTCCAAAGCAAGGTGAGAAAGTCTATAAGCTTGTCAAATCATTGTATGGTTTGAAGCAAGCTCCTAAGTAATGGCATGAGAAGTTTGACAACACTATGTTGTCAAGTGAGTTTATAATCAACGAGTGTGACATTTTTGTATATGTCAAAAACACTAACAAAGATTATGTCATTTTGTGTCGATATGTTGATGGCATGCTTATTGTTAGTAGTAATGATGAAATGATTAGAACTACCAAGTTGTTAAACTCTAAGTTTGACATTGTTAGTCATAGCACGAATAACATGAATTTTGATGATTATTGAATTTATGTTTTGATTTATTTTGAAGAGTGGATTATAATTGGAAACTTATTATTTGATTTAATCATTATAAATCTATTTTCACTTTGTGTTGATTATGTTATTTGGAGGTTAAAATGAAGATTAAACAGGTATAAAACAAGGCAATAGAAAGTAGCAACAAGTAGCAGCAGGAGTAGCGAAGCAAGGAGGTCGATCCACCCCTAGGTGGTCGATCGGCTAGTCGAACTGCCGGACATCCGGAGGGACGACTGGTTGGGGAAGTCTTGCCCAGTTTGCTCTAGTTTTACAGAGGACATCCGAGAGAACATCTAAGGAAACATCTGGGTCGACATCTGGGCGGACGACCACCTAGTGTAAATGATGACTCTAGACATCCAGGTGGACGACCATTGTATGTAATATTCTCTGCAACAAATAGATATTGAGAAGAGAAAAAAAAATGATCTTCCATCATTTCACCCATCTTCCAATATGCGAAACTCACATGTGCTAAAGACAGGCTAACATTGATTTATAAATATTTTCTCCGTCATCACCAACGGAAAGAAAAAGAATGGGCTTTGTCAAAAGAACAAAACACTCACCTCTGTTATATACACGTTATATATAGAGCTCTAAGAGGTGAAGTGTAAAGAACATAAGAGAACAGAGACAATGAGCCAAACATTTTCACATCCTTCATTAATCACATATTCTCTATTCTCTGAGTTCCTGAAGTGTTCTTTATCTGAGTTTATCATCTGTCTTCAATAAATTATTCACTAAGCCTTAGGCATAGCTTTCGATAAAAGCATACACTGAGCCTAAGCCTTTGAGAGGTTTTATAGAAAAATCTAAGAGTTAACATTTTATATCTACCTATGAAAGGTTATTCTTGTAGCTTTCTTTGAAAGCAAAAAAGCCCATCTTGTAAAAGGTCACTAGCACTCTTGTAAAGCTAGAAAATATGTGAAGGATTGCTCCATGTGTGAAGTTACTAGCACCTCTGTGAAGATAGAAAATCTGTAGAGGATTGCTTAATGTATATGAGGTTGCTAGCACTCCTGTGAAGCTAGAAGAATAGTGAAAAATCTCAAGTAAAGTTTGAAGAGTGGAAGTAGGCCTGGTTGAAGCCGAACCACTATAAATCTTGTTTGCATTCTTTTCCCTCATCTCTTTAATTTGCTTTTACTATAATATTCATCTAATATTATTGTGATAATTATCTGCTATACTTACTGTACTAATTGTTGAGTTTTTATTGGGTAATTGTTAGTTTTAATTTGTAGAAACCCAATTCATCCCTCTCTTGGGTTGCATTTTGGGTAACAGACATGAAGGATATTAGCGTTGCAGATGTAATTCTAGATATTAAGATTACTAGAACATTTGGTGGTATTATACTGTCTCAGTGTCATTATGTAGATAAGATACTTGAGAAGTTTAGTGAATCAGATACAAAAATGTCAAGGACACCTGTAAACTTAAGTCTACATTTGGCCAAGAATAATGGTGAGAGTATCTCTCAACTAGAATATTTTCAGATCATTTGGAGTTTAACATATTTGATTAGTTGTACAAGGCTAAATATTGCCTACTTGGTTAGCAAGTTTAGTAGATACACAAGTAATCCTAATGCTACTCATTTGAAGGGCATTGTGCGAGTGTTAAGATATTTACGTTACACCTGAGTTATAAGCTGCATTACACCAACTATCCAGTGGTACTGGAAGGTTATAGTGATGCGAATTGGATATCTGATATAAAGGACTCAAAATCCATTAGTGGATAAGTGTTCACTTTGGAAGGGATAGCCTTGTCTTGGAAATCTTCTGAGCAGATGTGTATATTGAGATTAATGATGGAATCTGAGTGTATTTCTTTAGACAAAGCAATAGAAGAAGCTAAATGGCACTGCAATTTCATTGAAGATAGTTTACGTTGGTCGAAGCCTATGCTAGTTATCTGTATTCGTTGTGATAACCAATCAGCTATTGGACCAGCACCGAGTAATATGTATAATGGAAAGTATAGAAATATCCAACGTAGACATAATTCCATACGACAGTTACTCTCTAGTGGAGTTATCTCAATAGACTATGTAAAGTCTAAAGACAATATTGCGGATCCATTAACCAAAGGCTTAAATTGAAAGTTAGTAGATAAGCCATCAAAAGGAATGGGGTTAAGGCCTTTAGCGAATAGTGTTACAGGAATGAAGAACCCAACCTAGTTAACTGGTGATCCTAATATCTAAGTTCAAAGGGACAACCTAATTGCATTTAACGAATGTGTCACTAAGGAGGTAAACCCTCCTGCTTATTCCTATTTATAGTGATACCCTATGGGGTAGAAGATTAAGCTGATGCTTTTAATGACCTATATGCATTGAGTAATCAAGCATGGTATAGCCAAATGCTTTAAAGGAGGTCACCTATATTAGTGCGAAGTGGGACTGTTTCTTTAAGAATTTGTTAATTATGTGATTTAATTTTGATGATGTCTAAAATATTATGGGATATATTGTCATTTTTTAATATACATATTTTTTGACACAAAATATTATCTGTTAAAATATATGGTGTATGATATATTTGTTATAAATATTATTTAAATAGATGATACTGTGCATGTTTGAATTTCGTGAATGTTACTGTGCTTAAATAGTAAAATTTACTATTTATGTTTTAAAAAAGCCGATTGGTATTCATCTAACAAATTTGATATTAATTTGTTGTATTCTTTTGACAAATGTGATATTGGTGAGTTATTTTCTTTTGACGAAATTTGATTTACTCACATGGAATGGTTTGTTATTTTTATTAGAGTGTATCTAAAATCTCTTCAATAGCTACAAAAATTATAAAAGTGGTATATATTTTCAGATCTGATATATTTAAAAAGATTTTATTATGCATACAAATATTTTAATAGAAAAATAACTATGTAATTAAATATTTTAATAGAAAAGTTACTATGCAGTCACTATGCACTATTAATTTTACGAAAATTGTTTTAAGAAAATCAGCTAATACTATTTATCGAAAGTGGCATTTATACAATTTTTCAAACTCTTCGTGGGCGTGTTCTCTGCGTGAATCCAAGTTGCAATCTGAAGCGTCACCAAAGTCAAAGGAGGAGCGTGCCTCTCTAACGGATATATTTTTAGTTATATATAGAAGTATTTTGGTTGGAGAAAAAAATAAGTGAAAAAGAAAAAAAAATGTGATATTGAAATACTCTCAAATATTGTATTGGGCTTCATTGAGTTGTATTTTCTGTGAGAAAATTTGTTGAGAATTTGAGCAAAATTGTAAAAGGGTTTTCACACCCTTCTTATTATTTTTGTAAAAGAGAAAGTATTTGTGAGTGATTTTTCAAGATAAAATCACTTGGGTTAGGTGTGACTAGGCATCGGATTCTAAAGTAATCGGAGTGATCGGGATTGGTCAATTGTCGTAAAGGTTCACTAGCACCCGTGAAACTAGTGGTGTATTACTATTTGAAGAGTAGTGGAGAAATTCCTAATGAGGATACTTGGGGAGTGGTCGTAAGTCCGGAGTGTCGAACCACAATAAATCACTGTGTTTGATTTTCTTTTCCTATCTCTTTTATCGCTCTGTTTTTTATATTTTTAAATTTGAATATTTTAATTATTATATTTAATATTGTGAAATCATTTTTGATAACCCAATTCACCCCCGTCTTAGGTTGCTTACCTGGGATAACAGAATTGACAAGATTGAATTCTTCAAATCTACTCACTGAACAAGGCAAGTGTTCAAGGCCAAAAGTAAACACAACAGTGAGAACATAACATTGGCTGGTGTAACACTTGTGTAAGGTATGTAGCCTCAGTTTACACAAACGGCAAAACAGTTCAAAGATATCACGCTCATTAATTAGCTAGTAAATTCGATAAGCTTTTACTTGAAAAGGTTTAAGGCCAAAAGCTACCTTATTTGATGCAGGGTTATTCTGTGCTCTCTCACTCTCTCTCTCTCTCTCTCTCTCTCTCTCTCTCTCTCTCTCTCTCTGAGTCTTTGTTGTTAAACAATGTCCGTTTTTCTTTATTCAGTCAATTTTTATTCATGTAGGGAATGGTTGAAAAATAATAGTTTTTGGGTGACTTTAATGCAAAATTAACGTAGGTCCTAACCGCCGGTTGAGGTGGATCCAAGTGGGTCTAAATTCTTTGCAATGAAATCTTTACATCACAAAAAGGAATTACCAAAATCATTAAGATTTGAATGAGAAATTGTATCATAAAATTGGCCTCACGAATGAATTATTGGAGAAGGTGTTCAACTACCTATCCCACATTGATTATAGAACGTTAATGGGTACTTAAATCCCTAGTTTCACCTAAGGGTGTGAGCCTTTTGGGACATCCAAATTTTTTGAATGAAGGGAGTTATGGATGCTTCTAGGATGGGCTTGGGCCGAGACTATGGTCCAAGTTGGTTATGTAGAAAGTGCCACACGCACGTGCGTGCGTCGTCCACCTACCCGAAACAGGCCAGGTCCGTTGAACTTGAAACTTAGGCTTTAGGCTTGAGGTGCTAGATATGGTATGGGCTTGGGCCAGGTTGGTGGCCCACCCATCATATTCTTTTTCTTTCTAGGTTAGATGGTGGTAGCTGCAGAAATGCTTGTAACTTCTATACTAATGGTGGGTTTAAGCCATCAATTTTGTAAAATTGAATTCTGCATTGGTTGTTTGGCCTTCATGGTTGGAAGCTCCTCCTTTCTCCTCGTATATAGATAGAGACCACCCTCTCTTGGATTTCTTCCTAGAATTTTTCTTGCCCTCTTGTTATTGTGTTAGTCTACTAGAAAATATTCTTCTAGTGTGAGAGAGTGTTGCATATGTTCTTGTTCGCCGGTGCTACTTAGAAGGTGCTCCTACCATAGAGGTCATACACCGTCGTATCTTGGGAGACAAACATCAACGTTCTTCCATCACCCATTGGTGAGGTGGCAAAATCTGTTTTAAGAAAACTGTGTGATACATAGATTTCGGTTTGCTTTCCTTGTTATATTTCTTTCCAGTATTTTATATGCTTTATGTTTATTTATGTTCTTCATGTAACTTGTAATTTCTAGTTTTAGTAGTTCACTTATTTTTTGTTTTGTAATCTAAAATCTGATTTTAATAAATTTGAATATGTTTAATTTCATTTAAGTTAAGATTTACAACAGTATATACTATAGTGAACAAATTGTCTGTTAATGGACTATATCTACTATCATTTAACATTCCATTTTATTGTCTTGTAAATAAAAAGACAAATTACAAATATATAGCTTGAAATTTATTTAAAATATAAATTGTCTGTTATGATTTCAAAAATTACAATATCTTGTATTAAATTTTTTCATTTGCAAGAGTCAATAGAAAAAATAAAATTCTTAAGTACTTTCTTACATAAAATAAAATTATCAAAACTATTAATTAAAATATATTTGTAATTCACCCTAACTAAAATAAGTCCATCTAGTTAGAAAATAAGAATAAAGGAAGAGAGAGAGAGAGAGAGAGAACTATTTCTCCGCCGTTGTTTGGTTCTCAATTAGGAAAAAAAAAACCCACTAACGGCGCATGGGAAAACCTTTACTAACGAAAAGACAAAATCAAAATGCTAAGATGTTTTTTCGAAACGTCCAGAGAGAGTAGTGAGAGCTTCTCTTTCTAGGAGATTTTCGACAATGCTTTGGTGTCCAACGACCTCCTTTACACTTTTAAAGTATAGATCTACACTCCTACAGTATAGATATGCACTTCTAGAATGTAGATTTGGCATTTTTATGTCTGGAATAGGGGAATAGGACTTTTGAGTGTTTTTCCCCTGATTTCGGCATAGATTTTTGAATTTTCAACACCCACAATGGCTCCCTCTTTTTTCAAGCCTTCTCCTATACCATTATGGGTGTTCTTCCTATTCAACTCTTACTTCTGGCGGTGTCCTAAGTATGGCGATAGCAGCAGCAGCGGCGAAGTTGGTTAGCGGCGACGAGGATGATGTCAGTGGTGACGATCGGTGGTTTGATGTAGATCTTGTGGGTGTTGATGCAGATCTTGCTTGGTTTAATATGAACCTAACTTTCCAAACTACATTTATGAGAAGATCGGTAGTTTTCTCTAGATCATAACTGATTTTTTTGAGGAATTTGTTCTTTTTGTTGTTTGGTTATTTGTTTGGCCCGACCCTTTAAGGTCTTTTTATTTTTCTTTGTTGTATGTTATTTGCTTTATTTTAATATAACTACTTTTCTTGTTCTTAAAATTTTTTTTAAAAAAAGGTTGTTTTTTTTTGGTCAATTAAGACATGAAGAAAATTAATTCTATACAATTATAGTCAAAAAAATGGTATAAATTCAATAGTGAGTTTTCATGATTAAAAAATAAATTTGTTTGCACACTTTTAAACTTTATGAAATGGAAAAGTTTGTAAATCCAGACATATCCATCCAAAATTTTTTGGATGGATAGTTGTGTGGTGAAAATTAAATTTGTGTAGTGTGGATTCTATATGTAGAATAAATCTGAATGCAAGATTATAATTATGAATAATTTTTAGATAGTTAAATCTAAATTTATAATATTATTGTTACGAAATACTTAATAGAATAATATGATAACTACAACTCTACAATTGTGTGAGTAAGAATTTATGATACCATCTTTAAATAAATAAATAAATAATTTATAAAATTTTCCTTTGTTTAAGGTACAAAATCTTTAAAAAACACACACACACAAATATATAAAATAAAATAAAATTCAAACAACTTGATTTCTCTCTCTCTCCATGTGAGATCTTTCTCTACTTCTTGGTAGCATCTTGGGTTAATCCCATTTCTTTGTGAGAGTTCTCTCTTTGCTTGAGATTGATTAGGGCTAATTCTTGTGCTCTTTAGAAGTTTCCAAGGTGTGTGGACTGCGTGGTTTCTTCATGGTTTGTCCATTTTGTGTCGACTTGTTTCGATCAAGAGTTGTTTCTCTATTCGGAGAAGGATAACTTTGGGTTGCCGGCGGGGGCAGACGAATGTGAGGATGTTTCGGAGTTGTGCGCCTGGTTGGAAAGCCTCAAAGACTCTGAATAAACTTGTTGTATATGCTTGGAGCTTGGAAAACTAGGGCGGGTGTGTCTATATCGCCTGATAATGCGTTTCTTATTCAGTTTGCTGAGCTTGAGGACTGTCAGAAGGTTTTAGCAAAGGCCCCTTGGTCAGTTACGGGTAATTTTCTGGTCCTCCAATGTCTCCAGACTGAGAAAGCTACTACAAAGCTGGACTTTCGATGGAGCCCATTATGGGTTCAAGTCCATGGATTACCAATGATAAACTCACTAAAGCTCATGGGAAAATCATCGGCAACCGGATTGGTAAGCTTGTGTGCATGGAAGCCCACTCTGAAGGGCTCATTCTTCATCGTAATTTTCTCTGTGTTAGGGTAGAAATGAATGTCACAAAGCCTTTTCTTCAATTCTTCATTCTCCATCGAAGAGGTTGCCCTGCTCATGAAGAAAATGGGGTCAAGGTGTTCTACAAGTATGAAAAATTCACAGAATTTTGTTATGATTGTGACCCCATTGGACCCGAATCCCGATAACGTTTCATGCAAATTTATGACCAGAGAAGAGGGGAAGAGTTCTAGCTATGGTCTAGAAATGAGAATGGGGATTGCCTGAAGTAATCATTTTCCGATGGAACACCACCAACGTTAGGTGGAGAAAGTGGAGCGCAAGGTAAAAGATTTTGTTCAACCCTTGCAAATTATGGTGAATGGACAGTTAGTCGTGTGTGACTTCGGTGTAAGAGCATCTCCAATGATTTGCCATTAGAGCTGCCAAAGCTATAAATATAGCAGCTTTGAGGAAAAGGGGTTCTCCAATGGTGAGATATAGCAATTGTTAAAAATAGCAAATGCCAAAGTTGTTTATAAGTTTGACAACAACTTTGGCAAATGGCAAATCTGCCAGTTCACCCAAAACCAACTAATTTTCTTCCTTCCCTTCCTCAATTTCTCTTCCTTTTGTAGAAAAACTCAAACAAAAATGGATCAATTGAAAAAAAATCAATAAATCTGAATCATAATTTTTTAAATCTGAAACAAATCAATTGAAAAAAAAAAATAAAAATCTGAAACAGATTGATTGGGAAAACAAAAAATCAACAATTTTTTTTTATTTTATTTTTAAAAACAGAATTTCACTAATAAACAACAACAAAATTGAAGCAATCTCAAACAAATTTCAAATAATCTCAACAAATCTCAAGCAATCCAAGCAATAATCAATAAATTTGAAGAAGATTTTAAACAATAAATACCTGGATTTAAAGAAATAGGTTGAAGCTCAGTGCAGTTGAAGGAATGTTCTGATCTATTGATCTTTGGTGATGGAGGCTTTCAGGAAGAAGGAGAGTGAGACTGAGAGGGAGATGGAGGAGGAAAGCTTGGTGGGTCTTCAGAGAGAGAGAAAGAGTGTGCGTAAGAGGGAGAGTGAGACTAGTTCGGAGAGACAGTGAGAGTGAGAGGGAGAGTGAGACTGGTTCGGATAGAGAGTAAGAACGAGATTGAGAGGGTTCATTAGGAGGAAAGCTTGGTAGGTCTTGGGAGAGAGAGAGAGAGAGAGAGAGAGAAAGAGAGAGAGACTTTCAGTGATGGAGGAAGAGTGAGACTGAGAGGGAGATAGAGGAGGAAAGCTTGGTGGGTCTTCGGAGAGAGAGAGACTTTCGGTGATGAAGGCTTTCAGGGAGAATGAGAGTGAAACTTTGAGATGGGGGCTTTTAGGTTGGATGATTCTAGATCATGAATCTCAATTGTTGGATTCGGGTACGTGGATGGTGGTGATCAGATATTTGAAGATGCAAAAGAGTCGTTGTGCTCTTTTGCCTGAAAGAAAAAGAAAAGAAAAATTCAAACAAAAGACAGTTCAATTATGCTCTTGTGCTATTTAATTTAATATTTTTTTTTAATTTTTCAATTTTTTTCATTTTTTATATCTGTCTAGTTGGGAATAATGTAAATATATAATTTTTTTTTAAAAAAAAAAATTCAAAAAAGCTCACAAAAAGATTTTTAAAAAAATACTAAAAAATTTATATCCAAACAACACCTATAAATTTGGAGAGAAAAAGTTAATTGAAATTTGTCAAAATAGCATGTGACCATCGGAGTACCATTACTATAATTTGACAAAAGAACACTATTAATTACCAAATTATAGTAATAATAATTTTATTTTAACAAACACCATTAAAAATGCTCTAAGAGAGCTAAGAGCGAGTGGGGGAGAGTTGACAAATTCCCTCTTGGAGTCATAAAACGTGTCAGTACGAACGAAACATAATAGAGTAATGGGAAAGCGAGCGGATCCTCTAGAGTGAATTCTCTAGAGTGATCCTCTAAAGTGGAGATCGGACGGTTGAGAATTTAAAAAAAAAAAAAACAGATGATGATGGGGGAAGAAGATCAACCCGTCGCCCATCTCTCTCTCCTCCTCAACAATGGCGATCTGCAAACTTGAAGATCAATGACCCATCCAAGATCAATGACCCATCTCTCTCAAAAATAATTACCTTGTTTGTTTATGTTCTTCATCTGCTTCTTCTCCATCTACATCCTCCATCGCATCAACGACACCGGAAGCAAATTCCGCTAACTCCATCGCCGCGGTGCTTGGCGGTCCCCTGACCTCGATCAAGTAATGAAGAGGTTCGATTTTTCACTACTCGGAGATCAAAGACCACAAGATCGGCAAAGGCAGGCTAGAGTCGCGGTGTGTAAAACGAGTTCGAAAGTGAGCGAGACTCTCAGATTGCTTCCCAAGTGTGATCACCTGTTTCATTCTGAGTGTATTGATGCTTGGTTTGTTGTGTTGTGTTGTGAAGATGATGATGAATGGAAGCCATTAACAGAGCTTCAAAAATCTGATTTTTTTTTTTTTTTTTTTTTTTTTTTTTTTTGAAAATCCTCACCAAAACGACGTCGTTTTGGTGAGGCCTAACCTCAGCCGTCGGATCATCCACTCTAGAGGATCACTCTAGAGAGTTACTCTAGAGGATCCGGACGCAATGGGAAAGGGAAATGTGATCATAGAGCTTGAGTCATCAGGGGAGCAGTTGCCACGTAGCCCCAAGGTGATTTTATATGAAAATGTTATGGATTCTAAATAATTTATTAAATTTTTTACTAAATCTCTATATGGGTGTGGTTCCACGCCCATGTGGGAGATTTAATAAAAAATTTGATAGATTATTTAGAATTTCTAACATAACTCGATTTCAAAACCTTCAGTTATGGTGGGTAAATCCGCTTTGGGCATGTTTGATTGACAAGATTAGAGCATGTGATTAGAATTATTAATCCGTAAGTCCAATAATCATGTGTTTGTTTTGAAATTTTGTTTCAAGATTATTAATCCAATGAATAATTAATCCAACAAATTTGAAGGATTATTAATAATGGAATAGTGGTAGGATTATATATCATGAGTTGGGAAATAAAGTAAAGACTCTTTTACCCTTAACTAAAAATTAAAACACTTATTATTTTTATATAATTTTATATTTTAGAAGGTTAAAAATAATTTTTAAAAATTTAAAAATATTTTTTTGATATTTATTTTATCAAATTAGTTTATATTTTAAAATTAAAAAAAAACCAAACATGGCCTTTGTATTTTTACTTTGCTTTTATTTATTTATTTATTTATAATTTTTTTTTCAAAACCACGTTTATAAAGAAATTTTGATAAAGTATAGATTGTAAAGAAATATTGATGGAGGGTAAGATTAAAAAAGAAGATAAATATAGTTGTAATCCTACATTTATATGTTTTCTTATCCAATACAAATCAAACAATGGACAAGGGAATAATTTATCTTACTAAGAGGATAATTTATACATAAATTGGGCCGAGTTAAGTTAAGTCCGTTGGAATGGACCGAGATAGATATAGTCTTGGGCCGAGCCACGAACCGAGGTAATTATCTCGGTAGCCTTGGTCCTTGGATGCATTGGTTCGGTCAAAGGTGGGCTATCAGTGGCCTAGTCTAGCGGTCGTAGACCGAGCTATCTGTGGGAATCGGACCAAGCTAAAAGATAGCTCGGCGGGAGGTCATTCCAAAGACTAGGTTGACTAAATTGACTTAACTAGCACCGAGCTGTATAAGCACGGTTATGTCTTGTGCTAACCAGAGTAAGAGTTGCAACTATCTCACTTAGATAAGCAGCGAGTAAGGAGTTATCAGAATATGCATTATCATTGGGAATGTAATTCTTAGGAGGACTCTACTAAGGATAGTAGAGTCCTACTAGGATTGTGCAAACCATCTCACTTGGTTGGTAGTGAGTAGTGTGTGTGATTCCTAGGAGGACTGTTATAAGGAGAGTTGGAATCCTACTGGGATTGGGCTAAGTAGAATCTATAAAAACTCATAGCAGGATCTATGTATAGATATCCTAATTCTTACTCTAGAATACACAGAGCTTATTGTCTATTGTCTAGTTGCTGACTTAGGCATCGGAGGGGTTTCCGACATACACCCGTCAGTTAGCTCACGTTTGTGTTTTTAGGTGGCTAAACGATGACGTTTGGAGGAGTACAAACTTGATCAACAGGATTATACAAGAAGATTATTTCATGCTTGTACACCTACTAATTCAATTGGATAATGAATACCACATTAATTTAATAGGATTATTAATATATTTACTATTAGTCTTATGAATCAAATATGGCCTTTATAAGGTAATGGATATTTTAACAAATTGACCTTGAAGGAGCCGCTCATTGAGGAGGAGTTCACTGAGCATAGCCAACGTAAGAGGCTGAAAGGGCTAGTTTATGAGAAAGAAAGTGTAGCGATAAGAATGGAGTTTGCAGTAGGGGAAACATCTTTGGACTAAAAAGTGGGTCTACCTATCTAGAATTCGGTGATGGATGAGGTGATCTCTCCCATGCAAATTGTGCAAGTCAGTGTGCTTTCAATGGAGGAGGAAGACTGTTGTTCTCAAGTATTAAGTACGTTTTCCTCTAGTGAGGATGTGGTTGGGGAGGAATGGGCTTTGGTGGTTGGCTCCATGCAACCACTAGATTCATGTTAATCATTAGTTGGAATTGTTAGGGGTTGAGACATCTCTTGACAGTTCAAATCTTATGAGGGTTGTACATAATAATTCATCGTGTTTTTAATGAAACGGCAAAATTGGGGAGATTTGGACCCATGTAACCTCTATTTTCTTAACAAGTTATTACATTGAACCAGTTGGTATTTCGAGTGATTTGTCCTTCTGATGGGTGGATGAGATTATGCTAATAAATTATATAAAATAATAAATTATGAATTTTTTTTTATATTAAAAGATTCAAATCTTACTATTTTTTTTTATTTTTATAATTGTCCCTAATATTAATTAATGGTCCACAAAGAAGCAAATAAAAAGCTGGTAGGCACTTTCTCTGAAAGAAGAATGGTCAAATAATTCGTGGGTCCAAAATCTAGAACTCTATTATGTTTGTTTGTAATGAAACCTATAAAAGAAAGACATTTACAGGTCACTTACAAAACTTCTTCTGTGGTGCAAGAGTTGGGTCGGACACGGCAAATAAATTACAATCTTTGAATCAGTTTTAATCTTTTTATTTATTTATTATTTATTTTTAGGAGAAATATTAATAAATCTTAAAATATGATCTTATAAATTGTTTAGTCAATTTTTTTATTATTATTATTATTATTATTTTTTTTATGAACACAAAGATCAAAGAAATTACATAAAATGATAGTCACTTACACGTTTGGATTTAATATTTTAGAGATAAAAGTGAGTTTCTCCAAATATGAAATTACACATTTGAACAATCCACACTATAAAGGTTTTGGAATTCCTCTCCCTCTGAAATAAATCTCACATTACGAATAAGAAAGTAACACTCAAATGTAATACTCAAATAACGTAACATTCTAATGTAACACACTAAAAAAACCCATTAGTGTACTTTTTTCAAAACGTAACAACATAACACTCTAAAAAAATTTCTTAATATACTTTTTTCAAATGTAACACTCTAATATAACATACTCTAATATAACTTACAAAAAAAACTTCTTAGTGTACATTTAAAAAAAAAAAAACTCTGTAGTATATTTTTTCCAAACATAACACTCTAATGTAGCATACACAAAAATACTAAAAAACTCCTTAGTATAGTTTTTCCAAATGTAACACTCACAGTTTGAAATTATACATTTGTTCAAAACTTACTAAGGAATCTTTAAATTCTTTGGAATGGCTTGAAAAAACTGGCATCCTTTTGGAATGGTTTGAAGAATTATACATCTTTTTTTAGAGTGTTACATTGGAGTATTGCGTTTGGAAAAAGTACAATAAAGAGTTTTTGTGTAGGTTACATTTAGAGTGTTACGCCAAGGAGTTTTTTTTGAAGTGTTACGTTTGAGAAAAGTACACTAAGAAATTTTTATGTGTGTTACATCGGAGTGTTATACTAAGAAGTTTTTTTGAAGTGTTACATTAAAGTGTTATGTTTGGAAAAGTATACTATGGAGTTTTTTTTGTACTTTTGGAATGTTCACATTTCAAGTCATTTCAAATAAAAAAAGATTCACATATAAAAATTTATCCCAAATTTAATTCTTATATGTTCTTACCTTTCTAGTGCACACACACACATAAATATATATATATATAATAGAAATAAAGGTATAATCGTAGACTCAATTTTCATATAATATATCAAATCCACCTTTCCAAAATCAATGGGATTGATTGGTCTATTAAAAAATTCTTAAGACTAAACGAATCACTATTTCTCAAGATGAGATTTATAGGTAAATTTTTCCTTTTTTTATTGATTTTTTTTTTTTTCCATTTTGTCAATTTTTTAAAATATTTACAAGACTTTTATCTTAAAATATTGAATAATAAGTTGAGAAAAAAAATAAGAAAAGGAAATTTTCATTTTAATTTTGAATTTTTAACTTAAGGACCTTAAGTTAATTTGGTAATCAGAGCTGCTACGTATCAGGAAAAAAAAAACAGGAAAAATGTTAGGAAAAATGGAGGAAGAGGAGGAGGAGGAGGAGGAGGAGGAGGAGGAGGAACTAGAGGGGGCCATAAAAATGGGCGGAGGCGGAGGAGGCGGGGAGGCGAGGCGGAGGCGGGCGGGCTGGGCAAGCAGGCAAGCGGCGGAGGCGGGCGACGGCGAGGCGGCAGCGGAGGCTGACGATCCTCCTCCCTCCCTCCTCCTCCTCCTCCTTTCCTGATCCTTTTCCCGTTTTTTTTTCCCTGAAGCCTAGACTTATTCTTTGGCAATATGTTAAAAAAGGCAAAAATTTAAAAATCACTACAAAAAAAGGTCAACATTTTTGCTAATTTTATATACGTCTTCTGTAAATTGTCAAAATTAATTAAAATAGTCAATTTTCAAAATAACTCTAAATCTAAGAGTTTCAAAATTAAAATTTAAAAAAGAAAAATATTTAATATTTAAAATTTTATTTTTCACAGGTTGTCCAATAGTACAAAGAGATCTGATATTGCAGTGGACTCTTTCTTCGTATTGTGCAAGTTGGAAGGTTCAACCTTTAACATCATAAAATTTTCCAATAGTATAATATGATGATTAATATTGTTCTTATCATCTTTTTATATTATTTTTAGAGTACCTGTTCATGTGTTAATAGATTATTAGTGTAATGAATCCTACCACTCATGTCAATCTCCAATACAATCTACGATGCATAAAAACTTCCAAGAAAGATAATGTGTCGTGTCCGAAACAAACATGACACGACACTCATCAGACACTTTACGATACTAGAGATCTGAACTATTCATATTTTAGACTACAACGTTGTTAGCAAAAATTTGGTTTGGGGCAAATCAACAGGGTTGATTCGACAGAGAAACCAATTTCCACAAATAATAAACAGATTGAGCAATTGTGGTTGAAGGTTGTAATTTGAACAAACAAAAGATTAAACACACTGAAACTTCGATTAATAACACCCAAACTTGTTACTTAATCATAATAATCAAATTACAAGCATCAAGCATCATAATCAATAGGGTACAAGAACACTGGCTACAAGAACTAATTATTGATCTACTCCTAATTACATGTACTGAACTACTCCTAGATAAATTACATTACTCCTAGATTTCACAAGTGTTGTGAATTGGGATGAAGGTCTTTTTCTCTTTGAATTTCCAACTCTCATAAAACTTTGTTGGCCATGCCAAACAGCCATGTGTTCATCTACTGGTACCTTCCACTTGCCCATGATCTATAATTGCTGCAACTGCCTTCCACTTCTTTTCTTCTTGGAATTACCACATGTCATGCCCTTGGCCTTTCTCTCCAAGCCACTATCTTCATGCCCATGACTCTTGGACCCTTACAACTAGGGCTACAAATGAGCCAAGCTCTGCTGAGCTCGAGCTCGGCTTGATAAGTAAATAAACTCGAGCTCGGCTCGGCTATACTCAAAAAGATTTTTTTAATATTATTTAAATAAAAAATATTATTAATATTATTTAATATAGAATTAATGTATTTTTACTATTATTTATATATTATTTAATATATAAATAATATATTTATTATATAATTTAAATAAGGATAAACCAACCAAGCTTAACTAGCTAAGCTTATTCGAGCTCGAGTTCAGCTCATTTACTACACGAGCCTAATATTCGAGCTCAAGCTCGAGCTCGGCTCGTTTACTAAATGAGTCAAGCCGAGCCAAGACCTTAATGAGCTGAGCCAAGCCTGTTCATGAACAGCTCGGTTCATTTGTAGGCCTACTTACTGCCCATGTACACGGTCTTCCATATGCCTGTCGATAGAGAATTTGAATTTTTGGTGCTAAGAAACGTTTAGACCATTCATGTGAAAAATTAGGCCAATCTGATAACCATTGTAACACCCCGATATTTATGCCATATTATTTGTTACCAATCCATTATTATTGTTCAATTTTATGACATTCATATAAACAAGAAATAAAAGTAAACAATTTTTATACCCTGAAATCCATCATATCCTCATAGATTCCTCTTCAAGTTCTTTATAATAATTTACTATACACAGAAATATATAAATATATATATATATACATACATCAAATTGCCATAAGGGCGTACATCTTTCAAGGCTAAGAGCCTTGATCACAACAAATAAAATCTTATCTCGACACGTAAGCTCGATAGCTGTAGGCAAAAAATCATCCAAAGAAGTTTCAGTGCTCTATGTAGAGTTCAATTCACTTTTCGACGATAACTTGGTTCATCTCCTTCACCTGGAATTTTAGGATATGTAGCTCATTAAAAGGGAGTGAGTTTTTATGCCCAGTAGGAAATAAACTTAACAATATCTATATATCAATGTTCGATATGATTATGCTCATGCTATGCCATGTCGTGTATATGACTTAACTTCATTTTGAAACTCAATTGTGAAATGCATAATTAGTAACCTATATTCACCCAACATCATTACCCATTGTCATAACCAAAGAACTTTCATTTTTGTATTAAAGTCCTCCCCACATTTACTGACCACCAAGCACAGTAGGGCAAGTGGGCACCTCCTACTTTTGAAAATTTCCACATTTATTGGGCGTCAAGCACAGAGGGGCAATTGGACACAAATTTCATTTTTAAAACACCTCCACACTTTTCGGTCACCGAGCATAGAGGGGCAATTGGACATCCATCAATCGTTTCAACCATATCCTCCACATTTACTGGCGTTTGGCACAGAATACTAATAACATCCCCACATTTTCCAGCCTCCGAGCACGAAAAGGCAATTAGGCACCTCAACATATACAACACATTTACAAAACCACATACACACTTTTAAATTACTCAACACTTAGTCCAAAAACCATATGAATGCAATGCAATGTATGAGTTTCCAAATATTCTAATTTACCAAAACATAATTTAGTTATACAAGAAATTAACAAATGAGAACTAGTGAAATATTCCGTAAATCCATGAATTCAAGTCTTTCTCATTACTAATAACAATCCCATGCAAGACATTACTTTACATCCTTAAAACATTCCAAAGTCTCCATATGATTCACTTCTATGAATCCTTAATAATATCATTATAATTCATAATTCATCCCACACACACACACACACACACACATATATTCAAGGAATATCAGTGAAATTTCAGCATAAGGCACTAATTAGCTCAAACTCTCTTTTAATTTAAAAATCTCAAATCTAGGGTTTTAAGAAAATCAGGGGTTTTTTCTCATTTCTTTATTAAATTCTCAAATCATCAAATATTATTCATCAATATACCAAAACATTTAACACATTTCAAAAATTTGAGTAAAAACCTTATTTTTGTACACAAACAACTTTCTATGAAAGTTTTCTAACTCATTTTTTACCGCCCTTAAGACTTGGGTGCCTCAGGTTGAACACTCGATGATGAAATAATACACTGTACAAAACGTTCAATTTCTTCAGCAAGAAGCTTCGGTTTTGAGTTTCTAAATCCCAACCTTACACCTCATTTTGACCAAAACTATTTTAGACCTTAAAACCCACTTTTCAAAATATTTTTCTAAATGCTTCTATGATGTTCCGAGGCTCGCATGTCGATTAAAATATTGCACTTTTTTGTAAACCGGGTAAGGACAAAGTGGACATAAATAGAAAGGATGTGAAATCTTTGAAAAATATTTAAAAACATCTTATTTATAGGTTTGGAGTTGAAGGAAATAGGAGGAGATGGAAGAAAACTAGTTTAGGAAAAGGTTGGGCATCAAACCGTTAAGAAAGAAATGAGTAGCCTTCACTAAATTAAACATATTTCTTTGTACACTTAGAATTTAGAAGTGAGGCTACCACCATTAGAAAGTAGACTTCTGGGGATTTAATTTAGACTCAAGAATCACCTAAAAATGAGTCTGGATGAGGGAGATATGCCCGTTTGAAGTCGGGCCTGTAAACAGATTTTTTTTTTTTTTTTTTTGCAAGTAGCTAGCCAGCCAATTAAGTAGCTGGCCGGCCAGTTGATGAGAAATCCAACCATTTAGAGTGGCCAGCTGGCTAGGTGTCCCGGCAGGCAGATATTCTGACCACTATCCCCCATGTGCATGTCTTTCACCCTATCTCTATCTGAGATATTTACGAGAGAATTTGCTTTTATATATATACAAGCCCACCCCTCTTGATTTTAGGTTAGAAAATTTTGCTAAGAGCCCAAAGCTTGCTAAACACTATCCCTCTCTATCTTGCAATATATATACACTATACATACACTCCCTAAACCAATATTTTGAGTCTTCTTGCTGAGATTATTAAGCTAAATTTTCAACCCTTGAGAGTGAATACCTTGTGGTTTGTGAACAAAAGAGTAACTCATCTTCAAGAGGTATAACTTTTTCCATCTTTACACTACTTCTTCCTTCTCTTTTCTTGCTATTTTAACACTATCTTTGGACTATTTTTGTGGGCTGAAACTTGTGATTTAAAAGCTACCAAGGGTGGAGGGGTTAACTGCCCTTCCTTGAACCTTATTCCAAGCTTATATCCTTGTGTTTCCTAATTGTTTCTCAACCTTTAGCTACTGATTTTAAGAGTTTTCAAAGACTAAAACATGTGATTTTAAGGTCTAAAAAGCGAAGGGGTTAGCTACCCTTCCTTAGGCTTCCTTACTAGCTTTGTTCCCTTCTTATTTTTTCTTACTTTTTCTAACTTTCCGAGATAATTTTCAGCACTATTTTGACTAATTTGGGGGTTGTTTTAGTGTGTTTACTTAGTTTATGCTTTGCATAACATGCTTGTGTTATTGTAAGTCCTCATAGGTTTGGTGGTTTAGGCCTTAGACACTAATCTATTTGAGTTGATAGCTTTTATTTCATAGATTTCATACATATACTCACACTTGCAATAATCGTCTCTGCAGCCTCTCTTTTTTTTTTTTTTTTTTTTTTTTTTTTTTTTTTTTTTTTAAGAGTTGTTTCAAACAATTGATTGTCATTCAAGGCATGAGAAAGAGACCTTCCATGCTTAATGGTTTAATCTCTTCGGAGGTTCATTATCAGGGCATTACATCTCTCTCATGCTAAGTGCAACTTCTTGTTTGACACTTCTCTTCATTAGTGGACGTAATTATCACTTGTCGACAAAATGAATAAAGAAAGGCAAGATAATGTAAAGAGGTTAAAATTGGACTACAGAAGTAAAAAGAGCAATAAAATCAAGTCGGGTTCAATCGGACGTTAATTGAACCTATTGCCTCTTGACTCATTACGTACTCTCTAGTGATGTTTAATGGTTCAAGAAGCAATATCTACCACTTCCCTTGAGATAACTCCATGATAGGGAGGAGGTCTTGTTGGTCTTTCATTTCCATTTATTGAGCTTTGTCCTATCGGTTCATGGATCATCATGCAACAACTTTGCAACAATTGATGGTTTGTGAATCGAGTTTACTTCTTCATTGATAAACATCTCCCTAGAAACACTCTGTTTTTGCTCTGTTTCCTTTCTGTTGCAGCAGGGCAAAACCTCAAAATAGTGGCCGGCTGACCACCATTCATGTCCGGCCGACCACTTTTCAAGGCCGGCCGGCAACTCTATTTTATGCAAGCAATGTCATTTTCATGACAGAACAAAGCAGAAGCTAAGGCAAAAACAGAATTATTTTTTGACTGTGAATAGATCAAAATCTGGCAGCATAACAAAATAGTTTCGGGGAGGATGTTCTTGGTTGCACGTGTGATTCTTCGACTATCGTTCGAGTTCATCAACTTGTAGCTTAGTGTGTTGTAATTAATTAGTTAAATTCCCTTTGTAATAGCTAGTCAGTTTAATTAGTTAATTCGGTGTTGTAATAGTTAGCTTCATTAGGACATTTATTCGGATCTTGTATGAGGGTAAACTTGTAATATTGTGTATGTCTTCCAACCCCCATTTCTTTCTCCCTATTATTTATTTGTTTACGATGGTTGTATATAGCATCATATTTTGGTTTCAAACCATTCCCATGACTTGTATCATCCATTTTCGCATGCATTAGGTTTGGTTCATCATTCTAACCTTGTTATTTCCTACTTACTTGAATACATGCGTTGTCGCATGCTTTGAGTTGAGCCATATGCCATGTTAATAAGCCGAACCTGTTAGTTGCATTTGGTCACTTGCATATTAGGGCATGCATTTTTTTTCCTAACCATTTTCTACTATTTTGGCTTGCCTTGGTTGAGTACTAGGTGAGCGTTTTTTGCTTTAGCATATTGCATGTATGTTTGTGTTGCCATATCAAGCATGTTTACCATAAGGCTAGGTGTTTAGTTGATATATCTCTTGAATGCCGGTGGATGAAGGCTATTTCGCTTAAGTTGGGATGATTTGATTAATGTACATGTGAGCTTACTTTTTCAAATAGCTCATATTCACAACACTTTTCAAAGTAAACATGAAATCAAAGCACTCCAAATTAAGCAACATAGTCTACATTTGTTTGACTTCCCATTGTAAAGTTAGCATAATAAATCGGAACAAGAGCATATAATGTACATAAGATTCACATCATGATTAGTAGAAGTCGATCTTTGATTGGGTGAGTGGGATGCTCAATTCATGACCTTCCCCTCTCATACCTAAGTTCCTGAGCTGAGACACTTTGGTTATGATGGACAAGTGGCCTTTGGCACAAGTCACGGGTTTCCTAAATTTTTCAAAAATATTTAGGTGGCAACTCTAAAATCTGGTAATATAGTCCACTTCTGGCATCCTTGATAATAAATGGATTTTCTAAAAATTGTCAGATTTGGACTCATTTGTGTTCTTTCTGTTTCACGTTGCACTCGTGAAACCAAATTCAGAACCACAGAAGTCCGAACTGGAGGGCTATCGTATCCAAGGAGACTAAGCCCCTCCGAAGAATACGAGAAATCAGCTACAGTCACAAAATCACACTAAATCATAAATATATATATATGGTTAAGAGAACCCCCTACCTCAAAAAGGTGAGCAAACAACAAGACCCAAAGAAGAACTTCGACGGAATTGCACTCCAATCGGTCAATATCACGATCTACACTTCTCTTTCACTCTTCTTGCAAGATCTATGGTGAATACTTAGTAAAATGAGATGAAATCTAAGGTTTTAGGGGTAGGGTTTTTCGGACATAGAGGAGTGAGAGAAAGAAAAATAAGAGGAAATGAGCAAAAAGTGGGTTTTATATTGGCTAATTCCGAACAGACTGCTCGGGCAACCACTCTTGCGCTTGAGCGTTAAAGACACAACACTGCTCAAGCATAGAACTCATACTCCTAGAATCTCAGGCCTGCAAAAGTATTGGATGACCTGCACGATCACTCAAGAAAAAACTTCTTCATAGAAAATTTTTAAACTGTTACAACTGTAATGACTCGGATTCTAATTCGTATCGGAGTGGTGTTAATTGGTACTCGTCGCCTCAAAACTTGTATGGTTGTCGGACTCTTGGCATTGATGGGTCGACAAGTGAACTTTAAATATTATAATTGAGGATCCTTGGGCGATATTTGGAACCTTGATTGAAGCTTTAACAAAGTGTTTAGGCAAGATTAGAACAAAAGCCCCAAAATTGAGTTTTCGTTTTTGACCAACCTTGCCTCTTTTGCCCTTTCCTCCTTCCATACTTTGAATTTGAATGTGAGGCTAGAACCATTGGAAAGCTTATTTTTGGGGCTTCAATTTGGACACAAGAACGACCCAAAACGAAGTTCAAATGAGAGACTTATACCTGTTTGAATTTTGAGTTTCTATACAGGAAGCAAGCTCGCTCGAGCGAGCTTTTCCTCGCTCAAGCGAACTGCAGGATTTTTAGAGATTTTGGGAGCTTCTTTTCCACGCTTGAGCCAAGCTTCCTTCGCAGCAACCAGGTCGCTAACAGATATTATAAAGTGACTTTTTGGTCCAAAAACTTTATTTTTTCTCCATCTCTTCTCCTTCCATCCTCTAAACCCGAAACCCTAACCCTCCAAACTCTTGATTTCTCTTCTTTTTACCAAAGATTCACCCCAAATCTTTCAAGAAGGTTGAAGAACAAGCATGGATCAAGACTGTTACCGATTATTTTGCAATTTCATTAGAGTTTCAAGATGGGTCTTCATCCTTACCTTCCAATCTGGAGGTAAGGATACTTTTACCCTAGTATTTCTTTATTTTGAAGGGATTTCATGGTATTGTTATGACCTATGAGCTAATTTGAGGATATTGTTGGAATAAACCCATGTTTTACGCAAACAGACCGTTTTACTTGACTTTTGCTTGAAATTTCTTAACTCCTTTTTCAAAACATGTATATAAATGTTGTTAAAACCTATATCTATAATGAAGGAGAAAATCCCCCAAATTTGATAAAACCCTAAATTCTCAATTTGAGTAGGAAACACTAAATTAAATGGAATTTCATTTGATTCATAGAATATTGTGAATAATAAAGAGATGAAAGATGTGAATGTGGATATGGTCAAGGAATTGTGACTTGAATGTTATTATTCTTTGAATATTATGTGGTGTTTCATCTATTGTGATGAAGATGCTTGTTGATGGAATTAAAATGTGATAGAATGGTTAATTGTCCATGAGTCCGGGTAAGAGTTGGTTTTGAATAATGCGGTGCTATGGTGGTACCCGCGTGTGAGGAGTTTAAAAGGTGCCCAAATGCCTTGTCTAGGCTTATCGCTGGACGAATGCGGGAAAAATATTTTTGGATGTCCACACAGTCCCGCTGTATAATAGCTAGCGAAAGTGGAAAAACGGATGGATTTTTTTTTTAGGAGCCCACTTCCTAGTGTATAGTAGCTGGCAAATGTGGCGATGGTTTTTGAAACTAAAGCAACTTGTGTTGGACTCTTACATGGGACTCACGGTTTGTTTTCCATTGACGTGATTGTTTAAATGTGGTGTTGCAAAGGTGTGAAATGTAATTGTCCATGCCTAATCGTTATGCATTTGCATAATTAGTGAAGATTACATGTGTCCATAACTCCTTATTATGTTTTGTCTCAAGCATGCCATAAATTTATTTGAATGATTAAATACTTGGTTAAATGTATTCCTACTGGGTATATAGCTCACCCTTATTTTATTTTTCAAGAAATAATGTTGTACAACTACAGTGGTGACTTGAAGTAAGCTGTGTTGGGATTGTCAGTTGAGAATATTTTGCTGTAAAGACTTATAGTTTTGTGCCAGGACTGTTAGATCTATTTTGTTGTTGTCTTGTATACCCAAGAGGGTTCATCTTTTGTAATTGTCATTTTGTTTGTAGAACTTGGAGTTGGGTACAAGGTTTCATGGATATGTAAACATGGAAATTATAAATTTAGATCTTAGTTTAGTGAACATGATGGCTTTTGGAGTAAATTGTTATATTGGTTGTGATAGTTTCATATATGAAATAGTAGGGCGGTACAGATTGGTATCAGAGCATTAGGTTCAATTACCTTAGGCTCATGGGAAGTTACTTTTGTCACAATGGGATTCCTAGGCTAGGATGGGATGGTTACGTACCTTGTGTGCCTTGTGTATATATGTGGTTATATGTGTATGGGGTTAACTTCTAAGATATAGCTTCTATCCATTGCACTCATCGAGATCCTTTTGAAAAGGCATTTGATCAATGCTTTTTCCACTTGGAGGTCCTTGATTGCCATGGGACTGGCTAATATCTTAGGAGGGTAACCTGTATGTGCTTTACGTGATGGCATGACAATGTGGATGGTCTTATGTGAAAGTATATATTTGTGTAAATGCTTGTTTGGATGGTGTGTATAGCATGAAAATCTTGAGTAGGGCACCTTGGTGTGTGTCACCTAGGTTAGACGTTAGCATTGGTTGTGAGTTGGCATAGGTTTGCCCTGGTAGTGGTTGGCATGTCTTGAGAGGCAGCAATACTTTTGAATCCTTTATGGCAGTGTGAGTGGTTATGGCACGGTAGGGACTATAATGGGTGAACAAAGACTGATTAATTGAGAATTTGTCTAATTTGGAATCTAGATGAGAATTTGTTTTTTGGAAAGTGAGCTAAATGTAGAGTTTTGAGGTAAATTAGACCATGGATAATAAGTGAAAAAGGTTGTAATAATGGTGTTGCCTCTCTAGTAGTGGAGATAGTGACTTAAGGATTGGTGGTTTGTTATTAATGGATGAGATATTGAGTGCTAGGATTGATTGCTCTCTAGAAATTATGGTGCAGTGCATAAGTAATTGGTCTTGATGCTTGATTATTGGAATGCTTGAGTAGAAAAGAGTATTGTCAATTGAGTGGTGTAGTTATTATATCGGAGGGCGTGATTGCATAATAAATGTTCTTCGAAGAAGCTCTTGGAGTTAACTTGGGAGGTTATTATGGTTCAGTGGAGCATGTGACTAAAGTGTGTTGGATTGATTGGTGAAGTCGGATCAATGTGTCCTTATGAAAATTAGTGCCTGATGGTTTGGGAATCATTGATATTAATTTTTGTGGCTACTTTTGACTATGAATTAGAAGTTTGTAATGGTTGAGGGTATATGTGAGTATTTTGGTTGGGCTTAGAAAGTGTTTATGATGACATAGTTTCAAATATTGAGATGAAGATAAAATTTGGTTATTATAGCTTGTTTATAAGGTTGATACATGTCAAGTAAGTCACTAATTGGGGTGTACATGTGCAGATTTCCTCGAGTAAGAGTTATCTTAATTTTTCTTTTGGGAGCTTAAGCTTTTGACTTAGTTTTCCGTTGTACTATGAGCATGGAGGAGATTATAGGTTGCTAGTGGGTCAGTGTAGCATCATCATTGCACTTGGTTTTATGTTTGTCCCACCTTGAGTGTTTGGATTTAGCTTGAATTCAAGGGTACTTGGTTTCCCTTGGTAAAAGAGGACGATTCCTTATCTTTAGTTTTAATTGAGAGCATTTGTTGGTGATGGTATTTTGTATTTCCCTTGGAGGAAGGAGCTAGTGTGAAGGGTGTTTTTGTTGTTGTTTTTAGTCTTGAAACTTATTCTTGGGTGACTTGGATGTGCCTTACTCTTGTGGGAATGTTAGTGGTATCTTCAGAATGAATGGTTGGAGTATGCCTCGCGACCACTACTTTTGGAATTTTATATAGGAATGGTTTGACTATTGGTTTCAGACGGCCTTTTGAAGTTGAATGTGACAGTGTGATTGTTGGTTGATGTAACCTTGACGTAAATCATGCTAGCCTTGTATTTGTTTCACTATGGAAATAAAATAAATTTGTGAGGTGCTTATTTGATAGGAGATAGGATCTGTTAGCTGGTCTAAGGGATTGTATCATTGTTTAGTACTATGTGGATGGTGTCAGTAAGTTATTGTTAAGTATAAGTTGGGCATTGTGAATTACCGTAGTACTAGTGTAGTGTTGTGTGCTAATTTTGGGATAAGTTCCATGGTGTGTCGAATTTAAGGAATAGGTGTTGATGTGAGTTAGCTTGTTGACTTGGGGTGCTGAATATGGTTTAGTTGTATACCTAGCCGTGAAAGAGCCCAGAATGAACTTAGAACATATTAATGGAAGTTTTTGGTGAACACCACGTAGGAGTAAAACTAGTTGACTTGATGTTGATAGGTTATGGAGGTTGTTGGTAGTTATTGGTGGTAAGTTTATTAACTGTCTTGTGGAAAGGAGTTGGTGGGTGAGTATTTTTCATGAAAATTTGTGTTTGGTGTTAATTCTTAGAATCACTCTTACCTAAAGGATAGAAATTGTGAATATGAGAAGTGTACATGAGTATTTTGGGTTAAGTTTGGTGTGTGTGATGACGGTGTTTTCATGCAATAGAAATGAGAATTATATTGTAGCCCTTGCTTTTTTGTTATAAAAAAAATTGTTTCGTATCCTTGGAGTAAGAGTTGTGAACTCTTTATATTGATCCTTTATTTTCCTACAAGAGTGGTGAGAAATTGTGTTGTTGGTAGGTTGATCGAATACGATTATTGAGTTTACTTTGGATGTATTTGACCTTTAGTGGTAAATGGTTTTCTTAATTATATGATATACAGTTATGCCTACTAGAGGGTGATCCCTTATTTCAACTTTATTCTATGACGTTTGTAAAGGTAAGATCTTAGAAGAAGTTATTCGGTGGACTCCTTGTCAGAAAATAAAATGGTACGAAGTGCCTTTGTAATCTGGTTAGTTATGAAAATGGTGTTGGAGTGACTATTATTGACTTGGAAATTCTTTCAAGTGAAGTATTTGCTGGTGTACCCTTTCATCTTGAGTTGTATAGGCTTTTAATGAAAGGTTTGATATGATGGTCGGTGTTATTGTTTTATGACTTGAGAAATTGTGAGAAGTAGATTTTAATTTCATTGGGTAAGCCACAATGAATGACCTTCTGAGTTAAATTATTTTCTGGGGTGGAACAGCGGTAGTAGTGATTGGATTAAAGTACAGAAAGCACAATTTTGTTAGAAATTTTAAATTAGAGGCGTAGTACCATCTTTAATGGTGAGAGCGTTTGTTATGGTGTAAGTTTGTGTTATAAAAGGTGTTCAATTTGGGTTTAACCTTCTAGGACATCGTAATCTTAGTATGGTGGGGAGCCGTGATTTAACTTTGGAAGTAAATACCAAGGCATTAACTTTAGAGAATGTGGTGTATTGTACAAGTATAGGTTGACGATTTTTCTTTATGTGGTGTTAGTGAGTGTGTGTGTGTGTGTCACTCAGGGGAGTGACAAGTCGTGAAAAATTGCTTGGAAATTGTTTTTAGTTGATTGTGTGTGATTCCCCAAAATGAGGTTAATAGTGAAAATTGTGATGCAAATATAAAATAAATGAAGAGTAATTGGTAGATTTTGGTGGTGGTTGTAAATGGGATGTGATTTCCCTAAACTCATGATGTTTAGTCTATTCGTGTTGTTATGTGTGGTTATTGTTTGAATAACTATAAAGAAATTGTGGCATCACTATAGTGATGGGATTATTGATTGGGTGACGGTTGAGAGTCACCAGTCGAAATATGCTAGAGAATATAATTGGGAATGGAGTTCTCTCATTGAACATGATCTTGTTTTTATCGAAATTGGGAATATATCATGATGGATGAACCAGCTAGTAAATGTGAAACAATTATTAATAATGCATATTGAGACTTATGGTGTGTATGATTCTTAATAACCTCAAAATAAATAAATATATCTTTTCTTAAAACCCAGTACTTTTACCAATTATTCGTATGTATTTAAAACATTTTCATATAAAGTTTTCTACCATGAATGATCTCCTTTAAAAATTCAAAGGTCAGAAAATAGATTTTCGGATGTTCTTTTTCTTTTTGGTTATTAAATATTGTAAAATCACAAGTGAGTAATAAGAAGGCTTAATACCAGTTGTGTTGCAAGCATGAGGTTTGAGGTGGTTGGTTTCGTTGGGTTGTGCTTTGTCGAAGGCCATGATTGGCAGATAAAAGATTTATTAAAATATTTTCTTCTTATAAAAAGGGATTGTGGACTTGGGTTATAATGTGAGGTAATTGTTTGGAAAATTGTTGCCAAGAAACCGATAGTTGTTTCTTGGGGTGTGAATGTAAGGTGAAAGCTCAGTCTCCTAAGGTTCTACGTTGTTAGGCAACTAAAAATTATTTTCTTGAGGTTAAGTTTGTTTGAGATACGATTGTAGGGTATGTTAGTGATGCATTCACTTGACTTCTTGTTTCATTGAATTGATGAATTCTTGTGGGTTGTTAAAGATAATTATGTGAATGAGTTGAAAAAGAGGTTCACCACTTTGGAGTTGTCGTTCGTATTATTTGGGTGTTATCAGAATATTAGTGTGGGACTGAAATATGGAAGTTTTCTTCAGTTTTTGAGTTAGATTTTTGGTGTGGTGAGTGTAAACCAATTGAGAGTTGTTTCTTGTCTAACTCGTGAAATTCGTTGCGTTGGGAAACTCTTCTAGAGACTTGTGATTGAGTAAAGACTGTTCATAACTAGTTGGAATAAATGTTAATTTTAGTATCCGTTCCATTTTGGTTGTTCGAAACTCTTATTCTTGAATTGTCTAATTTCGGGGACGAAATTTCCTAAGGTGGGGAGATTGTAATGACTCGAATTCTAATTCGTATCGAACTGGTGTTAATTGGTGCCTGTCACCTCAAAACTTGTATGGTTGTCGGACTCTTGGCATTGATGGGTCGACAAGTGAACTTTAAATATTATAATTGAAGATCCTTGGGCAATATTTGGAGCCTTGATTGAAGCTTTAACAAAGTGTTTAGGCAAGATTAGATCAAAAGCCCCAAATTTGAGTTTTCGTTTTTGACCAACCTTCACTCTTTTGCCATTTTCTCCTTCCATACTTTTAATTTGAATGTGAGGTTGGAACCATTGGAAAGCTTGTTTCCGAGGCTTCAATTTGGACACAAGAATGACCCAAAACAGAATCCGAATGAGAGAATTATACCTGTTTGAATTTTGAGTTTATTTGCTGGAAGCATGCTCGCTCGAGCGAGATTTTCTTCGCTCGAGCAAACTGTGCGATTTTCAGAGATTCTGGGAGCTTCTTTTCCATGCTCAAGCCAAGATTCCTTCGCTCGAGTGACTAGGTCGCTAATAGATATTATAAAGTGACTTTTTGGTCCAAAAATTTTATTTTTTCTTCCTCTCTTCTCCTTCCATCCTCCAAACCCGAAATCCTAACCCTTCAAACTCTTGATTTCTCTTCTTTTTACCAAAGATTCACCCCAAATCTTTCAAGAAGGTTGAAGAACAAGTATGGATTAAGACTTTTACCGATTGTTTTGCAATTTCATTAGAGTTTCATGATGGGTCTTCATCCTTACCTTCCAATCTTGAGGTAGGGATACTTTTACCCTAGTATTTCTTTATTTTGAAGAGATTTCATGGTATTGTTATGACCTATGAGCTAATTTGAGGATATTGTTGGATTAAACCCATGTTTTACACAAATAGACCATTTTACATGACTTTTGCTTGAAATTTCTTAACTCTTTTTTCAAAACATGTATATAAATGTTGTTAAAACCTATATCTATGATGAAGGAGAAAATCCCCCAAATTTGATAAAACCCTAAATTCTCAATTTGAGTAGGAAATACTAAATTGAATGGAATTTCGTTTGATTCATGGAATATTGTGAATAATAAAGAGATGAAAGATGTGAATGTGGATATGGTAAAGGAATTATGACTTGAATGTTATTATTCTTTGAATATTATGTGGTGTTTCATCTATTGTGATGAAGGATGCTTGTTGATGGAATTAAAATGTGATAGAATGGTTAATTGTGCATGAGTCTGGGTAAGAGTCGGTTTTGAATAATGTGGTGTTGTGTTGGTACCCGTGCGCGGGGAGTTTAAAAGGTGCCCAAATGCCCTGTCTAGGCTTTATCACTGGACGAATGTAGGAAAATTATTTTTGGATGTCCACACAGTCCCACCATATAATAGCCGGCGAAAGTGGAAAAATGGATTTTTTTTTTTTTTTTAGGAGCCCACTTCCTGACGTATAATAGCTGGCGAATGTGGGGATGGTTTTTGAAACTAAAGCAACTTGTGTTGGACTCTTACATGGGACTCATGGTTTGTTTTTCATTGACATGATTGTTTAAATGTGGTGTTGTGAAGGTGTGAAATGTAATTGTCCATGCTTAATCGTTATGTATTTGCATAATTAGTGAAGATTACATGTGTCCATAACTCCTTGTTATGTTTTATCTCAAGGATGCCATAAATTTATTCGAATTATTAAATACTTGGTTAAATGTATTCCTACTGGGCATATAGTTCAGCCCTATTTTATTTTTTAAGAAATAATGTTGTACAATTACAGTGGTGACTTGAAGTACGCTGTGTTGGGATTGTCAGTTAAGAATATTTTGCTGTAAAGACTTATAGTTTTGTACCAGGACTGTTAGATCTATTTTGTTATTGTCTTGTATACCCAAGAGGGTTCATCTTTTGTAATTGTCATTTTGTTTGTAGAACTTGGAGTTGAATACAAGGTTTCATGGATATGTGAACATGGAAATTATAAATTTAGATCTTAGCTCAGTGAACAGGATGGCTTTTGGAGTAAATTGTTATATTGGTTGCAATGGTTTCATGTATGAAATAGTAGCGCGTTACAACAACCGTAGCTATGGTAACTTATTACATTTGTCTTTTGAAAAGTGTGAATTGTTTAGTTTTTAAATAATATTTGTCCATCTTTTTTTTTTTTTTCTTTTTGCAAATAAATGTCATAAACTAGCACGGTTATGGTTATTGGATCGATCTAATTTTTTTCCTAAATAATTGAAACATATTGACTTAAAAAAATGAACGGTTTAGATCATCGAAATAAGATGCCAAATAGCACTGTCTAATCTACTTTTGTGGACTAGAGAAAAACTTGTCCTTTTATCTTTATATATAATATATAAGAAATATATAAAATTATATATGTTGCAAATATTCCCCGTCTTATTTTACATTTTTTTTTTTATTTTCTTGTCAGAGAAGAGAGAATTATTGTGGTATCGAAAATTCAAAAATCTATTCCAAAAATTAGGAGAAATTCTCAAACACCTTTTCTAGACATAAAAAATCCAAATCTACATTTTTAGAGTGTTTTGAAAGCTCGTCAAAGACATGTTGAAAAGTCGCTGATAGAGCGCCAAAAATCGGCTAGAGAACAGTGGCTCTCAAGAGCAGGAAAGCGCAGATCTACAACTAACATCGATTGTATGAGTTTATGGATCCACCTTCTAGCGCCTACCCAATTATATTCAAAATCCACTCTTTTTTTCTTTTCTTTTTTTAAAATGAAAGCCTAAAGATATTAATCCAATTTCATGGCTTCACAACATGAGGAAACTCTCCTAGTCTACTAAAATTGCAAATACTGCAGCATACATAATTACCTAGATATTATGTAACAAAATACAATTAATTATTTTTAAAATATTTAATAAAAATAAAATACAATCAATTGTAGTAAATTATTGCCTTTGGATAAATTCCATGCACCAAATTTTTTTGTGTGCCTGCTGTTGTGATATTTGGTAAAAAGAATATTAACTTTATTAATAGTTAGGTAAAAATGTATTAATGTCAATAGTTTAAGATAGTAATTCCTTAAATTAGTAGTTAAGGGATAAAGTGACACAAGTGTAACAATTTTAGGGGACAAAATCAATTTTTCCTATTTGATAATAAAGATAAAATTGTCGCTGTCAAATTGTCAATACACTAATAAATGATATAAATAATAAATCTGGTTTAACCTAAAAAACTATGGTTCTTTCATATATATATATATATCTGACCTAATGTTTCTTCCAAGTTCCATTTTCTTCATTGTATTGAATGTTATTTCTAATTCTAACATTCTTTTTGATTGATTATAATTAAATAAAATATAATAAAACAGTCATTCTTTAAATTATGATAAATGATAATTTCATTTAAATTATGATACGCTGTAAAAAAATAATAATAATATTGTGACTCCTTCCATTATCAAAAGTTAAAGAAGAATATTAGATTAAATATCCCTTCCATTCATTTATAATATATTTTTGTAAACCAAATATGAGAATGAAATATTTAATAAAGAGAAACGTTAGGGATCATGAAAGATTTATGATCCTTAGATTACCTTGATTAGTGTGTGGTGCTTTATTCTAAGTGTAATCTAAGGATCACAAAACTTTCATGATTATTTTCATGAAAGATTTTTCATGATACTTAGCATTACTGTTTAATAAAACAATCATTACATTCTATTTCATTTCGGTCTACCAATCACTACCAAATAATATGAAAAGTAACCTCCGCATACAACTCTGAGAAATTCAGAATTTGTGTTCAAAACTTTCTTGGACCATAATAAAAGAGAATATCTTGATATAGCATCCTTTAGGAAAAAAGGGTTTCACATTGATAATTTATTCTTATAAGTCCCCTCTAATCAATGGAAGATTGAACAAACTCAACTCTTTCATCCACGCACACTCTAAGATTGTGTTTGAATTTTCGATTTGTGATGAAATAGAAGCACACTTTTTGCTTGTCTATTCTCTTTTATTTTTCCTTTACGAAGGATCCGAATGCAAGTTTAAAAATTAAATAATAAAAAAGTAATAATAATAAATAAATAAATTCAAAACAGTGAAATTTCTAACCAATTCATTGAAAACAGTAGAATTCACCAGCCCTTGGGGCTTATTTTTCTTTAACAAACTTCTACTTGAAAGAGATGTACATGAAAAGTTAAACAACAGCAAAACCATGAACCAATTACATAGATTAATACAACAAAACAATGCGTAGCAAGTAACAAAACAATATATACTACTCAAGCACATCCATGTTTTATTGTTTTAGACTTGAAACTGGACAATACTGTCACGACCCCAAACCGCCCCTAGTAGAATGGTGCCGTGATGGCCAGTAATCCGAGATTACTGAAGGCCAACTTTCAAAGTTCACACACAATCAGAGTATAATATATGGGGCTTACATGTGCGGAAGCAATATATGTAAATCTAACTAGTCCATAAGAGCTGTGCATATGTCAAATGAAATGGCATACATCTTAATTAAAGTCTTACAACTTGGCTACAAATAAAATAAGGTACATATTACATCTTGATCAAAAGGCTTCTCAAGCCGACATTTACAAAATACATGAAATGCAACTAAGAAGCATAATCTTCAAGATTGCTGACATAACATGAATCCAAAACATCTTGCAAAACACACACATCTCGGCGTGGCCGACTTCTTGCTTGTTACCTACATACATATAGAGAGGGTGAGCTTGGATACTCAGTGAATGGTACAAGTAATAAAGGGTTTAATGAATGATTCCCGAGGTCTTGTCAAAACAATACATATATCATAGCTTGTTCAAAACATGTACTTGGCATAACTTGTATCTAAACATGTACTTGGGGTGATGACATTCCAAGCAAAACAAAAGCATAACCTCGGCATCGAGCACACCCGTTCATAGTCCGTCGGTGGCCGATATCTCAACAAGGGTGCTACTTGGGCTTAACGTCCCCTAGCACGAAAGGACGGTGCTACCTGGGCTTAAAGTCCCCTAGCACGGAAGGACTATGTTACCTGGGCTTAACGTCCCCTAACACGAAAGGACGGTGCTACCTAGGCTTAACGTCCCCTAACACGAAAGGACGGTGCTACCTAGGTTTAACGTCCCCTAACACGAAAGGACGGTTCCAAGAATGTCATCCAAAACAAAGCTTATACTTGATACATAAAATAAGGGTAATCATTCATACTTAACAAATACTTTCAAAACAAAGCAAAGCAAAGCCTTTATCAAAACGTATCACATAGCTTTATTAAAAATACCACTCACATAGTTCTTGGGACGTCGGGATCAAAGCAAAGGTCCAAGTCCTACAAACACATGGCAAAGTCTATTGAATGCACTCTTAAAAACAAGCTTCACATGCATGCAAATGATCTAGGGAAAACATGCTAGAAATGACCTAGGCAAAACATGCTGGAAATGACCTAGGCAAAACATGCTGGAAATGACCTAGGCAAAACATGCTGGAAATGACCTAGGCAAAAGTGACCTAGCTGAGTGAACTCAGGAGGTCTTGGCCGAGGTCCCACACCTCTTGGCCGAGGTGTGCATGCAAGATAGATTAAGGTTCAAGTGATCATGCAAGGTAGGCCAAGGTGAGATACGATGCTTGGCCTAGGTGTGTGATCTAGGCAAGAGTGGTCTCGGTGATCACACCTAGGGAAAAGAAGTCTGGAAATCTGGGTTTCCTCCTTGAAGAACATGAAGAACATGAAGAACATGAATGCTAAAATCATAACTTGTTATTACAAAATCTGGGATTTCATGCTATGAGTTCGAAAACATGGACCTTGGTACCCATACTTGAAGATCATATGAAAACAAACATGAAAACATGGACCTTGGTGCAAACTCTTGGATCAAAACATGACTTTTCTTGAAGAACACATGAATACCACTTTCTCTTTCTAAACCAAACTTTAAATCAATGCATGGCTTACAAATCGTATTCAATCATGCAATGCAATAACATGATCATAAAGAACAACATGAGCAGATCAAGAATCTAACCTTAGAACACGGATCTAACGGTTCGATCTCTTGGAATCAAGCTTGGAAATCTACTTCTCTCTCAAGAACCTCTCTTCTTCTTCCTAGAGCTTCTCTCTCTTCAAAGACAAGAATATGACAAATGATGTGTTTCTCTCTCACCGGTGACTTAACCTTCATTGGGACACGTGGCGCTACTGGGTTGGTTCTCTTAAAAAGGTGGTGAGTGACAAGACATGTAAGACAAAGCGTATCTAACAAGCTACGGCAAGGCACCTCGGCAAGTAATGATCTCGGCTAAGGACATAGGCTTGCAAGTAAAGGAACAATGACCTCGGCTAGGAAGGATAACACTTGGCCAAGCTGTGCCACACCTCGGCCTAGATGTGCCACACCTCGGTCTAGGTCATTCCACTCCCAGAACAAGATCACTAGGTACAAGGACTAAGGATCTCGGATGCCTAGATGATAACATCTCGGCCTAGATGATACATATCTCGGCCTAGGTGATGCACACCTCGGCCTAGATGATGACATCTCGGCCAATATGCCTAGGTGATGGTGGAGGTCAACCAAAGTGGTTCTAGGATGGTCCTAGGCTTAAGATGACCTCGGCTTGACATGACCTAGGCTTGACATGACCTAGGCTTGGCATGACCTAGGCTTAACATGACCTAGGCTTGGCATGACCTAGGCTTGGCATGACCTAGGCTTAACATGACCTAGGCTTGGCATGACCTAGGCTTGGCATGACCTAGGCTTAACATGACCTAGGCTTGGCATGACCTAGGCTTGAGATAGCAAGGAAGGAACAAAGCATGCATACAACACTTAGGCAATTCACATAAGCACAAAACAAGACAGGGACCTTCACTTAGGAAGAAACAAGTCAAAGTCTACAAATGCAAGCTTAACAAGATGAAATCATGCAAATGCACATGAACATGACCAAGACATGAATGTGGGTTATTACAGTCTACCCTCCTTAAAGAAGTTTGGTCCCCAAACTTAAGTTACCTTGCCTCAAAACAATTCTGAATGTCAGATCGTCATCCCTTCTTACCATCTCTAGCCTTTACCTTGGGACAATCCTTAATACGATGACCCATCTCACCACATTCAAAACATGCTCCAGATGCCCGATGACAAACTCCAAAATGTCGCATCCCGCAACTTGTACATGTTGGCCTAGTGAAACCTTCCTGATTCGTGTTGTTGGAACTCCCCACCTTTGTCTTCTTCCCGGCATCAGTCGGACCTGCCTCTTCTTTGGAATTGTCATAGGTGTGCCTCTTCTTCTGATTCTCCCCCGAACTCTGACTTCTGTTCAGGTTAGCTTCTGCCAGGATGGCTTTATCTAGCACTCCGGCATAGGTCGGCATGTTGAGCAGATTAACCCGATCTTGTATTGGTCCCCGAAGTCCACTCTCAAACTTCCTAGCTTTTCTGTATTCGTTGTCGACCATGTGAGGTGCATACCTTGCCAACTCGGTGAATGCACGATCATACTCAGCCACTGTTTTGCTACCCTGTGTCAACATCTGGAATTCTGTAGTCTTGCGATCTCGGACACTGAGGGGAAAGTGCTTGTCATAGAACAACTCCAAAAATCTAGCCCAAGTCAAGTCTGGATTACCTTCTCGGATCATCATCCACCACCTACGGGCGTCGTCTTCTAATGTGAATGCTGCCAATGACACCTTCTGAACATCGGTGCTGGGAAAAACCTCAAACAGCTTCTCCATCTCAAGAACCCACGCTTCTGCCTTCATCGGCTCTATACCTCCTTGGAACTTGGTGGGTTCATCTTCTTGAATTCTTTGATCAAGGTCAATGTGCCATCCCCATACAAAGCTGGCTGCGGAGGCACTTGCGGAACTGGAGGAGGTGGAGGTGGAACTACACGTTGGCCCTCTGTCTGCTCGGCTTGAGTAGAAGTGGTTCTTGTGTCTTGTGGCCTAGGTTGTCTCAACTCACGGACCAATCCTTCGACCAACCTTTCTAATCTGTCTATTCTGTCCTCGGAATGTTCTCGGCCAACTGGAGGTCTACCCCTTCTCATGATGCTAGAGGTATGCAAAAAATGTGACTCTTAAAACAAATGGACAATTAAACATGTATGCAAGTGAAAATGATCATCGAGATGATGCATGAACAAATAGACATGTATGCAAGTGAACATGATTATCGAGATGATGCACATTTTGTCAAGTAGCAAGCAACATGATGCAATCCTAATATCAAATCTAAGGAAATCCTATGCTCTTTAGGACTCAAAGTGTGTGAACAACGTACTATAAGGAGCGTGCTCTCGATACCATTACATCACGACCCCAAACCGCCCTAGTAGAATGGTGCCGTGATGGCGATGTCGAGATTCAAGGCCAACTTTCAAAGTTCACACACAATCGAGTATAATATATGGGGCTTACATGTGCGGAAGCAATATATGTAAATCTAACTAGTCCATAAGAGTGCATATGTCAAATGAAATGGCATACATCTTAATTAAAGTCTTACAACTTGGCTACAAATAAAATAAGGTACATATACATATTACATCTTGATCAAAAGGCTTCTCAAGCGACATTTACAAAATACATGAAATGCAACTAAGAAGCATAATCTTCAAGATTGTCGACATAACATGAATCCAAAACATCTTGCAAAACACACACATCTCGGCGTGGCCGATTTCTTCTTGCTAGTTACCTATATACATATAGAGAGGGTGAGCTTGGATACTCAGTGAATGGTACAAGTAATAAAGGGTTTAATGAATGATTCCCGAGGTCTTGTCAAAACAATACATATATCATAGCTTGTTCAAAACATGTACTTGGCATAACTTGTATCTAAACATGTACTTGGGGTGATGACATTCCAAGCAAAACAAAAGCATAACCTCGGCATCGAGCACACCCGTTCATAGTCCGTCGGTGGCCGATATCTCAACAAGGGTGCTACTTGGGCTTAACGTCCCCTAGCACGAAAGGGCGGTGCTACCTGGGCTTAAAGTCCCTAGCACGGAAGGACTATGTTACACAGGCGCGTCCCCTAACACGAAAGGACGGTGCTACCTAGGCTTAACGTCCCCTAACACGAAAGGACGGTGCTACCTAGGTTTAACGTCCCCTAACACGAAAGGACGGTTCCAAGAATGTCATCCAAAACAAAGCTTATACTTGATACATAAAATAAGGGTAATCATTCATACTTAACAAATACTTTCAAAACAAAGCAAAGCAAAGCCTTTATCAAAACGTATCACATAGCTTTATTAAAAATACCACTCACATAGTTCTTGGGACGTCGGGATCAAAGCAAAGGTCCAAGTCCTACAAACACATGGCAAAGTCTATTGAATGCACTCTTAAAAACAAGCTTCACATGCATGCAAATGATCTAGGGAAAACATGCTAGAAATGACCTAGGCAAAACATGCTGGAAATGACCTAGGCAAAACATGCTAGAAATGACCTAGGCAAAACATGCTGGAAATGACCTAGGCAAAGTGACCTAGTGAGTGAACTCAGGGAGGTCTTGGCCGAGGTCCCACACCTCTTGGCCGAGGTGTGCATGCAAGATAGATTAAGGTTCAAGTGATCATGCAAGGTAGGCCAAGGTGAGATACGATGCTTGGCCTAGGTGTGTGATCTAGGCAAGAGTGGTCTCGGTGATCACACCTAGGGAAAAGAAGTCTGGAAATCTGGGTTTCCTCCTTGAAGAACATGAAGAACATGAAGAACATGAATGCTAAAATCATAACTTGTTATTACAAAATCACGGATTTCATGCTATGAGTTCGAAAACATGGACCTTGGTACCCATACTTGAAGATCATATGAAAACAAACATGAAAACATGGACCTTGGTGCAAACTCTTGGATCAAAACATGACTTTTCTTGAAGAACACATGAATACCACTTTCTCTTTCTAAACCAAACTTTAAATCAATGCATGGCTTACAAATCGTATTCAATCATGCAATGCAATAACATGATCATAAAGAACAACATGAGCAGATCAAGAATCTAACCTTAGAACACGGATCTAACGGTTCGATCTCTTGGAATCAAGCTTGGAAATCTACTTCTCTCTCAAGAACCTCTCTTCTTCTTCCTAGAGCTTCTCTCTCTTCAAAGACAAGAATATGACAAATGATGTGTTTCTCTCTCTGTCAGCTGACTTAACCTTCTGTTGGGACACGTGGCGCTACCGGGTTGGTTCTCTTAAAAAGGTGACTGAGTGACAAGACATGTGTAAGACAAAGCGTATCTAACAAGCTACACGGCAAGGCACCTCGGCAAGTAATGATCTCGGCTAAGGACATAGGCTTCGGCAAGTAAGGGAACAATGACCTCGGCTAGGAAGGATAACACTTGGCCAAGCTGTGCCACACCTCGGCCTAGATGTGCCACACCTCGGTCTAGGTCATTCCACTCCCAGAACAAGATCACTAGGTACAAGGACTAAGGATCTCGGATGCCTAGATGATAACATCTCGGCCTAGATGATACATATCTCGGCCTAGGTGATGCACACCTCGGCCTAGATGATGACATCTCGGCCAATATGCCTAGGTGATGGTGGAGGTCAACCAAAGTGGTTCTAGGATGGTCCTAGGCTTAAGATGACCTCGGCTTGACATGACCTAGGCTTGACATGACCTAGGCTTGGCATGACCTAGGCTTAACATGACCTAGGCTTGGCATGACCTAGGCTTGGCATGACCTAGGCTTAACATGACCTAGGCTTGGCATGACCTAGGCTTGGCATGACCTAGGCTTAACATGACCTAGGCTTGGCATGACCTAGGCTTGAGATAGCAAGGAAGGAACAAAGCATGCATACAACACTTAGGCAATTCACATAAGCACAAAACAAGACAGGGACCTTCACTTAGGAAGAAACAAGTCAAAGTCTACAAATGCAAGCTTAACAAGATGAAATCATGCAAATGCACATGAACATGACCAAGACATGAATGTGGGTTATTACAAATACAATGCTCTTGGCCAGAGGAAACAGCTGGAGGATTGCTCCATAGTCGTGATTTGTGATCGAAGAATGAATCAGCGAAGAAAAGAGAATTATAGATATGCTCCTAGTCGGCAACAAGGGCTTTGAGCAAACGAGGAATTGGAGATGGCTCCACATCCAGAATCCCTTCAAGGATCTGAACTACCTGGCCCATTGATGGCCTATCATTCTCATCATCTTGGATGCACCAACAAGCAACTTTACAAATTCTCCATACCTCTTCAACATCAACATGTTTCTCCAACCTATGGTCTAATAGGCTAAGGACATCTCCACCTTTTATGACTACACTTGCAGCCGAGATTGGAAAGAATTTGACTATCCTTTCTTCAGATTGATCAGTGTTTCTTCTTCCCGATATCAATTCAAAGAGCATCATACCGTAGCTGTACACGTCAGCTTTGGTGGTAATAGCCACCCCTAATATCCACTCTGGTGCAAGATAGCCCCTTGTCCCTCTCATGGTAGTTAGAACCCTGCTAAACTCTCGCCCAAGAAGCTTTGCCAGACCAAAATCTGCTACTTTTGGTCTGAAGCCGATGTCTAATAGAATGTTTGATGGCTTTATGTCACAATGTATGATACAGTCCTTGCAATTTTCGTGGAGATAGACCAACCCCTTAGCTGTCCCTAATGCAATTTGGTACCTTGTTTTCCAGTCCAAGACTTTTGACTCATTTTCTTGGAAGAGATGGGAATGCAAGGATCCATTCTGCATGTAATCATATACCAACAACTTGCTTTTACCTTCAGAGCAGAACCCACGAAGCCGAACAAGATTAACATGTCGGATAGTCCCAAGGGTGCATACTTCTGCTCGGAATTGCTTCTCTCCTTGGTTGATGCTTTCCAGCTTCTTCACAGCTATGACAGTGGAATCAGGCAATGTCCCTTTGAAAACAGAACCAAAACCTCCTCCCCCAATTTTCTCCGAGAAATTTTTCGTTGCTTTTTGCAGATCTTTGTATCTAAATGCAACCAATGAACCATCTAACGCTTTTGTTCCAACCAACCTCCTTTGCCGCTTCCAAATAACAACAAATACAAGGCCTAGCAGTACTACTGCTGGAACTGAACCCACTAGACCACCAATAATAATCCCCTTTTTACTTTTAGGCTTTGGAAACTCGGAAGCAGGAAGTCTGAGATAAAGAGTGTTTCCACTACCATCTTGCAGATTCATGAGCTCCCCAATCCAAATTGAACACCCATTACTATCATAAGCATAAGCAGTGCAAGAGCAATTATTCAAGCAAGAAGATTCACATTCAGCGGCACTGCCAACAGCCACAGATTGAGGAAACCCAGGCAATCTCGTGGTGGAAATTTCCCAAAACCTGTCTTTCTCTTGATTAGCAGCAGTAATATTCCCACACAACAACTCAGTTGTCCTCACACACCCCCCAGAATAATCACTTAAATTCCAATCATTGAGCGACTTAGGATTGAAACCTGTCAAACAATTACAGAAGGGTTGTATAATATTATTGCATATTCCATATTGCCCGCAGAAATCATAAACCTCACATTGCTGTCTCGGCTGAACAAAAAAAAAATTCCACTTCTCTGTGCTTTCCCACCAAATGAGTTGTTGGACTTGCCCTGAAATATCCATAATAATTCTAGAAATAATTGAAGGATTACGCAGAGAATATGTGAAGTAACTCTCATTCTTGTTGTCCTGATAGATAAAATTATACATATTATTATGTCTCATTTCAGGTACTAAGCTGAAAATCTGCCCATTCCAAGGACCACTAGTCCAATACTGTTTAGACCCATTCCAAAGTATAACATACTGACTATTATTTGCATCAAGACTAAAAGAATACAGTCCTGTTGAAGGGTCTTCTGAGTTATTCCATGAAGTTAAACGTTGGTGCGTGTTGGTAAGCTTATTGTAACCAATCTTTACACCAGGCAACCAAGCGTGAGCAGGGTGATCAAAACTCTGCCAAATTGGTTGATTTGAATTAGACCCATCTCTCAAAATCAAATTCCCATCATCCCCAAGAACAGCCACCACAGAATTGGAAGTGGTAGAGTTCTGATTTGTGGACCAAGTCAGGGTTTGGGATTCATTTAAAATCACCAAATTACCATCTAAGATTTTGAGTACAGAGGAATACTTATCAGAGATGGGATTATCTCTATTGGCTACCCAAACTATTGTTAGAGTAGATACTTTGGTGTACCACATGGATATGTAATAGTATGAGGAATTACCTGGTTTGTAGAAACCCAGTTTAAAATTCCCGCCAGCAAAGGTTATGGTCTGGTCCCCAGAAAGAGATTGATTTGCAGAGATGGTGTCAGCTCCATGGGAGAGATGGTTGATGAAAGAGAAGAAGAAGAGGAAGAAAATCCAAAACATGAAGGCTGGGTTGTTTTTGATACCCATTATCGGCTCAAAGTTTTTATTGCAGATGAAGGCTGGGTTGTTTTTGAATTGTACATGTAATGATATTATTATATAATAAGATGTTTTACAATTTCCCTTATAAATTTTTGCTTATTTTGTTTAATGGTTGTGTAAAATAGAAGAATAAAAAAGAAAAATCAAGATAGATTAGAGATACGACTTTGATGTGTGGACTCTACCGTTATTGCAAGTAACAGTCAAAAAATGATGTATCTATATTCCAACTCGATAGAATTTAGAGACAAAAAACATGTTGGGCCAATTCTTCCATTCAAAAAGAATTTATCCAACAACTTCAGAGTTAGCCACTTTTTTTTTTTTTTTTTTTTTTTGGAATGATAAAACATAAGGACATTTACACACAAGTCCTATTTTATAAATTTATACTTTATTAAATCACTTTTTATTGTTTCAAGTACCATATTAATTTTTAATAGACAAAATTATGTTTCAAATAATAATTGTTCATCATTTGTAATTGTTTATAAAAAAATATGGTGATTGACATTTATTTTGAATCCCGTATTTCAAATCGTTCCAAATAAAAAAGATTCTCATATAAAAATTCATCCCAAATTTGATTTTCATTGGTCGTGTATATTACCTTTCTAACACAAAATATATATATATATATATAATAGAAATAAAGGTATAATGGTAAATCTAGTTTTCAAATAGTATATTAAATCTACCTTTCCAAAATCAATGGAACTAATTGGTCCGTAAGAAAGCCCTTGGACTAATTGGATCATCATTCCTCAAGATGGAATTTATAAGTAAATTTTCCTATTATTTTCTTTATAAAATTTATATTTCTAGAATCAACACAACAAAATCTATCAAACAAGATCGATATTAAATACAAAATTATATAAAAATAAAAATATATTTTTATTATAAATTTACAATTCAAACCATTTTTAATAGTAAGCTCTCTTAACTTACTTAATTAACAATATTTTTTTGGTCTAATTTTTTTAGTTTTTTTTTTTAGATTTAAAACTAAGAATATTCTCAACTTAAAACAGGAAAAAATAACTTAGTTTTAAAACTGAAAAAAAAATTGAGAAATTTCTCAAAAACTGATAATATTCTCAATTAATATCGGAAAAAACTGAAAATTTTCTCAATTTTACTGGATAGTTTTGCAAACTAAAAAATTGTTTGTTTTCTATAGCTAAAAAAAAAATATTTTAGTTTTATAAAATTGTATATTCAATATTGGTTTTATTTGATAGATCTTATTGTGTACACTCCAAAAATATAAATTTTATTAAAAATAATTGTGTAATAAAAGTTATGAAATTTTTAAGTTTTGAAATAACAAAATAGAAGTAAAATACCACATCAGCAATATCACTTGAATAAGAGAAAATATCTAGTGTGTTTGAGGTATGGTTAGTTGATTACCAAAAATTTGTGATTAGTGGAGGGATGGGACCCATAATTTTGTATTGGGCCATGACCATAATACTTAGTGATTGATGGATAACATTATCATGTGGTATACTTGTAACACCTAAAAAATTTTTATGGGTTGGCCTTTTGTGATAGCTAAGCATGCATAATACATTTATGCATCCATTTTGCTAGAAAATTCTTTCTATTTCATGGACATAATGGATATGATAGGTTTGCTATGACAGGACTTGGCATTTGGTGAATTTGAAAAGGAAGCCTTAGTGATTTTGAAGAACTTGAATATGAAATCTAAGCATGGAAAACTAGGCAAACAATGAAAGTTGGAAAATTGAATGTCTAGGTAACTTAGAAAATCGTAAGTGAGGAGTTTAAAGAACTTAGTCTAATGAATAGAGCTTAATGAATACTTTATCAAAAATTAAGTAGGATTAGCAAAAGTTAAACAAGATTAGCTTAAGCCTAAGTGAGGCTAATTAGACTAACCAAGATTAGGATTTAAGTATGGTTAATTAGAACTAAGCTTGATTAACTAGACTAATGAGGCAATTAGCAAATTAACCTAATCTATCATACAAAAGTTAGAAGGTTGGAGAAAGATGGAGAGAATTTGAGAAGTTTGAGTTTTGGAGTGCTAGGAAGAACAAGGGAGAAATGAAGGAGAAAAGAAGGAGAAAAGAAGGAAAATTCAAGAAAAATTGGAAATCAAGCCTAGAAATCAAAGAGAAATCACCAAAAGGTAAGAAACTCAATCCCCTTTCACATTTTGATATCATAACCTAAATAGAAATTCATTTGAACTAAGTTCTAGGAAGATTAAAGTGAGAGAAAATTGAAAAGTTAGAAGTTAGAAAAGGATTTGATGATTTGCTGTCACGACCCCATTCCGCCCCTAGTAGAATGGTGCCATGATGGCCAGTAATTCGGGATTACCAAAGGCCACTTACAAGAAAACACACACAAATCAGAGTAAACATATGGGGCTTACAAATGCGGAAGCAACAATCAAAAGTAAAGTAGTCCATAAGAGCCGTGCTTGAGTTAAATGAGATGGCAAACATCTTATAGTAGCTTTAATACAAAATAATGGCGTACACACATTACATCTTGATCAAAAGGCTTCTCAGCCATCAAACACAAAATACAATAAAATAACCAAGAAGCATAATCTTCAAGATGCTGCAAAACATGAATCCAAAAACACATCGGCAAAACATGTCAGCTAAGCACAACTAGGCATCACCGCCGACCTGCTCATCACCTACATATATATAGAGAGGGTGAGCTTGGATACTCAGTGAATGGCATAAGTAATAAAGGGTTTACATGAATGATATCCGAGATCTTTTAAACAAATAATACATGAAACAAATCAAGTTCATCTATCGATCTTTCAAAGCTTCAAGAGATGCTTACTAACATCAATATAATACAAGTGATGACATCTCGGACAAACAAGCCCACGCGTAAACCGTCGATGGCAAAGCAAGACAAGACAAGAGATCTCAAAACAATGGTGTCGTTGCATTATAGTCCCGGACACTAAGGACTTGTGCCACAAATGCTTATAGTCCCCCGCGTCGGACTTCCAAACTCATGCTACAAATGCTTATAGTCCCCTAGCACATACGGACTAGTGCCACAAATGCTTAAAGTCCCCGCGTCACGGACTTCCAAGAATGTCATCAAAACAAGATATAACACTTGGTATACAAAATAGGGATAACATTCATGCCTACAATACTTTCCAAAACAAGGCAAAATAAGGCTTTTATCAAAACACTATAACATATCTTTATTAAAATACCACTCACATAGTTCTTCGACGTCGGCGTCAAGGTAAGTCCAAGTCCTACAAACACATGGCAAGTCCATTGAATGCACTTTTAAGCAGACTTCACATGCACACAAATGATCTCGGCATCCACTAAAGCTAAGTCAAATCAAAGCAGCCTTGTCCCTCATCTCGGGGAACAAAAGGGCACTAACAGGTCTTGGCGAGGTCCAACACCTCTCGCCGAGGTGTCTTGTCGAGGGCCACTTTCAAGAGATGGAGCCGGGGAAAAATCGGGTTTTCCCCTCTGCTCAAGAACATGAAGAACATGAACATGAAGATCAAGAAGGAGATGAATGCGAGGATCATAACTTATGATTATAAGACCTGAGATTTCATGTTATGAATTTAAAACCATGGACCTGGATACCCATACAAGAAGGCCATGCAAGAACAAACACAAAAGCTTGTACCTTGTTGCAAACTTCCGGATCAAATGAGGCTTTTCACAAGAACTTATGAACACTAGCTTTCTCTTTCTAAAACCAACTTGGAATCGATGCATGGCATGCAAAACATAATCAATCATGCAATGTAGCTAGATGATCAATAGAAAGCAAGAGTTAATCAAGATTCTAACCTCAATACTTTCGAATCTAACGGATCAAACACCAAGGATCAAGCTTGCACTCTACTTTCTCACTCTAGAACTCTTCCTAGAGCTTCTCTCTCTTCAAGCACAAGATATGATACAAATGATACACTTCTAAGCTTGCCATTTGGTTTAACCTTACCTTTCGGACACGTGGCGCTACGGGTTGGCTTAACTCAAAAAGGTGGTGATGGAAAAGACAAGTCCACGACAAAGTGTGTTCAACAAGCTAGGCGGCAAGGACTCGGCGTAATGACATCGACCAATAACAAGACCTCGGCAAGCAAAGGACAATGACTTGACTAATGATCTCGGCTAGGAAGGACAACACCCAAGCGAGTTGTGCCACACCTTGGCCTAGATGTACCACACCTCGGTCTAGGTTGTACCACTTCGAGGACAAGATCACTTGGGTTCAAGATAACATCTCGGCCTAGATAATACACACCTCGGCCTCGGCGATACACACCTCGGCCGGATGTTAATCATCTCGGCCAATATGCGGGTTAAAGGTGGAGGTCGGCTAAGGTTCAAAAAGCGTTCTTAAATGCAAGGGCTCAAAGGTAAACTATGCTAAGTGACCTCGGCTATACTCTAGACAAGGTGCGAATTCAAGCAAGCATCAAATAGACAAAGCAAAGCAAAACAAGATAACGATTACAACCTCGGCAAGGCAAAATCATACAAAAGAGCAATGCATGCAAGCAAGACTAAGTCAAAGTGAGGGTTGTTACATCCTACCCCTTAAAGAAGTTTGGTCCCCAAACTTAAGTTACCTTGATCTGAAAACAATTAGGGATAACGAACTTTCATCTCTTCTTCCATTTCCCACGTGGCATCCTTGCCAGTGTTCCTTCCACTCAATTTTCACCATCACTATAGATTTGTTCCTTAGCTGTTTCACTTGTGCATCAAGAATTCTCATCGGCTTCTCTTCATAGCTTAATTCTTCATCAACCACAATCCCAAAATGACTAATCACATGCGGGGATCGAATATACTTTCTCAACATCGAGATGTGAAACACATTGTGCACTTGACTCAATGCGGTGGTAGAGCAAGTCATGTAGATCGTGTTAATCTTCTCAAGAATTTCAAATGGCCCGATGTAACGAGGTGCTAACTTACCTTTCTTCCCAAATGGAAATTCCTTTTGTTGGCGAAATTTTCAGAATACATGGTCCCCAATTTCAAACTCCAATTCTCTTCTTCTCTGGTCGGCATAGCTCTTTTGCCGACTGGGCTGATCGATCCTCTGTCGGATAAGCTTAATCTTCTCGGTTGTCACTTGAATCGGTTGGGGCGATCAAAACTTTATCTCCTACTTGGTCCAACATATCGGCGATCTACACTTCCTTCCATACAAAGCTTAAATGCGGTGCCATGCCAATGCTAGCTTGATAACTGTTGTTGTAAGCAAATTCCATTAATGGTAAATGTGCTCCCCAACTTCCCTGGAAATCTAGTACACATAGCCTGAGCATATCTTCTAGTGTCTGAATTGTCCTTTCCGTTTGCCCATCGGTTTGGGGGTGAAAAGCTGTGCTGAACTTCAATTCGGTTCCCAAGGCTCTTTGTAAACTCTGCCAAAATCTACAAACAAACTTCGGATCTCGGTCTGAAACAATGGACACCGGCACTCCATGAAGTCTCACAATTTCATTCATATACAATACAGCTAGTCGGTCAGCATTGAATGTAGTCTGAACAGGCAAGAAATGTGCTGACTTAGTTAATCTGTCGATTATGACCCAAATCGAATCCATTCCTTCTGCGTCCTCGGCAAACCAATCACAAAATCCATGGAGATGTGTTCCCATTTCCATTCGAGAATTGACAAAGGTTGAAGAAGTCTGCTGGTCTCACGATGTTCTGCTTTCACTTGTTGACATTGTAGGCATTGGGATACAAACTTCGGCTATCTCTCTCTTCATGTTTGGCCACCAAAAGGTTTGCTTTACATCGTGATACATCTTAGTGTTTCTGGATGAGCGACAATTACGGAACCATGGGACTCTTGTAAAATCTTTCTTTTCAACTTCGGGGGCGTCGACTACGCATAACCTTCCTCCAAACTTAAGCACTCCATTATCAAAGGTGTAACGACCTCGGCTTTAGTGATAATCTCGTCGGCTATCTGCTTGAGAATTTATCCTCCATTTGCTTTGCTTTTACTTCTTCAATGATGGTCGGCTCTGCGAGATTATAGCTAAACACGCCAAACTTCCCAATGACTTCTGCTTAATGCATCGACTCTTGAGTTGGCTTTGCACGGGTGGTCTTGAATCGCATGTCGTAGTCCTTCAACAATTCCACCATCTTCTTTGCCTCAAATTTAGTTCATACGGTGAATAAGTACTTCAAACTCTTATGATCCGTGAAAACTTGGCAAGAAGCTCCATACAAGTAATGACGCCAAATCTTTAAAGCAAACACCACTTTGCGCTAGCTCCAAATCATGGGTAGGATAATTCTTCTCATGAGGTTTTAATGGCGAGATGCATATGCTATGACCTTGCCCCTTGCATTAATACACAACCCAAACCCTTATGTGAAGCATCCTTGTAAATCTGAAATTCTTCATTACTTGATGGGAGTACAAGAGCTGGTCTTTGTAACTAACCTCGTCTTCAACTCTGGAAGGCTGATTCTCTATCTTTGGTCCATTCATATGTCACTCCCTTACGAGTTAAGCTGCGTCAATGGCACATAATCCTTGAAAAGTCTTTTACAAACTTCTGTAATAACAGCCAAACCTAGAAAAGCTGCGAACCTCGGACACATTGGTCGGCGTTGGCCAATTTACCACGGCTTCAATCTTCTTTGGGATCAACAGAGATACCTTCTTCATTAATCACATGTACCAAAAATGAAATATTGGAAAGCCAAAACTCACACTTACTCAACTTAGCATCTGACTTCTGTCCCTCAAGGTCTGTAGAGCAAGTCTCGAGATGACTCTCATGCTCATTTGTACTCTTGGAGTAGATCAATATGTCATCAATAAAAACAACCACAAATTCATCTAGATGCGGCTTGAAGACTCTATTCATTAAGTCCATGAATCTTCTTTGGCGCATTAGTCACTCCAAATGGCATTACTAGAAACTCATAGTGGCCATATCTTGTTCGAAAGCGATCTTCTCAATATCTTGCTTTAACCTTCAAGCTGGTGGTAGCCGACCTAAGGTCAATCTTGGAAAAGACTCTTGCTCCTTGTAGTTGATCTAGCAAATCATCAATCCTAGGCAACGGATACTTGTTCTTAATAGTTACCTTGTTAAGTTCTCTGTAGTCAATGCAAAGGCGGAGTGTACCATCTTTTTCTTAACAAACAAGATGGCGCTCCCACGGTGAAGCGCTTGGCCTAACAAAACCTTTATCTAATAATTCTGTAGTTGTACCTTTAGTTCCTTAAGCTCATTTGGGGCCATTCTATAGGGTGTCTTGGAGATCGGTGTGTTCACGACACAATGTCCTGATAAACTCTATTTCTCTATCGACTAAGTGGCGAGCAAATCATTAGGAAAGATGTCGGAATTCACTAACAAGCTGGGATGTCGGCTAAATCAACATTTCCATTACGATCACTCAATATACTACACAAGTAGCCATGGCACCCTTTACGAATTAGCTTACGAGGCCTTAATGGGCGAAATCAAGTATGGTGGGGTACTACCCCTTTACCTCGGAAAATAACCTCGGCTTGTGCAGGGGTCTCAATGTGACACTCTTGAAACACAATTAATTGATGCATAATTCTTTACTAACCAATCCATTCCTAATATGGCGTCAAAGTGGGTCATGTTTAACGGCAACAAATCAATTAATAGTTCTACACCCTCAATCACAATAACACCGCCTTATAGATAGATGCAACAATCATGGTTCTCCCGGATGGAGCGGAACACATATAACACATAATCAAGAGGTTCTTGTTGTCTATTCAATTTCTCGGCAAACTTGGCGGAATCTGAATGAATCGTAGAACAGAATCTATCAATATGTATGCATCTTGAGAGCTGATTGGGAGTATACGATACTCTTGTCTCGGCGATGCAGGTGTCTCTGGCACCAACGCATAAAAACTACGCCTGCCTCGTTTGTGTCCTTCCAACGTTGCTTCCTGTGCGAGCCGAGGTGCTCCCACTTTTCTTACCATCATCGGTTCTTGACTTGGACAATCCTTCACACGGTGACCCATTTCTCCACATTCAAAACAAGCGCTGGCGTAGCGGCAAACTCCGAATCGGCCTCCACAACTTGCACATCGGCTTGGTACTACCTTCTGGTTCGAGTTGCTTGAGCTGCCCACATTTGTTTTCTTCTTGGAGTTGAGCGGAACTTCGGCGGTTATCATAGTTCTGTCTCTTTCTCGATTCTCCTGTGATACGATGCGGTTGATTAGCTTACGCAAGGATAGCCTTGTCCAAAACTCTGCATAAGTCGGCATGTTGTGCATGTTGACTCTATCTATGTCGGTCGCGCAAACCGCTTTCAAACTTCTGGCTTTCCTATACTCATCACTTGATCATATGGTAGCGTACCTCGCCAATTCGGTGAAAGCTTCGGTCGTGATACGCTCTTGTTTTGTTCCCTTGTATCAAAGTCCGGAACTCCGTGGTCTTACGGTCTCGTACACTAATGGGAAAGTGCTTGTTATAAAATAGCTCCAAAAATTTGGCCCAAGATAAATCGGGATTTTCTTCTCGGGTCGGCATCCACCATCTTCGGCGTCGTGCGTCCAACGTGAATGCGGCGGTGCCACCTATACGTACATCTGTCTTTGGGAAAGATCTCAAATAGCTTCTCCATTCCTAGGACCCATGCTTGGCTTTCATCGGCTCTATGCCCCTTGGAATCTCGGCGGGTTCATCTTCTTGAACTCCTTAATCAAAGTCGGGGTTCCCTCTCCATACAAAATTTGGTGTGGAGGTACTTGAGGCTTGGAGGAGGTGGGGGCGGATCTGCACGTCGGCCATTAGTCTGTTCGGCTGGGTAGTTGTAGCACTAGCATTCTGTTGTCTCACTTGTCTCAACTCAGAGTTAACCCTTCTACTAGCCTTTCTAATCGGTCCAATCTGTCTTGGATCGATCTCGGCCAATGGTGGTCTCCTCTCCTCATAGTGCTATGAGTATGCAAAATGTGACTTTAAAACAAAATGCACAACAAAGCATGTATGCTAGCAACAAGTAGTTATCTTGAGATGATGCACACATTGTCAAGTAACAAGCAATATGATGCAATCCTTGTATCAAGGCTAAGGGAAATTCCTATGCTCTGTAGGACTCAAGTGTGTGAATAACGTACTACATGAAACTTGTGCTCTGATACCAATCTGTCACGACCCCATTCCGCCCCTAGTAGAATGGTGCCATGATGGCGATAATCGGGATTACCAAAGGCCACTTACAAGAAAACACACACAAATCAGAGTAAACATATGGGGCTTACAAATGCGGAAGCAACAATCAAAAGTAAAGTAGTCCATAAGAGCCGTGCTTGAGTTAAATGAGATGGCAAACATCTTATAGTAGCTTTAATACAAAATAATGGCGTACACACATTACATCTTGATCAAAAGGCTTCTCAGCCATCAAACACAAAATACAATAAAATAACCAAGAAGCATAATCTTCAAGATCTTTGCAAAACATGAATCCAAAAACACATCGGCAAAACATGTCATTAAGCACAACTAGGCATCACCGCCGACACGCTCATCACCTACATATATATAGAGAGGGTGAGCTTGGATACTCGATGAATGGCATAAGTAATAAAGGGTTTACATGAATGATATCCGAGATCTTTTAAACAAATAATACATGAAACAAATCAAGTTCATCTATCGGATCTTTCAAAGCTTCAAGAGATGCTTACTAACATCAATATAATACAAGTGATGACATCTCGGACAAACAAGCCCACCTTGATGGCCGTCGATGGCAAAAGCAAGACAAGACAAGAGATCTCAAAACAATGGTGTCGTTGCATTATAGTCCCGGACACTAAGGACTTGTGCCACAAATGCTTATAGTCCCCAGCGCGTCACGGACTTCCAAACTACGTGCTACAAATGCTTATAGTCCCCTAGCACATACGGACTAGTGCCACAAATGCTTAAGTCCCACAACGCGTACGGACTTCCAAGAATGTCATCAAAACAAGATATAACACTTGGTATACAAAATAGGGATAACATTCATGCCTACAAATACTTTCCAAAACAAGGCAAAATAAGGCTTTTATCAAAACACTATAACATATCTTTATTAAAATACCACTCACATAGTTCTTGGGCGTCGGCGTCAAGGTAAGTCCAAGTCCTACAAACACATGGCAAGTCCATTGAATGCACTTTTAAGCAGACTTCACATGCACACAAATGATCTCGGCATCCACTAAAGCTAAGTCAAATCAAAAGCAGAGCCTTTGTCCCTCATCTCGGGAACAAGTTTGGGCACTAACGAGGTCTTGGCGAGGTCCAACACCTCCTCGCCGAGGTCTTGTCGAGGGCCACTTTCAAAGAGATGGAGCCGGGGAAAATCTGGGTTTTCCCTCTGCTCAGAACATGAAGAACATGAACATGAAGATCAAGAAGGAGATGAATCACGAGGATCATAACTTATGATTATAAGACACGAGATTTCATGTTATGAATTTAAAACCATGGACACGGATACCCATACAAGAAGGCCATGCAAGAACAAACACAAATGCATGTAACTTGTTGCAAACTTTCGGATCAAATGAGGCTTTTCACAAGAACTTATGAACACTAGCTTTCTCTTTCTAAAACCAACTTGGAATCGATGCATGGCATGCAAAACATAATCAATCATGCAATGTAGCTAGATGATCAATAGAAAGCGACAAGAGTTAATCAAGATTCTAACCTCAATACTCGAATCTAACGGATCAAACACCAAGGATCAAGCTTGCACTCTACTTTCTCACTCTAGAACTCTTCCTAGAGCTTCTCTCTTCAAGCACAAGATATGATACAAATGATACACTTCTAAGCTTGAAATTTGGTTTAACCTTACCTTTCGGACACGTGGCGCTACCGGGTTGGCTTAACTCAAAAAGGTGGTGATGGAAAAGACAAGTCCACGACAAAGTGTGTTCAACAAGCTAGGCGGCAAGGGACTCCGGCGAGTAATGACATCGGCCAATAACAAGACCTCGGCAAGCAAGGACAATGACTTGACTAATGATCTCGGCTAGGAAGGACAACACCCAAGAGTTGTGCCACACCTTGGCCTAGATGTACCACACCTCGGTCTAGGTTGTACCACTTCGAGGACAAGATCACTTGGGTTCAAGATAACATCTCGGCCTAGATAATACACACCTCGGCCTCGGCGATACACACCTCGGCCGGATGTTAATCATCTCGGCCAATATGCGAGGTTAAAGGTGGAGGTCGGCTAAGGTTCAAAAAGCGTTCTTAAATGCAAGGGCTCAAAAGGTAAACTATGCTAAGTGACCTCGGCTATACTCTAGACAAGGTGCGAATTCAAGCAAGCATCAAATAGACAAAGCAAAAGCAAAACAAGATAACATTACAACCTCGGCAAGGCAAAATCATACAAAAGAGCAATGCATGCAAGCAAGACTAAGTCAAAGTGAGGGTTGTTACATCCTACCCCCTTAAAAGTTTGGTCCCCAAACTTAAGTTACCTTGATCTGAAAACAATTCGGATAACGAACTTTCATCTCTTCTTCCATTTCCCGTGGCATCCTTGCCAAGTGTTCCTTCCACTCAATTTTCACCATCACTATAGATTTGTTCCTTATTTGTTTCACTTGTCATCAAGAATTCTCATCGGCTTCTCTTCATAGCTTAATTCTTCATCAACCACAATCCCAAAATGACTAATCACATGCGGGGATCGAATATACTTTCTCAACATCGAGATGTGAAACACATTGTGCACTTGACTCAATGCGGTGGTAGAGCAAGTGCATGGCGATCGTGTTAATCTTCTCAAGAATTTCAAATGGCCCGATGTAACGAGGTGCTAACTTACCTTTCTTCCCAAATCTGGAAATTCCTTTTGTTGGCGAAATTTTGAGAATACATGGTCCCCAATTTCAAACTCCAATTCTCTTCTTCTCAGTCGGCATAGCTCTTTTGCCGACTCTGGGCGGTCCCGATCCTCTGTCGGATAAGCTTAATCTTCTCGGTTGTCACTTGAATCGATTCGGGGCGATCAAAACTTTATCTCCTACTTCGGTCCAACATATCGGCGATCTACACTTCCTTCCATACAAAGCTTCGTACGGTGCCATGCCAATGCTAGCTTGATAACTGTTGTTGTAAGCAAATTCCATTAATGGTAAATGTGCTCCCCAACTTCCCTGGAAATCTAGTACACATAGGCTGAGCATATCTTGTAGTGTCTGAATTGACCTTTCCGTTTGCCCATCGGTTTGGGGTGAAAAACATCTTTGAACTTCAATTCGGTTCCCAGGGCTCTTTGTAAACTCTGCCAAAATCTACAAACAAACTTCGGATCTCGGTCTGAAACAATGGACACCGGCACTCCATGAAGTCTCACAATTTCATTCATATACAATCTGACTAGTCGGTCGGCATTGAATGTAGTGCGAGCGAGCAAGAAATGTCTTGACTTAGTTAATCTGTCGATTATGACCCAAATCGAATCCATTCCCTTCTGCGTCCTCGGCAAACCAATCACAAAATCCATGGAGATGTGTTCCCATTTCCATTCGAGAATTGACAAAGGTTGAAGAAGTCCTGCTGGTCTCGATGTTACCTTTCACTTGTTGACATTGTAGGCATTGGGATACAAACTCGGCTATCTCTCTCTTCATGTTTGGCCACCAAAAGGTTTGCTTTACATCGTGATACATCTTAGTGTTTCTGGATGAGCAGCAATTACGGAACCATGGGACTCTTGTAAAATCTTTCTTTTCAACTTCGGGGGCGTCGGCTCGCATAACCTTCCTCCAAACTTAAGCACTCCATTATCAAAGGTGTAACGACCTCGACACAGTGATAATCTCGTCGCTATCTGCTTCAGAATTTATCCTCCATTTGCTTTGCTTTTACTTCTTCAATGATGGTCGGCTCTGCCGAGATTATGGCTAAACACGCCAAACTTCCCAATGACTTCTGCTTAATGCATCGACTCTTGAGTTGGCTTTGCACGGGTGGTCTTGAATCTGCATGTAGTCCTTCAACAATTCCACCATCTTCTTTGCCTCAAATTTAGTTCATACGGTGAATAAGTACTTCAAACTCTTATGATCCGTGAAAACTTGGCAAGAAGCTCCATACAAGTAATGGCCAAATCTTTAAAGCAAACACCACATTTGCTAGCTCCAAATCATGGGTAGGATAATTCTTCTCATGAGGTTTTAAGCTGGCGAGATGCATATGCTATGACCTTGCCCTTGCATTAATACCCCACCCAAACTCTTGTGTGAAGCATCATTGTAAATCTGAAATTCTTCATTACCTGATGGGAGTACAAGGACTGGAGCTGTACCTAACCTCGTCTTCAACTCTGGAAGGTGATTCTCTATCTTTGGTCCATTCATATGTCACTCCTTACGAGTTAAGCTGCGTCAATGGCACATAATCCTTGAAAAGTCTTTTACAAACTTCTGTAATAACGCCAAACCTAAGCTGCGAACCTCGGACACATTGGTCGGCGTTGGCCAATTTACCACGGCTTCAATCTTCTTTGGGATCAACAGAGATACCTTCTTCATTAATCACATGTACCAAAAATGAAATATTGGAAAGCCAAAACTCACACTTACTCAACTTAGCATCTGACTTCACATCCCTCAAGGTCACGTAGAGCAAGTCTCGAGATGACTCTCATGCTATTTGTACTCTTGGAGTAGATCAATATGTCATCAATAAAAACAACCACAAATTCATCTAGTGCGGCTTGAAGACTCTATTCATTAAGTCCATGAATCTTTTGGCGCATTAGTCACTCCAAATGGCATTACTAGAAACTCATAGTGGCCATATCTTGTTAGAAAAGGTCTTCTCAATATCTTCGGCTTTAACCTTCAACTGGTGGTAGCCCGCCTAAGGTCAATCTTGGAAAAGACTCTTGCTCCTTGTAGTTGATCTAGCAAATCATCAATCCTAGGCAGCGGATACTTGTTCTTAATAGTTACCTTGTTAAGTTCTCGTAGTCAATGCAAAGGCGAGTGTACCATCCTTTTTCTTAACAAACAAAATGGCGCTCCCACGGTGAAGCGCTTGGCCTAACAAAACCTTTATCTAATAATTCTGTAGTTGTACCTTTAGTTCCTTAAGCTCATTTGGGGCCATTCTATAGGGTGTCTTGGAGATCGGTGTGTTCGACACAATGTCCTGATAAACTCTATTTCTCTATCGACTAAGTGGCGGGCAAATCATTAGGAAAGATGTCGGGAATTCACTAACAAGCGGGATGTCGGCTAAATCAACATTTCCATTCGATCACTCAATATACTACACAAGTAGCCATGGCACCCTTTACGAATTAGCTTACGGGCCTTAATGGACGAAATCAAGTATGGTGGGGTACTACCCCTTTACCTCGGAAAATAACCTCGGCTTGATGCAGGGGTCTCAATGTGACACTCTTGAAACACAATTAATTGATGCATAATTCTTTACTAACCAATCCATTCCTAATATGGCGTCAAAGTGGGTCATGTTTAACGGCAACAAATCAATTAATAGTTCTACACCCTCAATCACAATAACACACGCCTTATAGATAGATGCAACAATCATGGTTCTCCCGGATGGAGCGGACACATATAACACATAATCAAGAGGTTCTTGTTGTCTATTCAATTTCTCGGCAAACTTGGCGGAATCTGAATGAATCGTAGAACCGAGAATCTATCAATATGTATGCATCTTGAGAGCGGATTGGGAGTATACGATACTCTTGTCTCGGCATTACAGGTGTCTCCGGCACCAACGCAAAAACTCGCCTGCCTCGTTTGTGTCCTTCCAACGCGTTGCTTCCTGTGCGAGCCGAGGTGCTCCACTTTTCTTACCATCATCGGTTCTTGACCGGACAATCCTTCACACGGTGACCCATTTCTCCACATTCAAAACAAGCGCTGGCGTAGCGGCAAACTCCGAAATCGGCCTCCCACAACTTGCACATCGGCTTGGTACTACCTTCTGGTTCGAGTTGCTTGAGCTGCCCACATTTGTTTTCTTCTTGGAGTTGAGCGGAACTGGCGGTTATCATAGTTCTGTCTCTTTCTCGATTCTCCCACAGATACGATCGGTTCAGATTAGCTTCGCAAGGATAGCCTTGTCCAAAACTCTGCATAAGTCGGCATGTTGTGCATGTTGACTCTATCTCAGATCGGTCCGCAAACCGCTTTCAAACTTCTGGCTTTCCTATACTCATCCGATCATATGGTAGCGTACCTCGCCAATTCGGTGAAAGCTTCGGTTGTATGCCTTCTTGTTTTGTTCCTTGTATCAAAGTGCGGAACTCCGTGGTCTTACGGTCTCGTACACTAATGGGAAAGTGCTTGTTATAAAATAGCTCCAAAAATTTGGCCCAAGATAAATCAGATTTTCTTCTCGGGTCAACATCCACCATCTTCGGCGTCGTCCAGCGTGAATGCGGCCGGTGCCACCTTACGTACATCTGTCTTTGGGAAAGATCTCAAATAGCTTCTCCATTCCTAGGACCCATGCTTGGCTTTCATCGGCTCTATGCCTTGGAATCTCGGCGGGTTCATCTTCTTGAACTCCTTAATCAAAGTCGGGGTTCCCTCTCCATACAAGGTTTGTGGAGGTACTTGAGGCACCTTGGAGGAGGTGGGGCGGATCTGCACGTCGGCCATTAGTCTGTTCGGCTGGGTAGTTGTAGCACTAGCATTCTGTTGTCTCACTTGTCTCAACTCCCGAGTTAACCCTTCTACTAGCCTTTCTAATCGGTCCAATCGTCTTGGGATCGATCTCGGCCAACCGGTGGTCTCCCTCTCCTCATAGTGCTATGAGTATGCAAAATGTGACTTTAAAACAAAATGCACAACAAAGCATGTATGCTAGCAACAAGTAGTTATCGAGATGATGCACACATTGTCAAGTAACAAGCAATATGATGCAATCCTTGTATCAAGGCTAAGGAAATTCCTATGCTCAGAGGGACTCAAGTGTGTGAATAACGTTACATGAAACTTGTGCTCGATACCAATCATCACGACCCCATTCCGCCCCTAGTAGAATGGTGCCATGATGGCGATAATCGGGATTACCAAAGGCCACTTACAAGAAAACACACACAAATCGAGTAAACATATGGGGCTTACAAATGCGGAAGCAATCAAAAGTAAAGTAGTCCATAAGAGCCGTGCTTGAGTTAAATGAGATGGCAAACATCTTATAGTAGCTTTAATACAAAATAATGGCGTACACATTACATCTTGATCAAAAGGCTTCTCGACCATCAAACACAAAATACAATAAAATAACCAAGAAGCATAATCTTCAAGATCTTGCAAAACATGAATCCAAAAACACATCGGCAAAACATGTCATTAAGCACAACTAGGCATCACCGCCGACACGCTCATCACCTACATATATATAGAGAGGGTGAGCTTGGATACTCGATGAATGGCATAAGTAATAAAGGGTTTACATGAATGATATCCGAGATCTTTTAAACAAATAATACATGAAACAAATCAAGTTCATCTATCGATCTTTCAAAGCTTCAAGAGATGCTTACTAACATCAATATAATACAAGTGATGACATCTCGGACAAACAAGCCCACGCGGTAAACCGAGTGGCAAAGCAAGACAAGACAAGAGAGATCTCAAAACAATGGTGTCGTTGCATTATAGTCCCCGGACACTAAGGACTTGTGCCACAAATGCTTATAGTCCCCACGCGTCGGACTTCCAAACTCAGTGCTACAAATGCTTATAGTCCCCTAGCACATACGGACTAGTGCCACAAATGCTTAAAGTCCCACACGCGTCACGGACTTCCAAGAATGTCATCAAAACAAGATATAACACTTGGTATACAAAATAGGATAACATTCATGCCTACAATACTTTCCAAAACAAGGCAAAATAAGGCTTTTATCAAAACACTATAACATATCTTTATTAAAATACCACTCACATAGTTCTTGGGCGTCGGCGTCAAGGTAAGTCCAAGTCCTACAAACACATGGCAAGTCCATTGAATGCACTTTTAAGCAGACTTCACATGCACACAAATGATCTCGGCATCCACTAAAGCTAAGTCAAATCAAAGCAGAATCGTCCCTCATCTCGGGAACAAGTGGGCACTAACGAGGTCTTGGCGAGGTCCAACACCTCCTCGCCGAGGTCTTGTCGAGGCCACTTTCAAAGAGATGGAGCCGGGAAAATCTGGGTTTTCCCCTCGCTCCAAGAACATGAAGAACATGAACATGAAGATCAAGAAGGAGATGAATGCGAGGATCATAACTTATGATTATAAGACACGAGATTTCATGTTATGAATTTAAAACCATGGACACGGATACCCATACAAGAAGGCCATGCAAGAACAAACACAAATGCATGTAACTTGTTGCAAACTTCCGGATCAAATGAGGCTTTTCACAAGAACTTATGAACACTAGCTTTCTCTTTCTAAAACCAACTTGGAATCGATGCATGGCATGCAAAACATAATCAATCATGCAATGTAGCTAGATGATCAATAGAAAGCGAAGAGTTAATCAAGATTCTAACCTCAATACTCGAATCTAACGGATCAAACACCAAGGATCAAGCTTGCACTCTACTTTCTCACTCTAGAACTCTTCCTAGAGCTTCTCTCTCTTCAAGCACAAGATATGATACAAATGATACACTTCTAAGCTTGCCGTTTGGTTTAACCTTCGCCTTTCGGACACGTGGCGCTACCGGGTTGGCTTAACTCAAAAGGTCGATGGAAAAGACAAGTCCCGACAAAGTGTGTTCAACAAGCTAGGCGGCAAGGGACTCCGGAGTAATGACATCGGCCAATAACAAGACCTCGGCAAGCAAAGGACAATGACTTGACTAATGATCTCGGCTAGGAAGGACAACACCCAACGGAAGTTGTGCCACACCTTGGCCTAGATGTACCACACCTCGGTCTAGGTTGTACCACTTCGAGACAAGATCACTTGGGTTCAAGATAACATCTCGGCCTAGATAATACACACCTCGGCCTCGGCGATACACACCTCGGCCAGATGTTAATCATCTCGGCCAATATGCGAGTTAAAGGTGGAGGTCGGCTAAGGTTCAAAAACTGTTCTTAAATGCAAGGGCTCAAAGGTAAACTATGCTAAGCTGACCTCGGCTATACTCTAGACAAGGTGCGAATTCAAGCAAGCATCAAATAGACAAAGCAAAGCAAAACAAGATAACAGATTACAACCTCGGCAAGGCAAAATCATACAAAAGAGCAATGCATGCAAGCAAGACTAAGTCAAAGTGAGGGTTGTTACATTTGCTTATTTTAGTAACTTTTTGGCTTTTTACGAAAAGATATGCAGAAAACTAGAGAGAATGATTTGATAACTTATAGTGACTTTTTAACTTTTTAGCTAAAATTGAAAGTTGCCAAACAAGGCCTAAGCTTTTAAATCATTTTTACCTTAGATTTGAGTCAGACAAGTGTTATACTATGAATCTATACCATTTGTTTGTACTTAGGAACCTTAGAATCTTGTTCTAGAGTATTACAAGTGCTAGAATGAGAAGAAGTCTAGAAAAGATATAAAGCATGGATTAAATCTTATATTTTACTTGTTTTGATCTCAAAATCAATGCATAAAAATGAGCTTCTACTTATTTTCCATCATACTTCCATACATTAGGGAGTTATATAACATGTTTTAGGTTTTGAAAGCTTGAAAACTGGATTTTGGGCCTCAAGATCAGCCAATAACAACTCATCCCTGAACCTATCCAGTTCTCTCACACATGCGGCTAGCACTTTGCAGATGCGGCAACCTCTACCTAGAAACCAACTTTGAGACTAAAATAATTGCACGTGCAGCCAGGGTTCCGTATGTGCGGAATGCAGGGCATTTGCCCATTTCATTTCCTTCTCAATTTCTTCAACCCTCGGGCACCCTTATTTATGTTTTAAACCTAATCTAGAGTTGAACACAATTAGAAACCAATCTAAATTATGTTTAATTAGGAAAAAAGTAGAGTTTAAATATTTTAACTAATAAGTCTTTGCTTTATCGGTATTTGTATTCTTTTGCGTAAGCCGAGGTCACTAAAGTGTAAGCCAAGTACAAGCCATCTATGAGTTATATTATTGGGGAACAAATATACTATGACTATGGCCCGGTTTGGTAGAGCTGTGGGAAAGTGCTTAGAGCTTATGCCTAAACAGCTTATAACTTATAACTTTTAGCTTAAGCTGATTTCCAGCTTATTCTTAAAGTATCTCCTGCCCCACTCAAAGAATAAGCTGATTTCTGACTTCTAAAAAGCTATAAGCTATAAGCTATAAGCTATAAGCTATAAGCTAAACTAAATACATCAAAATAGCTTAAATTAAGTTGAAAGCTGAAATAAGCTGTAATTAAGCTCTGCCAAAGAGGCACTATATTGTGGTAGCATGGTGGTGACGGTTGTAGCAGTTGTAGTTGTAATGGTGATGATAGTGGTGGTGAGGTTATAACCATATTTGTCAATACTTTTATATTAATATTTATAAATTCAGTTAGTATTAAATAAGTTTTCTATTAATTCATTTTTTTGCTTAACTTTTAACTTATATTTTAAGAGGACTTAAATTTCGTAATAAATACCAATTATAATTATGAAATAGAATTTTTAGTTTAAGATCCCTAATAATATTACTTTAGAAGAATAAGGACAAATAAATTTTTAGTAGTAGTGTAGGTCCTCCAACAAACATAGTTAATAATTTTGGATAAAAATAGGCCCCACATTTAGTTACCTTTTACATGGTTTAAATGATTTTAAAATTTAATAATTTTTTATTTACATCTCTATGTTTTGTAAAATTTATAGTTTTAGAATTCTATTGACAAGATATTTCAAACAATATCCATGAATAATATGAAATTCTAAAGAAAAAATTCATGAAATTTTACTATGTTAATTGTTATTTCACAGTGACATTTCTTTGACTTCATATAGAGTGAAAAACATAAAAAAACACAGAGAAAATAATGTGTTTCAACATAGAGAAAAACACATTAATACAGAGAAAACTATGTTTCAACGCAGAGAAATTTTGTGTGTTACAACATAATGACAGAAAAAATTATGTGTTTCAACACAAAGAAAAATATAGACAAAGAAATTTCGTATACTCAAAGAAAAATATATAGATAGAGGAAATGGTAAGAAGAGAGAAACAGGGAGAGAGAAGATAAAAGAAAAGAGATTTACAAACTTTTACATCGGATTTATGTGCAAATCGACAATAATGAAGCAAATCGACCGGAGAGAAACCAAAACATGCTACATTTATGAATAGATCGGAGAGAGGTTATCAGTTGTGGTGAACGGCGCTGGTTAGATGACAGTGGTAGAACAAATGGTAGTAGATGAACATCAGTGAATGTAGCCGAAGAGAGAAAGAGAGCTCATAAGAAGTCAGAGAAAAAAAATTAGGGTTGTATTTGGTGCAGCACTCTAATCATAATTCCACCCCTTCTCTTGAAGCCTCTGTTTAGATGGGCTGTTCAAAAATTAATTCCATCACACATTTCAAAACACACTTCTCTTTTATGTTTGGCAAAACTCCTTCCAAGTAAAGCTCTTACCTTTTCGTACATACCTTCTCTTTCATACATGTTTGGTAAAACAGAATTTTTGAATTTTTGGTCTACCCGGTTGTCCGCCCGGACATCCTCCCGGATGTCGGGCTGGTCGTCCGGAACAGTAACCTTTTTTTTTTTTTTGCAATTGCCAATTGCTACCTGTTATTTGGGAAAAAAATTATATTTGTTTTTGATATTTTTTAAATATAGAAATTATTTTTTTAGTCCAAAATGACAAATTATTTTTTTGAATTGAATTTTAAAAAGAGTTTGGTTTGAGTTTTGAATAAAATTTTCAATAGAGTTTTGAGTTGTGTGTTTGGTTATGAGTTATAAGTTTTTCAATTAAGTATTAAAAACTCTTTTTAAAACTCATAACCAAATAAATTTTCTTTTTTCATATGTTACATCAAAAATTCAAAACTCTTCTAAAAAATTATAACCAAACAAATTTTCTCCTTTCAAATCATAATTTGAAAACTCACAAATTGAAAATACAACTCTCTTTTCAAATCATAATTATAAAATTCTACCAAACACTATCTAGAATTTCTGACATTTTGGTCCGCATATATCAAAATTTGTCCTTATTCTTCTACAATTTTAAATTTTAGGAATTTTACCTACCAATTTAACTTTCGTTATTTTTAAACTCATACACAAAAATATATGAACAACCTCTTCGTAATTTTATCTTATCAAACAAGATTAATATATTCAATTTTAAATATTAAATTAAATTATAAAAACACAAAAATTTGATTTAAAAACTCCCGTAATCCATAGGTTGTTTTGCACTAAGAAAGATTGAAGAAATACTTGGTTACCAATCTCGGAAGAATAAAAAATGGTTGATGGGTAGTGGTCACTGGCTACCATCATCCTCAATAGTTATGAGTATAAAAATAGCCCGTGGTCTGTGGGCGGCTCGAAACCCGTCCGCGGTCTGGGGTGAGCTCGGCTCGTTTGGGCCTGGGCCTGAGCCCTTGGGCTTGGGCCTGAGCCCTTGGGCTTGGGCCTGAGCCATCATTTTGAAACCTGACCCGGCCCGTGATCTAGCCCATCGGCCCGCTTAAGGCCTACTCAAGGCCCGGCTCGCCCGAGACCCAGTGTTTTTTTTTAATGGAAAATAATAAAATTTTAGTAGAAAAAAATAAAAAATAAAAATGGTCAGGGTCGCCCAAGCCCGAGGCTAGGCCCAGGCCCACTGGCCCGCCTAAGGTTCGAAAACCCCTAGGTCTAGGCTTGGGCATGGGCCTAATTTTTTGGCTCGTGGGCCAGCCCGGCCAAGCCCAACATGGGTCGGGCCGAGCCGGGAGCCCACGAGGCCCGACATGGACTGGGCCAAGCCGAGCCAGATTTCACCCCTATTAACAGCCTTCCTACTCAGGAGCGGAGGCACAGCAGGGCCAGGGGGTCACGTGGCCCTCCCTCAGTTTTGAATTTTTTTTTTTTTGTTATTATCATGTATAAAATGCATTCTCTTTTGTTCTTCACTTGTTTTTTGGCTGAGGGTTTATTGTATTATAGATTTGATATAATGAACTCACTATTTTCAAGTAGTTGACATATTATTTAGTGTGATTTGTGATTTTCTATACTTTGAGCATTACGTAGGCAATGCCATATGACACTCTAAGACTGTTTAATAATTTCATTCAAAACACATCATTTATAAGCAATGCCATCTCTTTAATATTTTTCTGTCAAATAAAAATTAAATAGATTTTATAATAATTTGTGCTATAAATTATATGTTTTTATTTTTTAAAATTAGGAATTTTGATCCATAATTTTTTGTGCTAAAATTGCAAACTTGCATCATCATCCCACACCGAGCTATTCCACACTATTATAGAATTTTGATTTGTACTTATTAATAATGAATATGTAATTTTTTATATTTAAATTTATCTCATAAAATTATTATTATCTTAATTTTGCTCATGATTTTTTTTTAAATAAAAAATGGTGCACTTTTTCAGAAATCCCTTTTTAACTACTTATGTTCCATTTAATCCACATTATTTTCTTATATTTTAATAAGTCCTATGGGTGACATAGTTATCAAAATACCTCTAATAATATTCACATTTACAATATGAATGTTCCGTGATGTGAGTGTTCACACCATCGATGTGAATATTCACATCGTCAATGTGAATGTTCACACCGTTAGTATGAATATTAACATATTAATGTGAACATTTACACGTCAATGTGAATATTCACATTGTAAAATATGAATGTTCACATCACCAAATTGCTAACCGTGCAAAAAATATTTATAAGGGTAGAAATATCCATAAAATATTTCAAATATGAGAATTAAGATTTGGTAGGTCAAATGTTCAAATAATAAGGTTTATTGAAATACAAGAATATCTTATGAACTAATTATGATACAAATACTTAAAAAATAAGTTTTTAATAAATTTCTCATAAAAAATTATAATTAATAAATGACCCTCTAATAATTTCTGGTCCTCCTCTGCTCAGACTCATTCCTTTGTAACTTCCAATGGCATCCCACTTTGGATAACAAAAGTAAAGCATGTCTTAAAAGTTACAAATAAAAAAAGTGGGACCTTGTTTAGATTGTGTAGTTAGTAAAAATAAAAATAAAAATTTATTTTATTTTAATTTTACATTTAAATTTAAATTATTTAATTATATATTTTGTTGATGTGGAAAAAACTCAACAAAATCATTGTAAGAAAAAAAAATAGAAGAGAATCTTTATCTGTATTATTATCCAATGATTGTAATTGGACCATATAAAATAATTTATTCTACCTCAGCCTTGCAATGTAAATTAATTATTAAAAATAAAAATAAAAAATTGGATGATAATCTAAGATGATGAAAAGGTCCCTAATCCTTTCCAAGAGAACAAGGCAGAAAGACCACAAGAAAAAAAAAAAAAAAAACACAAAAAAAAAAAAAAAAAAAAACTGTCACCATGTTTGGTCGATTTTTTAAAATACATATTTTTCTAAAAATTAATTTAACAAAAATAAATACTACAAATTTATTTTAGAAAAATTACAAGGGTTTAAAAAATATATAACAAGTTAAGCAACTTTGAGATAATTATATCAACCTCCCTTTTAGTAAATTTATAGTGACTAAAAGTAATATAAATGTTGTGAAGATATAAAAATAAATAAAATAAAATATCTATTAATTCTCACTACTAACCCATTTAATATTCATATTACCAAGTTGTGTCGTATTTGTGTTTGTGTCAAAAATAATCAATTTTTACATACTAATTTCGTGTATGATTTGAATTGTATTGTGTCAAAAATTTTCACTCCCAATTGGTATCATTTAAGAAATTTTTTTTATCGTACATTTTTATGATAGATTTTTCCCCTCAAGTTTTCTTCTCAAAGCATCTCCAAAAATACTAGTCAAGGTATTTAGCAAAATCCCATGCTATTACTTTAGCTATTATTTTTTTAACACAAACTTCAACAATACTCTTATTTTAGTTAAATTTTTTTATAATACTCATTTAATGTTTTTATGAGAAAGAGAAAAAGAAAATAGTAATTGATTTAAGAATAAAAAGTAACTAGCAAATAGTGGCTTAATAAAATAGCCAGTCACTACTCACAAAATTATTTTAGCTAATCTGTCGAAGAGAATTTTCTTGAGTTTGACTAGTTTAGCTATAATTTAGCTAGCTTACTGTTGAAACTCTTAAAAAGTCATGCTCAAGACAAAACGTGCAAAACTTGAGACCACATTAACGAGTAGCAATTAACCAGCAAGTTGAGGAAATAGAAAAAAAGTGAGAAATAGAAAAAAAAAAATAATTACAAATCTATTAACTTACAATATTTTTTTTTTTTGGGTTGTATAAATCTAATGTATTAATCACTTGTATTTTTATAATTATTTTTTTACTTTTCACTTTTTTTTATTATATTTTTTTCAATAAATTTTGCCTTAATGTGTAATACTACTAATAAATATAAAAAGATGATAGACATAACATTAGGCCTATCATATCTAACATACCATCTCAATCGTCCACTCACGATTAAAACTATACCATAATATTAATAAACGATCCACAAAGAAGCACATACAAAGGTGATAGGCACTTTCTCTAATGAAGAATGGTCAATAATTACAGGTCCAAAATCTAGAACTCTATATGTTTGTTCGTGATGAAACCTATAAACTATTGGAATAATCCTCACTATATTTAATGAAATAAATAAATTTTATTTGTGTATTTAGAGAGTTCGTTTGATTACAAAAATCAAACTAGAAAATAAAATAAAATAAATTTTTATTTTGTTACAAAAACGAAATGAAAATCTGAAACAGAAAAATAATAAAACAGAAAATAAATTAATTACTTACCAAATTAATTTCTTGAACAAATTTTCTGATAGTGTCTAGTGTTTAATATTGTATCCTTAAAACAGATTCGTCATCTCCACGGTGCTTTCAGATTGTGGACGTCTATCTCCCAGGATAAAATGATCAACAGCAAACAATAGCAGCACTACAAATTGTTTGCACAGCGAACGCACTTTGTATTTACACTATTTCTACAAGAAAATAATGCATCAAAATGTAGAGAGAAATTGTAGAATATTTTGGACGAAAATTGAAGTGAAAACATCAAATGAGGGGCTGTCTATTTATAGATGGAGTAGTGGCTGTTTAATTTGAATTAAACAGGTACAGGTTTGAATGAACATGTATGGTACCTGTTCGGTTTGAATAAACAGATACAAATCTGTTGGGTTCAAATTTTGAACAGGTAAAACTTGTATTGAACATATTTGAATGTTCGGGTAGGGAAAATAAAACCGGAGCCAATTTTTGAAATTCAAATTCAAAAAAATTAGAATTTAATTTTAGAAAATAAAATTCAAATATTTTTTGCCCAAAAAGATAGGTATTAGGCCGGACAAGCCCAACCCAACCACACACCCACGCCTAGCCCGCCCGCCTTGTGGCGGCGGCGGCACGCGCGTTTGTTTATTTTGGGTTTAATGGGTCTAACCCACTTTATCCATAACCTCCATCTCTACAAAACTTGGGTGCTCTTTGGGGCCTACCCTAAGTTCCAATCCCAAGCCTTATAAATCTACTCAAAGTTTTTCGCCAAATCAATGAGGGACAAGCTTTTATCCAAACCTTTAGGAAATTTCACCAAAAACACTATTTTCATGGAGCTCTCTTTGGCTTCAATTTTCTATTCACCCGATAATGATTTTGAGCAACCAAATATACCACGTGAATCACAATGCGGTGTAAAACGCGTTATCACTTAGACTTACCAAATTTGACGCATGAGTCCCACCTAAAAATTAGACCAATATTAAGAAAAAATTTGATTTTTCCAAAACTTCCAAAACCATTTCTAACCTAAACAAAGGTATGTACATGCACAGATCACTTTCATGTCACAAAACTTCCGTCTGTGGCAACTTTTAGTAAATTTATAGTGACTAAAAGTAATATAAATGATGTAAAGATATAGAAATAAATAAAATAAAATAGGAGTATTTACGTGTAGGTCCTAATAAGTAGACATATTGTCCAATAGGTCATATGAAAAAAATTTGTCATAAAAAAATATCACTAATTGTAAGTTTTAGCGACAATTTATAAAAATCATAACAAAAAAAATCATTAATTGTCAATTTTTAGCGACATATATAAAAAATTGTCATAAAAAAATTATTTTTAGCGACAATTTTACCAAGACTTATTTTCAATAGAACTTTATGGGAATTAAATCTAACTATTTATGTTACCAAGTTGTGTCATATTTGTGTTTGTGTCAAAAAAATATATATATATATATATATCAATTCTAACACACTAATTTTGTGTATGGTCACTTCCAATATATACATATTTGTAAGTCCAAAATTGGTATCATTTAGGAAATTTTTTTTAGGGCAAATTACAAATAAAACCCCAAGGTTTAGCGTGTTTTGCAAATTAAACCCCAGGTTTTTAATTTTGGCAATTTGAACCCCGTAATTCATTCCGTGTCACAATGTAAGCCCCCCATCCATCTTCGTTTCCTGAAGTAACCAAAAAAGTCACTTTTGGCGCCTAAACGAACCCAAAAACGACGTCGTTCCTTATTGGACCCATATAAAAGCCCCCAAATCCTGAATTTCACCAATTAGGGCTACAATTTGCCCCAATTTCCCCCAATTTCTTCGATCTCATCGATTTAGGGCAATACAAACGACGAATCCACTACTGAACGAATCTCCATTTCAGCCATTATGAAATATGAGTGAAGGAAACAATTGGGGTGAATCGACTTCTTGCAGTTGTGGAATAAGAGCAAGAATCCAAACTTCATGGACCCATGCGAACCCAGCTAGGAGGTTTCTTGGTTGTCCAAATTATGGAGTAAGTTTTCCCAATCCCATGAATAATATGAAATTTGTAATTTATGTACTTTATTTATTTAATTTATTTTATTTTTCCAAAAAAACGGGGCTTGTGGCTTCTTCTATTGGTATGATCCACCCACTTGTCCTCGTGGTAGACAAGTGTTGTCGAAGTTGTGGACAAGGTTGCAAGCTTAGAGGAAATGGTAACTAAGATTGCAAGACTAAATGAGGATGTTCAAACTTATCGTCGTAGATAGAAATGGATTGGAGGTGGATTGATTGTTGCAGTGATTGTAATTGGAATGTTAACAGTGAGCAGTTAGGGAATGTAGGTTAGTTGGTTAGTTAGTTAGCTAGTTAGCTAGGTAGTTAGCATTTCTGGTTTAGGAAATGTAATGCAACTATGCACTTGCCAATGTGAACTTAATGGATAATTTTGAATGAAATGATGCTTGTTTGGTTGTATATATTTTGTGGTAATGTTTGTTTGATTGTGGTAATGTTTGTTTGGTTGTATATATTTTGTTTGTTTGGTTAATAAATGATGGTCTGAATGTGTTTGACAAAATGTCCAAGTGAAGGGAAAACATATTACAACCTTGTAAAAACAAAATAAAAGCCATTGTTGAACCTGTTTCAAACCAATAGACAGCATTGTTCCAAGCATGTAAAAAACCAAGCATGTCAAAAACAGATTAGTAAGCACTGTTCAACCAGCTCTAAACAAATATACAGCACATTCCAAGCATATATAATAACTATCCAATTGGGTACATTATTGATGTCAGCCTTGTATAATAAGCATGTATAATAACCATCCATATATTGCTCCAAACCAATATACATCTTTCGTCATTACAAAAAGAAGCAGTTCAGCATCCATAATCTGTCTTCAGGTCACATGACCATTACAAAAAAAAAAAAAAAAAAAAAACCAATTCATAATTACAACTTTCAATTGACTATGTCTCTATTTACACTAGCCTGGCTACCTAAGACTTGTTCAACTTCATCCCTTCTCATGGTTGCTGCTGGTGTTAATGTCCTCCTTGTTGATGCCCTTTGTGGTGACTACTACTGTTGTCCACCAGTTGATGCTTCCCCAGATATTGCATCTGATCTGAATTCCATGAAAGTTTGTCGAGTCCTTACCTGTTAACAAAAAATTGTTAAACCATAGTTTGAGCATATATGGACATCAATTACAAGTAGAGCATACCAATACATTACTTACATTCTTTGATGAACTTACAGCTCCATCCTTTTTACCCTTGACAGGCCCCTTGCATGTTCTTTGATTATGACTATATACACCACACTTGGAGCATTTCAGGCTGGTACACTTCCTCTACAACTTGAATGGGTTCTGAGGCTTATCTAGGTCTCTCATTCTCTGCTTTTAAGGCCTACCAGTTGGCCTTTTCAACTTAGAAGGAAGTAAAGGTTCACAACCTGTCATGGGCCACTGATCTTGGCCATTAAGTGGATTTATTAGTGCCTCATAAGTTCTCAAGTAGGTCTCTTTTTTGAAAGCCACATGCACATAATCCTCAACTCTCTCTTTTTGAAAGAAAATAGCAGCCACAACATGAGGACAAGGGATTCCAATTAGACCCCACTTGAAACAAGTGCATGTCCTATTCTTTAAGTTGACAACATAACCACTTACTCCATATCTAACTTCAAATAGAGCACCCCTTGACCAAGTAGGTATCCATACTCTAGATTTTACCTTTGACCTCTCAATCTTAGTTTGTATATTTGCACATATTGGCCCTTGGTACTTCATTATTTTGTCCCTGCATTCATGTAGCCTCACCATTAATGCCCTTCTGATCCACTCTAACATGGGAAGGATGGATCTATCTCTAGCTGGTAAGACCCAATTGTTAAAAAACTCTGAAACCTTACTTCATAATTTGGACAACCAAGAAACCTCCTAGCTAGGTTCGCATGGGTGAAGTTCAGATTCTTGCTCTCATTCCACAACTGCAACGAGTTGATTCACCCTAATTGTTTCCACCCCAGCTGTTTCCTTCACTCATATTTCGTAATGGTTGAAATGGAGATTCATTCAGCAGTGGATTCGTCGTTCGTATTGCCCTAAATCGATGAGATCGACGAAATCAAAGAAATTAGGGCAAATTATAGCCCTAATTGGTGAAATTCAGGATTTAGGGGCTTTTATATGGGTCTAATAAGGAACGACGTCGTTTTGGGTTGATTTAGGTACCAAAAATGGCTTTCTTCGTTACTTTAGGAAATGGAGATGGATGGGGGGCTTACATTGTGACACAGAATGAATTACGGGGTTCAAATTGTCAAAATCAAAAACTTGGGGTTTAATTTGCAAAACATGCTAAACCTTGGGGTTTTATTTGTAATTTGTCCTTTTTTTATTATACATTTTTATGATAGATTTTTCTCTTCAAGTTTTCTTCTTAAAGTATCTCCAAAAATACTAGTCAAAATATTTAGCAAAATCCCACGCTATTAGTTTAGCTATTATTTTTTGAACATAAACTTCAACAATATTCTTATTTTAGTTAGAGATCTTAAAAGTTTTATCAAATTTTTTACTAAATATTTTATATGGGTGTGAGATCCATATGTTCTATTAAAATTTCTATTAAATGTCTCAAATGAGTATGAAACCTATATCATGTGAGTCTTACACTCATGTGAGACATTAGTAGAAGTTTTAGTAGAACTTTTACGATACCTAACATTTTTATTTTAATTAACTTTTTTTTTATAATGCTCATTTAATGTTTTTATGAGAAAGAAAGAAAATATAAAATGATTTAAGAATAAAAAGTAACTAGTAAATAGTGGCTTAATAAAATAGCCAGTCACTACTCACAAAATTATTTTAGCTAATCTGCGGAAGAGAATTTTCTTGAGTTTGACTAGTTTAGCTATAATTTAGCTAGCGAGCTGTTGATACTCTTAAAAAGTCATGCTCAAGACAGAACGTGTAAAACTTGAGACCACATTAGCGAGTAGCAATTAACCGGTAAGTTGAGGAAATAAAAAGTGAGAAGTAGAAAAAAATAATTACAAATCTATTAACTTACAATATTTATTTGTATAAATCTAATGCATAAATCACTTGTATTTTTATAATTATTTTTTTACTTTTCACTATTTTTTTATTATATTTTTTTTTCAATAAATTTTGCCTTAATGTGTAATACAACTAAGGCTAAGTTTGGGAAGACTAAATAAGTGTACTTTTTGACTTTTCTTATATTATGTGTAGAAAAAATAGAAAGGAGATGTTGATTGATGTGACCTAAAAAAGATAATAAGATGAAATAAGTGCACTTTTTTAATTTAACCAAACTTAACTTAAATGTAAAAAAGATGATAGACATTAGTCCTAGCATATCTAACATACCATCTCAATCGTCCACTCACGATTAAATCTATACCATAATATTAATAAATGGTCCGCAAAGAAGCAGATATAAAGGTGATAGGCACTTTCTCCAAATGAAGAATGGTCAATAATGACTACGTCCAAAATCTAGAACTCTATATGTTTGTTTGTGATGAAACCTATAAACAGATGCATGTACACAGATCACTTTCATGTCAGGAAACTTCCCCCGTGGCATTCTGACACGGCAAAGAAATTAGAATATTTGAACCAATTTTAAATTTTTTTTTTTTAGGAGGGATAACCAATCAGTGGGGCAGCAAAAAATCATTATAAAAAAAATGTAAAAAAATTATAATTATAATTATTAATATTTATAATATTTTTCACTTGTTTGTAAATATTTTACACTAACATAGTGTTAGTGTAATTTTTCCTTTTTTTAATGGATTTTTTTTTTGTCAATTTTTTAAATAAAAATGTTATAGACCTCCAAAAAACTTTCACAATTCGATCTACATTGATATGATGTCAACTTTTCATTTGTTACATACCTAATAATTGAGGCTCCTTTCCCTTGTCACATCATTGTGAATGAATTTATAAGTCAATGTGTAAGTCTCTAACATTATTCTTTTTTAAAAAATTTAGGAGACTTTTAATTTGTAAGAATATTGCATAAAAAGTCCTGAAAAAAGATAAGAAAGTCTAATAATCCCCTGTAATTGAACAAAACGTTGTTTTAATCGGTTTTGGCCTTTAAGGGTATTTTATTTTTATTTTTCAGAATTAAAATTAAAATCTTTTCTAAAAAAAAGGCAATTCAAAAATTGATTTTTGACAGATTGTCCAGTAGCGCAGCAAGGTCTGATATTACAGTGGACTCTTTCTTCGTACAGTTGTATGCTGTTGGAAGGTTCCACCATATAAAAATTTCCAATACTATGTAATATGATGAGGAATGCTGTATTTATTACATCGTTATATAATTTCGGGTAAATTATATAAATAGTCCCTATAGTTTACACGATGTGTCAATTTAGTCTTTATTGTTTCAATTTGTTCGATTTTGCCTCTTAATTTAACGGATTGTGTCATTTTGGTCCAATAAATAACGGCTATTAAGTTTGGTAGACGAAAAGTCAAACTATGTGTCAATTTGGTCCCTATAGTTTATACAATATATCAATTTGGTCCCTGTCAAAATCGAGCAAATTAAATTACAGGAACTAAATTGACACATTGTGTAAATTTTCCGTCTATCAAACTTAATAGTCATTATTTATTGAACTAAAATGACACAATCTGTTAAATTAAGGGGCAAAATTGAACAAATTGAAACAACAGAGACCAAATTGACATATCGTGTAAATTACAGGGACCATTTTCAAAATTTACCCTATAATTTTTATGTACTATTTCACGTGTCAACATTTTATTATATTACAATATTTTCTTAATTCAGGGACATTAGAAAGTGTGATAAAACTACTTTTCTTTTAATATTTTTTAGTTTTGTGACGTTTTGAATAAATGTCATTTATATCCATGCCACAATAGATACTAGTGACACATCAGTAACACTTGTAAGTGTTATTACACCATCAAGGTTAAAGCTTTCAATGACACTTTGATGTCACGATAGACACTATTTGTGATACTACCAAACGCGATTAAAGAAGACTTACAATCTAAAAAATATCACTATATGCTTTTTTTAATGACGCTTATTGCACCACAATTGATATTTTTAATAACTTTTATAAATGTCATCAAACCTAACTTTTAGTGGCGGCTCAAAGTACTAGTATTTGACAATTTATTTGTGCCATAAATGGATATAAGTGCTATTAAAACTTATTCAAGTGATATTTTGCAAAGCTGCTACCACTACTATGAAATACCACTTATATGTTCTTTTTAGCAAAACTCTTAAAAGTCACAAATAAGCATGCATAAATGCCTATAAAAATTGTTATTTATTTTATAAAAAAAAATTAAATGTTAATTGTCACATTCTACATTGACAATTTAACATCTATTCATCCTGTAATATTTCCATAATAATAAACAAATATTATCACCATAGTATCATCACATCAAAAACAAAACAAACAAACAAACAAACAAACAAAATTCAAAACACAATTATTTTTTGGTCTAAAGATATAAATTTAAATCATAATTAAAATCATAAAACATTCTACCACGTTAATAAAGTCAAAGCAAAAAAAAAAAAAAAAAAAAAATATTCTCACCACGGACAAACTAAACGTAAGTTCTCAAAAACCATAGTTATATCCATCTTTCACAGAGACAAATTACCAAATAAACTTAGTCCTCAAATTCTCAACCTCACTTATAGAAATATTCTCGACTAGCATCTATAACTTGCGAAATCTATATCCAAAAGAAAAACATATAAAGGTATTAGAAACTATATTAAGCTAATATAAATTTGTTAATAATATACTACAAATGAAGCAGACCAAGCAACATGAACTCCAATAGCTTGTCCAATTGTTTTGACAAGTCCATATGTTCATATCAAACTCTCATTAGGTTTGATTGGCACTTGAACGCTGGAACAAGATTTCCATTTTTCACTTAGACATAGGCCAGTTTGAGAGCCAATCAAAGCTAAAAGATGAGGAATCCATGTACCTCTCAATAGCCAGGTCCTAATTCTTCTTCTTCTTCTACTTCTTTAGATAGGTCTGTACTTTTAAGTATTCTGATTGCAACTGTTTTTATTGGCTTAATGATACTTTTTTAGAACAACTATATAGCGATTCCGGGTTTTGACCCGTTATCTATTGTATTCCGGACTCGGGTTAATGTTTTCATATTGTTGTTTACCTCTTATTCCCCTTGTATCCCTTTACAATTGGCTTTCAGGTTGTGGCTGTGCATTTGGAACATGTTGGTTGTGTTTCTTTTTCAAACCTGTGATGCCCAGATTTTTGCTTCCCCGCTCGAGCTGGCTTCACAATTTTGCTCCTCTGCTTGAGCGGCCATTCTTGCGCTCGAGTGAAAATCGTCAACTCTCAGTATTTCTTTTTGCAGGTCTGAAATACTGGAAATGTGCATCGGACGCTTGAGCGTCCACTTTCACGCTCGAGCGGAACCTTGTGTCTGACGCTCGAGCGGGGCTTTCCACGCTCGAGCGGACTATGTGTATTTCAGTCTAAAAAGATGACATTTTGAATCATTTTTTCTTCTCTCTCTCTCTCTCTAAAACTCACCAAGAAGCTTGTTCTTGAGCTTCTCTCTCTAGAATCCACCTTCTCTCTAGGATTTCATCTAGATCCGTTGGGATTTCCACCCTAGTGCCTTTGAGAAAAAGGTAGAGCTCGTCAAGATCTTTGTTTTGATCTGAAAGGAGTGGGTTTCGGCACTCTTGGAGTTTACCTCTTGTGTGGTTCATCTTCTTCCTTTGAGGTAGGGATCTTTCTACACTTTTATATGACATTTAGCTTAATTATTTTCTCTTGTGTGACAATTGGGTGATTTGGGGATGTTTTAAACAAATTTAGGGCTTGGAGCATAAGATACCAAGAGGGGTTTTGGGGGTAGATGAAATTGATGCTTGCGGGGTTTGAAAATGATGTTGTACTAGGTCTAATTTGATGATTTTGGCATTTGGCTCATATTTGGGAAAAGAGGGAAATTGCCCTAATTGGGTCAAACTATTATTTTGTACAAAAATTAGAATTTGCTTTGGAAATGTGAAATTGAGAGGATATTGATATAAATGGTGGAATTGGTTATGTATTAACTTACTATTTTGGAAGTTTTGACTAAACTATTTGTTGAGATTGAATATCTGTCTAGAGATAACTGTATTGGGCTATCACTGGAGGATAACTTTGATTGTTGTAGAAATTATATGCGGATTAGGTAAACTGAAATTAATCTTTTGATGGTTGTCATTGAATATGACCGTGATTATATACATTATACATCTATGTTTGTTGGAAATGGAAAGGGGATGTGCTTTGTGTTTGAATTATCTTTTTATATTAATGCATTGCATATCATGGATATTTGGTTGGAAGGAGAAAGGGGTTGGACTCCACTATAATTAAGTTGGTCGGATGTCCTAGGTGAAAGTCTCGAAATTATACATGGGTGCTTAGCCCGCGGACGAAATATCCATAAAATGACAATTGTAGCGCTTGTATAGCCTACGTTTACATGGGTCCCGTTTGACGGCTGCCCGACGAAATATCCGTGAAATGGAAGTTTGAAGTGTTTTATGCATATGTGTTGTGTGGTTTGAAATTTATTGAGTTGTAGTCTCAATTTAATTGTTGAAGAATAATGATAGTGAATCGTGGATGGAGACAAATAAGTGAACGGATTAAGGCTTTAAGTGGATAATTGATGAACGTTTGTGTAATCATGAAAGGTTTTGCACCAACATTATTTATGCAATTGCACTTATGTCCTTGCTAAGTTTGATATATTGTGTTAGATGATTTCTACTGGGCTATGGCTCATCCTATTTGGGAATAACATTTTCAGGTAATGAAGGTATGCCTCCTCCAAGACAATAGCATTGGATGGACCCTTGAGAAGCAAGAGCTTCATATTTTGTTTATTTTGTATAGCCCAGGGCTAAATCTGTACTGAGCGAAGCTCATTTTGTTGTAACCAAGCCAAGGTTTGGAAAGGTGTAAGCCAATAAGGCATTTACTTTTGGTTAAACTCTCTTGTATCTTTAACTTCAAAAAATGCAAGGACTATTTACTCTGATTTATGTTATCCTTTATATATGTTCATGGATGTATTTATGGCATTATTTTTTGGGGGGGCGTTACAAACTATGTGTCCAACTTATAAATCAAGATTTAACTACTTAAGTAAAATATGTATTTACAATTAATAAATAATATTAAAAAAATTAATACAAAATGCTAGAGTGAACATGTTCATAACTGAAAGTGATATGCATTTCTCTAATAGATAAGTAAGCCACATACAACTTGTCTACTTATATATATTTTGGATACACACACACACACATATATTTTAGTGAAAAGAAACAAAAATATTTTGGAAATCAATTTATCATGATTTAATCACTTAATTGTTTCACTACACTACACTACAACAAAAAAGGTCGTTGGTGATGAAAACACATGATGAAAAAAAAATTCGTTTCCAAATATACATGTTTTAGAGATAGAAGTAAGACTTCATCTCCAATTGTAGTATTTTTAGCGAGAAAAACCAAATTTCATCACCAAATGCCTAAAATCAATAAAAACAATACGTGACGAAAATTTTATTTGTCTCTATATTTTATTTTTCGTTGCAAAAAAAATTCCTGCCCTTAGAAAATTTCACGGAATATTTGAGCGCCATTTTAGAAACAAAATTTTCGTCACCATTGTACAAAATTTTCCGCGAGGAAATAATTTTATCTCCTATAGTTTTATTATGCAAAACGACGTCGTTTCATGCTATAAGTGAGAAGCCCTCTTTATTTGCCCAAATCAGTTCCTCTTTTGCAAAGCCCTCTTTGGGTTAGATATGAGTACCTGTTTAAATGAATTTTTCTACCACCATTGCCAACACTCCAACACTACCACCATCTATGCCGCCACCGATCCATTACCACCGCCGCTATTGCTACCACCACTCCACCACCACCTCTCCACTTCCATCGCCACAACCGCCACTACTCCACTACTGTTGTCACTCCACCATTACTATCACTACTACCACCACCTATCTTCCACCATCGCCATCACCACTCTACCACTGCCGCCACTAACTCTCTTCCACCACCACTGCCACCGCCGCCACTTTACCACCACCACCATCACCTTTACACCACTACCGCTACTGCTTCACCACCACCATTACCACCACTGTCGCTACTACATCACCGCCGCCCCCGCCATTGCATTACCACCACTACCAACATCACCTCTTCACTACTTACATCACCACCACCACTACCACTACCCCACCACTACCATTACCACCGCCGTCGCTACCATTTTTCTTCCACCGCCATTGCTTTACTTTACCACTACCATTGCCGCCACTCCACTTCTACCGCCGCCGCTCCACTACCAACACCACTCCTCTACCACTACCACTAGCACTCCACCTCCATCGAACCCATTTAAACCCCTTTATTAAATGGGTGAGTTTGAATCGATTTTGTTTGGTTTTAGTTTTCAAAAACTACTTTTCAAGTTTCAATCCCTATTTTTTTAATTTTTAGTGAACCTTTTAAATATTTTAATCATTTTTTAATTGATTAAAATATATTTTAATTGATTAAATATTGAAAAATTTCACTAAAAATAAAAAAAATACTGATTAAAAACTCAAAAAATAATTTTCAAAAATTGAAACAAATTTTTAATACAAAACCTATTTTGAGTCATTCAAACCCATCCATTTGCTACGTCTGCAAAAAAAAAAAAATAATAATAATAATAAGAAAATAAAAACAAAACAAAACAAAACAAAAGAACAAATTATTTCCAAAATTTCCCCTCATTTTCTTCTTCTTCTCTTGCTCACAGTCGCTCATCTGTCTCTCTGTCTCTTAGTCGCGCTCATCTCTCTCTCTCTCTCTCTCTCTCAATGACATAGGGCAGTAGAGGTAGTGGCGTGCAACAGCGGCAACATCTCTCTCAGTCGCTCATCTCTCTCTCTCTCTCTCAACGACATCTCTCTCTTTCTCTCTCGCGCGCTCACTCAGTCTCAATCGTCTTTCTCTCACTTACTCAGCTGTGTAGAGTAGCAAGGTGGCGTAGAGCGACTGCGAGTAGCGGTGACGCGTAGGGACAATGGCAACAACATCCCACTCCATTATCATCTTCTTCAAGTCCTACTGCCCGTATTCTCTCTCTCTCTCTCTCTCTCTCTCTCTCTCTATGTCTGAAATGTTGTTAACAATTTGACTTAGATTTAAAACTAATTCAGGAAACATGTTCGCACCTTTCACACATGAATTCGTCGTCGTCCAGAACTTAATTAAAAGGAATTTTAGTTCAATTCAGATTGCTAGGGTTTCAAATTGGTTCAAATATGGTTCAAATCCATCAGATTTGACTCAATTTGAAATGATTTTGCAAATTCAAACTCGAATTAGGGCCGGAGGCAGTTTCACGGAGCGAACACTACTAGAAAAAAAGACTTTTTGCGTCTATTTTTTATGACTGACTATTTAACCGTCGCAAAAAATAACATTTGCAATGCCTTAGCCCTTTCACTTTCACAAATAAATGAATCCTAATTTATTATTCCTATTTCTTTTATTTATGTTCTCTTTTTCTTATATAGCAATGCCCTAGCCCTTTCACTGTCACGAATTATGAATCATGACATTCATGAACTGTCTCTCTTGCTCTCTTGCTCGCTATAGTCGCAACTCTAGTGGTATGAATCTCTCTTTCTCTCTCTCTCTCTCTCTCTTCATTTTCATCTTCATCTTCATCCATGCTTTGTTTATCTGATCTTCAATTTCTCTATCTTTTTGGCTAGTATGTTAGTGTTGCTTAGAAATTTATTATGTTGTTAAATTTAGGAATGCTTAGGAATGCTTGGTTTGAGCTTGGGAGGCAAATCTGGAAATTCCAGAATTTGGCTTCTACGCTTGAGCGAAGGATTCTACGCTCGAGCGACCACCATTTACTCTGAGCTACGCTCGAGCGAAGGAATGGTGGCTCGAGCGTAAATTGCAAGCTCTCAGCATCTTGGTGCGCGCAGGCGTGCGCTCGAGCAAAGGGACCTACGCTCGAGCGAAGAGTTGTGTCTCACGCTCGAGCGAGCATCGAGCGAGCATCGAGCGTAAAATCTGGGCATCCAGCATTTTTACTGTAGCACGCAGTCCGCTCGAGCGACGGAATCTACGCTCAAGCGAAGCTCCTCTGTCTGCATGTCCGCTCGAGCGAAGAAAGCCTCGCTCGAGCGAGACCCCTGTTTTCAACAAATTTTGTAAAGTGTTCAAAAGTGTATCTTTGCATCCTCTTTCCATCCTAGGCATTCCTAGGGCATATTTAAGGCATCTTAAAGAGGATATAGATGTAGAACCACACTGAGGCAAATTAGGGATTAAGTAATTATCTTTCCCAACTGTGTAGCTTAGTGTGTGTTCAATCTGTAAACTGTGTAGGGTTGGCTTTCCGAGGAGACGCTCTAGTCCACTGTAACCCAGAACTCTGTGAGTAACAATTGTGTAAAGATATGTTCAAATGATTATCTTTTGAATACTGAATCGAATCGCCTTCGAATCGATATTGATTCTTGAATGAATGTATGTCCTTTATTTCGAACTATCTTGTGGCATCCTTAGCACCTCATCATTATCTTATTCTTTATTACGAGATCTCTGTCGGTTTTCTCGTGGAACCACTATCATTTCTTGTTGATGGCCATCATTCTTTATTAGGTCTTTTAAGACCCATTTATTCTTGTTATGCTAATGCATGTACCACATATGACTGTTTACCGTATTGAACAACTGATGTACTGATTGAATTGAACTGTTTTCATTACTGTAAGGACATTCATTCTAAACCTCTTTACGCATCATGTTATTCACTGGGCTTTAGCTCACTGCTCATATATATATGTAGGTGTACAGGCACCGGATCAAAGCTAGAAGCGTCGGGGTAGATTCCCAGTTTTTTCAAGCCAACCAATGTGCCTCACTGCGAGGTTCCGAGCCTGCCAAGCTTAGGCTATGGGGCGTTTTAGTATTCCCCCTCCTAGGATACTTAACCATGAGTTATACCGCACACACATGTCCAAATGAGCTATAGGGTGTCCTAGAAAAGTGATTAGGGCATTGTAGACACCCCATTTTTGACCGACCTTAAGACTCAGACGTCACCAATTGAGTGCTCGGTGATGTTGCGTATTGTGCTCGTTCAGAAGTCTCAGAGTTGCGGCCGTGAGCCCTGCCTCCGGACTTCCGGACCCTCTTCTGTGCCTTGCCTCGGTTTGCGAACCAGACTCGATTTTCTCTGTTTATTTTCCTGAGGGGAGGGAGAGGTCCCGTAGACCGTCTCTCAGTGGCCGTGGGCTACATTTTGTGGCTGTAGGCCATTTTGCCCATTTTGGAGCCCGATTCCCGATTTTCGGAGCCGTCAGGCCGTGTGCCTCAGTTCGGGACCGCCTAACTGTCTCCGTTTGCTCCGGTTTTTGGCATGCATCTTATTTACTCCATTTTGAGGGACACTGAGGTCCGAGAGACCCACTTCGTGGTCGAATGCCACTTTCGGTGCTTAACAGGCAGTTTTCGGGGCCCTAAACTGCGCGTTCTGGCCCCCGAACATTCATTTTGCATCGGTTTTCGTTCATTTTTGGCAGGTACCTCTGTTTCATCACCAGGAAGGTCATAGAAGGGTGGGAGGTCAGTAATTGTTTCAGCAACCAGTTATCTTCCTTTATCGCCCTCCGACGCCCGTTTTTCTCACTTCGGAGTCAATGTTGACCACCATAGGGCCACTTTCTTCAGCTCCAAACCACATATTTGTGTTGTACACACTTGGGAGGCCACAAATATTATATGGCCGGCCAATAATTCCTTTGCCCATTTTGAAACCCCTTTGAAAAGTGGATTGTTCTCTCTCCTATTTTACAGTTGGCAATTTCCAACCACAGGGTTGTGTTGAGGAGACATGGGAGGCCACCAATATGTGGTGGCCGGCCAAAAAATCAACTTTCCATTTTTGCCCTTGGCCGGCCGGCCATGGGGGGTGGCCGGCCGGCCACCTGCAACTCAAATAGTTGGCCGGCCATGATCCTCAGTGTGAGCACTTTACAGCTGTATATCCCTTTCCCTCCAAAAATCTGTATACGGAGGGAACTCTTTTGGAGGGAAAACTTGATCCATTTTCCCTCCCTTTTCTCCCTCCATTTCCCCCCATTCTTGGTCTACATAACAGAGCCTCCAGCTCTGTTTTGTGGGTTGAAAAAATTCCTTGGAGCTCATACATACATATCCCTCTCCATTTCTCTCAAAATCCCTAAGTTTTGCACCATTTCTTCATCACTACCAAGCACCACCACCACTACTCCATCACAGCAGCTTGGAGCAGCTTTCTAGAGGCCAAGGGAGCTGCAATTTGGTCCAAGAAGCAACAAAAGGGTTGGTCTACAAGGGTAAGTCCATTTCCCCTCCTTTCTAGCTCTATTTTGCCTCATTTTTTTAGCCATCTTGCTTACTGTTTTAGGTTCCGACCCTAACTTAAAGGGTCATTTTTTTTAGTCATTCTTCATGTTTTTTTAAGGTTTCAACCCTATTTGAGCCCCCCATTGTGCACTTGTTTCAATACCCTCTTGTATGCCATTGTTTTGCATGGTATTTTTAGCATGTGTGTAATCTGTTTTTGAGCATGATGTAAACTGTAGTTAGACCTATTTTGAGCCCCTCTTCAACATTGAATAAGGGCTCAACCTTGTTTGGGACCTCCATGTATCACTTGCTTCATCACCCCTCTTTGGTCCCTATTTTTGCATGCTTTGTTAGCTCATCTTGCTTCTGTTTTTAGGCCATGATCAGAACTGAAAGTGGCCATATTTTGACCCCCTTTACATGTTTCATTAAGGGTCTTTGGCTGTTTGATGAATTTTTTGTATACTTCATGTTATACCCCTTTGTTGGCCTATATCTTGCATTGCATTTTGAGCATGTTTTCATACTGATATGGGGCTTGTCATCTACTGTAAATGTTCATATTTTTGGCCCCTCTTTGTAGAAGGGGCCTTCTGTGTTTGAGATCAGCAACTGTGACTTGCTTCATTACCTCTCTTGGCCCCCTATTTTTGCATGCTAATTTTGCCCTATTTGTACCCACTGTTTGGCCATGTTTTGTACTGTAAAAATGATAGTTTTGGGGCTGCCTAGCTTCTGTCTTCACACTTCATGTACGAATCATGCATGCATTGCATAGCTATAGGCCATTTCATGTGCTTAATTCCATGCTTCGGGACTCGTTCCTTACATCGGGTTTCATTTCGCCGTGTTTCGGGGCTGTTTTGCCCCCCTCATTTTGCCATTGATTTTTGCATGTTTGCATACCATATTCCATGTCTTTGCCATGTCTCATTAGAGTGGCATTTCGGTGCCTGAGGGTCCGTCCTCGGTTTGCGTGCACGCGGGCACGCATTTCGAGTTGTCTTGTTTTCATCTGATAGCCTCTTATGTGAGTGTGGCTGAGTCTCTCTCATGTTGGTGTAAGCCCATATTGCATTGCGCATGCCATTTCATCCATAGCATTGTGTATGCTCGGTTGTGTATCACCTCGTGTAGCGTGTATGCCATTCCATAACATTGTGTATGTTAGGATTGTATCTTAGTTGCATTTCACGCATATCATGCATGTTGCATCGTGTTCGGGATAGGAGTTAGCCGAGCACGAAGCGAGGTCGTCCATTACTCGGTAACGGGCGTGTCTCAATTCCCAAGTCACCGACACTCCGGATTATCCATGATGGAGTTAGGATTTGTTGTAGTGTTCATATGCATTCATTCTATATCAAGTTGTGCAATTCGGCTCCTCAGCCATCATGCATCGAGATGCGTAATTGGTGGCACGAGGATCGAGACATGCATACATTTGTGAAATACATTGCTATGCCTCTTTCCTGCTCTCTGTTGCAGCAAAATCAAGAATCAGCGGTCTTCCGAGGCTTGGCGCGCTTTTCAAGAATCATTGCAAAACAGAGGCTAATTGGGGCATTCCAGTGGATTTCCGCGCAAAACAGCCCAAACATGCATCATTCCATCATCCGGAGCAGAATCAAGGCAGTCCTTGGCTTGCATGCCAGTTTTATTATTTTCTTAGTTAATTTGTAAATTAATTAGGAATTTGTACATATTTGGACTGTATTATTTGGACTGTACTATTCTTTTATTCGGGACTGTATATTTATCCGGACCCTCTGTGCGAGGGCAAAATTGTAATAAGTGTGGGTGAGTGTGATGTATGTCTTCCAACCCCACGTCTTTCTTCCCTTTTATTTACCTGCTTATGATGGTTAGATTAGGGCATATTTCAATTAGTATACAGTATGACAGCATGTTTGCATCATTCATCTATTTTGCACGCACCGGGCTCGGCGCATCATACAAACTGCATTTGTATTTCAATTCCAAATTGAATACGTGTTAGTTGTAGCATTCCACATGCCATGTTTAGAATAGCCGAGCCTGCTATAGTTGCATTCTGCATGTGTTGCATTAGGCATTTCAGCATATTTAGGATCATGCATGATTTCTAATGAGCTTCTGTTTTGGCTTGGAGTACTCGGTGAGTTTTTATGCTTTAGCACCCTTGCATGCGTGTGAGTGACTGCCATGATAGCATGCTTGCCATGAGGCTATTTGCTTATGTGATATAACTGCCTGAATGCCTGTGGGTGAAGGTTGGGTTACTTGGAGTGGGACAATTCATCAAATGTTTGTTTTAAGCCCACTAGATAGTGGCAAAATCATGTTTTCTAAGCCCACCCGAGGGTGACAAATTCACGTCTTAGCCTACCTGCGGGTAGCACCATCAAATCATTTTTCAAACAAACAAACATGAAGTGTTTTGTTCCAATTCAGGTGATCCAGTCTATACTTGTATGCTGTACGCATCACATAGTAAATCTAGGCTAATAACCGAAATAAGAACGCACAATGTTTTCAAAATAAGATATCATGGTTAGTAGAGGCCGGTCTTTGACCGGGCGAGCGGGGGTGCTCACGAAGTGACCTTCCCCAATCGTACCCAAGTTCCCGAGTTGAGGCAACTTTGGTGATGACGGACATGTGGCCTTCGGCACCAAGTCAGGGTTTCCTAAATTTCCCATAAAAAAACATTTAGGTGGCGACTCTGTATCTGGCAAAGCAGCCCATGTTTGGCACTTCTTTTTCAAAAAAATCTGTTTTCAAAATCGATTTGCCGGATTTGGACTCTTTGGTTCAAGATTAAGAACCGTGACATTTGAGTCCTTGAACTGTAGTGACCCCAATATGAACGGAACGGGACTTAACCCTCCCGGGGCGTTCGGGGACGTCTACAGGCATTACATGAGCATGATAAGTGTGTGGTTACGACATGACTGAATATGTGCTAATGTGTTAAATTGTTTAAGAATGCAACTGTTAATGTTTAAAATCGTTATAACTGCTTTATAGCGAAATGGATAATGCAAATGAATCTGAGTCCTCATCCACTGAGGCAAGAATGGCACGAATGGAACGAATGACGGAACTGATAACTGCTAGGCTTGAGCAACAGCAGAATCAACAGCCCCCACCTCCTCCTCCGGTACAGCCGGAACCGAATGTGAATGTGAATGATGGGGATATAATTGCTCTCACCCAGAAGTTCAGCAAAATGAAACCGCCATCCTTTCAGGGAGGCCTTGAACCGCTAAAAGCTGAAGCATGGGTTCTTGAGACTGAAAAGCTATTTGAAGTGTTTCCGTGTTCGGAAGCAAATAAAGTACTGTTAGCTACCTTCACCTTGCAAGAAGAGGCCAGAAGGTGGTGGATGCTGGTCCGTGACACCAACAATGTAATGACTTGGGCTCAGTTTAAGGAGTCCTTTTTCGAAAAATATTTTCCCCAGTGTGTCAGGGACAGGAAAGTAACTGAATTTGAGCAACTGAGATAGGGCACAATGTCCATTGCTGAATATGAGACAAAGTTCACCGAACTTGCTAGGTATGCTCCACATATGGTGGACATTGACTATAAGAAGGCCAGAAAATTTGAAGGCGGCCTGAATGTTGCAATACTGGACAGGATTAGTGTTTTAAAGCTACCGACTTATGTAGGTGTTCTTGACCGAGCTTTGATGGCCGAGTCAAACATCGAAGCTGTGAAACAATCTGAAACATCGGCGTCTGAATGGCGCGGTAAAAGACAAAATTTCAAATTCAAGAAAGGCAAGCATAATCAACTGAACAAAAAGCAAAATACAGGGTCAATGACTACTTCTAGTCAAGGAAACTGTCCCTTTCCGCCCTGTTCCGAATGCGATAAGAACCATAAGGGAGTCTGTTATAAAATCTCTGGTGCTTGTTACAGGTGTGGCAAAGTGGGCCACATGGTGAAAGATTGCCCTTCTACTGCTCCGGGCAATAGTAAAGCTGCAGGCAGCGCCGCAGCATCAACTGTAACACCAAAGCCTAACCCCAAAGCTACTGGGAAAGAGCCGATGAGGCAGGGCCGAGTGTTTGCCCTAGTACCGGGAGACGTGCAAAATACTGAAACCTTTGTGTCAGGTATCCTCTCTATCTGTGCTCAAAATGCATATGTACTGATTGATTCAGGGTCTACACATTCTTATGTGTCGCATGCTTTTTCACGGAAACTGAATAGACTCTTAGAACCTATGAATTATCTGCTAGCCGTATCATCACCCGTAGGAAGATCCATGACATGTACTTATATGTACCCTGCATGTGAAATCATTGTTGGGGATATGCATCTGTTTATTGATTTACTGCCATTGAATATTGATCATTTTGATGTAATATTGGGGATGGACTGGTTACAAAAATATCATGCCACCATTGACTGTGTGACAAAACAAGTTGTTTTCCGTCCACCTGGGTTACCCGAATTTGTATTTAATGGGGTTGGAGTAGTACCTCCTCCGTATTTGATTTCTTCTGTGAAAGCCGTTAAATTGATTAGAAAGGGGTGTAAAGGATATCTGTGTTTTGTACTAACGGTATCTACTGATGATAATGTTAAAACTGATGTGAACTGTATTCCTATAGTCAGAGAATTCCCAGATATTTTTCCAGATGATTTGATTGACAGGGAGATTGAATTCACCGTTGATGTGATTCCGGGAACATAGCCGGTCTCGAAAGCTCCTTACAGAATGGCTCCAACTGAATTGAAAGAACTGAAAGTGCAATTGCAAGAACTGCTAGACAAGAAGTTTATCAGGCCTAGTACTTCACTGTGGGGTGCACCGGTTTTGTTTGTGAAAAAGAAAGACGGCTCATTGAGACTGTGCATTGACTACCGTGAACTGAACAAGGTAACTGTGAAAAACAAATATCCATTACCACGTATTGATGACTTATTTGATCAGTTATAGGGTGCTCAAGTGTTTTCCAAGATTGATTTCAGATCGGGGTACCATCAACTGAAAGTTAAACCGGGAGACATTGATAAAAGTGCTTTTAGAACGAGGTATGGACATTACGAATTTTTAGTTATGCCTTTTGGAGTTACCAATGCACCTGCAGCATTTATGGACCTCATGAATAGAATCTTTAAACCGTACCTTGATGACTTTATTGTGGTATTTATTGATGACATATTGATTTACTCCAAAAGTATAGAACAACATGAACATCATTTGAGACTTGCCCTGCAGACCCTAAGAGAACAGAAACTGTATGCTAAACTGTCTAAATGTGAGTTTTGGCTTGATCATGTTATGTTTTTGGGGCATGTTGTTAGCAAAGATGGAATTTCTGTTGATCCGTAGAAAATTGAAGCTGTAGTGAACTGGCCTAGACCAACAAATGTGACAGAAGTCCGAAGCTTTTTGGGATTGGCTGGATATTACAGAAGATTTGTCAAAGATTTCTCCAAAATTGCCTTACCATTGACTCAACTGACACAGAAGGGGATATCATTTGACTGGACTGACCAGTGGGAATCAGCGTTCCAAGAGTTAAAAACCCGATTGGTGACTGCACCGGTTCTTACCTTACCTTCAGGTACGGATGGTTATACTGTATTTAGTGATGCTTCTCATAAGGGTTTGGGATGTGTTTTAATGCAGAATGGGAGAGTTATTGCCTATGCTTCCCGACAACTGAGACCTCATGAAAAGAACTACCCGACCCATGATCTGGAACTGGCTGCAGTAGTGTTTGCACTGAAAATCTGGCGTCACTACCTGTATGGGGCGACATGTGAAGTTTATACCGACCACAAGAGTTTGAAGTACTTCTTCACCCAGAAAGAACTGAACATGAGACAACGGAGATGGCTAGAACTGATTAAAGATTATGACCTACAGATTCTGTACCATCCGGGGAAAGCCAACACCGTTGCCGATACACTGAGCCGGAAGTCAATTGCAAATTTAGCTTGTTTGCTCACTGGACAGAAAGAGTTGCTTTGTGACCTTGAAAAATCTGAAATTGAAGTTGTTTTGAGAGAACAAGGTGGAACAATAGCTGCTATTTCTGCTCAACCGGCATTGATCGAAGAAATTAAGGAGAAATAGCAACAGGATGACTTCTTGAAGAAGATCATCGAAGAAAGGGAAATTAAACCGAGACCGGGGTTCAAATTTGAAAACAATGTACTGAAATTTCAAGAACGACTGTGTGTACCGAATGACACTGAACTGAAAAGAAGAGTTCTGCAAGAGGGCCACAACTCAAAATTTTCTATTCATCTAGGGAATACGAAAATGTACCAAGATCTGAAACAGAACTTTTGGTGGCCGGGAATAAAGAAAGAAATTGCCGACTTTGTGTCAAAATGTCTTCATTGCCAACAAGTCAAAGCGGAACATCAGCGACCCGCAGGCTTACTGCAACCCTTACCTATACCGGAGTGGAAATGGGAGCATATCACGATGGATTTTATCGTTGGATTGCCTCGCTCCAGAAAAGGTATGGATTCAATTTGGGTTATTGTTGATAGATTGACCAAATCTGCTCACTTCTTACCTGTCAAGACAATTTATAATGCAGACAAGTTGGCTGTAATTTATATAGATGAAATTGTTAGACTGCATGGAGTGCCTGTGTCCATTGTTTCTGACAGGGATTCGAAGTTTACATCGAGGTTTTGGCAAAGCCTACAGACTGCATTGGGTACTGAATTGAGAATGAGTAGTGCCTATCATCCTCGCATGTACGATCGAAAAGGACCATCCAGACTCTGGAGAATTTATTGAGAATGTGTGTCCTTGATTTTTAGGGAAACTGGGAAAGTCATTTGCCATTGGATGAATTCGCCTACAATAACAGTTACTATTCAAGTATTGGTATGGCGCCTTTCGAGGCATTGTATGGCAGAAAATGTAGATCGCCGATCTGCCGGGCAGAAGTTGGAGATGGGCCTTTGCTTGGGCCTGAGATTGTGTATGAAACGACTGAAAAAGTGAAACTGATTCAACAGAGACTGAAAACTGCACAGAGCCGACAGAAAAGTTATGTAGATGTTAGAAGACGAGACCGAGAATATGAAGTGGGTGATCACGTGTTTGTGAAAGTGACACCAATGAAAGGCCAGACTCGTTTTGGAGTCAAAGGCAAGTTAGCGCCGAGATATGTCGGGCCGTATGAGATTATTGAGAAAATCAATCCGGTGGCGTATCAAGTTACGCTTCCTCCTTAAATGGAGCATATGTACAACGTCTTTCACATCTCTATGTTGAGAGATTATCTCCGGGATCCTTTCCATGTGATTGAGCCTACTCGGATAGTGTTGAGTGATGACTACACTTACGAGGAACGGCCTATACAGATTGTGAACAGACGGATCAAGAAACTGAGGAACAAAGAGATCCCGTTAGTGAAAGTTGACTGGCAAAACCATGGTGGCGTGTATGCCACGTGGGAAAGGGATGATGACATGGCTAGGAGATATCCTGATTTGTTCCCACTGAATCCTGTTTTCTTCCAGAATGAAGGTAATTCGAGTTTAGAGGACTAAACTCTTTATAAGGAGGGGAGACTATAATAACCCTCGTTACTGATCACTGATTAACACCGATTACTGCTAAATTAAGACCGATTATGGGAAGTAAATGAACTGATTGAATTACTGAACTGACTGACTGGAAACTGGAACTGAATTGACTGAGTGTATATGAGTTATTTTGCATTCTATCTGTTTGACTATTTGATTATCTGTTCAGTTTGTTTCGTTTAAACTGCTAATTGGAGGCCTTATCGGCGACCGAACCAGAAATCGATTAGTGTTTCATGATCATCATAATTTATGTGATTTCATGGTATATTTATTGAAAAAGTGATTTGGTATGTTTAAATTAGATTAAAATAAGCTAAATTGCATAAGTTGCCTAATTTACCATTTTGCCACCCTTAGCGGCCCACTACCTCAACATTTTGAGCCTTACATACACTTAGGCAAACATTTCATCAGCTCCTTTCTTTTGTTCCCACCAAATTTAGAGAGAGAGGAAGGGAGAGACTTGAATTCACTTGTAGATTGCTTGGAGACTTGGAGTTTTGGCAGAGTAATTGCATATTTGAGCTCCTAAACCTTGAATACAAGACTTAAGGTAGAAATCCATCTCCTTGATTGTGCATTTATGTTGATTCTTGCATGATTTAGAGCTAAGTTGAAGTCTAGAGCCAATTTATGGCTTGTAATGTTGTATTGTAGCTCATTTCATGCATGCATATGTGTATTGATGAATTTTGAGTTGATTTCATGGCAATTGTCACATGCATGTTCATAATTAAGCTTAAGTCCATGTTTCCAACTTGTTTTGAGAAGAATGAGCTCATTAGAGCATGTTTTGAAGTTTTGAAATGGTTTGAATTCATGCATGTTTGCATGTTCTTCATGTTCATGAAAATGGGTTTGAATTTGGATTTAATTGATTCACCCTTGGGCTTTAAATTCACAAATTGAGCTTTGAAACTTGTTGTATATTGAGTTTGGATGTGTTTTCCAGAATTTGGGCCCAAGAGGTCGAGTTTTGAGCTTAGGAATGCTTGGTTTGAGCTTGGGAGGCAAATTTGGAAATTCCAGAATTTGGCTTCTACGCTCGAGCGAAGGATTCTACGCTCGAGCGACCACCATTTACTCTGAGCTACACTCGAGCGAAGGGACCTACGCTCGAGCGAAGAGCTGTGTCTCACGCTCGAGCGAGCATTGAGCGAGCATCGAGCGTAAAATCTGGGCATCCAGCATTTTTACTGTAGCACGTAGTCCGCTCGAGCGACGGAATCCACGCTTGAGCGAAGCTCCTCTGTCTGCATGTCCGCTCGAGCGAGACCCCTGTTTTCAGCAAATTTTGTAAAGTGTTCAAAAGTGCATCTTTGCATCCTCTTTCCATCCTAGGGCATATTTAAGGCATCTTAAAGAGGATATAGATGTAGAACCACACTGAGGCAAATTAGGGATTAAGTAATTATCTTTCCCAACTGTGTAGCTTAGTGTGTGTTCAATCTGTAAACTGTGTAGGGTTGGCTTTCCGAGGAGACGCTCTAGTCCATCAGAACCCGTAACTCGAGTAACAATTGTGTAAAGATATGTTCAAATGATTATCTTTTGAATCTTGAATCTGCCTTCGAATCGATATTGATTCTTGAATGAATGTATGTCCTTTATTTCAACTATCTGTGGCATCCTTAGCACCTCACATTCTTTATTCTTTATTCTGAGAGATCTCTGTCGGTTTCCTCGTGGAACCACTACTGTTTACTGACTGATGGCCATCATTACTGTTCGGTCTTTTAAGACCCACTGTTACTGTTATGCTAATGGATGTACCACATATGACTGTTTACCGTATTGAACAACTGATGTACTGATTGAATTGAACTGTTTTCATTACTGTAAGGACATTCATTCTAAACCTCTTTACGCATTATGTTATTCACTGGGCTTTAGCTCACTGCTCATATATATATGTAGGTGTACAGGCACCGCAGATCAAAGCTAGAAGTGTCGGGGTAGATTCCCAGTTTTGTCAAGCCAACCAATGTGCCTCACTGCGAGGTTCCGAGCCTGCCAAGCTTAGGCTATGGGGCGTGTTAGTATTCCCCCTCTGCCTTTGTTTTGTTTCTTTGTCTGTTGTATAGATCACTGCATCTTGGTTAATAGGGACTTGATCCCTGTTCTGAATGTTTGTAAATGTTCTGCATACTGTTTTGTACCGTATATATATATATATATGTGTGTGAATGTATGAAAAATCTTTTTGGCATACAGACTGTCACAGCTCATTGGACATTGTTTTTATTACTGTATTGGCTTCCGCCAAGCCTCAGACTGCTTTTATCAGATATCAAGTAGCGTGCCTTGGTAATCTAGGATTCTCGAGTTCTGATGCTAAACCCATAGGGGCGGCTTTGGGTCGTAACACAAACAAATTATGTGATTCAAGATTAAGATAGTTTTTCTTTTACTGCTTGCTTATGATTTGTTACAACTATAACTTTTGTGTAATCTTTATGTTAAATATAATTAAGTTTAGGTGAATGTTTTTCTTTGAACACTTATTAGTTATGCTGTGTTTTTCTTTGAATGTTTTGGCCTCAAGTTTTGTGGATCTTGTAATCGAGTTTGATCTTAAGGTGACACTTCTCAAAGGCCTTAGACAGGAATTAACGAGCAGGTATCTTCTACACATTGATATATATATACACGCATGTACACAATCACACACGTGGATGAGGTTAAAGGTGAGCCTATTGAAAACCCGAATATGTTATACTTGTTGTATGGGTTGTTGGTAGAGGTTGCGGGTGAACCTACTGAAAACCCATGTATATTGTTTTATTTATTGTAGCATTATTGAAAACCCATATATGTCAAATGGAAATACAACATCAAGGGAAAAAAAAAGAAAAAAAAGAAACATAACCAATTAAATATCTAATACATCTTCATAAGTCATAGTCATACTAATATATGCATGGATATAGGACGAAACTCCCGGTTTGAAAACTATGTAGAAAAATACACTTTTCCAATACTTAGGCTTGAAAATAGGCCATCGAGAGCTAAAATTGTGAAAAAGCCATAAGAAGGCGCGACAACACCCCTAACACCTCGGGAGGGACCAATGTAAGTTGTGGAAACTTACGGAACTAGCATGGGACTCTCGATTTGAAAACTAAGTCAAAAAATGCACTTTTCCAACACTTAGGCTTGAAAATAGGCCATCGAGGGCCAAAATCGTGTAACAGCCACAAGAAGGCCTGCGGAACACCCCGAACACCTCGGGAGAGACTAATGTAATTTTGGAAAACTTACAAAATTAGTACGGGACTCTAGCCTTGAAAAATGCACTTTTCCAACACTTAGGCTTGAAAATAGGCTATCGGGGGCCAAATTTGTGAAATAGCCATAAGAAGGCTCAGGGAACACCCCGAACACCTCGGGAGGGGCTAATATAAGTTTTGAAAACTTACAGAACTAGCACGGGAGTCCCAATTTGAAAACTAAGTCGAAAAATGAATTTTTCCAACACTTAGGCTTGAAAATAGGCTGTTAGGGCCAAAATCGTGAAACAACCATGAGAAGGCCTGAGGAACACCCCCTAACACCTCGGAAGGGACCATTGTAACTTGTGATAACTTACAAAACTAGCACCAGACTCACTGTTTGAAAACTAAGTCAAAAAATGCACTTTTCCAACACTTAGGCTTGAAAATAGGCCATCGGTGGCCAAAATCATGTAACAATGACGTGAAGGCTCGGGGAACACCCTGAACACCTCGGGAGGGACCAATGTAAGTTTTGGAAACTTACGGAACTACCACAGGACTTCCGATTTGAAAAATGCACTTTTCCAACACTTAGGCTTGAAAATAGGCCATCGAGGGCAAAAATCGTGAAACAGCTACAAGAAGGCCTGGGGAACACGCCAAATATCTCGGGAGGGACCAATGTAAGTTGTGGAAATTTATGGAACTAGCAAGGGACTTCCGGTTTGAAAACTAAGTTGAAAAATGCAGTTTTCCAACACTTAGGCTTGAAAAATGTTAAATTGTATATTTGATTGATAAGATAATAATTGTCTTCCTTTTCTTTTCTTTTCTTTTTTTGTTTTTTGTTTTGTTTTGTTTTTTTTTTTTTTTGTTGCAGATTCGAGATTAGATATGGACGTGTTTGGTAATCTGGAGAGCAGAAGCTTGTTCATTTTGTGTTTTTGTTAATATTACCTTATATGTATTTTGGTTGCGTTGTAAATTTTATATTTTTGTGGATATTAGGGGACATGTTTGGTAATCTGCACTTGATATTATATATTTGTGGATATTAGGAGACGTGTTTGGTAATCCGCAGTTGATATTGTATTTTTGTGGATGTTATGAGACATTTTGACTGTGGTGTTTACGAAAATGAATAGATTTTTGTATTGATCTGTAATAGATATTTTATTAAACAGATTATTAAACTGCGTAGGAAATTTTTAATGAAAAGAAAAATTGAAAATATTACCCTCATTTTTTAAAATTTTAATTATTATTAGCGATAAAATAAAAAAACGTCACTATTAGTTTTCAAACAACATGACGAATAATTTTGTTACTAATGATATAGTTCCAAACAAATAATTTCGTCATATTTGCTGAATATTTCGTTGCTAAATTGAAATATTTGGTGACAACTTTTTTTTTTGTCATTGAAGAATTTTGTTTTGTGCTCAGTTTAGTGACGATTTTTTTTGTCACCTTAATCTATATTATTTGTGAGGACAAATTTCGTCACTAAAACCTTTATTTTCATATTTGGTGACAAAATATTTCGTGGCCAAAACAATTAAAATAAAATATTATCTAATTCTAGTGACAAAATTGATGTTATAGAGGATGAAAAATGCAACATTTAGAGATGAAAAATTTCGTCGCCAAAAATGAAAAATAGGCGACGAAACAATTTTTCGTCACCAGCTACTTTCAACGACAACGTATAGGCGACGAACGTAGTGACAAAATTATTTTGTTGCAGATCACTTTGGTAACAACAATTTGATGTTTGGAGACAAAATGAGTTTGTCACCAAAGACCTTTTTTGTTATAGCTACAACAAATTATATAAAAGTAGCAACCGTAAATCTTTAGAGTATATCAAAAAACAGCTTAAAAATTCAACAACAACTGAAAGTATCAATCAACAATAATGAAAATCGTACCCATTAACAATATCAGGATCCCTTCACTACTTTTAACTTTTTTCTATAGGTTAGAATTTAGAAATGAAAAATGCCAAGGATTTTCTAGAACTTTTGAAGGGATGAAAAAAGTTATGCCAATGATATATTTTCAAAATTTTAGATATTACACTTAAATCTAGAGAAGACGATACGAGACAAGTCAAAAGCAATTTAAATTCTCCATCTGATGAATGTGGATAGCACCTCATAATCCTAGACCTAGTATAGTGTGACTACTTATGCAAAGCATATTGAACAAAAAAGAAAAAGAAAAAAAAGTATAAACTCATAAAATTATAGATCAAAAGATAATTCTACAACTTCCCCCTTCTAAATTCAAACCAAATTAAACCAAACAAAGCCTTAAGTCTTATTAAATGGGGTCGGTTACATAAATTTTTCTTTTTCACTCAATTCTATCAACAGCCATTTGATTATTCAAATTAAGGAGATTTATATCTTTATTTACTACATTTGCCCACATCAATTTAGGTCTATCCTTTCATCTATTGTCATTGTATTACATCTCTTCACTACTGTCTCTATTGGTCTTCGTTGTATATGACCAAACTATCTCAATCTATTCTCTCTTAACTTATTTTCTATCGATACTACTCTTATCCATTTACAAATATACTCATTCTTAATTTTATTTTTTTTTAGTATTGCCAAAGATTGAGGAAGAAGATGTGAATATTTGAGGTGTTTTTCAAAATTGATTTATTGAAGATAGCATTATTTTTTGACATATACGTTCATATAGGTACTCTAGAGAGTTTTTCTTTCTTTTATTTTAATTTCCTCCACCAGGATGAGGTGAGTAGTTGTACAGTCAGTAGGCCAAACTAGTGCTGCCGCCATTTTTGTTGTGAGATAAACTTTACTGCTAAAGTTTGATTTGCTCTCAAACTGATTTTTAGTTTGATCTACTGCTCTTTGTATTCATTCATGTGAATAATAAAATAATGTTAAGTATTTTCGCAGTCGTATATAGATGAGGTAATAGTAAATTCTAGGTTAACTGTTTGTTTGCCTGTAATTTTGATCAAATAAAATGGTAATGCTTAACTATTCTAAAAACAAAACAAGCAAGAAAAATAATTGTTCTGTTAAATTCCTCACTAACTTAGCAGAGTCAACAGACACAAACCAATATATACATAGTGGGGGTATATATATATAAGATCTACTTTGTGCATTATATATTGCAAAAGTGCACAATCATATTATAGTATAAATACTACATCATGCTCTGTTTGTATGCTCCATAAAAATGGAAATCTATAGACCAGAATAATCAAGAAAATACGGCTATAATGACGAAGAATGATTAAAAAATATCAATGCCTTCAAATAGCACTTCATGTATCTCAACTCATTTCCAAACTTGCAACTAGATTTAGACTATTCAAAATTCAAACATTACACAAATTGCACTCATTATTATTACTATATACAAACAGAATGAAATTATACAATTCCTCGGGACACAAACGCACCCAAAGTAAGGAAAGAAGAAAATAAAAATAAAAATAACAGGCATCCAAGAAGATAAGGCACTATATTATATTAATACAGAACAATATTGGCTTTAAAAGCATATAACACTGCATTGGAATTTTGTGCCCGCAGCATGCATGGCTGGAGTATGAAATTTCATCAAGGCAAAGGTCAAAAAGATTCATAGCTCGTTTTGATTTCTTTGTTCTTATTGTCAATGTGACCTATTAATTGTCTAGTTGAACCCTCTAGTTGTATGAATTTGCTTTAAATCATTCAATTTCCATTCTTTAGTCTATGATAATGTCATGATTGGTGGCTGAGAAAACTGAAGAACCTATCCACACCTCTCCTCTCCCAAAAGCCATAATAATAATAATAATAATAATAATAATAATAATAATTAGTGATGAGGTGAAGGCCCCGTTTCTTTGGAGAGTTAGAGGGGGGATTGGGATTGATAATGCGGTGAGACCCACTAATATTGTGTTTGTTTTGAGAAATGGAAAGTGGATTGATAGTGAGCTCCGGATTAGGATGGGCCTCTCCAAGGGGATTCGGATGGGCCTCCAGGACTTGGTATTAGAAAAATAGTCCGGCGGACTAGAAATTTTTTATTTTTATTTATTTTTTATTTTATTTTTTACAAGTTGAGCATTTTTTTTTTTAACATTAATGTTTAATTTTTCGTTAAGTAAAAATCATTATTTTATTTGTTTTATTTTTTTCTGGAAATTTTTTATTTTATTTTATTTTTTAAAATTTTTTTACATGTTGGGCATTTTTTTTAAAAACATTAATGTTTAATGTTTTTGTATTTTTTATTTGTTTTATTATTTTATATAAAAAATAATTTAACAAATCCTACACTAATAACTATCATTAAAACAAACACAATTTTACATAATTCTCTCACTATTAATCCCCTTACTAACAATTCTTGTTGGAAAAAAATGGTGTTTTATAGGCATATTTTGGACCGACTTTGAGGCCAAAATTAAGTGGGTCCCAAACGTCTTTTGGGGTGGGTCCGAAGAGGTGACGCGTTCCTTGTCGCGTGGCAAGTCACACGGTGAAGACGATACGTCAAAACCATTTTTGACTGAATGGGAAGTTGACGTCGTTTTCGGGTCTAACATTAATTTTTTAGATAAAATTCATTTGAATTTTTTCAATAAAAAATTAATTTGTTGCCGAATTCTCCACAGTATAATTGCCGACTTTGTTGCCGAATTCACAGGAGGGCAGGCCGTCAAGCTCGGCTTCGAAGCATCAAATAACGAAGCCGAATATGAAGCCCTTTTAGCCGGACTGCGGAACGCACATCTGCTCGGCGCGCATCGGCTGTTGGTGTTTTGTGACTCAAAATTGGCAATCAACCAGCTGAAGGGGGAGTACGCGGCAAGAGACGAGCGTATGGCGACCTATATGAAAACGGCTAACTCCTTGCTGACGAAATTCGACCATCATGAACTAAACCAAATAACACGCGATCAAAATACACACGGATGCCCCGCTTGCTTAGCCTCCGCCATCAACTCCGAGCTCAAGCGTACCATCGAAGTAGGTTTCGTCCCGGAACCAAGTATCGGCCCTCCGGAGGAAACCCACATCAACATTATAGAATCCGCTCCAAGTTGGAAGGACCCCATTGCTGCATTCCTTTCTTCTGAGCAACTCCCAGAGGACAAAAAAGAAGCACACAAGCTGCAAAACAAGGCCTTGCGGTACTACTTAGATCCCCAAGGAGGGCTTTACAAAAAATCCCTCTCTGGTCCATACTTGGAATGCATGCACCCGGGTAGAGTAGAGGAGCTGCTCACTGAGATACACGAGGGCAGCTGTGGTGCCCATTCGGGGGGACGCTCCCTGGCCCATCGGGCGATAACACAGGGATATTATTGGCCGACGATGAGAGCCGACGCAGAAAATTATGTCAAGAAATGCGAACAATGCCAAAAGTTCTCCCCACTAACCCATCAGCCGGCAGAAGCTTTGAATTCTATCACAAGCCCCTGGCCGTTTGCTCAGTGGGGACTTGATATCGTAGGACCATTGCCGAGGGCCCCAGGGAACAAGCGATTTCTAATCGTAGCAACAGATTACTTCACAAAGTGGGTCGAAGCGGAGGCTCTAACCCATATACGAGATTCCGACATTAAGCGCTTTGTGTGGAGGAACATCATTACACGATTCGGCATTCCAAGAGCATTGATCTCGGATAATGGTACCCAGTTCGATTGTGGCGTATACCGAGAATTGTGCAGCAAATATGGTATTGAGCCCTACTTCTCTACGCCAGCCTACCCCCAAAGTAACGGTCAAGCGGAAGCTTCAAACAAATCAATCTTGGACGGCATCAAAAAGAGGCTGGAAAGTGCCAAAGGCAGATGGGTTGAAGAGTTGCCAAGTGTACTGTGGGCCCATCGTAAAACGCTAAGACGATCTACCGGAGAAACGTCGTTTGCCTTATGCTTCGGAACCCAGGCAATCTTACCCCCAGAGATCAGCTTACCAACTCTGAGATCGCAAGCCTTTGACACAGGCCGAAATGACATGATGCTCGCCCTAGACCTGGTTCTGATTGAAGAACGAAGAGACCGCGCCTTAGCATCCATGGCACGCTATCGCCAGGCGATTAAGTCATACAATCGGGCGAGTTCGATTCCGCCTAATCGAGAACGGTCTGAAAAGTACTACTACCGGTAGGAGGCGGTAGATGGAAAGCTTGGTCCGAACTAGGACGGCCCCTATCAAATAGATTCTGTTGCAGGCGTAGGGGCATATCGGCTCTCAAACATGTCAGGAAGAAGCCTGCCACGGCCGTGGAATTCAACACATCTACGTAAATTTTATCAATGACCCGACCTGTGGGCTTGATACTTGTACACATGCCGTTGTAATGCAAGGTTTCGTGTTTTTACATGTTTGAGCTCAACATCTAGGGCCAAAACAAGTCTCCGGATTCAGAGCGCCCTTCGTGAATGTCACGATTGGCCAAAACAAGTCTCCGGATTCGGAGCCCCCTTCGGTGCATGACGCCTTAGGGCCGAATAAGTCTCCGGATTCGGAGCGCCCTTCGTGAATGTCACGATTGGCCAAAACAAGTCTCCGGATTCAGAGCCCCCTTCGGTGCATGACGCCTTAGGGCCGAATAAGTCTCCGGATTCGGAGCGCCCTTCGTGGATGTCACGATTGGCCAAAACAAGTCTCCGGATTCGGAGCCCCCTTCAATGCATGACGCCTTAGGGCCGAATAAGTCTCCGGATTCGGAGCGTTTTTCGTGGATGTCACGATTGGCCAAAACAAGTCTCCAGATTCAGAGCCCCCTTCGGTGCATGACGCCTTAGGGCCGAATAAGTCTCCAGATTCGGAGTGCCCTTCGTGGATGTCACGATTGGTCAAAACAAGTCTCCGGATTCGGAGCCCCCTTCGGTGCATGACGCCTTAGGGCCGAATAAGTCTCCGGATTCGGAGCGCCCTTCGTGGATGTCACGATTGGCCAAAACAAGTCTCTGGATTCGGAGCCCCCTTCGGTGCATGACGCCTTAGGGCTGAATAAGTCTCCGGATTCGGAGCGCCCTTCGTGGATGTCACGATTGGCCAAAACAAGTTTTCGGATTCGGAGCCCCCTTCGGTGCATGACGCCTTAGGGCCGAATAAGTCTCTGGATTCGGAGTGCCCTTCGTGGATGTCACGATTGGTCAAAACAAGTCTCCGGATTCGGAGCCCCCTTCGGTGCATGATGCCTTAAGGCCGAATAAGTCTCCGGATTCGGAGCGCCCTTCGTGGATGTCACGATTGGTCAAAACAAGTCTCCGAATTCGGAGCCCCCTTCGGTGCATGACGCCTTAGGGCCGAATAAGTCTCCGAATTCAGAGCGCCCTTCGTGGATGTCACGATTGGCCAAAACAACTCTCCGGATTCGAAGCCCCCTTCGGTGCATGACGCCTTAGGGCCGAATAAGTCTCCGGATTCGGAGTGCCCTTCGTGGATGTCACGATTGGCCAAAACAAGTCTCCGGATTCGGAGCCCCCTTCGGTGCATGACGCCCTAGGGCCGAATAAGTCTCCGGATTCGGCGCCCCCTTCGGTGCCTGACGCTTTAGGGCCGAATAAGTCTCCGGATTCGGAGCGCCCTTCGGTGCATGACGCCTTAGGGCCGAATAAGTCTCCAGATTCGGAGCGCCCTTTGGGGCATGACGCCTTAGAACCAAATAAGTCTCCGGATTCGGAGCGACATCATGGAAGTCACGATTGGCCAATTCAAGGGCAGATTTATTAATCTAGTCGGCCCCGTTTTCAAAGATGCCTCGGCCAGCCCACGAGTATGAACCATTCGGCTCTTCACGCTCGCACCCTGGCCAAGGCAAGGGCAGATTTATTAATCTAGTCGGCCCCGTTTTCAAAGATGCCTCGGCCAGCCCACGAGTATGAACCATTCGGCTATTTACGCTCGCGCCCTGGCCAAGGCAAGGGCAGATTTATTAATCTAGTCGGCCCCGTTTTACTTGGCCACCTTTTCAAAGATGCCTCGGCCAGCCCACGAGTATGAACCATTCGGCTCTTCACGCTCGCGCCCTGGCCAAGGCAAGGGCAGATTTATTAATCTAGTCGGCCCCGTTTTCAAAGATGCCTCGGCTAGCCCACGAGTATGAACCATTCGGCTCTTCACACTCGCGCCCTGGCCAAGGTAAGGGCAGATTTATTAATCTAGTCGGCCCCATTTTACTCGGCCACCTTTTCAAAGATGCCTCGGCCAGCCCACGAGTATGAACCATTCGGCTCTTCACGCTCGCGCCCTGGCCAAGGCAAGGGCAGATTTATTAATCTAGTCGGCCCCGTTTTCAAAGATGCCTCTGCCACTTACAGTATGAACCATTCGGCTCTTCACGCCGCGCTCGCCAAGGCAAGGCAGATGATTAATCTAGTTGGCCCGTTTTACTCGGCCACCTGTTCAAAGATGCCTCGGCCAGCCCACGAGTATGAACCATTCGGCTCTTCACGCTCGCGCCCTGGCCAAGGCAAGGGCAGATTTATTAATCTAGTCGGCCCGTTTTACTCGGCCACCTTTTCAAAGATGCCTCGGCCAGCCCACGAGTATGAACCATTCGGCTCTTCACGCTCGCGCCCTGGCCAAGGCAAGGGCAGATTTATTAATCTAGTCGGCCCCGTTTTCAAAGATGCCTCGGCCAGCCCATGAGTATGAACCATTCGGCTCTTCACGCTCGCGCCCTGGCTAAGGTAAAGACAGATTGTAGATCTATTAAGAAATATCACCATAAAATTACGGAAACATCAACACATTGAGCAGAATTCATAACATTTTATAACTACAAAAAAGTATCGACGTCCATTGCTGTATCATAACTTTTATAATATCAGCCCGCATGAAAAATGTCTGATAAACAAATACAAAATAACAAAAACAAACGGAAAAAGTACTTTCTCGAAATCATAACAATTGTGTATCGTAAAGATCAACCCTGAATCGCCTCCAACAGATCGATGTCCACTTGCTCATACGGTATTGGCATATTATTCAAATAAACTCCAAAGGGCCTTATGCCAACCATGTTTGAAGCCCCGATTCTCAAACCGAGAGACCTGGTCCACATACTCGGCGAGTCCAACCTTTTTCCCGGCTTCGAAACCTTTTGAATCGGCAATCTCCTTCGCCGCCTTCATTTCAGCCAACTCAGCCTCCAGGCTGGCAACTGCCTTTTGGGACAAGCCAAGTGCAGCTTCCATATCGTCGGCCTTCTTCTCGGCCTCCGCTCTCAACTTATCCGCATCATGAGCTTTCTTTACCTCGTCCTCTGCCCAAGAAGCTTCCTGGTTCGCTCTTAAAAATTCGTCCTCGGCCCTTTTCCTCTGGACCTCAACTTGCTTTCGTAAATAACTGATTTTCTTGACGGCGTCGAGATGGCGGCGGCCTACATCGGCTATCCTACCAACGGTCTGCAAGAGAAAAATTCAAAAAAATGTAACGCGAACAATGTTTGGATGAGGTAAAGGAAAAGTCAGAATACGCACCAAAAGGGCTGACTGCGCGGCTAACATTGTCGCATTCAAATCCGGTTCCAACTGGAAAGCCTCCATATCAGACGGCAACGACAAAGACGTTGCCACGCCAAACACGACCTCTGGGTCTTTAAGCGCTGAGGCATCCGAAAGAACCGGCATGTTTCTTACCGTCGGTCGAATCACAAAGGGCACAACCTCACTCGATCCCTCCATTCGAGGACGTTTGCCGCCGTGATCTTCTAAACCGACCTCACGATCCCTAGCGCGTTTCTCCGCCTCTCCCTCAACGTCCTGAGCGACTTTTCCAACCAATGCGGATTCGGCATTCTTATTTGTTGCCGCCTCCTCAACAGTTCCCAAGGATTTTGATTCGGTAACTGGGAGGGAATGTTGAGATTCACTGGTGGGCGGTTCGGTCGAAAGGCCCTCCGCTCTTCGCCATGCGGCTAACCTCTCCGCATTCGCCTTCTTAGCAAGCTTTGTCAGGCTTAACCCAGCCATGTTAGTGGAGCCCGAGATGGGAAGATTGTCTGTACGTTGAGGAACGTCGTCAACAGAAAGGTTCCCCCGCCCCGAAGTAGAGGGAGGATCGGCAGAATCCAATACCTCCTCGGATTCGGCCTCGGACTGATCTGATTTGGCAGTATCGGATACTTCAGTATTCTCCGAATCGGACCCTCCAAAACCTACCTGCCTCAAGTTTTTGAAGTCGGACAAAATACAAGCGACGAGAAAATCTTCCCCCTTCGGAATCGGTACGTTTTCCGCAGCCGAAAAGGTTGTATATGTAGGCTCGTAGCAAAGCAGAACGTGAGCCGCTCTTCCCTGCTTATAAAGACTGCGACGGCCGAAATAACTAAGAGCAATCCTAATGTCTGAAAGAACGACGTCGTCAGTTGAAGCTTGGACTTTTTTCAAATCGTTCCCTGCACAAGACAAGCCGTAAGACTCAAGAAAACAGGGTATGGGAAATATGAACACACAATACAAGCAAGAGAGCATTCAGCGACCTGGTTCGCCTCTACGTCTAGGAATAGGATCGACACGATCCTCTCCTTCGCCGAACTCCCAGTTGCCGCGGACAACGACCATGACATCATCAACTCGTTTCCCAGAGCTGGAAAGCATAGTGATTAACTGATGATCTGTATCCTTAGCTCTGAGGAAGTAACGCCCGTGTCGACCAGAGGACTTGGCCAAAGCATAACAGTGCCGAATGGCAGGAATGCCAAGATTAATTCCAAGGCAACGGTTCAGCGCTACGACCCCCATTATAATTCTAAAGAAATTCACATTGGGTTGGGAAGGGATCAAATCCCAATGGCGAAGAACAGCCCTCAGAAACGAGTGAAGGGGAAAGCGGACTCCACCCTCCGCGATTGACAAAAGGGGAAAGACAATCGTGGTTTCGTCCTCCCTCTCCATGTCAAGAGTGCCGTCCGCCACCAACGACAGGTGGACATCGTCAGGAATAGAGAAATGGCGTCTAAAACCAGCAATTCGATCTGACGAAAGGAAGTCTTTCAAATGTTTCGCCATAACCTACTGTCTATAAGAACATGCGACAGAATAAACAAACTAGGAAAAGCTTCAGAGCAGGGGAGAGGAAAACTTACAGAAATGAAGAGTGTCACAGACGGAAGAATTGCAAGAACGATTCGAAGAGCAACCCAGCAATCAGCGTCATAGAACACGGATTCGAAAGGACATCAGATTTTAAATCATAATAAATAGGCGTGTACGAAGGGTCGGGAAATTGAGACGACGATTAAAGGGGGAGTAATTAAACGTCCGCGTGATAAGTCTAACCCCCAAACTTCGGTTCAGAATATTTGAAAATCGGAACCAAGCATTTCACCCAACTGTCATTGACAGAATGCTTTGGGGGTAATTGTGGGAGCCGAATTAATAGAGGAACGAAATCTGGTATACCCGAGGGACCGGGAACTGAACGGCTCCATTCTGCTCAACTAGGATGCCGAATACGTTCTTAAGGCCGAATAGACTTGAGAAGGCATATCAGGACAAATGAAAGAATAATAAATAAAAAGTAGACTCTGGCCCCGAGGCCCAGAGAATGGATATAAATACAAGAGCTTCAGATTTGTAAAGGTATGTAAGAATCACTTCTAAAAACTTAGTCAACAAGCTTTCTTGAGTAGAAAAACTGACTTGTCCGTCGGAGTGCTAATTCCGGCACCCCCGCCCGGAGTATTCGTATCTTTGCAGGTGACTAGCTGAGGATCATTGGCGTCTTCCAGGATCTGAAGAGTATTTCCAAACCACTTCCCCACAGAATTATTTCCATAGAATATGTTAAGTCTAAAGACAACATAGCGGATCCACTAACCAAAGGGTTAGCAAGAGAGTTAGTTGAGAATTCATCGAGGGGAATGTGACTAAAGCCTATTAAATAAGAGTTACCACAACGGCAACACAACCTAGTTGACTGGAGATCCCAAGATCTAGGTTCAAAGGGACAACCGAGTTGTGAATGACTCGTAGGATCCTCGGGGAGTCTAACTCCTACCCATTTCTATGATGAAATAGTGATGTCTGCAGCGTTTTAGGTTAAGTAATACTTTTAATGATTCTTATATCTAGGTATACCTAGTGGAGTATGGCAGGATACTCTTAATAAGAATTACCTATGTGAGTGTGAACTGGGCCGGTTCTGTGAGATTTGTGAAGGGCTACAATTCTCTAGAGCACTCATGAAGACCAGGTTGTTCAGGGCCAAAATGAACACAATAGTGAGAACTAAACTGTGTCTGGAAATATACTGTGTGAGTTCTATTGTCTTGGTTTACACAAACGGTTGAACAGTTCAAGACATCATGTTCACTGGTTAGCTAGTAAATCCGATAGTGTCTCACAAGGGAAGGTTTAAAGCCAAAAGCTACCTATCCTTTGTAGAATATTTCCAATTTCTATACTCTCTGTAATTAGATCATGTTGTTGCATTTTCTCTCCGTCAAATTCCATTCATGTGGGGGATTGTTGGAAAAAAAAATGGTGTTTTATAGGCATATTTTGGACCGACTTTGAGGCCAAAATTAAGTGGGTCCCAAACGTCTTTTGGGATGGGTCCGAAGAGGTGACGTGTTCCTTGCCGCGTGGCAAGTCACACGGTGAAGACGGTACGTCAAAACCATTTTTGACTGAATGAGAAGTTGACGTCGTTTTCGGGTCTAACATTAATTTTTTAGATAAAATTCATTTGAATTTTTTCAATAAAAAATTATTGTGGGAATTTAATTTAATTCTAAATTCTAAATTTGGGTTCCTAAGTGGTTTCCTAAAATTGTGGGAATTTAATTTAAATTCTAAATTCAAATTTTAGGTTCCTTAGTGATTACCTAAAATTTGTACCTCTTACTTTATTTATTAAACTATTCAATTTGGTTAATATATATATATATATATATTTATTAATTTAATATATATACATATATATATATATATTCCTATAGTTTAATTAATAGAAGTTCTTTAACTGTTCTACGGATCACTATTCAAGTTGTTTTGAAAATATTCATAGTGCAACGGTCAAGAAATCAATGTTTGAATTGGTGTGCACCTTTTCATTCATTTTTTGGAACCTGTTCGGGCTGTCTTATTTTGCCTATTAATATCCATCATTCCGGCAGTCTTAAGGGTTGATTTTTTATCCAAAAAAACAGTCTGATTTTTGTCTTTGGCTGTCATAAATTCTGTATTTTTGCATTATTCTTCATTTATAATTTTAGGAATAAATATTCAGAGAATTAGAACACAGGTTTGGTTCGCCGAACAAATTGTTTGGAGTACTACTAAAATTTGTGAAGATCATTGTATCTTGGGAGATAGACGCCACTCAACCGTAAGTACCATAGCGGAGCGAATCTGTCTTAAGGACAGAGTGTCACACACTCGACTTGGTCTTAAATTATTTATTCGGTTCAACGAAATAAATTCGGTATGTTATTCATTTATTTTGTTTGAATTATTTCAAGTTATTTTATTTAGACAGAAGATTGTTCCAACAATTCTCTCACTATCAATTCTCTCCATTCTACCTCTGAAAACAAACGAGGCCGAATAACCTATCCGCCCTGGAAGCTTTGCTTTCCCGTGTTTCCATATTTCCCTTGTTAAAAAAATAAAATAAAATAAAAAGAAAAAGAGAGAGAAAGGTGGAGAATTGATGATGAGGTTAGGTGAGTGTGAAGTACCAAAAATAAATTTATTTATTTATATTTAAATAAGTTTGTTAACAATTTATATAAAATAAATAAATATTAATTTTGGTCCCTACACTTTAATTAGATCGATTTTGACTTTTAATTATAGATTTTGTGTTAATTTGGTCCAATTAATAATATCATTAGTGTTTTGATGAAAAATAATTATTGAATTGGTTGAGGTTAACTAACCGAGTTGCGCAAATTTATAATTTTGCCTCTAAAAAATAATATATGTTCAGTTATATGCATATTTTTTATTAGAAAATATTAACAATTATAAGCAATTAGAATAAATTGAGATAAATCTGTAAATTTATGGTCAAAATTGAGTCAATGGAAACTATACGGACTAAAATGACACAAAGATCAAATCATGTCCCTTGAAGTTTCCAATTTCGTAATAAATGGTTCATTTTATTAATAAATCATCAAGTTAATAAACATTTTTTGATGATGTCGTAAATTTGTTTCAGTTAAAAATTAAAAAAATTATTTTTTCAGTTAATTCATATAAGGCTGTTAATCAATTTTTGCACATGTGCCAAGTAGAATTAAAAAACATGTTATATTGAGTTCTATTTATTTATTTATTTATTTTTATTTCGTGCATTTTAAATCAATCCGATAATCGTAGTTACGGTAGCTTATTGTATTTGTCTGCCAAAAACATAAATAGTTTAGTTTTCAAATAATATTTGTCGTTCTTTTTTTACAAATAAATGTCATAAACTAATATGGCTAATATTGTATTTGTCTCTCCAAAAAAGGATGGTTTAGTTTTCAAATAATATTTATCGTTCATTTTTTTACATATAAATGTCACAAACTAATACAGTTATAATTATTGGATTGACCTAAGTTTTGTTATGAATGATCAAAATACTGTGACTTAAAACAATAAATGGTTCAAGTCATCAAAGTGGAACCCATAGTGAGCTCCACGGGCCCAAACAACAGTGGACTGCAGAGAAGTTTGTTCCTTTATCTTTATATAAAATTATATATTTTATATGTCCTCCACATGTCGTGTTTTACATTTTTTTTTAAAAAAAATTCCGTGGTTGAGTGTTTGTGTCATATTCATATCGGTACTAACACATGAGATGATACATTAAAGATGATATAATAATAAAGTAGCTAATATAACATTATAATGACTATAGATATATTTTATCCCATATATATGTTCTTGCTGTCAGTAATCCTACTAATTTAACATAATGTAACTTGAGATAAAATACACATATAGTCTTTACTGAACACATTTTATGATTAGCTAAGTTTTAGTTTTGTCACTTTTTAATTTTCTAATTTGAGCCCAAATGCTCCACTTTCAATCGGATTGTCTAAATCATTTACAGATAAAATACATTTATAATCCCTAAAATGTGTTTCCTCTATTACTTTAGTTTTTGTCTTTTTTGTTTTTTTTCATTAAGTGGAAGATTAATTATAAATATGGGAAAAAATATATCTAACAAGATTACTACATCAAAAATTGAAAAAACAAATCCAATCTTTGTCTTTAGCAAGATTTGATCACTAAGGTCTCGTTTGGTAACATCATTTTTTAGTTTAAAAGTTAAAAAGTCACTAAAAAAATTAAAAAACTAACAACTTACACAAAAAAGTAAAAAAATTTATTTTCTCTCTACTTTTTGCACATCTTTCCGTAAAAAAACTGAAAAGTCATTACAAATGTACTAGTTTTTTTTATATAATATTTTAGCTAAAAAATCAAAAAATTATTAAAAAATCTTGTTCCCAAATGAGGTCTAAATATTTTATAAGTAAACAACTCAATACAACCAAAATAAATAAATAAATAAATAAATAAATAAATTCTTAATAATAAGAGAAAAATAATTAATCTTTTTCTTTAGCAAGATTTAATCCTTGAGAGAAGGTAAACAACCCAATACAGCAAAGAACCCTGATAATTGGAGAGAAATAATTAATGATTTCCTAGCAAAAATTTGCCATTGACCTCCAAAATAAATTAATGTATAAATAGCCAACTAAGCTAAGACATTTGATTATTTTACTTTGGTGATACAACTATAATTTTGTGAATTTTATTCCTAGATAATGCAAAACTAAATATGTTGATGATCGAAAACTAGAGGGTAATAAGGGGAGATCAACAACTATATTTTAATTGGAACTCTTTATAAATTTTATATTGTAAATTTTATTTTTAAATATTGTTGAAATATAATGATTTTTTGGAAACTTTAATTTGAAATTAAAGTAAAATCTAACTATCGGTTGAGATAGAACTAAGTGGTTTTGTATTATCTTAAATGAGAAGATTGCAACACAAAAATAATAAGCCGAAACCATTGAGTTGTGAATGAGAATTGTCTCATAAAGTAGGCATCAATAAAGTTGGGTTTATATTTTGATTTAGTCTTGGTTTGGACTGGGCCTAGACTTGTATTTGTGCATGTGTTGTGTTTGGTCTTAGACTTGGACTTGGACCTAGTATTGAACTTTGGATTGAGTTGTGCTAGACTTAGTTTGTGCATGTGTTTGAGATTGGACTTGTATCGGGTTGTGACCTAACACCTGTATCCATTTTGCAACCCATCTAGTTTAATTCTCAAAACTTATACATTATATACACATTATGATTTATATAATGGTTTTGGAGTTTTGAACCTTTGTAACTCTAGCCCTATTAGCTAGAGTTGATGACATTTGATGACCCCATTGATGTTAGCCTTCAGGGCTAAAGCTCTCCCCTACTAGTATAAATAGAGGCCTTTCTCTTCCAACTTAGTAGGTTGGTTTTTAGAGAGATTTTGTGATAGAAAATGATATGGTGTTTTGAGATAAAAAATTGGAGATGATTTTCTATATCAAAGAAAAATTTTCCTATTTTCTTTTGCTAGCCTTTTCTTTGGTTCTTGTTAGAGAAAGTGTATCCATTATTAAGTTTGCTGAAGCTATTCAAAAGGTGCTTCTGCATTAGCTAGTTTCGACCATCGTTTCTTGGGAGGTAGACGCCGGCATACCTTCAGCACTCATTGTGTCACGCCCTCAAATTTAACCCAAAATACATACAATATTGACATGCATCGACATAAGAAAATAAAATATTATTCCATTCATCAGAGTATCCTTAAAAGAAAACATTACGTGTAATAATGAAAGTAAATGCCCTACGGGCTTACATCTTTCCAAGTCAATACTTGGACATAAAAGAAATGAGTACTAACTCAACTACAGGTTAAGCCCTTGGCTTGTAATTACATGTAACATCAAAATAACAAGCTAGCTAACTAAAAAGAAAGAGTCTTCAACTCCAAATCCTCCCAAGTTAAGTCCTTGGAGGTAGCATATCACCTGGACCTGAAAATGATGTTCCCGTATAAGGTGAGCCACAGCCCAGCAGAAATATACTAAACCAAATATAAGAATTGACTAAAGCAATAGCATTCAATAGATGGTTACACTTATAAATCACTTTTATCACAATACAGTTTCATGACCACTATGTCCATGATATGTTTTACTTTCCTTTAATTATCCAATTTTCCGTCTATACAGACATGGCTCGGAACCTGGCCAAGCAACAAACTAAGACTACATCTCAGATTAATATTTCTTCTGATATTAACAATTAAATGAGACTAAGACTCATAATAAAACACTTCCATCAATTGATAAGTACACATATATGCTGTACTAATACACTTCCACACAACAATAAGTACACAGATTTGCTGTACTAATGGAGTCCATCCTCTTTCTCCTCCTAAACAGGTTTGAGAGTCCATCCCCTATCTTCCCTCAAACCATGGAGTACATCCCCTATCTCCTCCCAAACAATATGCATATACAATGTATTAAACACTTGTCATACACAATATTCAATCAATACACAAATTCGCTGTATTAATTCAACTGTCAATTTCAATGACTCATTCAATGTGATTAGTTTCAGTTTTCCCTAATCGACATGCAATGTCTACAACAATCACGACTATCCTCCACCGATAGCCCAAAACAGTTAACAGGAAATAAATGTATCAACAAATGTAAATTCAACATTTTCATAAGTGAGTGATTAAACTATTTAACCACACCATTTATATCATAATTCCCCAATTTCATGAATTAAACTCAATTCCACATTTTTCCCAAAATTAATTATACAACTTAATTTATTATACCCTTTCATCAAAATTAACCCTAAGGTTCAATTTTAATCAACCTGACACTACCAATGTCATTTTTTCATGATTCACAATCACATAGAATTTAATATATAAACAATTCCCTATTTCTCAAACTATAATACAAACCCTAGTTTTCCCAAAATTACTAAACGACACCAACATATCAAAAATACCAAAACTTAGGTCAAAACCTATAATATGGAGTAGGAAATCCCTACCTCGAAGTGAAGAACTCAAATGGAGAAGATGACGAAAACCCAATGTACTCCAAATCCAAGATTGTTCAGATTAAAGTGAAGCCCTCGACCCACTCTATCTTTTTAACAAAGGACCTAGGGTAGAAATACACTATAAGTAGATCAAAACTACGAGAGAAGGTGTGTAGAGGGAAAGAAAACACGGACCTAGGGTTCTGAAATCAAAAAGAGAGTGAAAAAGTGTTTTAAAAACCGCTACTGCGTATTTAAACTAAACAGGCTTGCTCGAGCGAAGACTTGGTCGCTCGAGCGACCAGACACAGGAAACCCTCGCTCGAGCCAATAATGTCTCGCTCGAGCCAACACCCAGAAGCTAGCTCGAGTGAAGAAAATCTCGCTCGAGCGAAGAACTCAAATCCTCAGGTCTGCAACTAGACGCACGCTCGAGCAACGGAACTCTCGCTCGAGCGAAAGACAAACCAGCTTGCTCGAGCGAAGAAAAGCTTGCTCGAGCCAAGATGTGCAACTCTCAGGTCTATACCTAGACGCAATCTCTCGCTCGAGCGAAGAAACCCTGGCTCGAGCGACGGACCGAAAACAAAGAGCTCGCTCGAGCGAAGAACTTCTCGCTCGAGCGAAGGGTCAAAATTCTGGGCAGTAACCCTTTGCTCCCAAACACTACCAACCTGTAACAAACCTGCCTAATGCATCCCATAACTCAGAAATAAGAAATTAAAGGACGACAACAACAATTTTATAACAACAGGATCCACGGAACCTAAGTCCGGATACAACAACCAAATGGGAAAAGACCGAGGTCGCTATACATTGAGAGGCGGTGAATATGTTTTAAGGAAACTGTGGTATCACGCAGGTTTCGATTTGCTTCTTTTCTTATTATTTGTTCTTTAATTTTTTAAAATTTAGTTTACCTCGACGAGTTCTAATCTTTAGTTATCCATGTTAATAATTTGTTCTTTTAGTAATATAATCTAATTTATTTTTGTATTTAGTTGTGTCGTTTATTCTGTATTTCATCCTTTAATTAAAAAAATTGTTTTGTCATTTCTATTTAATTTATTTTATGTATTTTTCTTGTATTATTATGAAAAATACCAACAATCTTAAAACATATTTTTTTATAAATAGTTTTTGAAAAAACAATTTAGCTTTTATTTTAATTTATTCTAGTAACTCTTGGAATTAAAATTAATTTAATTGCCTAGAGTTATTGGATTGTTTTGAGTTGTTTATTTCTAATAATTTATTCATGCGATTTATTTTATGTTAATTAGTTGTTATTGCATGAGTTATTTGATTGTTAGTGTTTAAGTTGGTAGGAGTTTATAAAAATAAAAATTTTATTATGTAAGATTCTTACTATTTTATTTAATTTGTTTGATTGTTTTCTTTTGTAGCTAACTTTCTTTACATGTTTACCTAAGCGAGAAGGGATGATATATAATACGAACAAATAAAATAAATTAGAATTAGTAAATTGGACTACTAATTGTTTATTTGAACAGGATTATCTTTGTGTGGAATAAAGAATGATATTGGATCTTTAGAATTTTAGTGAATTTAATTATTCACTTTATAGTTCAGTTTGATTTCGAATTTATTCCATATATTGTTTTGAAAGTGTGGTGATAATTTCTATTAATTTGATTAATTAAATTCTGGGGAAAACTAATAGTTGGATTTTGAGAATGTCAAGAGATTCGGGTAGTCGATTGGTTTTCGACGGTATAGAATATCTCTAAACAGGTTTGTTTTAGGAGAAAATTTAGTAAAATAGTCTCGGTTTTCTATATAATGGTCTTATTTTTGAGCTTGCTTATGATTGTGTTGCATTATCGCATGGTGGTATAACTTGGTATTGTAGTGATATTCACTCTCATTTATTCTATTTATTTTTAGTTGTATCAATTGTGAGTTCTTTCATGTCTCGATATGTAATCAAATAAATTATACCAAAATATTTTTCTATTCATGGAATGATAAGTTGAAATTTAACTCTATTTTTATATATATTTGCTCATAATTGCATGGTTGGATTGCTAACATTATGACCATAATATTTCTTTATGTATAATTGATTTATAGCCATGCAACTCATAACATTCTTGTAACTACAATGCATCTATAGCCTTTGAATTACACATTGCAACTCATGACATTCTTGAATTACACTTTATTGGTTCATTAACTCATCTTGTATCCAAGTGTGTATATGAACAGTGAGCATGGAGATTTAGTGGCAACGAAGATAGAGTTTTGTAATGTGCTTTATACAAAGATAAGAATTACAAGTGGAGAAGTGTGTTCTTGGCTAAACAGACGATTCTAAATGCAACCATGAACTTCGTTTTGCAGATTTACATAATTTGTAATTGTAACAGTTGTAGTTACATTTCTATTTCCATTTGTAGTGGGTTTAATTTCTAATTTGTAATAGTTTCACCGTTGTAAAAAGAAAGGGGGAAGGAAAGAAATTATAAACCTTTGAGTTTAGAAAAAGTCTTTGGGATTAATTTTATTATTCCCAAAGTGTTTTGGCTTTCTGTAAGAGAAACCAATGTTTAGCCTTAGTTAAAGAGCATTTTTGATTTGTTCAGAAATGACAACTTAGATTTGGTTTCAAACCTTTGTGGTTAGAGGAAATCTTTAGGTTTAATCTTTTTGTTCCCAAAGTGGTAGGAAACCAAGTTTTGAGAAAGTTCTTGGTTATAATATGATTATTTCCAAAGTGTTTTGTTTTGGGGAAAGAAACCAAATTTTAACATTAGCTAAAATATTTCTGATTTCTATTCAGAAATAATGGGCTCAATTCTAGGAGTACTGGTTAACTGTTATGAGTGGCGTAATTTTGATAGTAATTTTGAATTGCTTATAAGTTTTCTAAACTCGGTTTGTTTTAACCTAATTTATCCATTGAAAAACTTAATTCTAAATTTGTTTCTCATGGATTAGGAGTCAACATACTTTTGAAAGTTTTGTCTAAGGCTAACTAGGTCTTAAGTGGGACCGGTGTGTCCCTTCTAGTATTCTTGGAAACTTTCCTGATCATGTTCGATTCTAGAGTAAGTGGTGAGATTAGTTTTGAATTAAATTTCAGACTTTGGGAGTTTCTAGTGTTAAGTTTAGTTTTTGGAAAAACATACTAGTGAAATTCTGTTGTGATTTTTCAGAAATGACTTCAAGAGGTGGCAATAGAAAATGTTGTTCCACCTAACAACCTTAAGCCTTGCGAGGTTCTTAAAGGAAGATCTAGAGAAATCAAGTGTGATTAAAGGAAATCATAAGATTGCATGATAATATCTCTGAATTAATCAGAGACAATTAGTATGCTATCCTTGTGTCAATTATAGCATGTATGATTGCTATATGACTTTGCTTAAAAGCAAAGATGAGACAACCCATTAGGGTGGGTGAATATATTTTTGAATTTTTTAAATTCCAAATACATTCTTATATTGGTGGCTTCTAGTGAGTACAAGATCACTGATCACAGAGATAGAAAACTGGTGGTTCTTAGGAGGTGTTAGATCACTGGCTACACAGTTATGAGATTATGGTTCCTAGTAATGGATAGGCTACTAATCATATGTCAAGACATGATGATTCCTAGTAATGTAAGAGTCTATTGATCCTATGTCAGGACGTTGTGATTTCTAGTAGTAAAGTGACTATTGATCATAGGTCAAAACATTGTGATTCCTAGTAGTAGAACACTACAACAAATTTGAGATTTAAAGACGAAACAAATTTGTCCCAAAATGTATATATTTCGTCACCCAAACTAATTACGACGAAAATTTTTCGTCACCCGTTTTGTTGCCAAAGCCTCGTCGCTAAAGGGTCTTAGAGACGAAAAAACAATTTCGTCATTGAAAATGATAAATTTGTGACGAATTTTTTTGTCTCCAATATGCTCTGTTGGGAACATACTTGTCATTAATTAGCGACAAAATATTTTGTCATTAAAGGAAGAAATTAGAGACAAAAGTATTTCGTCATAAATATAAGAAATAGAGACGAAATAATTTTTTCACGTTTAATATAAATGAAGACGAAAATTTTTTGTCAAAGAAGCTACCAATAGAGACAAAAACAAATTCATCATTAAAAATGATAAATTTGTGACAAATTTTTTTGTCTCCAATACACTCTGTTGGGAACATACTTGTAAGTAATTAGCGACAAAATATTTTGTCATTAAAAGAAGAAATTAGACACAAAAGTATTTTGTGATAAATATAAAAAATAGAGACGAAATAATTTTATCACGTTTAATATAAATGAAGACAAAAAAAATTTGTCAAAAAAACTACCAATAGAGACAAAAACAAATTCATCATTAAAAATGATAAATTTGTGACGAATTTTTTTGTCTCCAATACACTCTGTTGGGAACATACTTGTAAGTAATTAGCGACAAAATATTTTGTCATAAATATAAGAAATGGAGACAAAATAATTGTCACGTTTAATATAAACGAAGACGAAATTTTTTTTTGTCAAAGAAGCTACACTACAAGAATTAACACATTTGCCGACCAAAAAATTAGTCGCTAAAAGTCCACTTTTGGCCAGCAAAACATATTCCCGACCAATTTTTTTAGTCGTCAAGTTGGTCGGCAATTGAGGGTCGCGGAAAGTAATTAGCGACTAAAAAGATTTTTAGTCGACAAAACATTCTATTTGGCGACTAAATTGTTGGTCGCTAAACATATAATTATCGCGACTAACCTATTTAGTCGCGAAAAGACTTTTGTCGGCAAAAATTACATTCAACGACCAAAAGTAGGAAAACAATACACCTGTAATTTCTAATAATTCATTCAATCCATAATAAACCTATAATTTTAAAACATCATTCAAATCAACTGAATCATTAACATTCGACACAATACATAATTCATTAACATTTGACACAATATAACTATTCTAAGTTTTCATTCACAAGTCACATCCATCTAGCATAACAATTTGAAACATTACTATTTGTTATCCATGCACAACTATCAACAAATAAAACTACTAATATTTGTTATCCATACACATCCATCCAAAAATATTTAATCCTCCCAAAAATTCTTATACTGCCAAGTAGTCTTGTACAATTTAGCTTCGTGCACGAGATCATCCATTATCCATCTATACCAAAGAAAATGAGAAATAATGTTAGGTTTGTTTTTAATGAAAATATTTGAAATGGATAATTAAATTATCAATTTCAGAGAATCGTAAGTTCAAATCAAAATTTTTAACTCATTTACAGATAATTAAATTATCAATTTCAAAGTATAAATTGCTAATTACAAATTTGAAATGGGTATTAACAGATTGGACAATGAGACTCATGTTTACACAGAGAAAAGTGCAAGATTCATATATGGTCATGGCAAACACAATCAAGCTTGAAAAGCACAAATAGACATAGAAGACTACTACAGTGTTGAAAACAATCTTCCTCTTATTTATGGTTTTCTCTATTTTTTCGTTTCTTTTCTTTCCTTTTTCTTTGTTTATGGTTTATTTGTTTCTCCTTATGTAGTTACTTCAAAGGAATGATCTTGAAAAGTTTGTGAACCTCGGAATCGACCCTCCTAAGGGTGTTCTATGGTATGGTCCATGGTATGCAGTAAGACACTTTTAGCTAGAGTGGCTAATAGAGCTTATCGTGTTTCATCCGTGTTATTGGAAGTGAACTTGTTAAGAAATATGTTTGATGATTACTATTCCATTTCATTTTAGGACATTAATATTCCATTTCATTCCAAGGCGAGGAAATTAAAAATAAAATAAAAATAAAAAATTTCACATGTAATAGTATCTAAAGTGGCAACAATTTTAATGCTACATTTTAAAAATGTATATTAAAAATGTATATCACAAGAGGTGTCAAACATTTTTTTTTTTTGATAGTTTAACTATAATATTAAAAATGTTCCCCAATGATGCTTCAATTTTACAAATAACTTATAAAAGCAAAAAAAAAAAATATTTGATTCTCATTACGTATATTTGCCAATATAGAAAGGGATACTTAAAAGAAAGAGGAGAAATAACACACTTCAAGGCAAATAATAGATTGGGGGACTTCACAAACAACAGAGTGAAATGGTAATCTCCACATATCCCAAAGAGCAAACATCAACACAAACATTGACAAGGAGAGGGAGACACATGCAGAGAGTGAGTGATACAGCAGATTTTTACCTGCAATTGTTGCTAGGGAGAGTTGAAGATGCTCTGAAAAATCACGATGGTGAGGGCCCTGGTGGCTGACACATTGTAGAAGAAGACGAGTATGAGAAAGAGGAGTGATGGAATAAAAACAAACTGAAAGTAAAAACAAACAAATCAGTGATAAGAGTAATATTAGCAAGACCTTCATCACTGCCAAATTGGTGTCAATGCCATCTATTTTTTTGTTTGTTTTTTTGCAATTGTCCCATAAATAATTAAACACAAAAATAAACAACTTCAAAAAAAATAATAAATAAAGGAGTTAATTACACTTTCCATCCTTTTATTTCGATTTAAAATTTATTTTATAGTTTCAAGTTGAACAATTTAGCCAAACCAATTTAAGTACAATTTTAATTTAGTACTTCTATCTAAATAGAATACTAAAATTAATAATTTTGAAATATTTCTTAATTTTTTAAGATGTACATGTAAACAAAATTAATAAAAAAATTAGACAAAAGAACTAAATTAAAACTAAACTTAAAATGTAAAGACCAAATTGTTCAAATTAAAACCATAAGAACTAAAGTAAAATTCTGATCAAATTATAGGAATGGAAAGTGTAATTAATCCTAAATAATGTGTCACAAGTTTCTAACTTTGTACACCCTGTTTTGTTGTCCTTTGAGTCATAACTCAGAGAGAAATTTAAAAGCCCAGAAAACAAGAATGAAATATATAATCAACTGCAATCCAAGAACCATCATTAATTAAAACTTCCAATCTTATAAATAAACCTACACAAGCAGCCCAACAATACATAGTTTAGATACAACAATAACACCAAACACAAGTTTTTTAAAACACTTCAAATATATATATTCAATCTAAAAGAAACAAATCACAAATCGCTACTGAATCAAGCTCTCCAACAAATATATATATATATTCAATCTGCAATAGATAGATATAAATAGATAAAAACATAGATACATGACATATATATATATACCACTAACAAGAACTAAAAAACAGAGACAAATCTAAAAGATTGAACAAATTAAAGGTAATAAAAATAAACGTTGAACAAATATAAATAAACGTAGAGACCATGTGACTTTCTTCATTTTCTTCTAGGTTATCAACTAAAATTTTCCAATTTCTGATTACCACAAGATGCATACTAGAGAAACATCACAAATAAGTCTGAGTCAATATGATTCCCTCACTATAAGCATGACCTGAATGCAAAATCACTACTTATGGAAGATTAACAGTTCCTTCTTCATCTAGGATGTAATTTCAAATACATGCTTCTACAAAAACAAAAGGTGCAATGGCTGGCATTGCAGTTTGTGAATACCTCTAACCTTTTGCCATTTTTAGAAAATGACCACCAACCCATATAAACCCATACACTACACAATTTACTAAACTCAGCCTAACATCCGTTTTTCTCATTAACCAAAAAATACCAATATCTCTGCTACAAGTTTTTGTGTGATCAAATTACTAAAAGCTTATTATTTCAAATTATGATTAAGATATAAGCCTATCCTCGTATCACAATTAAAGCAAGGTTGTTAAACTCAGGATAGTTCATCTGATAGTGATGCTTGCTCCATGATCAAGTAGGAGGCTCAAACTGGGGATAATAATATTCTACAGCCAAAAAGAGAACAACAATACAATGATTGTGAAGATTGGAAAAGGACACTATTTAATAGTTAAGTGCATCATGTCATTAAGTTTTCAAGGAATATAATGAAACCCTAGCCACAACAGTTGGCTAATTTCAACCTCGAGGTCAGATGCACCAACCCACGCAAAACACATAAAATAGAAAATAAAACCCTTGAGGTTCCATGGGACAACCTCTGGATATCAAAAGCTGCAGTGCTTCAACTGGGAAGAGTTCCTACAATCATATGAAAATACAATTTTACACTAACAAAGCAAAGGATGCAACTCAATGAGTAAAGCACTCCCATTATGAGTAATGTGTTAATTAACTGTTGTGTACAAGAAAATCAGTAATCAAATCCACTTCTTAGTCTTTGCTTCAATTCGAAAATAATTGAGTAAATGCATACATAACAACATGAAGAAAATGTATAAATAATTTACTTTCTCCACAGAAAAAAATATAATAACTATTGAAATTAGTTTTTCCAAGAATTCAAATTCCTGAAAAATGGGACATTAGCCACTGTGAAATAGCAACCTCCAATAAATTGTTAAACCCTTTTCACTCTAATGTTGAATCATTTGTGAAACTCTCTACAATATTACAATTTTGGGATAACTAGAAATCTGAATCTGAATCAATAAATACAGCAACTTGTGCAGCAGATGCATAGATTCAAAAAATAAGATCAATTACAGAATCTGAATCAATTCAGAACAGATCACTAGACCATGATGAATTCCAAATAGTTGGGATAACTAGGAATCATGAACAAGAATATTCCACACAGTAATCATAAAACTTGCTTTGAAGATTCAGATAAAAAAAATAAATAACAATATTGAATCTTGCAAGACTAGCAACAACCCAAATCGCTATTCTAGCTAACATGATCTGAAAGAAGACAAATAGGAAAAGTGAAGTGAAAAGTGAAAAGAAGAACGAAAAAAAAAAGTCATCAAAAAAGAAAGAAGATAGATGCAAAGATACAACCGAATCGAATGGATGATGATACTCACAGCCCACAAAGGCAAAGCAGGAGCTCGGCCAGTGATGATCAGCCAAACCCAACCATACCCAACAAAGTAACAATCAAAACCCACATAGAAAACCCACATAGATAGAAATCAGAATCGCACAAAAAAACAAAAACCCAAAAATCAAAACCATTTTTAACAAAGAAAAAGAGATTGAGTGATTGGAACCTCGTTGAACGATGAAATCGTTGGTGAAGTAATAGAGGACAACCTGACACCAACGCCGCACATTTTACGTCCCAAAGAATTGGTGAAGAAGCTTTGAAGAAGCGGGAGCTCATCGAACTTGGCCGCTCGTCGCCGCCTCCGTGAGAGAGAGAGAGAGAGAGAGGCGTTGTTTCGAAACAGGGCTCTGCAAACCTGAAAGGAAATGAAAAAAATGGGGGAAATAAATGGAAAAATAAGTTTGGTAAGTCGATGAAAAAATGGGGGGAAATTTTTTTCATTTTTTTTAATAAATTTTTTTTTATTTGGTAGAAGTAGGGGTAATATTTCAATGAAAAATATTTTTCGTTAAAATAAAATTAATTTTTTATGGTCAATTAAAAATATTTTTTTGTGGTCGATTTTTTTTTATACTAAAAATCAATAACTATTTTTTTGTGGTAGAGGAGAGGAAGCGACAGTAGTGGTGAAGGTGGTGGATATGAGGTGCTGGTGCTGGTGCTGGTGGCGAAGGAGATTAGTGGTAAAGTTGTGGTAGTGGTAAAGAAGATAGAGTGGCGGTGGTAGAGGAGAGGTAATAGTAGTAGTAGAGAGTGAGAGAGAGATAGAGAGACAAAGAGAGAAAAAGATAGAGAGTGAGAAACAGAAAAAAAGACAAAGAGAGAGGAGAGATGAATAAGAGAGACAGAGAGAGAGATAGAGAGAAGAGAGATGAGCGAAAGAGACATAGAGAAATGAGAGATGAACGAGAGACAGATAGAGAGATGAGCGAGAGAGACATAGAAAGAAGAGAGATGAACGAGAGAGACAGAGAGAGAGATAGAGAGAAGTGAGATGAGCGAGAGAGACAGAGAGAGAAAGAGAGATAAGAGAGAGCGAGAGGAGAGAGATGAGCAAGAGAGATAAAAAGAAGAGAGATGAACGAAACAGATAGAGAGAGAAAATATATGAGAAAAGACAAAGATAAGTGAGAGACACAGGGAGAGACAAACAGACAGACAGACAGAGAAGAGTGATGAGTAAGAGAGAGAAATAGAAGAGAGAGGAGAAGATGACAAAATGGGTGAAGAGAAAGAGAGAGTGATGGAATGAGAGAGACAGAGGCGCGAGAGAATCGATGGCAGAGAGAGAGACGTGTTTAAGCCCTAACTCATTTTAGTGTGTTTGAAATCCCTCTAGAGTTCCTCACCAAATTAATTTAAAAATCCCTCCAAAACGATAATAAATAAAAAGTAAAATTATAATAATAAATAATAGAGAGAGAAAGAGAGAGATAATAGTGATGAGTGAGAGAGAGATAGAGAGAGAAAGAGTGAAAAAGAGACAGAGAGAGAAAGAGAGAGAGAGAGACAGGGAGAGAAAGAGATAGAGACAGAGACAGAGAGAAACAAAAGATGAGTAACAGATAGACAAAGAAAGAGAGAGAAAGAGAGCGAAAAGAGATGATCGAGAGAAAAACATAGAAAAAGAGAGAGATAGAGAGAGAAGAAAGGTGAGTGAGAGAGACAAAGAGAGATAGAGAGAAGAGAGATGAGTGAGAGAGATAGAGAAAGAAAAAAGATGAGAAAGATAGAGAGAAGAGAGATGAGCGAGAGTCAAAGAGAAAAGAGACAAAGATAGACAGGATAAAGAAGAGTGATGAGTGAGAGAGAGAAAAAGAGAGAAAGAGATAGAGTGAGAGTCAGAAAAGGAGACAGAGAGAGAGGAGAGATGAACGAGATAAACAAAGAGAGAGATAGAGATAAGAGAGATGAGTGAGAGAGACATAGAGAGAAGAGAGATGAACGAGAGAGAGAGAGAAAAATAAGAGAGAGATGAGCAATAAAGACAGAGAGAAAAGAGAGATGAAAGAGAGCGAGAGAAGAGAGAAGAACAAAAGAGATAGAGACAAGAGAAATGAACGAAAGAGACAGAGAGAGATATAGAAAGGAGAGAAGAGATAGATGAGTGAGAGATACAGAGAGAGACACAGACAGACAGATAGACAAACAGACAGAGAGAGAAGAGTGATGAGTAAGAGAGAGAAAGAGAATAGAGAGAGAAAGATGAAAAATGGGTGAAAAGAGACAAACAAAGAGAGAGAGAGAGAGAGAGAGAGAAAAAAAGAGCGAAAAAGATAAACGAGAGAGATATAGGGAGAGATGAGCGAGAGATAAAGAGAAGAGAGACAGAGAGTGACGAGAGATGAGAGAGATAGAGAAAAGAGAGATGAGCGAGAGACACAGAGAGAGAGACAGAGAAGAGTGATGAGTGAGAGAGAGACAGAGACAAAAATAGAGACACAGAGAGAGAGACAGACAGACAGACAGACAGAGAAAAGTGATTAGTGAGAGAGATATATATAAATTATTTTTTATTTTTCTTTCAGCGACGAAAATATTTTAGTTGCCAAAACTATATATACCACGACCAAAATAAAATTTAGTGACGAAATTTTCCAAGGGCGGGAAATTGGCGCCAAATTTCGTCTCCAAAATGGCGCCAAATCTTCCACCAAATTTTCCAAGGGCGGGAAATTGTTTTGTGACGAAAAATAAAATTTAGAGACGAATAAAATTTTCGCCACCTATTGTTATATTTGATTTTAAACATTTGGTGACAAAATTTGGTTTTCGTCTCTAAAAATAATACAATTGGAGGCGAAATCTTATTTTCATCACTAAAACATGCATATTTGGAGAGGAAATATTTTTTCGTCACGCGTTTTCGTCACCATAGACCTTTTACACATTATAATTGAAAACATAAATTATTGGAAAAAAAATAATTGAAAAGAGATGAGAGAGATAGAGAAGAAAAATGAGTGAAAGAGAGAGAGAGAAGAGAATGATCAAATATTTTTGTATTTGTGTGTGTGTGAAAGTAAGTGATTAAGGTAAGAGCCTCTCTTAGTTTCTGACAACATTTTAATAAAGAGAAATAATTAGTGAGAAAATATTTTCGTCTCAAACTCATATGTTCATTTCCTAATCAACAAAAATACAAAAACAATGTTGTGTGGGGATGGAGAATTTATTGGTGATGAAATATTTTCGTCTCGTTCAACTTAACCTTATGAGACGAAAATATATTCGTCGCACAATCAATCAAAATGCAACACGACACATAAAAAATTTATTAGTAACGAAATATTTTCGTCTCCCAAAACATATCCTTCCGAGACAAAAATATATTTGTCGCCTAATTAACAGAAAGATAAAATGAGCATGAAGGGTTTATTGGTGATGAAATATTTTCGTCTTCCATAACTTATCATTTCAGACAAAAATATATTTGTCACCAAATAAATAAAAAATGAAACGACATCGCCTAATAAGTTTGGAATTTATTGGTGATTTAATTCCTTTTTGTCGCAAAAAACTTTAAATTTTGTGACAAAAATGTTCGTCTCCAATGAGCTAAAATAATTGGCGCCAACAAGAAAAAAAATTGGTGCCTCTTTTTTTCTGACAAATTTATTTTTTCGTCTCCTATAGTTTTGAAAACAATTAAAAGAAACAACAAAAGTAATATTTTGATCATGTTTGGGTTACATTCTAAAATGAAAATAAATTTTATCACCAAATTTTAAAAATTAATTATTGAAAACTCCATACTAAACAAGGTAATGTTTTCTATTAATTTTGAAAATTACAAATTTTTTATTATTTGTTTCTCTATATTTTTTCATTAAAAAAAAAAAAGCTACATTAATTATCTTTTTTTTTTTTTTTTTTTGAGGAGGTTTTGACCTTCGATTTTTCCGAAATGGGTGTTCTAGACGAAAGGATAGAGTTGGTTCAAACAATGAGAAAAAGTGCTTATGCAAGAGGGGCCTTCACTGTGAGAAAGAATAGTGGGTTTGCATAGGGTGCCTTCTTGGATAATAGCTTCAATGCTGGCATGCACAAAGGGCTTAAGTGTGAGACAGCAGAGATAGGCTTTAGCGCGAAATAGAAGAAATGGTTTACAGAGTATCTTCTTGAGTCACGACTTCAATACTTGTGAGAGAGGAGTAGACTCAAGTGCGAGAGAGAAATGAGGGTTTGTAGAAAGTGTTTTCTTGGGTCACGACTTCAAGGTCTCATGTACATGAAAATGAGTGATAAGCATCAGAGTGTATCTCTTGGGGTCACAGTTCCAATGCTTTGAAACACAAAACCACGGCATTTTAATATAGAGAAATGATTAGTGATAAAATATTTTTGTATCCTTCAATACCAGAACAAAGAATTTATTATTGGTGATGAAATATTTTTGTCTTCCACAACTTAACCTTATGAGACGAAAAATATATTCGTCACGCAATCAATTAGAATTTATTAGTGACGAAATATTTTCGTCTTCCACAACTTATTCTTCTGAAACAAAAATATATTTGTTGCCTATTTAATAGAAAGATGAAATGACATTGTCTGCATAATGGAGTGTTTATTGGTGACGAAATATTTTCGTCTTCCATAACTTATCCTTCGCAGACAAAAATATATTTGTTGTCTAATAAATGGAAATATGCAACGACATCGTTTAATAGGTATGGAATTTATTGGCATAATTACTTTTCACAAAAAAATTATATTTTGTGACAAAAATGTTTGTCTCCAATGAGCTAAAATAATTCGCCAATGCAAATGAAATTGGCGCCTCATTTTTGCAATACCTAAATTTTGTTTTCGTCTCCTATACTTTTGAGAAAAATTAAAACAAACGACAAAATTAATATTTCGTCATCTTTGGGTTAAATTTTAAGACAAAAAAAATTTCGTTACCAAATTTTGTCACAATAGCACAGATTTCTTGTATTTTTTATTGATTTTAAGCATTTGGTGATGAAATTTGGTTTTCCTCTCTAAAAATAATATATTTGGAGACGAAATTATTTCCTCTCTAAAATTTTTTACAATGGTGACGACAAATTTCGTCTCAAAAATGGCGCCAAATCTTCCACCAAATTTTCCAAGAGCGGGAAATTGTTTTGTGACGAAAAATAAAATTTAAAGATTTAATAAAATTTTCGTCACCTATTGTTTTATTTGATTTTAAGCATTTGGTGACGAAATTTGATTTTCCTCTAAAATAATACATTTGGAGATGAAATTATTTCCTCTCTAAAATTTTTACAATGGTGACGACAAATTTCGTCTCCAAAATGGCCAAATCTTCCAAGGGCGGAAATTGTTTTGTGACGAAAAATAAAATTTAGAGATTTAATAAAATTTTCGTCACCTATTGTTTTATTTGATTTTAAGCATTTGGTGACTAAATTTGGTTTTCCTATCTGAAATTAATACATTTGGAGACGCAATTATTTCCTCTCTAAAATTTTTTACAATTGTGACAACAAATTTCGTCTCCAAAATGGCGCCAAATCTTCCACCAAATTTTCCAAGGGCGGGAAATTGTTTTGTGACGAAAAATAAAATTTAGAGACGAATAAAATTTTCGTCACCTATTGTTTTATTTGATTTTAAGCATTTCGTGACAAAATTTGGTTTTCGTCTCTGAAAATAATATAATTGGAGGCGAAATCTTATTTTCATCACTAAAACATGCATATTTGGAGACTAAATATTTTTTCGTCACGCGTTTTCGTCACCATAGACCTTTTTTGTTGTAGTGGAAAGTCTACTGACCACATGCTGAGAAATTAGTGATTTCTAGTGATAAGAGTATTGGTCATGTTATGAAGTTCCGAATAGTAGACTATTGAACACTGGATTTGTGTTTCCTAATAGTAAGACTATTGGCTTCAGAGTGACATGTCAAACCAAACTTGTTTTGGTGCCTTGAATTTGAGAAAGACCTAATTCGATTAATAACGGCCTGGGAATTTGTTTTCTGTGATATGATTTTGAGAGTTTCATAATCATTGTGATACATGGAATTGTTTAAAGACCTTATATGAATTTTTGGAGAGGCTGGGAGCCTTTATATAAATTCTACAAATATGGAGGTGTCATGCAAAATGTGGCAAATGTGGGGGTGTCATGCAAAATGTGGCAATACCTAAACCCAAGATGGTTAGGATAAGCCTTAAAATTCGTTGACTTTCTATTCAACGATTATGAACAATATAGTAGTGCATATTGGGTTTTTGTGCAGACAAATCTGATATTTAGATTTACACAAGAATATTATCATGAAATTGAGGAAGCGATTTTCATGAGAAAAGAGAAGAGCCTAGAAGATGTTAATATGCTTGGACTTTAAAGTTCTTTTATCTAAATCTTCTTAAACCTATATGGTGGCTAGTGAGGCTAAAAGCTTCTTTGAAGTTGTGATTTCTCTAGAAAATTTAGCTTTATCTTGCATATGTAGTAAGCCTTGGGATGCAAGTGAATGAAAGCTGATGAGATAGGCTTGTTATCAAAGGATATCGGCAAAGAGAAGGCCTGGATTATTTTGATACGTGATCACCAGTTATAGTGAGTGTAATAGCAATTCTATGACATCTAGAAATACATCAAGATGGATGTTTAGATAGCTTTCCTATGAAGATTTAGTTGAATAAATCTTTAGTTGAATAAATCTTTACGGTTTGAAAACTTGAGAAGATATTCAATACTACAAAGTGGATGTTGTATTCTAAGTTTGATATGAAAGATATAGGTCTTGCAAATGTGATTCTAGGTATTAAGATTACTAGAACATCTGGTAGTATTGTACTTTCTCAGTCTCATTATGTTGATAAAATACTTGAGAAATTTAGTAAATTAGATACAAGTGTGTTGAGGACACTAGTAGACTTATGTCTACATTTGGCAAAGAATAATAGAGGAAATGTATTTCAACTAGTATATTCTCGGGTCATTGAAAGTTTAAAGTATCTGAGGAGTTGTACAAGGCTAGGTATAGCCTACACAAGTAGCAGGCTTAGTAGATACAGAAGTAATCCTAATGCTACTCATTGTAAGGGCATTATGCAGGTGTTAGATTATTTACACTACACTTGGGATTATGAGTTACATAACACTTGATATCTAGTTGTACTAGAAGGGTACAAAGGCGCTTACTGGATATTTGATACAAAGATTACGAATCTATTAGTGGATATATTTTTCTCTAATTGGAGCTGCAACCGTGTCATGGAGATCTCCCAAGCATATGTGTATCACGAGATCAATGATGGAATCGGAATTCAGCGCTTTAGATAAAGCTACTATAGTAACTGAATGGCTTTGCCGTTTTATTGAGGATATTCCATGTTGATCAAAACTTGTACTAGCAATTTTATATACTTTGCGACAACCAATCAAGTATTAGTAGGGCACAGATGGAAGGTCTAGACATTTTTGTCGAAGATATAGTTTCATACAATGACTAATCTCGTGTGTTGTCACTATAGACTATATACAGTCTAAGGACGATATTACGGATCCGTTAACCAAAGGGTTCAATCGCGAGTTAGTAGGAAAGTCGTCAAAAGGAATGGGGTTAAGGCCTTTAGTGAATGTTACCAGAATAGAAAACCCAACGTAGTTGACTGGAAATCCCAAGATTTAGGTTCAAAGAAACAACCTAATTACGTGTAACGGGTGAGTCACTGTGGAGGTAAATCCTCCTACCCATTCCTTTATACAGAGATACCATGTGGGGTGGAAGGTTAAGTTTATACTTTTATTGACCTAAGTGTTGTGAATAGTCAACCGTGGTATAGCGAGATACCTTATGCAGGTCACTTATGTGAGTGTGAAGTGGGGCCACTTATTTAAGAATTGATGAGGTCGAATTCTTTAAAAACACTCGTTGAACTAGGATAGTGTTCCAGGGCCAAACCAGACACATTAGTGAGAATAAGAACAATGGTTGGAGTAACTCCCGTGTGAGGTTCATTGTCTCGATTTACACAAACGGCAGAACAATTCAAGACATCATGTTCACTGGTCAGCTAGTAAATCCAATAGGCTTTCACTACGAAAGGTTCAAGGCCAACAACTACATTTTCTAATGCAGGGTTATTCTGTGTGCTCTCTCTTTGAATCTTTGTTGTTAAGCATTGTCCATTTTTTTTTTTATTCAGCTAGTTTTATTCATGTGGGGGATTGTTGAAATATAATGATTTTTCGGTAACTTTAATTCGAAATTAAAGTGGGACCCAACCATTAGTTGATGTAGGTCTAAGTGGTTTTGTATTATCTTAAATGAGAATATTGCAATGCAAAAATAATGAACCGAAACCACTGAGTTGTGAATGAGAATTGTCTCATAAAGTGAGCATCAATAAAGTTGGGTTTAGATTTGGACTTACTCTTGGTTTGGATTGGGCCTAGACTTATACTTGTGCATGTGCAGTGTTTGGTCTTAGACTTGGACTTAGACCTAGTCTTGAGCTTTGGGTTGAGCTGTGTTAGGCTTAATTTATGCATGTGTTTGAGATTGGGTTTGGATCAGGTTGTGATCCAACACTTGTATCCATTTTGCAACCCATCTAGTTTAATTCTCAAAACTTATACATTATATACACATTATGATTTTTATGATGGTTTTGGAGTTTTGAATCTTTGTAACTCTAAACCTAATGGCTAGAGTTAATGACATTTGATGATCGATCCCATTGATGTTAGCCTTCATGGTTAAAGCTCTCCCCTAAATGGAGACCTTTCTCCTTCAACTTAATAGGTTGTTTTTAGAGAGGTTTTGTGATAGAAAATGAGATGGTTTTTTACACCAAAGAAAAATTTTCTTATCTTCTTTTGCTAGCCTTTTTTTTTGTTCTTGTTAGAGAGAGTGTATTCATTATCAAGTTTACCGAAACTATTCAGAAGGTGCTTTTGCATTAGCTGGTTTCGACCATCGTATCTTGGGAGGCAGACGCCGGCATACCTCCAGTACCCATTAAGTAGGGGTGAGCATGGTTTGGATTGGACCGAATTGGGGTAAAACCAGGACCAATCCGTTATTTACGGTTCTTGAAAAATTAGAACCAATCCAATCCGTTTAAATCATGGAACCAATCTGAACCAATCCATTTAAATTGGATCGGTTTAGGACCACGGATTCACATAATTAAATAACGAATATATATATAATACTTTAATTTCATAAAAATATAAACATAGCGCTATATTAGTTCCATAATAGCAACATGTTTTTCTATAATAGCGACATACTGTTCTAGAATTTAAAGAACCATAAAAAAACTGGTTTCACCATAAGTGTTTAGACCATTACAAATTAAAACTAAAAACTAACAAACAAAAGTAATAAAAGAAGATATTATACGATTTTAGGTTTGAGTTTAGATTTTATATAGAATAAGAGAAGATACTATGGGGGAAGATGTATAATAAAAATATAGACTATTTATATACGGTCCGGATTGGTTCCAATCCGGAACCGTGGGGTTCAATCCGGAACCAATCCGTAGACTACGGATTTTTAATTCTTCAATCCAGAACCAAACCGCGGATTCAAAAAGCCAATCCAAACCTATCGAATTGGACTAGATTGGATTGGATTACGGATTTCACGGATTCCTTGCTTAGCCCTGCCATTAAGAGGCGGTGGATCTGTTTTAAGGAAACTGTGGTATCACACATGCTTCGATTTGCTTCTTTTTTTTATTATTTGTTCTTTAATTTTCCAGAATTTAGTTTATCTCGACGAGTTCTAATATTTAGTTATCCATGTTAATAATTTGTTCTTTTAATAATATAATCTAATTTATTTCTGTATTTAGTTGTGTCGTTTATTCTGTATTTTATCCTTTAATAAAAAAAATTATTTTGTCATTTCTATTTAATTTATTTTATTTTATGTATTTTTCTTGTATTATTATGGAAAAAATACCAACAAATAGTTTAATAATTATTTTTAAAGTTTTTTTTATTATTTAAAAGGGGCATTTATTCATAAATTCAAGCCTATGTTTGGCAAGAGCTTTTTTGGGGCTTTTTGGCTTTTTTAGCCACAAAAGACAAAATAGGCTTTTTTAGCCACAAAAAACAAAATAGGCTTTTTTAGCCATAATCATTACACTCCTCTCTCATAAAAAAGTCAAAAAAGCCAAAAAGCCAAAAAGCCCTTCCCAAACCAAACTTTTAAGCCCAGGTTAAAAAAGTCAAAAAAGCCAAAAAGCCAAAAAGCCAACCCACTTCCCAAACGGAGTTATGTTCTATTTAGTTCAAATTATTTTTTTTTATGCTCTAATAAGTTTTATGGGTAACATAATTACCAAAATATCTCTAATAATAATATTCATATTGACAATGTGAATGCTTCGTAATGTGAATATTCAATGAATCTTTATATGACCAAGTTACTAAACATTCAAAAAATATTTATAAGGGTAAAATTGTTCATAAAATATCCAAAATATGAGAATTACAATTTGATGAATCAAATATCCAAATAATAGGACTTATTAGAATATATTATGAACTAATTGTGATACAAATACTTAAAAAATAATTTCTTAAAATCCCCCTATTTAAAAGTCATAACAATATCTAACCTTCACAATAAAAATAATTTTTACAAGGACTTTTTATTTTATTTTTATTTTTATTTTTAAATATGAGAATGAAAAATGTGTAAATATAATGACGAAGCTTTTGTTGTATTCAATGAGAGAGATTTTGTTTTATTTTTGGTTTTTTTTTTTTGTTTTTGTTTTTGTTTTGTTTTGTTTTTGTTTTTTGAGAATTATTTCGATTAAATAATTTTTTATATAAATATGTACATATTATATAATAAAAATATAATAAATGAGACTTTGTTCAACTTGATTATAACCAAAAAAAAAAAAAAAAACCACTAACGGCTATTTTCTTTTCTTTTCTTTTTTGTTAAAATAGTACTCCATAAACTTAAATTATTCGAGTACAAATTTATCCTCTTATATTTAGGGTCAATTGATTGAAAACAATAGAAATTAGGTATATAAAATATATGAAATCCTAACTCCATCTTGCTCCCTGTTCGCCAACAAGTCAGCACATGCATTTGCCTCTCTGTAACAGTGGTTAAGCTCCGAAATCCTCAAAACCTGCAATCAAGTACGACATTTTATTACTTTAGGACATGTTTGATTCTCAAGATTAATAGTGAAAACATTAATAATTCTATTAAATTAGTGTCGTATTTACTATTCAATTGGATTAGTAGGATAAATTATCCATTGTCCATTATTTGATTTGCATTGGATAAGAAAATATATAAATATAGCATTACAACTATATTTATCTTTTTTTCTAATTTTACCCTCCATCAATGTTTCTTCACAATCTTTACTTTATCAAAGTTTCTTCATAAACGTGGTTTTGAAAAAAATTATAAATAAATAAATAAAAGCAAAATAAAACTACAAAATACAAAAGCCATGTTCGGTTTGTTTTTTAATTTTAATTTTTTATAAATATAAATTAATTTGATAAAATAAATTTCAAAAAAATATTTGAAACAAAATTTGTTGGATTAATTACCCATTAGATTAATAATCCTGAAAGAAAATTTCAAAACAAACACAGATTATTAGACCCACAAATTAATAATTCTAATCTTATACTTTAATCCTGTTAATCAAACAGGCCTAGAGTTTGTATTATTTTTGTCCAGAACAAAGCCAATTACCATTCTTGCATCCAATTCAATAGTGATCTTTCTCAGATTTATTTCAGCTGCTATTCTAAGCCCATCACGCATGGCCCAGAGTTCTGCTTCTATACTTGACATTTTATCCATTCATTTGCAGAAGCCCATGATCCATTTGCCTTCATGATCATTAATAATGCCTCCTCCACTTGCTGGGCCAGGGTTGGCTTTGGAGGCATGTGTTCGGTTTGAAACAACCAACATTATGGTGCGCGCCAACTGATCTGGGTTGGGATTTTTGCAGGTGGGTTTCTGATTTGGGCTGAGAGAAGAAATCATTCATTCAGAGGCTCTGTTAAGGATGATAGGGGTGGGGTCAGGGATGGGGCCTGGGTTTTGGGTGTGGGATTGAAGGTGAGGATTATTCTTGTAAGCCAAAGGTTCCAGCAGGTTATGGTGATGATGAGAGCCCAAGGAACACCTGAGCTATGGTTTGATTTGGAGGTGCAATTTAATTTGAGCCACTCAATGAGATTAACGTTGTGTTTAGTTAGAAGATTTGAAAAGAAATTTAAAAGAAAAAGAAAAAAGATAGATGAAATGTGAATAAAATATATTTATATTTTACCTAGTTTCACACATATTTTTCTTTTTCATTTTTCAAATCTCTTCCCAAATGTTCTAACCAAATTTGTCCTACACACATTTGTTCTACTAGGACATTTGGATGGCTCAAATCTGTCTAAATTACAGAACAACGATTGTGATGTATCATACTTTCCTTGGATGGCTCAAATCTGTCTAAATTACGTAATCCGATTGTGATGTATCATACTTTCCCTGCTCTCTCTTACTTTTTCATTATTTCACCCACCCTCCCAAGATCCCATGAATGATCCCATGATCCAACCTTCCTCCTTTTCTTTTTATTTACTTTTATTTTTTTTTATTTTCTCTCCTTTTTTGTTTTCCTCCCTATTTATTTAATTTTTTTTTTCTTTTTGTTCACTTATTTTATTTACACTATACTAGTATATTTATATTTTACCTAATTTCACACATATTCTCTCTTTTATTTTTCAAATTTCTTTCTAAATATTCTAACCAAATACAGCATAAAGGACCACGAGATAGGCCAAGTTGGGAGAGGTTTGGACCAAGAACATGATTTGTGTCCTTAAGAGCTCAAGAGTGGCAGATTTGGCATTGTGGGTCAAAGTGACCGCCTCGATGTGTTAGAAACTCAGAGTCTTGATTGCTTTTGGATAGCAAGCCAAAGAAAGTGTTTGATTCTAGGAGAAGTTGGTGTTATCTAAAGCCAGTCCCAATTGGTTAGTGGAGGATTAGGTTTGGCAGATTGGATGATATCAAAACCCGATGCGGATGACGCAGAAGTGAAGGATCCATCATGACTGTTTTTTCAAATGACAATGTCATCTCCACTCACGACAACTTTGATTGTAAGAGTTTATGGATCCACTCATATTTAGAATCCACTATTTTTCTAAACAGAAGCCCAAAAATAATAGTCCACTTTCACGAACGCATTGTTTGTTTGGATGAATTTTTTATCTTTATATTTTATATTTGGCACAATAAAAAATAAAAATTAATGAAAAATATTTTTTATGATCAACTAAAAATAAATATATTTGAATAGAAAATATTTTCTACTTTTAAAGGACGCAAATGTTTTATTGATTAAAATTTTATCAACGGCACTACACTATCACCACCAGTCTTATCTCCATCACCACACTACCATGCCATCATCTTTACCTCTACCTTCGTCCTACTACCGCCACCACCAAACATAATAAATAAATAATTCAACAAAAAAAAATTCTCTAAAAAAGAAATTTTCATAGAAAATACTTGAGAAAATTATGCAAATAGTCCCTGTAATTTACACGATGTGTCAATTTGGTCATTGTAATTTCAATTTGCCCGATTTTGCCCCTTAATTTAACAGATTTTGTCATTTTAGTCCAATAAATAACGGTTGTTAAGTTAATTTAACGGAAAATCAAACAATGTGTCAATTTGGTCCCTGTATTTTTCACAATGTGTCAATTTAGTCCCTGCCAAAATCGAGAAAATTGAAACTACAAAGACCAAATTGACACATCGTATAAAGTACATGGACCAAATTGACACATTGTTTGACCTTCAGTTAAATTAACTTAACAACAATTATTTATTGGAGTAAAATGACACAGTCTGTTAAATTAAAGGGCAAAATCGAACAAATTAAAACTACAAGGACCAAATTAACACATCGTATAAACTACAGGGACCATTTGCATAATTTACCCAAAATACTTTTTGCCTAATGAACGGGGGTAAATGTTTCTTGTTGTATCCCTCCTAACATAGCGCCAGAGCCTGAGAAAACTCTTAAAAATAATCCAGTCTACTAAAGTATGCATAAACATCTAGATCCTGTACAATAAAAGCACAACCAATTATTTTAAAAATATTTAATAAAACATAAAATATAATCAATTGTAGCAAATTATTGCTTTTGGATATAACTAAATTAAGCAAATCTCATACCCCATTTGTTTTTTTAATTTTTATTTTTGACACAAGGAAAATTTTTATTTCTACACATCATTTACTCTTAGTGCATATTTCTCTTAGTTCACACACTTAAAAAATTATAATTTTTTCACTTCACACACAAACACATATAATTATTTGAAGCATATCCTTTCATGATAAACAAATCAGAAGTGTACACATACTCTAGTTACACACACTCAATCATATAGTTACCCATTTGTAGGACAAATTCCATCAGACCTCCATTAATCTCCATTGTTGAAAGCATCTCCACTATTTAAAGGTATAATTTCATGAAGATCTAGCGAAATGTGTTACTAGTACATATATTTGTATAGATTTATGCTGGTATTTACATATATTTGTGTATGAATAATTTTTTTAGATTATGATTATATGTATGTGAATGTAATTTTGTAATGCTTACTTTATTAATACAAATCAAGGAACATGTGTGATAATGATTATAGTTATTCAGTTTCTTTTATTTTTATTTTTTACCATTTTTGAAACATTTTTTGGTTATTTGGTAATCGATATTGATTTTTTTTGTATGGAACTCACGATTCAGACGTAGTAAATCGAACAATTTTCCCTCACTCGAACTTCTAACTTTGAACCAAAAATAAAATTTTGGACTTGTATTTTCAAATTAAGCTTATTTTTTTTTCAAAGGAGTACCGCCGAACTAAAAATGGAATTTCATTTTTGTACTAAATAAAATAGTGCTAAAAAACAATTTTATCATAAAAACTCATGTCTTCGTTATCAGTTTTGTTGTGAACAATATCCTTCTCAAAATATGAGTTTTTATCTTTCAAATATTCTATAACGATGACAAATGATTCAAATAATAAACTAATGTGAGGTTTGAGTAATAATAAATTTAAAAGATAAAGACTTTGAAAGATGTGAATGGGAAACAATAGAGAATAAAACAAGGATTTAATGTCAAGACTTCTAATAGATATGTATTCAGTTTTTAGTTCCAAAGATGTGTACCAAGAAAATTTAAATTTGAGGTGGCATGTGTATACTTATATCTATATTAGAAAATTTATTTAGTTGTAAAATTGTAATATAAATTTTATTCATTAAGTGTGTATACATATAATAAATGGTGTGTGAAAATAGAACCAACCTAAGAGCATCTTCATCAAAATAGTCAAATTTTTAGTTAAATTGTAACTATAAAAGTCTATTTTTCTATTTTAGTTAACTATCTTTTCAAATATATTCTCCAACAAACTTTCTATTTTTATTTTATTTTTTTCTAATTCCAAATTTAATATTTAAGAGAGAATTTAAATAATGAATGATCACATTTGTTGGGTAATGATATATAAATAAAATATTTTACAAATTACATTCACAACTCTTAAAATTTGAAGAAAATACAATAAATATCACAAGTTTGCATAATTATATTAGACTCATTTAAGATTTTAATTTACGTAACACTTAACCCATTTTCTCCGTAATTCATTAGTCTTACGGATAAAAAAGTAATTGTTGTCATATTTTTTTTACATTAAAATGTATATTTTATTTTATTTATCTTTAATTCTTAACGCTACATACATTCGTTCCAATCCCTTTAAGCTTGCTAATAAAGAAGTTGATTTAATTATTTCGAAATTTATCCTAAAAAAAATTATATTGAATTCACATACAAAACAATTTAAAATACCTACCATTCTAACTTCTATTTTAAAAAATAACACAATTATATCATTATGATGAAGGTTTTTTTTTTTTTTTTTTTGGGTATAAATTTTATTTATAAATAATTTTTTTTAATTTACCAAATTGTGTTTTTTATTTCATGTATTACAATTGTATTAGTTTAATGATTTCACCACTCATGTTTATTATTACAACAATGCTTTATAGTCCAAATTTTCATGGCTCGAATGGCTTGAATGTCTCAAAATGACATTATTTTGGGAGTAAAACGATGTTGTTTTAATATATTCGAGTCATTTGGGCGACATAAATTCGAGGTACCAAACATTTTTCTTATTATTAATATAGTAATAATTGATTAATTGATAAATATGATATAATATATTAAATATTTTATTACCTAAAATAATTTGTTGATTCTTCTTTCCCTAACTACATGTAATTAGTGGTTTGATGTTTGTAGGGGGTTTGAAATGAACAGTGATTATGAGAATAATTGGAGAGACAAAACTATGTTAATTAGTCAATAAATATAGGAAGGTTGGAGAATGAGTAGTTGGGTGAGAATGGAACAAGTGGCTCAAGAAGAAGGAAATGACAGTGCACAAATAGGCAGCATATACCCAAAATCCCAAGAAGTTCTCTCACTCGGCCTTGGGAAATGGGTCCTATTTATAGGCTTTTTCTTGGCACCAAAGAGTACCAAGTGGCCAAATAAGATGAGGACATGTGTCCCTAAGGATCGCATGGAATATTCTGTCTTGGACCACCAGGCTAAGGTTGCCACGTGTCCTTCTGCATGTACTGTATACTATTTGTTTGGTACAGGTGCCTCAGCATATGCACTATACTATCTGTTTGGCACATACCTTAGTAACTTCCTTTTTTTAAACCTCAACAAGTGCACTTGCAGCGATAATATCTGCTGCTGCACTTGCCTTCTTCATTCAGTTTGGCCAAGACATGCATTCTTAGGACTTCATAACCTTCTATCAGTCGTGTTCATGTTTACCTCAGCGACTCCTCCACCCTTAGTCGCCTAACCACAAACTCCCCAACTTCCCAAGGCAAAGCCCACAGCTAGGGCTGTGCCTTGTACCAAGCCCAAGGGGGCTCCCTTCCCTTGGTCCTGCTTGTGCAACCAAGGCAGGTCTATGATTTGGGCAAATGGGAAAGGAGTCCCTTGCCCTCAGGCTACCCTACTCCCATCTTCGCAGAGTTGCCGTAGTATATTGGTATCTGTATGCTTGTTATTAGCTCAAACTAGTAAGTTTTGGGGTCTGCTATCAGCGCCAAGCTAGTGAGGTTTGAGGTCTGTTATTAGTGCCGAGCTAATAATGACTTTGGGGCCTACTATCAGCACAAAGCATTAGTCACTACTTGTGGAGGGGAAGCTTCTCTCAAAGGCTGCTATCACCTTGGTGGAGTCTTCCCTTCGCAAGTTAGTAGCGACTGTTGTAATTGTTATGCGATCGCTTCCCAAGCAAGTACAAGTCACGGTCAAGCAATACTAGAGATGGTGGCGCACCAGAAATTACCTCAAGAACTTTGGCCGCAAGTGCTACATTAACAAGTTAGTTGTTGTGGTTTTATCTTTCCCTCAACAAGTTCAAATGGCGGTGCTGACAATACTAACAATGGCGACGTTGAGACAAAGTACTTCAGTAACTTGGCCGCTGCAAGTGTTGCTTGTGCAACTTGACTTGGCTATTTTTCTTCATGGAGCTTGTTCGAACCTTTGGCGGGTTAGATCTGTTTCGGCCCACTGTTGACCTACTTTCCTTGGGTTGTAACCCATGCTCTCTTAAGTATTCTTGCCGCCTAACAGAGGCGATTTCAATACTTAGGTCCATATTTATAGCGACCCCGGTCTTTTCCCATTTGATTATTGTATTCGGACTTATGTTCCGTAGATTCCCTTGTTGTTGTCATCCTTTAAGTCTATTTGATTGAGTTTTAGGATGTGTTGGGCGTGTTTGGAGCAGGTTGGTTGAGCTTAGGAACCAAGCCCTGTTGCCCAAAATTTTGCTTGTCCGCTCCGGCGGGGTTTACGCCGGCGAGGAATACAACCTTTCAGTATTTCCTGTGTTGTGTTGGACGCTCGAGCGGGTATTGCCGCCGAGCGGGAGTTCGTGTGCCGCTCGAGCGGGGAGTTGGACGCTCGAGCGGGGAGCCTGTATGCGAAAATGCTGAGAGTGTGCATCCGCCGCTCGAGCGGGGGTTTGGCCGCTCGAGCGGGGCGACTGTTATAAAAGGGTGAGATTCGACTTTCTGGACCATTTTTCATCTCCCTCTTGATTCTAAAACCCTAAAACCGTTTTCTCTCTCTCCCTACACACCTTCTCTCTTAGGTTTGATCTACTTAGAGTGAGTTTCTAACCTAGATCCTTTATTAAAAAGATGGAGTGAGTCGAGGGCTTCGTTTTAATCTGAACAATTCTTGGTTTGGAGCACTTTGGATTTTGGATCATCATCTCTATATTCTCCATTCGAGTTCTTTGCTTCGAGGTAGGGATTTCCTACTCCATCTTATAGGTTTTGATCCTAAGTTGTGGTATTTCTGATATGTTGGGGTTGTTTGGTAATTTTGAGAAAAGCTAGGGTTTGTTTTATAATTTAAAAGCCCTAATTGTTGTAATAAAGTTAATTTGTATAATTAATTTTGGGAAAGGTGTGGAAATTGGTTTAAATCATAATATTGGAAAATTATGAGATTGAACGATGTAGTTGGATAATTTAACCACTCATCTTTGAAATTGAGATTATATGTGTTGTTACATTTATTTCCTGCTTAGAAATAACTGTTTTGGGCTATCGGTGAAGGATAGTCATGATTGTTGTAGACATTGCATGTGGATTAGGGAAAACTGAAACTAATCAATTGGTTAGGTCGTCGAGTATAATGGTTGGAATAATACATTAACTTTATGTATTGATTGATTGTATTTATAACTCTGTGTTTATATGCATTACTTGTGTATGGGAGGAGATAGGAGATGTACTCCACGGTTTAGGGGAAGATAGGGGATGTACCTCTAAACCGGTTAATGATTATGGGAAGATAGGGGATGAACCCAGGGTTGAAGCTCATATGCGCGCCTATTGCAGAGATACAGCTCATACGCTTATCTATTGAAGTGTGATACAGCTCACATGCTTGTCCACTGAAGTGTTTGTTTGTTTGATTTGATATAGCACTAAAATGTATATCATTATCTTTTTGTGAAGTGTAGAAGTGGTTTATGTGTTATTGATACAACACTAACATGTGTATCTGTTATGATATAAGAAAGGTGTAACTTGATTTGTTATCCCTGTTGAATTGGAAATATTGTTAATAAGAGATGAAACCCCTGTTGAGTTATTTGGCCAGGCTCTGTGCCATATTTGTATAAATGGAAAGTAAGATGTGTCATAAACATTAGTGTCGTGAATTTGTAAAATGATGTAATTGACTATATTGTGTTAACCATCTATCGATTGCTACCGCTTTAGTTAATTCTTATACTTGGTTTAGTATTTCCCTACTGGGCCGTGGCTCACCCTATATGGGAACATCATTTTCAGGTTCAGGTGATGGGTTACTTCCAAGGAATTTGCTTGGATGGATTTAGAGCTGAAGACTCATTTAAATTAGTTGTTATTTGCTTTATTTGATATTACATGTAAGGACTCAAGCCAAGGGCTTAACTTGTAAATGAGTTAGTACTCATATTCTTGTATCCAAGTGTTGGCTTGGAAAGATGTAAGCCCATAGGGCATTTACTTTCTTTGTTACATGTAATGTTTTTTACTAAGTTTACTCTGATGAATGGAATAATATTCTTTCTTTTCTTATAATAATGCATGTTAATATCATATATTATGGGTTTAATTTTGAGGGCGTGACAATATTTAATTTCTCTCTTAATTTCTATCCCTTTACAATGTTCAACTAAAGTAGTTAGCCGAATATTGAGTTTGATGGAAGTATGTTTCTATGATTTTGTGCTTTAAAGGAAATGCTCTAATGAACTTGATAATGATACTTTATCGCAAGTCTAATAATTTGAGGGGGATAAAATCAAATTTTCCTATTTGATAGTAACTGTAAAATTGCCGCTGCCAAATTGCCAACATGCTAATAAATGATACAAATAATAAATTTGGTTACTGCTAAAAAGCTATTTTCTTTCATATCTATACTACATATATATATATATACTAGTTAAAAAAAGTTCCGTCCAAGATACAGATCAAATATTAAAATAAAAAGTTTATATAAAAAAATGTAAATTAAGTAGATTATTTAAATTAATTACTTGTGTACTCTCTTTTATTAGAGTCATAGAATACTTAACTTTTTAAATAAATTTTAGAAATTAAAATTTAAATGAAGTATTTTTATATATTTTATACATCTTATTATTTTAATTTAAAACTTGTTTTCTGATTTGTATGCAACATTAATAAATTTATTTATTTGTAAATAAATCATGGTCATATAACAAATGATCCATTTTGTTAATAAACAAACCATTAAGTTAATTAACAACTTTTAACAATATAAGAAATATCTTTCAATGAATAATTTTGATAATTTTATTATCGCATAGGAAAGTAGTTAGATTTTTTTTCTTTTTTTTTTTTTTTGGAAAAATTAGTCTAACATCCCTTTCCAACTTTTGATAATGGAAGAGGTACACAATATATATATATATATATATTTGGTAGTTTAAGGTCCCTCACCTGTTTTTGTACCACTAACCCACTCACATCTAATTCTCTCTCTCTCTCTCTCTCTCTCTCTCTCTCTCTCTAACAATGATTGCGTGTATATGGTCCGTCTCTTCTTCAGTGCACAGAATAACCGCTATCAAGCTGGAAAAGAATTTCTCGACTTCAAGCTTCCCATCAGGTTTTTTTCAGATCTGGTGCTTGTAGACACCCCATTTTTGACCGACCTTAAGACTCAGATGTCATCGATTGAACGCTCGGTGATTGCGCATGATGTGCTCGTTCTGAGGCTTCGGAGCCTCGGCTGAGAGCCTTGCCTCCGGACTTCAGGACTCTTTTGTGCTTTGTCTCGGTTTGGGAACCAAGTTCTGCTTTCTTCCCGAAGGAGGAGAGGTCTCAGAGACCATCTCTCAAAGGGTCAGAGGCTACTTTTCGTGGTCGTAGACCACTGTTCCCGTTTGGAGACCAGTTTCTGGTTTTTAGAGCCATCGGCTATGCGCCTCGGTTCGGGACCGCTTAACTTTCTCCGTTTGCTCCAGTTTTTGGCACACACCTTGTTTCCTCTCTCTAGAGGGACACTGTGGCCCGGGAGACCACCTTTGTGGTCGCACGCCACTTTCGATGCTTAACAGTCAGTTTTCGGGGCACCCGGCTGCGCGTTTTGACCCCCGAACCCTCGTTTTGCATCCATCTTGGTTCTTTTTTGGCATGGACCTTGTTTTCATTGTTTGGAAGGTGGTACAAGGGTGGGAGACCACCTTTTCTCTTGGAGACCACCTTCTATCCCGCCGGCCAATTTTCTTGTCAGGAAGCTGGTCTCCTTGATTTTTGAGCCACATTTGACTGGTCTCCACCATACCACTAGCTTGCTTTCAGCTTGGAGACCACCTTGCGAGGTTGCTGACCACCTTGACCCTTTTGAACTGGTCGGCCGACCAGGGCAAGTGGTCGGGCGACCACCTGAACTGGTCGGCCAGCTTCCCTCAGTTCTGTCTTTGTGAGTGTGTGCGAACTAGAAGGCACAGAAGGGATCCTCCATACACGTGTATGGAGGATCTTCATACTTGTTTTCTAGCTTCTTGGAGAAGCTTTGGACCCTTGGCTCTATAAAGGAAGGGCTCCTCTTCCTTTGCAAGGGTTCTAGAATTGGCTGAGGCATATACATCTATCTCCCTCTATATCTCTCCCTTTAGGCTTAGAAAGTGTGAAGTTTTTGGCCATCTGCACCCCATCTCCTAGCCTAACCCCTCCAAAACCAACCTAAGCTTCTTGGAGCCCTTTTTCAGAGGTTGAGGAGCTACATTTTTGGTCCAGAAGCTGCTGGAGTTGCTGAGCTACAAGGGTAACACACTATTCCCTCTTTTAAGCTTTATTTTGCATCATCTTTTAGCTATACTTGAAAGCATTTTTGAGCTTCGGTGTAAACTGAAAAAAGTCTTATTTTGAGGTCCTTAACATGTTTGTTTAAGATCATTTTTCTGTTGGGGGTCATCTACCCCTTGCATGCTTCATTTTGCCTTATTTTGAGCCATGCATTAGGGCCTTTGCATTGACCTTTGTTTAGCCTTCTAGCCACTGAAATCCAATGCTGTTTTCAGTGCCAAAATCAGAGAGGGGTGACCCTCTCTCTCCTTGTTTTGATTTCTAGCATATTTCGCCTAACGAAGGGGCCCTTATTTGCATGCTTCCAAGCCATGTTTCAGGCCATTTTTGGTGGGTTTTAGGACCTACATAGGCTCTGTCCAGAGCCCATTTTGCCATATTGGGTGTCCATCTTACATGTGTAGAACAACCCTCTTTATAGCCTATCAAAGGAGCCTGTCATTCTTGCATGCATAGACCATGTTTCAGAGCCCATTTTGCCATATTGGGTGTCCATCTTACATGTGTAGAACAACCCTCTTTATAGCCTATCAAAGGAGCCTATCATTCTTGCATGCATAGACCATGTTTCAGTGGGGTTTTGGGCTTTATTTGACGTGTCACACCTTTGAATTTTGCTGGTTTGGTGGCCTCCTAATTGCCTCACATGCTTGTAGTGCAAATCCTCTTTACTAGCTTACATTGCATGCTACTTTGGCCTTTGATTCCAGCACTTTTCGACCATGCCGTAAGCTGATTTTGTGAATGTTTTGGACTGCCTTAGCTTTGTTTTTATGCCTCATGGTCGAATGATGCTTGCTATGCATGGTTGTAGTGTAATACCCTTGCCTGGCTTTGAGTTTCGGAACCTATTGCATGCTTATGTTGAGGTGTATCCACGTTTTGGGGCCATTGTGCATCACATTTCAGAGCTTACATGTATTCCATATTCCAATGTTTTCCACTCTTTAAATGTGTTTGAGAGTTGTGCACGAATACCTCATTTTTGGACCATTGCATGAGCTTCATTCCCGTGCATTTTGAGCCATCATTTTAGACCATTTTCCAACTGTCTTGGACCTACATAGGGACTGTTTGGGGCTGGTTGGGTCATTTGAGCATTGCTTTGTGTACCTCTAGTGTAATGCACTTCGTTAGTTTCGGTATCCGGGCCATCTAGCATGCATTGTGTGAGGTGTTTACATGATTCAGGTCCATCTTGCATGTCATTTCAGAGCTGAAAAATAATGTGATTGTATGCCATATTTCATCCCTTGCCATGCTTTGGTAGAGTTGCATTTGGTGCCTTAGGTTTGGTCCCTTGCATTTGTACATGTTTGCATGTGTGTTGTTGCTTCATTTTCATCGTGTATGGCCACTGATTTGAGTATGGCTGAGGCTCGTTCATTTTAGTTTAAGTCCATCTTGCATTATGTATGCCATATCCATGCTGTCGCATGCTTGATCGTTGCATTGTGTATGCCCCTGCTCATGTCTTCGCATGTCCATCTTCGTATGTGCATTATGCATGCCATATAGTTCATGTGCATTGAGTATGCCATTCTTAGTTCATAGCATTGTGGATGCTATGTTGCATGTTTGCATATCATCCTCGCATGCTAGCATGATTAGGTTGCATGCTTAGGGTTGCATGCTAGTCGATTGTGTATGCCACGATATTGCATTGTGTTTGGAATAGGGTTTAGTCCAAACACGGGAAACGAGGGACGTTTCGTACTCCAAGTGACGAAACGTGCCTCGATTCTCGGTCGCTGACACTCCAGATTACCCATGATGGAGTTTAGGCCTTGTTGTGTTTATATGTGCATTCATTTTACATCGAGTTATGCAATCGACTCTCGCCATCATGCATCGAGATGTGTGATTGGTGGCATGAGGATCGACGACTACACTCCCTCGAGCTTGTGCAATGATGGGGAGAGTGGTCGTGCACACATTTGTTGAAAACACCTTGCCATGCCTCTACCTTGCTTTGTGTTGCAGAAAACCAGAAACTAGAGGCAGAAATTGGTCGGCCGACCACCCCTTTTGGTTTCTCCCACAAATGGTAGTCGGCAGGTGGTCTTCAAGCCCAATAGCTGGTCGGCAGCCTTCCCACAGCTTCCCAGGGTGGAGTTTCAGCCTTCTGGAGCCTTGTGCAGTGTTCTGAGGTCAATTGCAAACAAAGGCAAGTCGGGGCATCGCGATAGATTTCCCGACAAAGCGATTCAAGCATGCATGCATTCATTACCATCCAAGGCAGAGCTGAGGCAGTCCATTTCATGTAGCTTGCATGATAGTTTTATTGCTTACTTAGTTAAATTTGTTAATTAGTTAATGTTATGTAATAATTAGCTGTAGTTAGTTATTCATTTTGTTGTGTATTATTTATTCGGACCCTCCGGGAGAGGGCACAACTGTTGTAATAAGTGTGCGTGTGTGTGATGCATGTCTTCCAACCCCACGTCTTTCTCCCTTTTATTTACCAGCTTATGATGGTTAGTTTTAGGGCACGTTTCAATTAGCATCCTTATGCACGCATGTTTGCATTCATTCATCTGTCTTGCATGCATCGGGCTCGGCACATCATACTAACTGCATTGTATTTCAATTCCAAGTTGAATACATGTATCGATTGTTGCATCTCATATGCCATCTTAGAATAGCCGAGCCTATTGTAGTTGCATTTTTGCATGTGTTGCATTAGGCATCTCAGCATAGTTAGGATTCATGCATGTTTTCTAATTTGCTTCTTTCTTTGGCTTGGAGTACTCGGTAAGTGTTTATGCTTTAGCATCCTTGCACGCGTGTGAGTGACTGCCATGATAGCATGCTTACCATGAGGCTATGCGCTTATGTGATATAACTGCCTGAATGCCTGTGGGTGAAGGTTAGAGTACTTGAATTGGAACAATTCATTGAAATGCGAGTTTTAAGCCCACTTGATTGTGGCAAAATCATGTTTTCTAAGCCCACTCGAGGGTGGCAAATCCACGTCTTAGCCTACTTGCGAGTAGCACCATCAAACTATTTTGAAATAAACAAGCATGAAATGTTTTGTTCCAACTCAGGCGATCTAGTCTATACTTGTATGCTGTGTGCATCACATAGTAATCCTAGGCTAACAAACCGGAATAAGAACGCATGTGTTTTCAAAAACTCGATATCATGTTTAGTAGTGGCCGATCTTTGATCGGGCGAGCGGGGGTGCTCATAGCTGACCTTCCCCAATCGTACCCAAGTTCCCGAGCCGATGCAACTTTGGTGATGACGGACACGTGGCCTTAAGCACGAGTCAGGGTTTCCTAAATTCCCCCAAAATAAAATATTTAGGTGGTGACTCTGTATCTGGCAAAGCAGTCCATGTTTGACACTTCTTTCTAAAATCAGTTTTTCAAAATGATTTGCCGGATTTGGACTCTTTGGTGATTTATCGATCTTCCATTGCACTTTGCAAGATTAGATTCAGAACCGTGACATTTGAGTCCGAACTGTAGTGAGCCCCAATGAACAAAACGGGATTCCCTCCCGGGACGTTTGGGGACGTCTACAGTCCCTTAGAAGATCTGATTGCAATTGTTAGAGTCTTTGATGTTATCGTCTTCATGAGGCAATGAGCATGAATGAGGAATGTTAGAATGGGGATTTACAAGGTATAACTCTCTCGAAAAAGCTCCTTCAACTTGCTGCATATATATATATATATATGTTCATATAAGTAGCATTTCTTTGTTCGAGTAGGCATAAGCAACTTCTAGGATTGAAGAAACTTTCAGTGAGTCTCTCTCTCCCTCTCTCTCTATATATATACATGTATATTGGTTGTTGTTGTTGCTTATTTGGGTAATTGATTTGTGTATTGCACATCATGGGAAGGTAGACAATTTTTTTGGTTTAAACCCGGAGAAATTCTTCTTTTAGTGAGTCTCTTTCTCTCTCTCTCTCTCTATCTATCTATATATATATTGTTTGTTGTTGTTGTTGCTTATTTGGGTGATCAATTTGTGTATTGCACATCTTGATTGGGAAAGTAGAAAAATTTGTGAACCCAGAGAAGTTCTTGCGAAAACCAGAGAAATTCTCTAAAAATCCAGAGAAATTCTCCTTTTAGTGAGTCTCTCTATCTCTCTTTTTCTCCTTCTCACTATATATATATATGTATATTGGTTGTTGTTGTTACTTATTTGGTTGATCAATTTGTGTATTGCACATTGTGATTGGGAAGGAAGAGAAATTTTATAGTTTGAATACAGAGAAATTCTTGTGAAAACTAGAGAGATTCTCTGGAAATCCAAAGAAAATCTCTAGACTAGAGAATTTCTCTAGAGGGAAATTCTCTGAGAAGTTCAAAGAAATTCTGTGGATCGAATTTTCTCTAGATCGATATTGAGAGACTTTAGACATTATGAAAAATTGAATGTCCTTTATGCTATAAAATCTTAATATCAGGGACCAAAAAAAAAAAATCCCCCATCTTTTTGATTATTCTATTAAATTACAATTTTTAATAAGCAATTGTTGTAATTTTTAGTATTACAAGGGTTTATTCGTGGATGGGTATGACAGCACCAATAGAAGATAAGCTGAGAAAGAATAGATTGAGATAGTTTAGTCATATACAACGAAGACCAACAGCGGTAGTAATAAAGAGATGCGATACAGTGACGGTAGATGGAAGTGTTAGGAGAAGGGGCACACCTAGATTGACATGAGCTAGTGTAGTAAATGGAGATATGAATCTCCTTATTTTGACTAACCAAATGGTCTTTGATAGAGTCGAGTGAAGAAGAATGATTCACGTAACCGACCCTATTTGATGGGACTTAACACTTGGTTTGGTTTGGTTTTCTTCTCGAGACGACTCATATATTAAAAAAAACCTCAGGAATGTATTTATAATTTAATTAAAAACAAAATATTCATGTTTCATGACTGACCAATACTTTTTGCATAATTATGATAAAACCTTCATCTAAATTACAACCACCAAGTCTTAATCAAGTTTCCAAAATTATATCATATAACTTAAAAATATTTCTCATTTTTTATTTTTATTTTTCAAATTAGTTGAAAAAAATACAATAAATTATAATATAAAATTGCAATCAAACACAATTAGTGATTTTTTATTAAATAATTGATTTAGAAGTGTTATCAAAATAGACAAAATTACAAACAAAATATAAAAATTACGAAATTGTCCAAGCAAAAAAAAGAAAAAAAAAAAGGAAAAAGACAAATAGAAACACAAAATAAAAGACAAGGGAAAAATGGGAAAAGAAAAAAAAAAAGAGCTATGCTATGGAAACTCCCTCATATATTATGTAACATTTTGTTCCAAGTGACCGCTCGAGTGGTGAAAGTATCGCTCGAGCGAATATTGAAAGCATCCAGCAGTTTTGCAAGTCAAGGTGGACTGCTTGAGTGAACTAATGGTCGCTCGAGCCAAAAATGCAAGGATTCCAGTATCTCGTTTTGTAGACAAAAGAACTGAGAGATATTGTTCACCGCTCGAGCGTCTCACGCGAAATCAAGATTTTGAAAAGGCACAGTTTAGATCATTACTTCACCTTTTTCCTTTCTGTCTTCTTCCTTTTCTCTTCGCTTTGGAAAACCCTAGGTTTCCTAACCAAAATATCTCTCATCTCTCCAATATCTAAGCTCAAATCACTGGTAAGAAAAGGAGTACACATAAGGATATTGTTCTTTTACTGATTGGATCTTGGTGTTGCGAAGGATTCTCCTAGAAGTTTTTTGCTCTTTTCTTGAGGTAGGGTTACTTTTAACTTAGTATCTCTTTAATTTGAAGATGATTATGTGGTACGATTGTAAATATAAGTTTTGACTTAATGACTAAGTGAAATCAAGTTTTTGGGTTTGACAAAAAGGGAAATTTTATTTGATATTGTTTGAGTTTCACCCAATTTCTTATAAAATATGGACATTGAGGTTGAGAAATTATTTATATATGAAAATAGAGTAAAAGCCCCAAAATTCTTAAAACCCTAATTTTGATTTTGATAAAGAATGGTGTTATGATTAAATTTATCCTTAATAGTTGAGATTTTATGATGATTGATGGGTGGAATTTATGGACGGTAAGATTATTGAGTTGGAATTGTGATTTGACCTTAGATGAGATTGTAACTTCTACTACCTTGTTTGCTTCATATGCTCTTGGATCCTTGTTCTTTGAAAATTATTTCAAGGGGAGGTAAATAGAGTATGAGTCCGGGTAGAGAGTCGGGATTTGGGAATGTTGTGTTGTATGTTGGTACTCGTGTAGGGAGTCAAAGTGCCCAATTTCCTTGTTGCCCTGTTTGCGCATATCGCCGGACAAATGTGGGAAAATGTTTTTGGGTGTCCACTGGTCCTCCCATATTGTAGTCGGTAAAAGTTAAAAAACGGATGATTTTGGGTCTCCACGTCCTACCGTATTAATAGTCAGTAAATATGGGGATCGTTTTAACTATACGTTATAAGTATTTGTATTTTGGACTCTTATAAGGGATTCATGACTTATTTACCTCTAGTGTTGATAAGCATTTTTACAATGAATATATTTACTTCACTTTTATATTTTAAATTTCTAATTATAAACCATGAATTTTATGAACTTTGGTTTGTATTGGGGTATGGTTATGCCATATAAGTGTTCGAATGATTATATACTTTGTTAAATGTATCTCTACTGGGCATATAGCTCAACCCTATCTGATGTTTCAGAAATTGACGATGTGCTACCATAACAATGATTTGAAGCATGCATTTTGTGTACTTGGAAAGTTGTGGTTCAAGAATATTTTTTTGTGAAGACCTAGATCCTTTGTGACAAGAGTTTGGAATCTATTTTGTTGTATAAGGCAAGGCCTTGAAATTTTTCTTGTGTTAGCCATTAAGGAAAATTTCTTTTGTATACTCTTCTAGCTTGTTGAACTAACTTAAGGACATAAACTATGGTTGGTGTATAAACTAGGGAATTGCAAATTTTAAATCTTAGTTCAATGAGAAAGATGACTCTATTGTATCATGTTATGTGTGGTTGTAGTGTGTTCTAGCAAGTTATGTCGGAGTGTTACAAATTGGTATCAGAGTTGACTAGGTTTGAATACCTTGGGCTCGTGGGACGTGACATATGTCACAATGGGTTTAGAAAGATAGGAAGGAGACGTTTTTGTATTGTTTATGCATTGTGTGTTTATGTGGTCATGTGGATATGGGGATTAAGCTTCTAAGATATGGCTAATATCCATTGCATTCATCGAGATTCTTTTGGAAAGGCACCTGATCAATGCACTTTCCACTTGGAGGTCCTTGATTGCTGTGGAACTAGCTGGTATCCTAAGAGGGCGACTTGTATGTGTTTTATGTGCTTGTGTGACTATGTGAGTTGCTATACATGAAAGTACGTACATGTATAGACACATGTTTGGGGTTCTATGTAATGTATGAAGATATTGAGTGGGATATTTAGATACAAAAAATGAGTCTTGAACTTAATATCGCCTCAATTTCTTATAGGATGTCCGAGCATGTTAGAGGTTGTAGCATACCCCACCGAAGAGGCCATAATATTCTAGCCCAACCCGAGATCCCTCCACAAGAAGAAGGAATGGGTCAAAACAATGTGGCCGCTTCATCGGCCCAAGACGCAATGGGCGCTTTGGCCCGGGAGATGGTAGGGGCTCTTAGGGAGTCCATGGAGATACTTAGAACCGAGCAAGAGCTAGAACAGTCGAAAGGAAAACTAAAGCTTCCTTTCTGAAAAAGGAGTTCTTCTGTTCCAACCCCGCCTAGTTTAGTGGTGGGCCTAACCCAATGAAGGCAGATGAGTGGTGGGAACAAATTATCAAATCGTTTGGAATTTTGGATATCCGTAAGGATAAATTACGAGTAGCATTAGCGGCTAATCAGTTGAAAGGAAAGGCCAGACAATGGTGGAAGTACGTTAAGAATAGAGTTGAGCACACTTGGGAAGTGTTTACGTATGCTTTCCAAGAAAAGTTTCTCACTCCCATTGCTAGGGGGCGACTGAGAAAACAGTTTGAGGAGCTAAGACAACTTGATACACCTATGGCCGAGTTTACAGCCACGTTCACAAGTGTATCTCATTTTGCAGCCAAAATAGTAGCAACGGAAGAACGTTAATGCCTAGAATTTGAAAAGAGGTTGAGGCCAAAATTTTTAATGAAGGTGAAAGGCAACATGATCCATGATTACGATCGTTTAGTGGAGGCAGCAGTCCGCGTAGAAATTATAGTGGAGGTAAAGGAGGCAAGGCAGAAACTGAAGAGGACTGGACACTCTCAGTCCCGGGGCGATTTGGGCTCTTCTAAAACGTCTAAGGGTTCATCATCATCATTTCAGTCACCCCTATAACAAACCAAATTTTCTGACTCTGTGATGGACAGAAGTTCAGGGAGCATGGGTCGAATCTGTGGCGTATGTTATAAATGTGGTCAACTGGGTCACAAAGCTTCGAAGTGCGGACAAGAAGGTGGATCATAGTCTTAAGCTGTTCATTCCCAAAATCAATCTCTGAATAGGAGCCATTCACCATCTTGTTATCAGTGTGGTCAACTAGGGCATTTGAAGAAGTTTTGTCCATAGAAAGCAGGATCAACAAGTGTGACATGGTCTCACTAGTCCGGGGGTTTTCAGATGGGCCAAGGGCAGAGACAATCTTATCAACCGGCCTAGTCAAGCCAGGCATCCAGGACAGTACATGGGGCCACATCTACATAATCTACACATCAGACTTATGCTCACAGAGGTGATTTAGGAGAACCGAGGTCTCAAGGAAGGGTGTATGCCGTTACCTCTTCAGAGCCTTCTTCAGGACCATCTGTTGTGAGAGGTACATATCTTATCTTCAATACTTGGGCTAGTGTGTTGACAGATACTGGGGCTTCTTATTTATTTATATCAGCTACATTTGCATCCTTGTTAGAGTTAGAAAGTGAGCAACTAGAGTATCCACTTACGATAGAATTGCCTGTTGGGAGTAAAATTGTCTTGAACCAAGGATGTCGTAGATGTATAATTGAGGTCGCTGGTCGACAACTTCCTTTTAATTTTGTATTGTTGGACATGTCGGGTTTTGATGTTATTCTCAGCATGAATTGGTTGTTCTCTTGCCAGGCTACTAAAGATTGTTATCGTGGGAGAATTGCGGTTTGCACATCGGACGGTGATTGTTTTACATTTTTGGGGGATAGGAGCGATAGATCTTTACACTCATCATACTACCCACACAGCCAAGGCGAATTTAATTATCTTTGGCAGCTTTTGTATATGATAGAAGTGGTAAGGTCTGGAATATGTTTCCGAAGGTGGTATATGAGTATCCCAACGTCTTTCCCGAGGACCTCACAAAGTTACCCCCTCATCGAGAAGTTAAATTTTCTATAGATTTGATACCAGCTACCATATCAAACTCTTTGTTGCCTTATAGATTTGCTCCAACTGAATTAGTTATTCTGAAGAAACAGTTGTTTGCCCTTTTGGGCCTTGTGTGCGCCTTGTTTTGCGCTCGCCTTTATAGCATGTTTTGGCCTTGTTTCATGTGCGCTCTAGCCTTATTTTGGTCTGCCCTAAGACTGTTTTAAGTCATCTTGGCCTTGTGGGGCTTGGTTGATATGGCCATAGTTCAAGTATCTTGGCTAGCTTTGAGCATCGGGTCCATTAGCATGCTATACTTCACTTGTGTATTTGGTTTGGCATTCCTCTTATCACGACTTCAGAGCACAGCATGTTTGTAAAATGCCCTTGTTTGTCTCTTTTCAATGTGTTTAAGAGTCGCCTCTTTTATGCCTTAGATGATAGGTCTTCGTGCATGCATGTTTCCATGTGTGTTTTGTGCCTTTGTTGCACCATTTTGGCCACTGATTTTGGCATGCTTGAGAGCTACCCATGTTAGTGTAAGTCCATCTCACCATGTTGTTGCATGCTTGTTTCAATTTGCATGTTGTTGCATGCTATACATGTTCACATGTTTAGGTTGTATGCCTATTGCCTATTGCCTATTGCATGCTTGTGTTGCTTTGTTAAGTTCATCATGCATGTATTACATTGGTCTAAGTATACTTGCCTTTGCATGTTATTAAATGTTAGCCTATTGACATGTTGTTGCATGTTCATCCATTTTGCATACTTGTTAAGTTACATGCTTGTTTGCATGCTTGTCTTTGCATATTGTTATATGCTAGTTGCCTTGTATAGCATTGTTGCTTGCATGCTCATGTTGCATTAGTTTGCTTGCATGCTTAGGTTGCATAGCATTGTGTGCGCATCCCTTGCCTCTTGAATCAATCATGATAGAGGTTGGGGCCCTTATGTGTTTTTGTGCATTTCATTTGATATCAAATTGCACACTTGGCGCCTTTGTCCATCATGTATTAAAATGCGTGATTGGTGGCCCGAGGGTCGAGAACCAGACCCCCTTGAGTTCATAGTGTGATAGAGAGGGTGGTCGTGCATACATTGTCTTGTAAATTCCTTGCCATGCACTGTCTGTTCTCTGCTGCAACAAAAACAGAGTTCTGCAGGAACAGATGGCCGATCGGCCCTCTTCAGTGCCGGCTGGCTACCAAAGTCCAGCCGATGGCCCCACTTTTGGTTAGTGACCACTTCCTAATGGCCGGTGGTCCTATTTTTTGGCCGGTGACATCCCACGATGCTCAAGGAGTAATTTAGAGGCATCTCAAGGATTTTCATAGTTCTCAGAGGTGCAGAACAGTGCAAACAGAGGCAACAGTTGGTATGGCAACGGGTTTCCGAGCACGGCAAATTGAGCATGCATCATCCAATCATTTCGAGGCGGAGCTGCGCCGGCCTTTCGAATTTCATACTTAGTTTATTTTGTAATTAATTTGTTAATTAATTAAGGGTCTGTAATAATTAATTAGCTAGAGTAGTTAATTATTTATTTGGTTTGTATTATTCTTTTGGACCCTCTGTCGAGAGGGCGAATTTGTAATAAGCGTGCGTGTGTGTGATGCATGTCTTCCAACCTCCATTTCTTTCTCCCTTTTATTTAACCGCTTACGATGGTTAGATTTAGGGCATATTTCAATTAGCATACTTATGCTCCGCATGTTTGCATTCATTCATCTGTATTGCATTCACCAAGCTCGGCGCATCATGCTAATTGCATTGTATTTCAATTCCAACTTGAATACGTGTATGGAGTTGTCGCATTTCACATGCCATTCTTAGACTAGCCGAGCCTATTCTAGTTGCATTTCGCATGCGTTGCATTAGCCATCTTAACATGAACTAGGATCATGCATTGATTTCTAACTAGTTCTTTATTTTGGCTCGGAGTACACTGTGAGTGTTTATGCTTTAGCATACTGCATGTATGTTAATGTTTCCATGAAAGCATGCTTGCCATGAGGCTAATTTCTTATGTGATATAATTGCCTGAATGCCTGTGGGTGAAGGTTGGATTGCTTGAATTGGAATAATTCGTCGAAATCCGTGTTTTAGCCTACTTGCGGGCAGCACCTTCAAACCATTTTTTAAACAAACAGATATGCGATGCTTTGTTCCAAATTAGGCGATCTAGTCTATACTTGTGTTGTGCGCATCACATAGTAATTCTAGCTAATAAATTAGAATAAGAACGCATGTGTTTTCAAAAACAAGATATCATGTTTAGTAGTGGCCGATCTTTGATCCGGCGAGTGGGGATGCTCATAGTTGACCTTCCCTAATCGTACCCAAGTTCCCGAGCTGAGGCAACTTTGGTGATAACGGACACGTGGCCTTAGGCAACGAGTCAGGGTTTCCTAAATTTCCCAAAATAAAATATTTAGGTGGCAACTCTGTATCTGGCAAAGCAGTCCATGTTTGGCACTTCTTTCTTAAAAATCAGTTTTCCAAAACGATTTGCCAGATTTGGACTCTTTGGTGATTTATCAATCTTCCATTGCACTTTGCAAAATCAGATTAAGAACCACGACATTTGAGTCCGATCTATAGTGAGCCCAATGAACAAAACGGGATTCCCTCCCGGGATGTTCAGGGACGTCTACACCTTGGTGCATGTAAGATGAGATGAATGGATACAAGCATGCGATATGCTAATTGAAACATGCTTCTAATCTAACCATCAAAAGAGATTAAATAAAAGGGAAAAAGACGTGGGGTTGGAAGATATACACACGCACACACATTTATTACAACATTACGCCCTCGTGAAGGAAGGCCCGAATGAATAAAAGCTAACTAGCTAACTAGGCTAATTAAGCTAACTAATACAAAACTCGAATTAATTAACTAGCTATACTAGCTAACTAATTATAAAGCGAAATCGAATAACTAGTTAAACTAACTAATTATTTACAACACTTAATTAGCTACAACTAATTAATTGCAACACGTATTTAAGCTAGCTATTTAAACATTAAATAAGCTTGAAATGCAAGGAAGGCTCATGCACATGCTCGATTTCCACCCAAAAGTCGTTGTTTTGATCTGCAAGCCTCGTTTGCACATTTGATCATCGAAAATTCTACCCACCTCCGTAACACCTCTGCTCCATCTTACTAATAAGAATTGGTGCAAATTTCGTTTGGTGGCTACCAAGCATCGCTGGTACCAATGGTGGCCATTTAATGGTGGTAGCCGGGCCATCGGCCATCGTTGTCCTGAACTTCCTTGCTGCAATAGAGAGCAAAATAGTGTACTCTTTGAAGGTTTGTTTGTATTGTTATCCTCCTTATTATCAAACAAGCTCAAATGAGTGTCACTTTTGGCTCTCAAACCATCAACCAAGCAATTTCATTGCATGGTGGCCAAAGAACCAAGTTTGTACAAGTTTAATGAATGCAAAACAAGACTCAAATGACTATCACCCTATCATGAATGATCAAGGGCAATGGAGACGTAGGAAAATGGCACATTTCATCACTTTTAAGTATGAAATGTCCCATTTCCCTTGTGTTCAAATTAACATCTGATTCGAACACATGCAATGTAACACAAAGAATGCTTATCTTGCCTCTTTTACTTGCCAATTTTGTTTACTCATTTTAATTACCAAGTCATCCTTTAATCAATTGTCCATTGGTGGGTTCAAGTCCTCTAAATGAAAAGAAGGTTTAAACCAAAGGTTATTTTAGGCATGAAAGAGACCTCATGCAGTTGGTAAAGAACCCCAAAAGGGATTAAACCATTAAGCACAAACACCTCAATTTCATGCTTTAAGCAAACAAATGGTTTGAACCACTTTCAAAGAAAAAATAAAATCAAGAAAGGGAGGAGGTTGCAGAGATGATTAAGTGTTGGAAATGAGTGATAAAAGCACTAAAACATGCAACCAACTCAAACCAATGGTGGTTAAAGCATTAAGACATTAAGCTAGTGAAGAAACTTACATAACAACCATGCCATACAAGGCTCAAATGGCACATACAACCAAAACAGTGGCAAAACAGTTCAAAACAGAGTGTAAAACATACTGGACTTGAGCCACAAAAAGCTAAAACATTAAGCTAATATATGGGGCTAACTAGGCATGCAAACAAGACACAAGGAGGGGAGGCTAACCCCTCCAATTTTGGACTTCAAAATGAGTTTTTTACCACCTAAAAACCTCAGAAATTCAGTGGTTAAAAGGCCCAAAAAAGTTGGGTTGGAAGTGATGAATAAAGGCATAAAAACTTGACAAACTAAGAAGAAAGAAGGGTGAACCACCCCCTAACTAAAAAAGGGCAGAAACCACCACTTTTAAGCCACAAAAACATAACTTCTACAGTTTAAAACCAGACCCAAAATAGTAAGAAAAGATGGTAAAACAAGTATATTGAAACAAAGTAAATAAGGCAAGTGCTATACCTTTGAAGCACAAAATTGCGAGAGAGAGAGAGAGAGAGAGAGAGAGAGAGAGAGAGAGAGAGAGAGATTTTTTGTTCCAAAATTTCTAACCCTCAACAATTGGGGAGGAACCCCCATATATATAGAAAAACAAGCCTTGTGCTTAGAAACATCCTACCATACACGTGTAGGGAGATGCAGCTCAATGTGCTAATAGCTGTCACAGCTGTCAACAAATATCTAGAAAAAGACACTGGTGGCCATTGGCCACCACTGGTAACCGATCGACCACCACTAGTGGCCGACCAGCCACACCAATGGCCAACAATCATGAGCCATGGCTGACAGCCCATGGTGGTGGCCGACAGGTCACCAAGAGGTCTAGACACCAAGTTTTGGTCCAAAACAAGGCATAGAAAAGACAAGGTTTAAAGGCTCAAAGACATGGCATTCCGCCGAGGACTTCGGGCACTCAAAATGAACACATGGAATCACAATCATCATATGCACAAGTGACGTTGTCCATGTCTTAAGGACGGTCAAAAATGGGGTGTCTATGGTTGCCCCTCTTTCACAGAACTCAGAAGTTATGAAGTGACGGGAGTAAATATCAAAGCCCAGAGACGACCCATTTTGACAAGGCCGAAGACTTAGACAAACACACAAGCATAACAAAAACGGTTGCGCTCGCAAGCTGCTTACGTATCCCTTTGGAAGGAATCAAACCAGCGTAGTTCTAAGGCAAGATGCAAGTGATATGCACGATGCAAGAACATAACTTATCATCATGCAATGAGGTTGTAATGAAACATTTAGATGCAAATGCTATGCAATGAAAATGCCACATTCAAACAAACCAAAACAAGGTATAGCAGCCTCAAACACAAAAGTAAGTACATAAACACACCACATGTGGGAATTACGAACCAAACCACATTTCATGCAGAAAGGATGTAAGAAAATTATGCAAGCTTAACTACGCGTTACGCAGGAAAGGCGAAAAACAACCGTCGGGCGCACCCGAGGTCTCAACAGAGATCCTAATGTGTTGCACACGGGAGGAGAAAAAAGGATGGTGTGAACACCGGGATGCACCCGAATGTTTTTAACCAAAAGAAGGTTTGAACATCGGGACGCACCTAAATGTTTTTAACCTAAGGGGTTGGTGTAAACACCGGGACGCACTCGAATGTTTTTTAACCGAAGGGGTTGGTGTAAACACCGGGATGCACCCGAATGTTTTTTAACCAAAGGGGTTGGTGTAAACATCGAAATGCACCCGAATGTTTTTAACCAAAAGGAGTGGTGTGAACACCGGGACGCACCCAAATGTTTTTAACCAAAGGGAGGTGTGAACACCGAGACGCACCCGAATGTTTTTAACCGAAGGGGTTGGTGTAAACACCGGGATGCACCCGAATGTTTTTAACCAAAAGGAGTGGTGTCAACACCAGGATGCACCCAATGTTTTTAACCAAAAGGAGTGGTGTGAACACCGAGACGCGCCCAAATGTTTTTAACCAAAAGGAGTAATCCTGATGCATCTCACGCGCTAGAAGAGGGAGTAAAAGGATGTGATTCGAAGGGCACAAATGATTTTACCTCGAACTCCTCTGAATGAACCGTTCATACAATATCGTTTGACTGTGTTGGCTCCGCTGAATGAACAATACATACAATATCATACCTGTGTAAGAAAAAAACTCAACAAGTACAACATATTAAGGGTGCATGTTCTATGCAAATGCATTAACAGCATATTCTATGCAAGATAAATTGGAAGCATGTTCTATGCGTAAAGGAAGAAGTGCATATTCTATGCAAGACCATATGTGTGAAATGTACATTCAATGCATGCACACAATGTATATTCTATGCAAGGATGAAAGCGCATTCTCAACACAACAAATTGAGTAGCAACTTCCGATTTACCTTTCGGATAAGTTGCAACATGTTTTAAAAGGATACACCTCATTCATGTTGACTAGCCATGCAATCATCATGCACTGAAGACATGGTTTGGCGCTTCCGCAGAGGCAATTTGAACTTAAAGGTGAACTTTCCATGCATTTCTTGAGAAATAAGGATACAAACAACATCAAAGCTTAATGGAGGAGCACTGGGCACTGGACGGCCGCAAGAGGAGGGTATCAACCACCTGTTGGCCACCGCTGAGCATTGTCAGCCACCAATGTGACCTGTCAGCCACCATTGGTGGCGATCAGCCACCGATGGCAAATCGGGGCCATTTCGGTCATTTCACCATGGGTCTTTATATAGACTCACCCATACTTCATTTCTTTACTCCTCCAAAGCCGAAAATCCTCCTTCCTCTCCCTAGACACTTTCCTTCTCTAGATCTAAGCTTTATACGCGTTTTCCAACACCCCACGTACATTTTCTTCGCTAAACCCTCTTAGTTTACTCTGTTTTGAACCAATTGAAATTTGATTTCGGTGCTTTTTCTTGGAGTTTCACCACTTAAGGCTTGTTTCCCTCGAGTTATTCTTGGGTTTGATGACTTTTTCTGGGCTTTGACTTTTTCTTCCCTTTTCTCTCTCTTAGGGTTGACTTTTGGCATTTTCCACCTATTTTCCTCATTTTCCTTCACTTCTCACGGATTTTCCCGTCTTCTTTCTAAATGGCAGATGATCTACCCCATGACAGAGCTTCTCCGGAGATCTTACCCCAGTTGTCTCCAGAGATGGAGGCGGAGCCTGAGCCTGAGCTTTGACGAGCTTCGAGCTCGAGCTACTACCACCCAGGATTCGACCTTTCGATCCAACGACATATCATCCTTGGACGCATGTGCTACCGCCTAAGAGCATTCGGCATTTTAGAGGGTTTGCGTGAGGTGCACCAGAGGACCTCTTGCTACGAGAGCCGGACTTCTATTTGTCTTACGGTGCTGTAGCACGTCCGCGGGGGGACCTCGGCTACAGTTCGGACTCAATTTGTGTCACGGTTCTAAATCTAAACCAAAGAGTCCAAATCCGGCAAATCGTTTTGAGAAAACAGATTTTTTTGAAAAGTAGTGCCAAACATGGACTGCTTTGCCAGATTACAGAGTCGCCACCTAAATATTTTAAAATGGAAAATTTAGGAAACCCTGACTCGGTGCCGAAGGCCACATGTCCGTCATCACCAAAGTGGTCTTGGCTCGGGAGCTTGGGTACGATCGGGGAAGGTCAGCTATGAGCACCCCCTTTCGCCCGGTCCGAAGACCGGCCTCTACTAACCGTGATATCCGATTTTGAAAACTTTATGCGTTCTTATTCCAATTATTAGCCTAGAATTACTATGTGATGCGCACAACACAAAAGTATAGACTAGATTGCCTAATTTGGAAATAAACATTGCATATCCGTTAGTTTTGAAAATGCTTTGGAATTTGCTACTCGCAAGTAGGCTAAAACACGGATTTCAATGAGTTTTCCAACTCAAGCAACCCAACCTCCACCCACAGGCATTCAAACAGTTTATCATGTAAGCACTTAACCGCATGGTAAGCATACTGTCATGGTAAGCATTCACACGCATGCGGTATGCTAAAGCCATAAAAACTTACATCGTACTCCGTGCCAAAACAGTAAACTAGTTAGCAAGCATGCATGACCTAGTTCATGTTAAATGGCTAATGCATCACATACAGGGGTGCAATCTAAACAGGCTCGGCTAACCCTAAACATGGCACATGAGATGCAACAACTATCACGTATTCAATTTGGAATTGAAAGTACGATGCAGTTTGCATGATGTGCCGGGCCTGATGTATGTAATCAAATGCATGAATGAACACATGCATTGCATAAGGTATGCTAAAATAGACACGCCCTAATCTACCAACATAAGCGGGTAAATAAAAGGGAGAAAGAAATGGGGATTGGAAGACATACACCCACTCACACACACTTATTACATTTTTGCCCTCGCTCGGAGGGACCGAAAGAATAATACAAATTAATTAACTACGCAAGCTAATTAATTATTACAAATTAACTAAATTAATTAACAAATTAACTAAGTTAATTAAAGCAGTAAACGCCTCGGGAAGAGGGCTCAAATGCAGCGCGCGCTTGGAATCAGCTCGGAACCGCACTGTCATGCAAGTGTGCCTCTGTTTTCCCTGCTATCCTTCTCAGAAAATTGCCAAAGTCCCAGGAGTGCCTCTCAGGACATTGGGGAGTACCACCGGCTAGAGCAGAGCACCACCGGCTAAAGAATATGGCCACCGGCACTGAATGAAGCTATCGGCTGCCAATTGGCTGCCGGTCGGCACTAAAATTCAAGGCTCTTGGCAGGACTCTGCAGACACAATGACGAGAGGACAACAAAATGCATGGCAGTGTGATTCAAGGTATTTATGCACTACACACACCTCTTATCATGTTATTGGTTCAAAGGGGCATGTGCCTCGATTCCCGGACCACCAATCGCGCATTTCCATGCATGATGGCCCTAAGAACCACGGATGCAACTTCACTTTCAAATGCATGCAAATCACATAGGCACAAAAGGGGTACCAAACCTCTATCAAACTCACTTCAAGAGGCTTGGCATGCATGTCAATGTGGTGCAAACCTAAGCATGTCATCTAGGATGCAAGATGTACAATGCCATGCATTTATGCAAGCATACAAACAAGCATAAGAGGCAAGCATGAAGACCAATGAAATGATAGACTTTAGACATGAATCAGACAACTCAAAAAGGCCTAAAATCAGTAACCAAAATGCCTACAATTGGGGATTAAACACACACACACATGCACATGTTAAGGTACCAAACCCAAGACATAAACAAGCTACGTTCAAGCACACTTGAGATGACTCACACATGGACTATTAGCATGCAACTTAGGCTCTCAAATCATTTCACACATGATGCCAAATCATGCAACAAATCAAATCAAACAAAGCATGCGAATAGCCTAGGCTTAAGGCAAGCTAATAGGGCATTAAACCACACTGCGCACAAGCATACATGGCATGCACTAATCAACCTAAAATAGGTTTCTAGCATGTCAAAACAAAGCCAAATGGCTACTTAGATGGCATCTAAGAGTCATTAAATCAAAGGCATGCATTGAAACCAAAACAAGGGGCATACAACACATGCTCCTAAAGCATTAACAAGACCACTAAGGCAAGGATACAAGCACATTATAAGGTCTGAAATAGCATGTAAGAGGGTTCCAAACCCTTGAAAACATGGAGGCAATGCATCCTACACATGCACCTACTTGAAGCATACAAGCTACAATGCAAATGGACTATACAAAGCATGTCAAGATTGGCTCAAACGACCATGGACAGAGCTAAACCATGGCAAAATAAGCGTACGAGCTTCACAAACACAAGTCTAAAACATGGTAGAAATAGGGGCACACTTCCTAGACATGTTAAGGCAATAAGAGGCATTACAAGGCAACTATACTAAGCATGCATAGGAGACCAAAACCAACTTGAAAACATGTTATATCATGGTAATATAAGCATGGAAAACAAGCCAAACATGCTCAACACACACTCAAGCATAGACTCACTTAAGAGACCAAAACATGCCCTTTTCAAGGACATCAAGGAGAGGGGGTGACCCTCCCCTTTTTGAGACTTCAAGGCATACTCTTCATCACTGAAATCCCTCAAGATTTCAGTGGTGAAGAGATCCTATCATCAAAATCTCGGATCTCTCACAAAATAGCACAAAAAGTGCCCTTTTTAAGGTCTAAGAGTGGTCAAACTTGCTCAAACCACAAAACACTCTTAATGAGAAATAAAGAGGGCCTAAAAACAGAACTTTTATGTGTTATATACTAAGCACAAAAACAGTTCAAAGATAGGTAAAAACAAGGTGCAAGAATGGGGTAAAAAGAGCTAGTTTTGTTACCTTTGAAGACCTCTTCAACAATGGTGACCTTGATGCCTCCTTAAGCTTCAAACCAGCCAAGAACACCAAGAACAAGCCCTTAGCACCTCAGTTCCAAGAGGAAGGTGAAACACTAGGTGTTGGTGAGCAATAGTAAGTCACAAACACCTAGTGTACAAAATAAGAGAGAAAGAGAGAGATAGGATAGATATAGAATTTCTAACCTAAAACCAGAGCTCAACCCACTCCTAAAATGTCTAACTCTCTGATTTTGCTAACCCTTGAGCCAAGAGAAGAGAGTTCTCTTGTATAGGCAACCAAACTTACAAGTTAAGTTACCAAACAAGCTCATCCCTCCATACACGTGTATGGAGGGGAGCAAAAGGCTGAACAGTTGTGAGAAAATATCTCAAAAAGCTGAGTGCCGGCACGACAAGAGTGTCATTTTGACAAAACTTAGTGCGGTCGGCACAAAGTGCCGATCGGCACAATAAAGTGCCGATAGCAAACTCTGACCGACGGTGGCCTCTAGCCCCACCGGTGGTGTGTGGGGATGCCTCACAAAGCATTCCCCGCCCTTCTAAGAAACAAAAGTGTTTGGTGCAAAACCAAACACAAAGCAGTCAAGTTCGGAGGTCTGAGGCAAGGCGCGAGCCGAGAACTCCGGAACTCAAGCGAACACATACATGGATGATCACCGAGTGTTCAAGCGGTGACGTCCGAAGTCTTGAGGACGGTCAAAAATGGGGTGTCTCTGATTGCCCCTCTTTGTGAACTTCGAAAGTCATAATAATGACGGAGTGAATGTCAAAGTCCGAGCGACCCATTTTGACAAGGCGAAGACTTGGACAAACATGCAAGTCAAAACAAGGTATCCTTAGAAGGCAAGGGCAAAATGCAACGAAAATGCAAGAAGCGGGCATAACTTATGATCATGCAAAGAAAGTCAGAATGTAATAAACACACATGCAGCTTATAAGCGAATATGCCAATCTACACTACGATGAGAAAGGATGTAAGAGATTTATGCAATTCTCAAAAGCGTCTCACGCAGAGGATACAATACATGCGGCTCGCTTTGGTTTCACCAAATGATAAATGAACCGTACATACAATATCGTGCCTGCAAAGAAAGTAAACTTAACAGGTACAATATGATTAGCAACATGCATGACATATGCAATGCGAATGATGAATGATATGCAATATATACAAAACTATGTATGAATAATGCAAATGAAAATGTAGTGCAATTAAAACTAATGCGAACTACATGCAGGGCATTTGAATCATGATTCAATCATGAGCGGTTCGAAACCACACAAATGTCAGATAGATTGATGGAAGTAACAAGTCCGTCTACCATAGAAAAGGTGTCGAAGCCCTCAAGGCGCGAGCGCACACAGAACTATGAGTAATGTAGACAGACACAAGAACAAGTATTGGGTGGATTGACATAAGTGGGGTAACGACCCACTGGAGAGAGAATAATGATCCTAATGCCGGATGCAACAATTACACTACAATGTAATATGCGATTATGGCGCGCGAGCCAAGCCGTATCTCGCCTAGGAAAGGCATGCACACATACGAACCATGTTTAACACAGAAAAGGGTGCCGCAACCTCAAACCAACATACCAACGTGGAGTAGGCGCGATACACAAGCAGAACTATGCTTTGACATGAGAAGTATAGGCACATACCAGACCAAGCTCAACAAGGAAAGGCGCAAGCCATGGATGGAAGTGATGCAGTGAAATGCATGTGATGGAATGCAATGGAAGTAGACATCTACAGAAAATGCATGACATACGCACTATACTACAATGGAATGCATGACATATGCATTTTTTGAAATGCATGACATATGCAATATTTACAAATGATGCATGACATGCAGTATGATGCAATGGCTGCGATTGCAATTTTCCCTATTCTCCCAACGGGGCGATATACTAGGTTGGTTCAGTATCCAGAATTGAGGCGTAAACACGCCACCTCAACCTATGGGGCTTCCATACAGATTTCAAGCCGAGGGTACACCCCCTGGGTATTTAAACCAGACTCTAGTCTCGGAAATCTCGAACCTTTGCGTTCTAGGCATAAGCCTTTCAAACTCTAGTTTTCACCGTCCCCATTGGTCTCCTAGGAACTCACCGCAAACACAGACAGGTGGCTTTACCAGACCACCGAAAGTCGTTCGGGCACGACAAACACCGAAGGAATTGCATCTTCAGAGGATTTAAGGTCTCCTAGACCGGAATGCAAATGTAGTGAAGGTTTCGCACCCTCCAAGGATTTAAGGTCTCCTAGACTGTGCGTGTTTAAGGTCTCGCCAGACCCGGGGGGCAACTGTTTACACAACACTTTAAGTGCATATGATGCAAATGAGATACACACACGGATGCAAATGGGGCGAATAAGACGTGCGTGTCTCAAAAGATGGAAAATGGAGTGCGATGAGGTACACGTGCCTCAAAGGATGGAAAATGAAGTGCAATAAGGGTGCGCTAAATGGCTCGATGAAATGCATGCTAGTAAAGATGCAAATGGTGAACACACTCCAACCACGCTGGACTCGTGAGTGGAGGAAGAACAAAGAAAATCAATCAAGAGCGCGTTCCACGCAACCTAAAGTAAATTCCAAACACGCTGAAATTGTGTGAGGAAGGGGACACTCAAACCACTGCCAAATCGTGAGAGGAGGTCCAAAAACAACCCCATCGGTAGCGTCTACAACGCAACTGGATAAATTCCAAACACGCCGAATCGTAAGGAACGGGACACTCAAACCACGCCGAAATCGTGAGAGGAGGTCCAACAAACCGCCAGTCGTCTACGCAACTTGGGATAAATTCAAACACGCCGAAATCGCGTAAGCGAACGGACACTCAAACCACGCTGAAATCGTGAGAGGAGGTCCAACAAACCGCCCGTCGTCTACAACGCAACTTGGGATAAATTCCAAACACGCCGCATCGCGTAAGGCGGGACACTCAAACCACGCCAAATCGTGAGGAGGTCCAACAAACCGCCCAGTGCGTCTACAACGCAACTTGGGATAAATTCCAAACACGCTGAAATCGCGTAAGGAACGGGACACTCAAACCACGCTGAAATCGTGAGAGGAGGTCCAACAAACCGCCCAGTGCGTCTACAACGCAACTTGGGATGAATTCCAAACACGCTGAAATCGCGTAAGGAACAGGACACTCAAACCATGCTGAAATCGTGAGAGGAGGTCCAACAAACTATCAGGCGCGTGCCCGGCGCAACCTGAGAAAGTCCTGGAGGACAACAATCCCAAACGCTGCTTAGCGTAAAAGGATAAACAATAGAAGATAACTCAGGATGCAAATAAATGCAAGTGAGGTGTGCATGACAATACCAGTGGAAGAGTGCATAACAATGCGGGTGGAAGGGTGCATAACAATGAAGCAGGCTTGATCTTGCGCTTGAGGTAGAGGCACACTCATACTTCGGAGCATTGGCAAGGCCCTGAAGGGGTACATCCGGAGTACAATCACGGAATTTGCTGAAGGTGAAACACACTCAGGTGCTTCGATTTTCCCTATTTTCTTTTGCTTTGCAATCCGGAACCTACATAGCTTCAGATAGGTCCTTGTTTTACAGTTCGCATTTGACCCGGGTTGAACCTTGCGGTTTTTGAAAGAACAAAAATTTGTTTTGCACAAATGTGGGGAATGGCACAGCACTCTGAGCACAAAATGATTTTATTTTTGAATTGAGAGTGGAAATAAGTTTTCGACTGGGTATTGAGCCTACGACTGAACACAGCACACCACGACTCAACAACGGAAAACAAAAAAGGTAAACAACCTAAACACATCTATTGACACTCGAAACGACTCAAAACAAGAATCATGACAGACAAAACAAAACACAAGACTCAAATGTGCACAGGGAGCCTGTTTCACCGGGTATTATTTTCCACCCTTTCTCATTTATGATTCTCACATCATCGGCTCTCAAGCTCTGTTTTTCTGAAAAAGCCCTTTTCCTCACTTTTCTCTCAGCGCACATCTCTCTATTCTTCAATCTCTCAATTTTTTATCCCTCCCCAGAGTGGTTGGTGGATAAACAAGAAGTTGCGGGCTTTTGCCCCTAGCATTCTGCTAGATTCTTTTTCCTCCGCACACAGCAGTGAACTTTCTCACAGAGAGGTTGTGCCACAACTGGGTGTGTAGCAAATCTGCAGCTAACATCGGTTGATGATGCCCTGCTGGGGAGTTTGGACGTGGTTAGATCTGTCCAGATAAGGAAGTGGAACATCTCGCCCCATTCCAATTTATGCTTCGCACATGGCTTGATACCTCGCTGCTTGGAGGACGAGAGAGCTTTCAGCCCTTTGTTGTTGACTTCAGTTGTGCCCTCTTCTGGCAGGTGGAGTGCCCTTCTTGGCAAGTATGTTGATGATGGGGAAAAGACAGAACACCTGACTCAACTGTGCCCCTAGTTCATCATTTCGACCATTTTTTGTTTTAAAACAATTTGGACCAACATGAAAGTTAGATTAACATGCTTATTCGATTTTTGATTTGAAATCATGCAAGTCAGGTTGTAAGCACTGAAAATTTTCTTTTTTTGGGTCCAAGAAAATGGTCCAGTTTTGGAAAAATGGAATGATTTTTGAGAGAATAGTCAACCTCAGTAAAAATTCTCAAAAACTATTTTTGCAAACGGCCAATGCTCAACAAGCACGGAACCTACTCTTGAGATGCGCAACCTCGGATCCATAAGCAATGGAAAATTGCCCCTTGCGAAGGACAATCTTTGTATGAACGGAAAGTTGCCCTTGTTTGAAGTGACACCGCGACGTTTTGAATGGCGGAAAGTTGCCCCTTGTTTGGATAGCATCGCAGCGACTTGTAGTCGATCCTCGAGCGACGAATACAACTAGACTCTTGATCTGAGAGGAGGCAAAGATGATCAAAACCATCACATGGACACAATTGAATTGAAATGTTTATGGTGGACTTGGGATGAAGTTGCCTACGTATCCCAAACATGGGAATCAAGCCTTACGTAGTTCGGGGTTAAGGTACACTCGGGTATTTAACCTCTCCTTTTTATGCTCTAACTTTTGCCAAGGCGCCTATTGCAGGTTTTCGACCTTGCGAGCTTTGTTCTTCTTTCTTTTCTTTTTTTTCTATTCTTCTTTTTTGTTTTCTTTTCTTTTCCTTTTTTTTTTGCATTTTTTGTATCTTTGCATTTTTTCTCTTTTTTTCTTTTCATTCTTTTTTCTTTGCTCTAACTTTTGCTCGGTCGCCCTTAGGGTTTTCGCCCAATGAGCCTCTCAAAGGGTAAAAGTGTAACCAGTCCATGCCAAATGGTTTTGAGATTGAAGCCCTCTGTATCCAGGAGAGTGACTATCGTATCGATTTGCGGAATGACCCATCTTCGGCTCTTCGAGCACATCGGACATTTTTGCCCCTAGTTCGAAGGGTACTCCTGCTCTAGCTTTGCAAGCTCCTTCTGATGAGATCTGTTCTTCTTGATATGACTTTGGTGCCTCTTGTTCGAGGGCTGCTTCAAATCTGGCCACACAGGCCTCACATTGTGATTGTCCTTTGAACGTTCTGAATGCCAGTTCAAGGTTTGAAAGCAAAAGGGGGTCGAGTCTTGAGGCTTAGAGCGATCCTAGGCTGCACAATCTCAAGAGCGATTCCCCACAGGTCTTCGCGGGACCGCGCAAAACATTTTTTGATAGTTTTTAAGAAAGCGACAAATTGCTCGCGTAGAAGATAGTGTGGAACCAGTCTGGATCAAACCAGGATCCTTCTCAGTACTCACGCCGACAAGCATGATTTCATTCATTAAGGGCTTAGCACGCCTCTCTTTCTCTCAATTGATGAAATTTTTACAAATCCCAAGGAATTCCTTCCTCTTCGTTTTCACCACAGTGTTTGAAAAAGTTTTGAAAAACTTAGGCCAATGCAATGACTTCAAGGCACAGAAAAGACATAGTTTCTAGTCAAATACTGCCATCTCATTTAGAATTTCTAGCACAACTGGCACACGGCAGAAGCAAACACGAGAGCGTAAAAATCACTATTGTTTCATTCAGATCTTCTGGTGTAACTGGCTCCAAGGCAGAAACAGACTCAAAAGAAACTGAAAAGACAAACACAAAACAAAATGGTGATGCTCGAGGTAACACCCCCGAAATCACCCGACTCTAACAAAACAGGACTGACTCGATACAACAAGACAGACCTGAAATAAAAAGACTGACTCAAAATAAGGAGACAGACTCGAAGCAACACAACAAAAACTGACCCAATACCCAAGTCAGAAAGAAAAATTAGCAGCATTTGTACATCGCTCAAAAGCAAAGGCATGCCGCCCACCACATCTGAAGTAAATCGAAGCCGCCGCAGGTGGTTCACCTCCTGATCACATCACATTATCCCCCACAAGTTCATTGATCGGGTGCCGATAGACTTTGCTGAGTTGGTGCGACGATGACCTTATTGTCAATCAGATCTTGTATTTCGTGGCGAAGATGGAAACACTTATCAGTGACATGGCCGACCTGCTGATGAAAGGCACAATACTTGGCCGGATCATAGGAGGGAGGAAGTTTATCTGGCAGTGATCGCGGCTCCAGGGGTTTCAAGTGCCCTTTTTTTATTAGGACCCTCAAGGCCGTTGATAGTGACATGTACAGTGGGGTAAACACCCTCTGGCCCCGAGGTGGGTATTTTGAGGTTTGTGGATTTTTGCTGGACGCACCAGTAAAGGGATTGGCAGGTGCTGGCCTGGTTTGTTGATCTCTTCTAAGTGGAGGATTAGAGCTAACAGGATTGCCTCTGGTATAACGGCCCTTCTCCTGGTTTTTCCTTTGATTCGGACTGCCCCCAACTTGAGTAGCGAAAGTGTCATTCACAGCTTTTGCGACAACCGCGAGCACTTGTTCTTTGTTCAGTCCCTCGGCTTTCAAAGCCTTGTACCAACGAAGATGTTCATGGGGATCCATGTGCCTTACCTTGTTCTTTTCACTGCTTCCACTTTGCCACGGATTGGCCTTCCTCAGATGTAACCCGCCCCAAGATTGGAAGCCTTTTGACATGAAATTCGGTATGTGGGGTCGATGATGGAGCCAATGTCCCGAGGCCGATCGGTCACATTCTTTGAAGATCTTTTATCATCCTCATCGGCTCGAAGTAGTGGGTTCATGGGTTTGAGATGATTGGGGTTCAGCGCACCCATCATGCATAAGTCCATGCTCGGGATAAACACCTCGGGCTTGGGTAGATGGGGGTGATGTATATCTTTGGGTCGTAAGGGGCGGCCAATATATGGATGAGGTTGAGATGTAGGGGTGACAGTCGATTACTAACCCGAGGTCCTTTTGGTGGAGCTAGGGTCTTTTCGTCAATAAGATCTTGAATCTTATGACGGAGGCGGATCTAGCAGTTCAGATCATGACCGTCTTTGCGATGATAAAGTGATGTTAGTTGGGTCATATCTTGGTGGAAGAGGGTTTGGAAGGGGTTGGGGTTCTAGGAGTTCTAGGTGCCCTTCTTCTCGCAACTTTTTCAAAGCTTGAGAGAGACTCATGTAAAGAGGATGGAATTTTCGGGCTTGGGGCCGAGTTGAAGTGGTTGGTTTTTGGCCATTGAGGGAAGTGGTGATAGTGCCTACTTCTGAGCATTTTGCAGCTGTGCTACCATCAGTAGTAGCATTGGAACTGCGAGCAACATTCTTCAAAGGCTCATTATCTTCTGCAAAGATCCCTTGTCGGATGGCATCCTCGATTTGAACCCCCATCTCATGTAGATCTGAAAAGGTGGGAAAGGGGAGCACAATCATCTTTTGCATAAGTTTGGGTTGGAGGTTGCGCACAACCATCCTTATCTGGTCTTTGTCGGAAGGCCTTGCAGCCATCATCGAGGCCTTTGCTCTCCATCTCGCCACAAATTCTGAAAAACCCTCTTTTGGCTCTTGGCGGGTGACTTCAAGATCATGGGTTGTGACCTCAATCTGTGTGTTGTAGGAATCGATTCTTGAAAGCCTCGACCATCTCTTCCCAATTATGTTTCACAGTTCTCCAATTTTGCATGCAGTTACGGCTATCGAACGGTCATTTGAATAGTGACAATTTACGGTACGTGGTTAAACCCATTGGTTTCAGGATATCAGAAAACAGGTGGAGGTGCACCCTTGGGTCTCCAGAGCCGTCAAAGCGATCGATATGTGGCATCTTGAACCGATCCGGTAATGTCACCACTGAGTCGATATAACCATCCTCTATATCAGGAATAGAGTGGGCCCCCTGAGACTTTTTGAACAATTTCTCAAGCTTGCTCACTTTCAATGCTGTGGGGTCCGTCTTGAACTCAAAGAGAGTCCGTAGGTTGATGGGTGTCTTGGATAGTTGGGGTAGAACTGGGGGGCGGAGCTAGCCCCGTTGGAATGTCCATATCTGCCTGGACATCTGGCGTTTCCTGGGTGTCTGAACCCCTGGTAGTGGAGGAACTTGTTGTGAAGCAGTCGCTCCGATTTGCTGCTCTAGCCTGGCAATTGTCTCTGCCTGTTGGGCTATGTCCACAGGCTGTTGCTTGGTGGATTCTGCTCGTCAGACAGCGTCTTGCTGCATGGCTTTCATACTATCACAGGTTGGCGCACCATCTCTTCCAGACTTGACATATTGTCCTGATCTAATTGAGCAATGGGTATATCTGTATCTGCAGTAGGCTCGGAGATCTCAACCCGACTGCTCAAAGATCACCGATCCGTAGTCTGTTATCTTGATGGTCCGTGCCGATTAGCCTTCTCTCTACGATTACCCTTGAACTGAGTCTCTGACCTGACAAAGTCTATCAGCACAAATCCATTGTATCCGGGGAATAGTGGAGCCTTCTGAACCTATGTTTCCAGGCTTACCCCTTGTAAAAGAGAAAACAGACAGCATCTCAGCTCAACTTCACTGGAACAGATACGAGCAAAGCTGAACGACTGTATTCTATTACTGATCACTGTTCCCCGAAATCACTGCCCCAAATCTGAATCTGATACCCGCAGATATAACTGATTCTCAAAATACTGATACTGGTGCCCTCAGGCCTGATGCCCAGACTTGCAAACTAGTATATGCATTCCCTGTAGAGATACACTCTAAAAGCACATAGCAAGTAAATGAGAGCCAATACACCCCTATGTTGAGGTAGGGTTTCCCTGTCCTATTTTGTCAGGAGCTAGGGTTTCACTACGCACGCAGCGGTTTCAAACAACCTAATATCGGGAAAGCAACCTGTCCTAGTTTGGAATGGTCACTATGGATTCCGAATATGCACTAGGTCGAATGGTCAAAAAGGGTGCCCCGGTAAAACCGGAGTTTGTGTTCCCATACTGGCAGAGCCCGCAACTGGTCAGCCTTATGGTCATGCCTTGACAAGACAAGCCTCCAGCAAACCACTCAGGAATAGCAGATGGCAAACACTGTGTCCTAGGCGCACCAATGCACATGCAATGCAAAGAAACACATAAGTATAGTCAAAACAGGATATCACGAGTTCGAGTCAAGCTCTCTAAAATCCCAAAGATGTCGGAAGCTGAGCACGTCCGCTGGGGGACCTCGCTCTGATTCGGACTCAATTTGTGTCACGGTTCATCTGAACCAAAGAGTCCAAATCCGGCAGTACGTTTCAGAGAACAGATTTTTTGAAAAGTAGTGCCAAACATGGATTTGCTTTGCGGATTCTGAGTCGCAACCTAAATATTTTAAAATGGGAAATTTAGGAAACCCTGACTCGGTGCCGAAGGCCACATGTCCGTCATCACCAAAGTGGTCTTGGCTCGGGAGCTTGGGTACGATCGGGGAAGGTCAACTATGAGCACCCCCTTTCGCCCGGTCCGAAGACCGGCCTCTACTAACCTTGATATCCGGCAAAGAGTGTCATTTTGACAAAACTTAGTGCCGGTTGGCACAAAAGAGTGCCGATCGGCACAATAAAGTGCCGATAGCAACTATAGCCAGCCGGTGGCCTCTAGCCCCAGCCGGTGGTGTGTGGGGATGCCTCACAAAGCATTCCCTGCCCTTCTAAGGCAAAACAAAAGTGTTTGGTGCAAAACCAAACACAAACGGTCGAGTTCGGAGGTCCTGAGGCAAGACGCGCGAGCCGAGAACTCCGGGAACTCCAAACGAACACACACATGGATGATCACCGAGTGTTCAAACGGTGACGTCCGAGTCTTGAGGACGGTCAAAAATGGGGTGTCTACAGGTGCCATCGAGGTATGCATTGTATTCTCATGTTTTCTTCAATATACATTGCATTTCTTACTTTAACTATGTTCCTTGCTTCAACTGTATTGTTTACACTGCATTTCTTGCCCTAATCACACTCTTGCACTATATTTCTTACACTGTCTTTTTATCTGCTTGTTCTAATACCACTTGTAGACACTCCATTTTTGACAGCCCTTAAGACTTGAGCACCACTGATTGCTTACTTGGTGATGAAAGATGTGCAGTGCAAAGGTTCGATTTCTTCGGCAAGAGAACTACTAAAAACTGGACCTTTTGCGACGGTCTCAAACGTCGCAAAAGGTCCACATATCGTCTCAAAAGACTTTTTGCGACGGAGTAGTGACGGGAAATAGGGGGTGGCGAAAGGGGGCGTGACAAAAAGTATTTGCGACGGTTAGAAACCGTCGCTTTCTTGTAGCGACGGCTAATCAATGGTTTTTGCAACAGCTTAACCTGACACAAAAAAAGGAGAAAAAACTTCACTTTTAGTGACGATGTTGGTTGCCGTCGCCAAAACATTTTTAGTGACGTTTTTTGACGTCGCAAAAAGTATTATTAGCGACGGTCTAAAACGTCGCAAAAAAAGTAGAATTAAATTAATATCGTATTTGCAACAGTTTAAACCGTCGCTAAAAATTTCAATTAATTTGCATAAGCGACGGTTTAACCCGTCGCTAATAAAATGTAAGAAAATGATGATAACATTAGCGACGGTTTATTATTGTCGCAATAAAATTATTTTCATAAAATCAATATGTATTTTATTAATTCATTCCCTGTGCAAATTATTAATATTTTTTAAAACAAAATACATCCACATCCACATCCACATCCACATCCACATTCACATTCACATTTACAGAATCATAGCAAGAATAATATATATGTACCCTGTAACAATTGTCAACCAAATATTATTTACAAAAATATATAAAACATCCTCCAACAATACTAATAATTTTTTATATTCAAGAACTCAAATTTTTTCATCTAAAACAAAAAAGTATCGACAATACAAATAAATAAAAAAAAACATATATATTATAGTTTGTTTTGATATCAATAGTAAGCTCCAATATCGATATGCGAAGATATCATTACATACTCAAAAGGGTTGCATCTGCAAAAAGAAACCCAAAAAAAAAAAAAAAAAAAAATCATCATTTACAACATAATTAATGGGAACTTCTATTTGTTTTAGGCGACAAGGGCACAACAACAACACATCAAATGTGAGAGAAAATCATCAACAAATCCTCCTGCTAAAGAAAGCCGTGATAAGAAGTATAATATTTGTGGAAATCAGAACAACATTAAAACTAGTCAGAAGAAGTCTGAAATTCTAGAATCCTATACTTCACCACTAGTAACTTCCTACCTCATGTACACTTTGGCTTGTGTGTAAAAGACATTGAGGGCCCACATATAAATAAACTGTAGCTATAATATAATACAAATTGAAAATTGACTTTGAACAATCTGAATTAGCATGATTATTTCATTGGGAAACTCAAGAAAGATCTCAAGTAAATTTAATCAAATGGTCATCATGCTAGTTTTTTGGTTAAATGCACATAGCATTGATCTAAAACTGGCACTGTGAATAAAGGCAACTTTGAACTCATTCTAAATTATGACATAAGGTACAAGCAGCATGCATAGTGTAAACTTTTCTTCCTCTTTTTTTTATTTATTTATTGTGTTCACATAAATATATTATGGTGCAGCAACAGCATAGAGGGGTTACCTTGATATTCAGCATCTTGCAAAGCTTCCTTCTGATGCAGCAAATATAACAACAGCACGATAAAATCATTGAATAAGCCATTAATTCATTGCACACTTCCGCCGAAGTTGGTGATTAAGAGAACAAGTTTCTGTGCAAGCTTCCGTATGGTACAAAATCATGAACAAAATTTCAAAAGCATTGTAGCGTGCCAATTGAAGCTAAAAGAAGAAAAAGAAGTAGTTCTTTCAGATAGAAGCATCTGTAGCTTGAAAAATGATTCTCAAAGACTAGTACACTTTTATGTACAACTCCACAAACCCAATTGTGATATATCCTCCATTAAAACAATAAAAAATTAAAAAAAATTGCAAATAATAGACTCCAAGGTGCATGGGAAGAAGCAAGGAGGGTTATACAGGGGCTATATAGGTAATCATGTATAACATGAGAACCTTAGAGTATTTCCTTCTTCACTGCATATGATATGAATATTTTCATATTTTTAGTTTAGCCTCTCTAAAAGAAATTTTTTGGTTCCGCTCTGCCAAGATGTGCCTCACTGCTCATGCACCATCTACCTTGCATAGTATTCAATCGAACAAATGCAACAGGCACCTCATATTCATTAAAGTAAGATCATCACTGCAATGTTTAACTTAGGCAATCTTTGAAAATGAAAATAGCATTTAACTAGTCTACAGTATACAGCAGCTCATACATTCATTTGACACATACATATATATATATATATATATATGAACACATGAAATTCACAAATCTGAAAAATACTCCTACAGTCTACACCATTAAAGTTTTGAATGAAACCAAGAAATTAACAATTCACTGCAAGAAATGCATAGATATAAAATCATATTTAGTAGAAGCATGCAACTTCTAATCCCAGTTAGATGTAGTTAGAAGGTAATAAAAGTTGACAAGAAATTTTGAACAATAAGATAACCACTCATACATGTGCCTCTTGGTCGCCACAATAGCAATCTTTGAAAATGTCCCACAAGGGCAGAAGAAAGTTTTAATACCCGGTATAAACAAACTTAGAATACATTAAGGGACATAAAGACCAACACCTCAGTAACTTGAAAAGGACAATCATGTGCATCAAACATTTTGCACAATTATAGCAAAAAAAAAAAAAAAAAAGAAAGGCAATAAGGAAACAACTCATAGTTGCTACTTAGTTATTGAATAGCTCCTATAAAGGGAGAAGAACAATAAGTACACAAGGAAGAAAAACAAACCTTGTATAAAAAAAATTAAAAAGTGAAAAAACAAATAAACACAATTCCTTTATGTAGTAGAATATTAAGCATTGCGATAGAACATACACAAAAGAGGTTCGGAACAACAGCCAAGTAAATCTGAATGCCATTCGCCATCCCAATGTGAAACTGAAGAAGTATTTATGCACAGAATTTACACAGAAATATCCCATATCATGCAACTGAGCCACAAATTTGAGCAGGCTCTAGTTAATAAGCCTTCTTGTCGTAGTAAATTACATAGTAGAGTCAATACATTGTTTTGTGATAAGTGCATATTTCAAACAATGACAGGCAATGAGCCAATACAAGTCGTTTGACACTATAGAATGTGCATTTTAAGCAACTAGAATTTAAATTCACCATCCTATACAGAAGAGAAAAAAAACTCAAAGTTGAGTGACTCGCACTTTTGTTAGCACAACTTTCATCATATGAATGTTCCTTGTCATTATTAACATCAGAATAGTTCGGCTCTACCTTTTTGGAATTTCTCCTGGGCAAACTCTTCTCAGACTGAGGATTTGCAGCAACAACCTCTGTGACGTCAATCAGATGTTGAATTACTTTGCATTCACCCACATCCAAATTGGCTTGTGAGTGTTGTAGTTCTAACTGAAGCTTCTCATTTTCATTTTAAAGTGCCTCATTAAAAGGCAAGTTTGGGTAAGAACAAGATAGAGTTTTCTTCAAGACCATCGTGTCATTATTTGAGGGATTTGGTCTGCGGATCACATCTTGCACCTTCCTGTCGCGTCATCCATTCTATATTCACGTTGATCCATTTCAATATACTCTAATTTTTCCTGCCAATTTGAGGGAACTGAAGATTAAAAAACTTAGAAAAGGGTTACATTGACAAATTAATATATACATCCTAAAGCAAATTACAACTAACAGTAAACAGGACATTCAGGTTCCATCAACCCAAAATAGACATGTACATTATAGCCAGGTTCCATTACCCAAACTAAATAAATAAACAAAATCCAGGTTCCATTCTAAATATTTTGGCCACCAAGTCTAGTAGAGTTGACTGTGTGTGAAACAATATATCCACGATTGAATCAACAAAATAAAAAAATATAAGCCATCTTTTTCAAGAAGTCCAAGCAAATATTAGAACCCAGAAATTGCAGTTTACAAGAATTGCCACTGTGAAGAACAAAAAATAATATGGTGGAAATGCAGGGGAACACATGGGAAAAGGGGGGGGGGGGCGGGAAATAGCATGGCTAGCATGACCATATATCACAGCAAGGCTAAAGTACCAAAGCTTAACTCTTGGTTCCATCCATTTTCTCCAAAACTTACATTGTTGCTCTTGTAACGTACTATATTACTGGATTAAGAAAAATAGAGAATTGGGATGACAAAATGAATGTATGACGGTGTAACAAGGAATCACAAAACAATTCAAAGATGGCATACAAATAGAGCTGTTGATCAAAAAATTATGACAAGGAAAATTTATCTTGGGAATCACATTACCAGAAAATCCCTTAAAAAATATTGGCGACAGTAAATAAGGACTGGGCAAAGACTACAATAAGAATCATGTGTGTCCATGCATACTAGCTAAACTGATACTTGTACATCTTCTTCTTTAATGTAACAATGAACCACATGAATCCTGTAGCAAATACAAATAAATTAACAAACTTTCAGAGAAAACACATTTCAGAGCCAACAAACTTACCAGCAGGACTAGCATGCTAAAGACACTAAATCATGCAAGCAATGCATGCAAGACATGTTTAAAGCCAAAAGCATTAAAGCTAGTGAAGAGCACTACACTAGAGGCATGCAATACCAAGCTTAAATGACCAAACCAGCTCTGGACAGAGCTTAAACATGCCAAATCAGTAGCCAAAACATGTTGAAATTTAGACATGAAAGGTAAGAAAAACATGCTCGCATGTTGGCTCACAAACAAGGCACAAAGCATAACTCTCAAAAGCAATGAAAAAGTGGAATATGTGAATGTGACAACATTACATGAACTGAAATTACATGTTAAATGGTGCTAGAACATGCAATCATCTCAAGCAAAGCATGTTAGAAGCCCTGAAACTCAAAGCTAGTGAAGCCAATTACACTAGAGCTATACAAAGCAAGCCTCACGTGACTGAGACAACTCAAAACAGTCCTAAAACAACTTAAATAAAGTTCTAAAACATGCTTGAAGCAGGCTAGAAAGAGCTAGAATAAGAGGCTAATGCATAGCACAAACTAAACTAGCAAGCATGATTACACTACAAGTGTAAGAAGCAAGCAACAAGTGACTTAACCAACCAAAAACAGAGCTAAAATAGGTGAAAAAAGTCACAAAAACATGCTAAGATCAAGCCTTGAGATGGTAGAAAAACATGCTCACATGTTGGGCCATCTACACATGCAAACAAGATACAAGGAGGGGAGGCCACCCCCTCCTATTTTGGACCTCAAAATCAACTTTTTACCACTGAAAACCTCTGATTTTCAGTGGTTAAAAGTCCAAGAAAAGGGGGTTTCAAAAGTTTTGAGAGATGGCTCAAAAGGCTTGACAAGCCAAAGAGCAAAGGGAGGAAACCACCCCCTAACGAAACAAGACTCAAACCATCATTGTGAAGCCTTAAAAATAGAGTTTTTTAGAGGTTAAAAACAGCCTCAAAATAGCATGCAAAGGTGGTTAAGCAAGTAACTAAAGCAAAGCTCAAAAGGGACAAGTCCTTACCCTTGAAGCACAACAACAAATGGCCACTTTCTGAGCCAAAACCAGCTTTTAAAAGCTCAAATAAGACTTGGAAGAACCTCAGCTACAAGATAGTCTAAGTTGGCTAAGGGGTTGTATTAAAAAATGTAGAGAATTCCCACTTTCAAGGCTAAAACCAGAGGAAAGAGAGAGAGAGTTCTAGAGAGCGGGAGGAATTTGCTCACAAATTTTGTAGAGAGAGAGGGATCTTAGAGAGAGAGGCTCTCAAATTTTTCTAACCCTTCAAAACAAGAGATATGGCCTTTATATATAGCAAAAATACAAGCCTTGGTCGAAATATCTGAAAATGGGACAGCTGGAGCTTGTGTAGAACAACTGGAAAAGATCTGCAAAATATCTAAGTTTGGGACACTAGTGACCAGCCGGCCACTTTAGTAGCCGACAACCCACTTTTCTGGCTGGTCGTCCACTTGTGGTGGTCGGTCGTCCACTGATGGTGGCCGGCCAGACACTAAAAATCTAATTCCAGGCGCGAATTCAAACGGGCATATCTCCTTCGTTTGAACTCATTTTTATGTCATTCTTGTGTCTAAATTGAAGCCCTGGAAGTAAGCTTTGCAATGGTGGTAGCCTCACATCAAAATTCCAAGTGTGAAAAAAGTTATGCCTTTTTTAGTGAAGGTTGCTCATTTCCAGCTCAATCGGATTGATGCCCAACTTCAACCAACCATATCTCCCTCATCCGGACTCAGCTTTAGGAGATTCTTGAGGGTAAAATGAAGCCCCGGAAGTCCTCTTTCCAACGGTGGTGGCCTCATAGTTGAAATCGAAGTGTACAAATGGATAGGCCCGATTTACTGATAGGTGCTTGACTTTCTCTTAACGATTCATGCCCATTTTCTTCCCCAACTTGGTTTCTTCCCTCTCCTCCAATTTTCTTCAACTCCAAACCTCTAAACAAGATGTTTTAAAGATTTTTTTGAAGATTTCACCTCTCTTTCATTCATTTCCACTTTGTCCTTGCTCGGTTTATCGAAAAGCGCAACATTTAACAAAATGCAAGCGTCGGAACATTGTCAGAACTTTGTTTGAAAAAATATTTTGAAAGAGAGGGTTTTAAGGTCCAAAAATCATTCAAAATAGTTTTGGTCCAAAATGGGGTGTAAGGTTAGGATTTGAAGCTCCTCTTACCAAAGAAATCAAACCTTTGCACTGCACACCTTTCATCACCAAGTAAACAATCAGTGGCGCCCAAGTCTTAAAGGCGGTCAAAAATGGAGTGTCTATAGTTGCCCCTGTTTGACAGAGCTCAGAGTCATGAAATGACGCGAGTGAATGTCAAAGCCCAGAGATGACCGATTTTTGACAAGGTTGAAGACTTGGACAAACAAACAAACAAAATGCAAATGCAGTTGGTTGAACCCGAGGGTTCCCTACGTGTCCCTTTGTAAGGAATCAAACCAGCGTAGTTCAGGGGCAGAATGCACAATGTAACAAAACAATGCAAATGATATACAATGTAACGAAACAATACAAATGATATACAATGCATGCATGCATATAACAAACTAATCAAACCACAAGCAGTGCAAAACCACACAAATATCATAAAGAGATGGAGATGCAAAATCAAACTACGTTTAACACAGAAAAGGTGCCGGAATCCTTAAACCACAATTCTCTTAGTGGAGTAGGCGTGTGCACATGCAGAACTATGTGTTTCGCAGCAAGAATACAAGTAATTGGGTGGTATGATGTAAGTGAAGAATGACCTGCTGAGAAAAGATCATGATCCTACATACTGAATGCAACAAAACAAAGTACAATGCAATGGATGAAGTGAATAAGGCGCTATAGACTCGACTTTCTTCGCGCCCCTCCTTTCGGAGACACGCGAATTGGTCTCCTACAGTTCGGACTCTTGTCACGGTTCTGAATCTAATCTCACAAAGTGCAATGTGAGACTGATAAACACCAAAGAGTCCAATTCGGCAAATCATTTTGGAAAATCAGATTTTGAATCAAATAATGCCAAAATTGGACTGCTTTGCCAGATTATAGAGTTACCACCTAAATATTTTATTTTAGGAAATTTAGGAAACCCTGACTCATGCCAAAGGCCACGTGTCCGTCATCACCAAAGTTGCCTCGGCTCGGGAACTTGGGTACGAGAGAGGAAGGTTATGACATGAGCACCCCTGCTCGCCCGATCAAAGGATCGGCCTCTACTAACATAATATGTTGTTTTATAAATCTCATGTGTTCTTATTCTAGTTATTTAGCTAATTTACTATGTGATGCGCATAGCATACAAGTATAGACTAAATCGCAAGAATTGGAACGAATTCAATTCATGTTTGTTTTTGAAAATGGTTTGGAATTGCCACTCGCAAGTGGGCTAAAGCGTAGATTTGCCACCCTCAAGTGGGCTTAAAAACATGATTTTGCCACTTCGCAAAGCGGGCATTAAAACTCACATTCGATCGAATTGTCCCAATTGAAGCAACAAAGCCTTCATCCACAGACATTCATGTAGTTTAGCATTTAAGCACATAGCCTCATGGCAAGCATGCTATCATGGCAACACTCACACTCATGTAAGTATGCTAAAGCGTAAACACTTACAGTGTACTCCGAGCCAAAACAAAAGCTAGTTAGAAATATGCATGATTCCTAACTATACAGAATGCCTAATGCAACACATGCAAGAATGTGATTAATAGGCTCAGCTATCTAAGATGGCATATGAATGCAACAAGTTGATACACGTATCCAAATAGGTATTGAAATACGATGCAGTTTGAATGATGCGCTGAGCCCGGTGCATGCAAGACAAATGAATGAATGCAAACATGCAAAGCATAAGGTATGCTAATCAAAACATGCCCTAAACTAATCATCGAAAGCGGTTAAATAAAACGGAGAAAGACGTAGGGTTGGAAGACATGCACACACACACACACGATTATTATAACATTACGCCCTCTCGAAGGAGGGTCCGAATAAATAAGCTAAGCTAATCTAAGCTAAGCTAATTATTACAAAACAACTAACTAACTATGCTAAGTTAATTAATTACAACACAATTGAATAATTAGCTAATCAAAGCCAATTAAAATATTACAAAACAAATTGAATTAACTAGTTACGCAAACTAATTATAAGCAATGAAACGACCTCGCGGGCGAGGGAGACATGCATGCTCGGTTGGCGTCATCCCGAAAAATCCATCACTTTGCCACCAATTGCCTCTGTTTACACTTGCCTTGGTCTATGAACATTGAACCAATCTTCCAGACTACCTCTGCCTTAAAACAGAATCATTTTTTCACAAAACTAGGCCGGTGGCCGATCGGCCACAAAAAGTGGCTGCCGGCCACCTCAACTGGCCGACCGACCAGTGGAAGTGGTCGGTTGGCTACCTCGAGTGGCCGGCCGGCCACCTGCTTTTCCAGACTGCTGGTTTTGCTGCAACAGAGAACAACAGAGGCATAGCAATGTATTTACAAGGAAATGTGTGTACTACCACCTTCCTTATCATATCTCAAGCTCAAAGGAGTGCGGCACTCGGCTCTCAAGCCATCAATCACGTATCTCAACGCATGATGGGCAAAGAACCAAGCATGTACAAGCTTAGTGAATGCGCACATAAGACTCGAAGTGTCACCACCCTATCATGCATGATCAAGGGTGTTGGCAACCAAGAAATGTGACACGTTTCATCACTTCGAGTATGAAACGTCCCACATTTCTTGTGTTTGGATTAACGCCGACCCAAACTGTCATGATCCGAACCCGCCCTATGGATTAAGGTCATAACCGGCCAGTAATCAAGGGATTACCTATGGCCTCAAACCAAATCAGACATATCTCATAAGTGTAAAGGGGCTTAACAGAAGCAATTTCAAACTTATGTCCATAGAGCAGTGCTTACATGACACGTCATAACATTTCACAAACATACATTAATAACTCACATCAAGGAAAGTTAACATATAAGCTTCACACAATAGGATCATTCAAGTCATGGTCAACGAATCAAAACTATATACTACCGTAATTCAAAGTTCTCACCACCATGACAAAATATAACAAAATAACAAAAGGGCAAAAACAAGTCTCGTATTGAGACGTGAAATTTGACTCTTCAAAACCTTGATTGTTTCGCACTTTAAACTTCACGAGGTGGGTCTCGACCTCCCTTGGCTCACCTACAAACACATGAATGAGCATGGAAAGCCCGATGAATAATATCAAATAAAGAAGCTACGAGCGGTATTTAGAACAACGTACATCGACGGCCTTGGGCCCATTTCATATTCTGTCTAGTATATACATATAAATATAGGTCAAGTGACTACTTGCCAAACACATCAAAGCGACCTCGGTCCAATTCATTCACATCCGACGGCCTTTGGCCCAATCATTCATGTCATACGGCCTTTGGCCCATTCATTCATGTCATGCGGCCTTTGGTCCATTCATTCATGTCATAGGGCCTTTGGCCCGTTCATTCGTGTCATATGGCCTTTGGCCCGTTCATTCATGTCATACGGCCTTTGGCCCGTTCATTCATGTCATACGGCCTTTGGCCCATTCATTCATGTCATACGGCCTTTAGTCCATTCATTCCTGTCATACGGCCTTTGGCCCGTTCATTCGTGTCAGACGGCCTTTGGCCCGTTCATTCGTGTCAGAAGGCCTTTGGCCCGTTCATTCATGTCATACGGCCTTTGGCCCGTTCATTCATGTCATAGGGCCTTTGGCCCAACCATATGGTATAGTAAAACATTTGTCCACAATTCAAATTAACAAACTTATAAGACTTATAGGGAAATAAGCAATTGGACAAATAACATACTTCAAAATATCTTTACTAAGATATTACTCACAGTGTTCTGCCGGTGGATTCACCCTTGAGCTCGACCCTACACATTACATAACACATATAGGTCACAAACGATTCAATCCGTTCTTAATTCATACATCCCTCTAAGGCTTCTTTCTTATCCTTTTAACTCATTTAAAATGTTCAATGCATGCCTAAGAGTACTTAGAAGTGAAAGAGAACAGAAAATGAAACACAGAACACCTTTACAAATTTTTTGAAATAGGGGTCCCCGCTCGAGCGGACCCCGTGGGTCTGCAAAAATACTAGTTGCCTCATTTTTACGCTTGAGCATGACTTCGGACAGTCGAGCTGAAAGTCACTCTACATAGCTCCCCGTTCGAGCGTGAATGTCCCCGCTCGAGCGGACATCACTGACTGCAAAACTGTTGGGAGCTTGCATTTCACGCTCGAGCGGCGCTTTCCCCGCTCGAGCGGACATGCCGAATTCTAGGTTTTTCCAACAACCATTTGAACTTCGAACTTGACATTCAAACTTATGTTTCTTGCATATGATGACTCATAACTCTCATATACATTTATTAACATGCTACAACCACCAAATTACATCATCATGAGGTTCAATTCCCATGAATCAATTACATGCATGCCTCAAATCATTCCAAACTCATCACCAACATAATAAATTCAAACATTCAAGACTCACACCTCCATGATTTGCACTTGCATGTGGGATATACCCTTTATCCTCAACTTAATTGGTGAAGAGATTATCAAATACATGGATTTCAATCAAAATTCAACATGGATTACACACTTTATGCTCAAACATGGAAATTCATAGCAATTTCTTATATGCATGCATCTATTGACTCCAAATTCATCAATTACAACTCCATTCTTGTTCTTGGTCACATAATTACTTGAATTTACATGATTACGAACTCAAATTCATGAATCAAGGGTTGATTACTCACCTAGGAGCTTCAATTCTTCCAATTATAGCTAAATCTTGAGCTAATCCCCTTAGTTCTTGGATCCTCTTGCAATTCTTCAATGTTACCCCCCTCTCTCTCACTAAATTCGGCCCTCTCTCTCTAGAGAGCTAAACTCAGCCAAATAAGTGAAATGAGCTCAAAACCAAATGAATGTAAGTGTAATGCCCCCTTTTTATAGTCTCCCACTTAATCAAATTGATTAAGGTTAATAATAGTGCTCTAATTAATTATTCTGAATCTAATTATTTTGATCCAAATCAATTTTCAATTAAATTTCACCGTAGGCTCTAAAAATTACGCTAATCACGATGGCGTAGTCAATTTCGCTTCGTGGGTAAGGCCTTCAATTTAAATTCTAAAGCAGATAATCAAACAGATTTTCCTACGGTGAACATATAGAAATTCAAAACCACATATATTCATATAAATAGCACCCAAAATCATATCAAACACATAATCATATTCATGATAAAGATCAATTTGCATAATATGGAACATGGTTATCACACAAACACATGCAATGCAACACAAATATGTTATCTTGACATGTTTTACTTGGCCCATTCCTTGTTTACACATTTTAAGTTACCTATTAATCCTTTAACCGGTTAAGTCCAATGTGAAAAATCCTCTAATTGGAAAGATGGTCTAAGCCACAAGTGCCTTGAACATGAAAGAGGTTTCATGCTGTTGGTTAGTAGAAATCCTCAAGGGAGGATTAAAACCATTAGGCATTCGAACCTCAATTCCACATTCAAGCCATCAAGGGGCTCAAGACTACTTTCAAAGCGAATGAAAGATTGAAACAATGGAGTGCAATGACATATATTTCAACACTGAAATAATATGCTAAGTTGGCTCAAAATCATGCAAACAACTCATGCAATGCATATTTAAAGGCTTAACTCATTAAGCTAATGGAAGGGGTTATACTACAACCTTACAACACAAGCCTCAAAGGGCCAAATCAACTCAAAACAAATTTAAAGCATGCCAAAACAAAGGCTAAATCATGCTGAGATTGAAGCTTAAAAGGGAAGAAAATCATGCTCACAACTTGGCTCACAAGCAAGGCATAAAGCACCACTCTCAAAAGCATTTAAAAAGTGATATTTGTGAGAGCTTGACAGAGGAACATGCTCTAAAATCACATGCTAAATGATGCAATATCATGCAAATAACTCAAATAAAGCATGCTAAGAGCCTTAAAACACAAAGTTAGTAGGGCCATTTACATTATAGCTATACAAAGCAAAGCATATGTGACCAAGACCACTTGAAACAAATTTAAAGCATGCTAAATCAAAGCCAAAAACATACTGGAGTCAAGCTAACACAAGCTAGAACGATAGGCTAAAACATCAAGCACACTAGGCTAGTAAGCAAGATTGCACTACAAGTGTAAGAAGCAAACAAGAGGTGCTCCAACCAGCTAAAAACAGAGTTACAGCATGTTAAAATATGGCCAAAAACATGCTTGAACTAAGCTAACATAAGCCATAAAAAGATGCTACTTTGTAGTGCTAACACGGCATGGCATAGAGAGACAAAGAGGGGAGGCCACCCCCTCCCATTTTGGACCTCAAAACAAACTTTCTACCACTGAAATTCCCCTGGCATTCAGTGGTTTAAAGGCCAAGACAAGATGCTTCAAAAAGCTTTAAAGGATGGCACAAAGGGCTTTGCAAGCCAAAGAGCAAGGGGGGAGGGGGGGGAACCACCCCCTAATCAAACAAGGTTCAAACCTCAATTTTAACACCTTAAAATAGAGTTTTTAGAGGTCAAAACCAGCCTCAAAGTAGTGTAAAAAGATGGCCAAGCACTTAGCTAAAACAAAGCTTAAAAGGGACAAGTTCTTACCCTTGAAGCACAGCTGCAAAACAGGTATAAATCTGAGCTCAAACCAACCTTAGGAGCTCCAAATAAGCCTCAAAGAACCTCAGCTCCAAGATGAGGATGTTTGATTAAGGGTCTCTTTGCAAAAGTATAGAGAATTCTAAGCTTAAGGCACAAAACAAGAAGAGAGAGAGGCTCCTAGAGAGAGATGCTGAAATTTTGCTCACAAAATTTTGTAGATAGAGAGGGATTTTAGAGAGAGATTCTCTCAAAACTTGCTAACCTCCTAAAATGATAGAAAAGGCCTCCATATATAGCAAAAATAGAGCCTTGGTCGAAATATCTACAAAACAGACAGCTGGAGGTTGTGTAGAACAGTTGGAGGGAAAAGATTTGCAAAATATTTGAGTTTTGGACACAAGTGGCCGACTGGCCACTTGTAGTAGCCGACCAACCACCCCAACTAGCCGACCGGCCACTTTTTTGGCCGACAGGCAAAAATTTGCTTTTTGGGCCCGACTTCAAATGGGCATATCTTCTTTATCTGGACTCCTTTTCAAGTCTTTCTTGTGCCTAAATTGAAGCCCCGGAAGTCTTCTTTCCAATGGTGGAAGCCTCACATCCAAATTCGAAGTGTGCTAAGAGATATGCTTATTTTAGTGCAGACTGCTCAGTTTTGGCTCAACCGGATTCGTGCCGAACTTCTCCCAAACTAGTTTTCTTCTCTCCTCTCCTCTTTTCTTCAACCCCATACCCCTAAATAAGGTGTTTTGAAAGATTTTTCAGAGATTTCACCTCTCTTTCATTCATTTCCACTTTGTCTTTGCTCGGTTTACCGAAAAACGCAACATTTAACGAAATGCGAGCCTCGGAACATCGTAGAATCATTTTTCAAAAATATTTTGAAAGAGAGGGTTTTAAATCTAAAATCTTTGGTAAAACTAGTTTTGGTCCACAACTGGGGTGTAAGGTTGGGATTTGACTCTCTCCTTACCGAAGAAATTGAACCTTTGCACTGCACACCTTTCATCACCAAGTAAACAATCAGTAGCGCTCAAGTCTTAAGGGAGGTCAAAAATAGGGTGTCTACAGGCGCGTGGCCAAATCACATTTTACCTGGAAAAGGTATGGACACGAAAAAAACCACCTTTAACATAGAAAAGGTGCTGACACCCGTAGACCACAATTCTCTTAGTGGAATAGGCACGTATACATTAACACAAAACCATGCTTCAATGAAGGAAATGTATGAGCACCTGCCAAGCTAAGTTTAACATGAAAATGATGCAGGTGATAAGATGGTATGATGTAATGGATGTAACAGGTAGTGCAGTAGATGTAAAGGGTGACATACTCCAACTACGCTGGAATCATGAGAGGAGAAAAAACAAATCTCAAACACGCTGAAATCGTGTGAGGAAGGAGACACTCAAACCATGCTAAAATCATGAGAAGAGGTCCTGAGAAAGCCAATCAGAGATGCGTTCCATGTGTCCTGAGATAAATTCCAAACACGCTGAAATCGTGTGAGGAAAAGAACACTCTAACTACGCTGAAACCGTGAGAAGAGGAAGGGACTCCTACTACGCTGAAATCACGAGAGGAGGAAAGACAAATTCCAAACACGCTGAAATCGTGTGAGGAAGGACACACTCTAACCACATTGAAATCGTGAGAAGAGGACAAACAGCTACTCAGGGGGTGCATTCCACGCAACCTGAGATAAATTCCAAACACGCTGAAATCGTGTGAGGAAAGGAAAACTCTAACCACGCTGAAATCGTAAGAAGAGGCCTGAAAACAAACCAATCAGGAGTGTGTTCCACACAACCTGAGATAAATTCCAAACACGCTGAAATCATGTGAGGAAAGGAGCACTCTCACCACGCTGAAATCGTGAGAAGAGGTCCGAAGAAAAGCAATCAAGAGCGCATTCCACGCATCCTGAGACAAATTCCAAACACGCTGAAATCGTGTGAGGAAAGGAACACTCTAACCACGCTAAAATCATGAGAAGAGGTCCAAAGAAAAGCAATCAGAAGCGCATTCCACGCATCTTGAGCCAAGCCCCGGGGGACAACAATCCTAAGCGTTGCTTAGCGTAAAAGGATAAATGATACAAGATAACACAAGATGGAAATAAATGCAATACGTGCGATGATATGATACACGCTACAAGCAATGTAGTGCATGATGTTTTGGGAATGCAATAAACAATCAAAGCGGCACTTTAGAAAGCACCTCATAGGGCGAGTGGCGGACCGCTCTACTCTGACGGGGATCTCCCCTTGTGTTCTTCGAACTCTTATCTTGTGTTCTTCGAACTCTTACCTTCAACTCAGAGTACAAAGGTCTTGAAATGCTGACAAGGAGCGACATCTGCATGTAGAAGCCACGGATGCCGCTTTTTCTTCCCAGTCATATTCACAACTTTCCCTATTCTCCAACGGGGTGACAGACTAGGTTGGTTCAGTATCCAGAATTGAGGCGCACACATGCTATCTCAATCTATGGGGCTGCCATACAGATTTCAAGTCGAGGATACACCCCTGGGTATTCAAACCAGACTTTAATCTTGGAAATTCCGAACCTTTGTGTTCTAGGCATCGCCATTCGAACTCTAGTTTCCACCGTTGTAGTTGATCTCCTAGGAACTCATTACAAACACAGCCAAGATGCATTTGGCAGGGAATGGTACTCAGGGAGAGCACTTCTGAACTCCATTTTGGCTTGAAGTAGGCTTAAGCTTGAGCTTGAGGTAGAGGCACACTCATACTTCGGAGCATTGACAAGGTCTGAAGAGGTACATTCGGAATGCAATCCCAGAATTTGCTGAAGATGAAACAAACTCAGATGCTCTGAATTTTCCCTCTTTCCTTTTACTTTGCAGTCCGGAACCCATGTAGCTTCAGATAGGTCCTTGTTCATTGTTCTCACATGACTTGGGTTGAACCCTGCAGTTTATGAAATAAAGAATCTTGTTTTGCATAAATGTGGAGAATGTCACAACACTCTAAGCACAAAACGATTCATTTTTGAAATTGAAATTGAGAAATGAGTTCTTAACTGGGTATTGAGCCTACGACTGAACACAGCACACCAAGACTCAACAAATGAAAACAAAGGTAAACAACCTAAACATATCTATTGACGCTCGAAACGACTCAAAACAAGAATCGAGACAAACAAAAACACACATACAACACTCAGATGTGTTACAAAGGCGAGAGACCTTTCAGTTCACAAGGAGCCTGTTTCTCCGGGTATTGTTTCCCACCCTTTCTTATTTGTGATTCTCACATCACTCTGGCACTCAATCTCTTTTTCTCTGAAAAGCCCTTTTCTCATTTTTTCTCTCAGCGCATATCTCTTTATTCTTCAATCTCTCTTATTTTTTTATCCTTCCCCTGGGTAGTTGATGGATAAACAGGAAGTTGTGGGCTCTTGCCCCTAGTATTCAAGTAGATTCTCCTTCTTTCGCTCATAACTAGTGAACTTCTCCCACAGAGGGGTTGCACTATGACTGGATGTGCAGCAGACCTGCAATTGACATCGATTAACGATGCCCTTGGCCAATTTGGATGTGATCAGACCTGTCCAGATGATGGAGTGGAATATCGTGATCCATTCCATTTCGTGCTTCGCACTTAGCTTGATACCTCGCTGCTTGGAGGATGAGAGAGCTTTCGGCCTTTTGCTTGTTAGCTTCAGTTGTGCCCTTTCTGGAGAATATGGTGCCCTTCTCTGGCAAGTAACAATGGGGAAAAGACAGAAAACCTGACTCAACTGTGCCCCTAGTTCATCATTTTGACCATTTTTTGTTTTTGGCTTTCCACTAAAACAATTTTGACCAATATGAGAGTTAGATTAACATACTTGTTCAATTTTCTGATTTGAAATCATGCAAGTCAGGTTATGAGCACTGAAACTTTTCCTTTTTTAGGTCCAAGAAATGGTCCAATTTGAAAAAAATGGAATAATTTTCGAGAGAATTAGTCAACCTCATTAAAAATTCTCAAAAATTATTTTTGCAAATGGCCACTGCTCGACCAACATAGAATCTAATCTTAAGATGCATAGTCCCAGATCTGAACTTGAAATGTCTTGCAGCTGAATCTTCTAATGGAATAAGACAACCGAGTCTGAATGAAGACAAGCTAATTTGCACATGGATAAGATAGCCAAGTTTAATAAGGATAAACTGATCAACATGGATGAGCCAAGCAGGCTGAAAATGATTGGGGCCCGACTTCAGGATAAAGTTGCCTACATATCCCAAAGACGGGAATCAGGCCTGACGTAGTTTTGGGGTTGAGGTTCACTCGGGTGTTGACGCTCTCCTTTTGCGCTCTAAGTTTTGCCAAGGCCGCCCTTCCGGGTTTTCAACCTTGCAAGCTCTGTTTTTCATTTCTTTTCATCTCTTCTTTTTCTTTCATTCTTTCCATTTTTTCGTTTTTGTTCTTTTGTTCTTTCTTTTTTTCTTTTTTCTTCTTTTTCTCTGCTCTAACTTTTGCCTGGGTCGCCCTTCTGGGTTTTCGGCCTAGCGAGCCTCTCAAGGATAAAAAAAGTTTAACTTTGTCCATGTTGATTGGCCATAGGATCTCTAAGCCATCTGAATCTAGGAGAATGGTTGCTGTTCGCTGATGATGTAAGAGCCCATCCAATCGGGTCTAAATTTGCCCCTAGGGTTGTGGATAGGAACTCAATTGTCCTTCAATAATAAACTTTCTTCTTTCAGATTCTGGGATTTGGCTTTCTTGCTAGTCTTCATTGGTTTACGAAATGACCCATCTTTTGAATCTTTGAGCACATCTGACATTTTTGCCCCTAGTTCAAGGGCTACTTTTGATCTAGCTTTGCAAGCTTCATTTGATAACATCTGATCTTCTTGATCTGACTTTCTTGCCCCTAGTTTAAGGGTTTCTTCAAATCTGGCCTGGCAGGCCTCCTTTGATGTCATACGACCTTATTGCCCCTAGTTCATGGGTTGCTTCAAATCTAACCATGTGAGTCTTGTATTTTGGTTGACCGTTGAACATTTTGAATCAAAGTTCAAGGTTTGAAAGCAAAAGAGGTCGAGTCTTGAGGCTAAGAGTGATCCTATGTTGCACAATCTCAAGATCAATTCCACGCATGTCTTCGCAAGACCACGCAAAACATTTTTTGAATCTTTTAAGAAAGCGACTAGTCGCTCGCATTGAAGACAAAAGTAGAACCAATCTGGACTAAGCTAGGATCCTTCTCAGTACTCACATTAACAAACATGATCTCATTCATTAAGGGCTTAACATGCCTCTCTTTCTCTTAATTGATCAAATTTTTGCAAATCCCGAGGAATTCTTTCCTCTTTGTTTTCATCATGGTGTTCAAAAAGTTTTGAGAAACTTTGGTCAATGTAATGACTTAAAGGCACAGAAAAAGTAGGTGAAAATGTACTGCCATTTCATTCAGATCTGCTGGCACAACTGGCTTCATGGAAGAAACAGACTCAAAAGAAAGAGTGTAAAAGACAAACACAAAATAAGCAAGTGATGCCCGAGGTAACACCCCCGCAATCACCCGACTCCGACACAACTCGATACAACAAGACAGACTCAATATAACATAACAAAACTGACTCAATACCCAAGTTAGAAAGTTAAGCAAACAGCATTCACACATTGCTCAAAATAGTGCATGCCATCCTCCACATCTGGAGTAAACTGAGCGTCGTCTGCATGTGGTTTATCCCCCGATCACATAGTCACATTATCCCCCAAGTTCACCGATCTAGTACCGATAGACTTTGCAGGACCTAGTGCGACGATAACCTCATTGTCAATCAGATCTTGTATTTCGTGGCGAAGATGAAAACACATGTTAGTGTCATGGCTGGCTTGTTGATGGAAGGCATAGTACTTGGCTGGATCATGCTTAGTTGGAAGGGGAGTTGGGAGAGGCCGAGGCTCAAGGGGTTTGAGATGGCCTTGTCCAATGAGGATTTGGAGAGCTTCGGACAAAGTCATGTAGAGGGGATTGAAGACCCTCTGGCCTCGGGTGTGGGTACTTTGCAGGTTGCGGGGTAGTTCCAAATGTGCCAGCAAAGGGATTGGCAGGTGCTGACTGGGTTTGATGATCTCTTCCGAGTGTAGGATCGGAGATAAAGGGGGTGTTTCTGGTACAACAGCCTTTTTCCCGACTTGCCCCTTGTTTCCAAATGCCCCGAACTTGAGTGGCAAAAGTGTGATCCACAGTCTTTGCAACAACTGCGAACACTTGCTGTTTGTTCAGCCCTTCGGCTTTCAAAGCCTCAACAGCCCACTGAAGGTGTTCATGGGGACTAATGCCTGCCCCAACCTCATTCTTGCCATTTGCCTCCACTTTGCCAAGGGATTGGCCTTCTTCAAATACAGCCCGTCCCAAGATTGGGGAGCCTTTTGACATGAAATTCCTGGTATGTGGTGTGGTCGATGACAGAGCCAATATCCCAAAGGCTAAATCTACCACAGTTCTTTGAAGATCTTCAATCATTTTCATCAGCTCAGAAGTAGTGGGTTCACGGGTTTGAGATGATTAGGGTTCAAGTGCATCCATCATGTATAAGTCCATGCTTTCTGGAATGAACACCTCAGGCTTGGGTAGATGGGCTGGGGTGATGTATATGCTGGGATTGTAGGTGGATGGCAGCGTATGGATTAGATTGAGATGTGGAGGTGATGGGTCAGTGGTGGCCTGAGGTCCCTTTGGTGAAGCTATGGTCTCTTCGTCAATAAGATCCTGAATCTTATGACGGAGGCGGATGCAACGGTTCGTATCATAACCATGTTGTTGATGATAGGCACAGTATTTAGCCGGGTCATATCTTGGTGGAAGAGGATTTGGAAGGGGTTGGGTTTCTAGGAGCTCTAGGTACCCTTCTTCTCGTAGCATTTTCAAAGCTTGAGAGAGACTCATGTAAAGAGGATGAAAACTTCGGGCTTGGGGCCGATTTGAAGTGGTTGGTTTTTGGCCATTGAGGGGAGTGGTGATAGTGTCTACTTCTGAGCATTTTTCAGTTGTGCTACCATCAGTAGTAGCATTGGAACTGCGAACAACATTCTTTTTCACAGGCTCATTATTTTCCACAAAGATCCCTTGTCAGATGGCATCCTCGATTTGAACCCCAATTTCATGAAGGTCTGGAAAAGTAAACAGAGGTAGAACGATCATCCTTTGCAGCAACTTGCCATGTAGATTCCGAACAATCATCCTGATCTGATTTTTGTCAGAAGGCCTTGTAGTCACCATCGAGGCCTTTGCTCTCTATCTTGTCACGAACTCTGAGAAACCCTCATTTGGCTTTTGGCGGGTGACTTTGAGATCACAAGTTGTGACCTCGGTCTGTGTGTTGTAGGAGTATTGAGCAATGAAGGCCTCAGCCAGCTCTTCCCAATTCTATTTCACAGAGTCCTCCAATTTAACATACCAGACTACGGCTATCCCAGACATGGTTCGGCTGAAGAGAGACAACTTCTGGGGCTAGGGTCAAACCCATTGGCCTTAGGATATCAAAAAACATGTGGAGATGCACCATTGGGTCTCCATAGCCATCGAAGCGGTCGATGCGCGTCATTTTAAACCGCTCCGGTAAGGTAACTGCAGATTCAGTATACCCGTCCTCTAAATCCGGGATGGAGTTCACTCCTTGTGCTCGTTTGAATAACTTCTCCAGTTTATTGACCTTAAGTGCAGTTGGGTCAACCTAAAATTCAAACGGAGCTTTGGCTTGATAGACAGGAGCTTTGGAGGCTTGCTTTGGGATTGGCTCCGCCGGATTACCCTGAGTCTCTTGAACATTAGTAGTGTGGGTAGTGGCTCTGGGTGTCGGGTTACCCGTGGGAGATATATGAGATGTAGAAGCTGCAGCCAGTTGTGGCTGTTGTTGTTGTAGCTGGGTTATCACTTCGGCTTGACGAGCCGTGACTTCAAATTTGACGGATCGGCCCCGCTGCGGCTCTCGATTGTTTGTTGCAAAGTCAGATTCTGTTCTTCCACATTGGCTGGGGGATACTGAGCCATGGGAATGGGTGATTGATCTCGTGCTGAGCTGAATGTAGACAACTGTTCCCAAACAGACTAAACCCAGGTGAACTGAAGGGTGACTGCTGTAGAAACTGCACTGGCGAATTCTGCCTGAACCTCTTTCGTCTTGTAACTGGAGTGGGTGAGGTAAACACAGGTTGCTTCTGAACCAATTCCGACTTGGCAAAGTCTATTGGTACAAGTCCAGAGTACCCGGGGGATATTGGAGCCTTCTGAAGCTATGGTTCCAAGACTACCTTGCAAAAGAGAAAATAGACAGCATCTCAGCCTGATTTCACTGGAATAGATATGAGCATAGCTGAATGACTGTACTCATTACTGAATTCTGCCCCGAAATTTTTTGCTTCAAAATTGATATCCTCAAACTAATACCCAGACTTGCAGCTGATACATACATTCCTATAGAGACACACCGTAATAGCACATATCAAGCAAGTGAGAGCCAAAACACCCCTATGGTGAGGGAGGGTTTCCCTATCTTAGTTTCGTTAGGAACTAGGGATTCACTATGCACGCATGTGGTTTCATACAATCCTGCATTCGGGTGAGCAACCTGTCCTAGTTTGGAACAGTTTCTAAGGCTTCTGATATGCAACTAGGTCGAATGGTAAAAAACGGTGCCTCAGCAAGACTACCTAATATACCTCTCACACCCAACACCGAGAAGTGAAAGGAGGATCAAACGGTACAGTAGTAGTCCAGATCCAAGGTTTGTGTTCCCATCGTGGTAGAGCCCGCAACCGGTCAGCCTTATGGCAGGCTTTTCCAAGCAAGCCTCCGGCAAACCGTTCAGGAATAGCAGATGGCAAACACTGTGACATAGGCGCACCTATGCAAATGCAATGGAATGCAAAGAAACACATAAATGTAGATAAAAAAACATATTATAAGTTCGAGTCAAGTTCTCTAAATCCCCAGCAGAGTCGCCAGAAACTGTAGACTCGACTTTCTTCGCGCGTCCCCCTTTCGGAGAGGCACGAATTGGTCTCCTACATTCAGACTCTTGTCACGGTTCTGAATCTAATCTCACAAAGTGCAATGTGAGATTGATAAACACCAAAGAAGTCCAATCCGGCAAATCATTTTGGAAAATTAGATTTTAAATCAAATAAAGCCTAAACTGGACTGCTTTGACATCTGAGTCGCTACCTAAATATTTTATTTTTGGAAAATTTAGGAAACCCTGACTCGTGCCAAAGGCCACATGTCCTTCATCACCAAAGTTGCATTGGCTCGGGAACTTGGGTACGAGAGGGGAAGGTCCTGAAATGAGCACCCCCTCTCGCTCGATCAAAGGATTGGCCTCTACTAAGCATGATATGTTATTTTATAAACCTCATGTGTTCTTACTCCGATTATTAGCTAACTTTACTATGTGACGTACACAAGCAAGTATAGACTAAATTGCGAGAATTGGAACAAAACAACTCATGTTTGTTTTCGAAAATGGTTTGAAAGTGCCACTTGCAAGTGGGCTAAAGCACGGATTTGCCACCCTCAAGTGGGCTTAAAGCATGATTTTGCCACCTCGCAAAGTGGGCTTAAAACTCACATTTGATGAATTGTCCCAATTCAAGCAACAAAGCCTTCATCCACAGGCATTCATGCAGTTTAGCATTTAGCCTCATGGCAAGCATGCTATCATGGCAACATTCACACTCATGCAAGTATGGTAAAGCGTAAAAACTTATAGTGTACTCCGAGCCAAAACAAGAGCTAGTTAGAAATATGTATGATCCTAACTATGTGAAGATGCCTAATGCAACACATGCAATAATGCAACTAAATAGGCTCGGCTATCTAAGATGGCATATGAATGCAACATTTTGATAACATGTTTTGAAACACGTATTCAAATAAGTATTGAAATACAATGCAGTTTGTATGATGTGCCGAGCTCGGTGCATGCAAGACAAATGAATGATGCAAACATGCAAGGCATAAGGTATGCTAATCAAAACGTGCCCTAAACTAATGATCGAAAGCGGTTAAATAAAAGGGAGAAAGACGTGGGGTTGGAAGACATGCACACACGCACGCATCCTTATTATAACATTGCGCCCCCGCGAAGGAGGGTCCGAATAAATAAGTTAAGCTACACTAAGCTAAGCTAATTATTACAACACAAAACTAATTAACTATGCTAGCTAATTAATTACAACATAATTGAATTTGAATAACTAGTTACACAAACTAATTAAAATATTAAAACACTTGAATAATTAGCTATACTAACTAATTAAGGTAATAAAGTGGAGCAAGTAACGGCCTTGGAGGCGAGAGAGACATGCATGCTCGGTTGCATCCTCCTGAAAATCCATTGCCTTGCCACCGGTTGCCTCTGTTTACACTCACCTTGGTCTCTGAACACCGAACCAATCTCCAGACTGTTTCTGTTCCAAAACAGGATCATTTTGCACAAAAATGGACTGGTGGCCGGTTAGCCACAAAAAGTGGCTGCCGGCCACCTCAACTGGCCGGTCGGCTAGTGAGAGTGGTCGGTCACTACCCTGTGGCCGGTCGACCACCGCTTCTGTGCTTCGGTTTCTTTGCAACAAAGAACAACAGAGGCACAACAATGTATTCTTCAAGGAAATATGTGTACTGCCACACTCCTCATCATTTCTTAAGCTCAAAAGAGTATGGCACTTGGCTCTCAAGCTATCAATCAAGCATTTTCATGCATGATGGCCAAAGAGCCAAGCTTATACAAGCTTAGTGAATGCACACATAAGACTCAAAGGGTCGCCACCCTATCATGCATAATCAAGGGTGATAACGACTAAGAAACATGACACGTTTCATCACTTTGAGTATGAAACATGTCACATTTCTTGTGTTTGGATTAACGTCTGATCCAAACACATGCAATGCAACACACATATGTTATCTTGGCATGTTTTACTTGATTCAATTCTTGTTTACGCATTTCAAGTTACCAAACCATTCTTTAATTATTTAAGTCCAATGTGAAAGTCCTCTAATTGGAAAGATGGCCTAAGCCACAAGTGCCTTAAGCATGAAAGAGGTTTCATGCTGTTGGTTAGGAGGAACCCTCAGGAGAGAGTGAAAACCATTAGGCATGTGAACCTCAATTCCACACTCAAGCCATCAAGGGGCGAATAGGGGGAGGTTGCAGACTTTTCAGTGCTGAAATGGCATGCTATAGACACTAAATCATGCAAGCAATGCATGCAAGACATGTTTAAAGCCAAAAGCATTAAAGCTAGTGAAGAGCACTACACTAGAGGCATGCAATACCAAGCTTAAATGACCAAACCAGCTCTGGACAGAGCTTAAACATGCAAAATCAATAGACAAAACATGCTGAAATTTAGAGATGAAAGGCAAAAAAAACATGCTCGCATGTTGGCTCACAAACAAGGCACAAAGCACAACTCTCAAAAGCAATGAAAGAGTGGAACATGTGAGAGTGTGACAACATTACATGCACTGAAATTACATGTTAAATGATGCTATAACATGCAATCATCTCAAGCAAAGCATGTTAGAAGCCCTGAAACTCAAAGCTAGTGAAGCCAATTACACTAGAGCTATACAAAGCAAGCCTCATGTGAGTAAGACAGCTCAAAACAGTCCCAAAACAACTTAAATAAAGTTCTAAAACTGTAACAACCCACATTCATGTCTTAGTCGTGCTTGCATGCATTTATATGTTTTGCCATGTTAAGTTGCATTGCAGGTCTTGTCTTGTTTTGTTTAAGTGTTGATTGCATGTTTTGTTCCCACCTTACTGTCTCAATCCTAAGTTATGTTAAGCCTAGATCATTCCAAGCCGAGGTCATCTTAAGCCTAGAACTACTTTGGAACCACTTTGTTTGACCTCCACCTTTCGCCAAGGCATATTGGCCGAGATGTCACTATCTGGGCCGAGGTGTTCATCACCAAGGCCGAGATGTGTATTATCTAGGCGGAGATGTTATCTTTGTACCTAAGTGATCTTGTCCTGGAGTGGTATGACCTAGACCGAGGTGTGGCACATCTAGGCCAAGGTGTGGCACAGCTTAGTCAAGTGTTGTCCTTCCTAGCCGAGGTCATTGTCATCTTAGTTGCCGAAGCTTTGTCCTTAGCCGATGTCATCACTTGCCGGAGTTCCCATGTCATCTAGCTTGTTGAGTACGCTTTGTCATAACCTTGTCTTGTCAATCCATCACCTTTTTGAGAAGAACCAACCAGCCGTTGCCACGTGTCCGAGCTGAGTGTTAAATCAGTCGGCAGAGAGAGAAACCTATCATTTGTTATATCTTTGTTTTGAAAAGGAGAGAGAAGCTCTAGAGGAGAGAAGGAGGAGTTCTTGAAGGAGAATAGATTTCCAAGCTTGATCCCTAGAGATCGAACCGTTAGATCCGTGTTCTAAGGTTAGATTCTTGGTCTGCTCATGTTGTTCGTTATGTTTATGTTATTACATTGCATGATTGAATATGATTTGTAAGCCATGCATTGCTTTGAAGTTCGGTTTTGAAAAGAGAAAATAGTATTCATGTGTTCTTCAAGAAAAGCCATGTTTTGATCCAAGAGTTTGCACCAAGATGCATGTTTTCGTGTTTGTTTTCATATGATCTTCAAGTATGGGTACCCAGGTCCATGTTTTCGAACTCATAGCATGAAAACTCAAATTTTTGTAAATAACAAGTTATGATTTTGGCATTCATCTCATTCATGTTCTTCATGTTCTTCACGGGTGGGAACCCAGATTTTCAGACTTCACTTCCCGAAGTGTAGTCACCGAGATCACTCTTGCCTAGACCTCACACTTAGGCCAAGCATCGTATCTCACCTTGGCCTACCTTGCATGATCACTTACACCTTTAGTTTGTCTCGCATGAACCTCGGCATGCAGCTGCACGCCGAAGCCTAGGTAACCACACCTCCGCCAGGTGGTGTGGGACCTCGGCAAAGACTGTTGGTACCCAAAGATGTCTTCTCGACGTGTAAAATGTGTTTTGACTTCCAAAGATGTTTTCCCGAGATCATTTGCATGTATGTAAGACTTGTTTTGAGAAGTACATTCAGTAGATTTTGCCATGTGTTTGTAGGACTTGGACCTTTGCCTTGATCCCGATGTCACAAGAACTAAGTGAGTGGTATTTTTAATAAAGTTATGTTATAAAGATTTGATAAAGCCTTGTTTCGTTTTGATAAAAGTATTTACTCTAGCATGAATGAATATCCCTATTTTTATGTATCAAGTAAGTTTTGTTTTGATGACATTCTCGGAAAGTCCCTAGTGCTGGAGGACTCTAAACTTTTGCAGTACAAGTCTCTCGTGCTGGAGGACTCTAAACTTTCGCAGCACCATTGTGTTAAAGCGGGCTACGGGCCTAAGTAGCACCAGTCTATCGTGTTAAAAGGATACGGTCCTTTGTAACATAGGTCCCTTGTGCTAGAGGACTCTAAACTTTTGTAGCACCTTTGTTTGAGATATCTCCCTTGCCACCGACGGTCTATGAACGAGTGGATTTGTCTAATTGATTACGGATCGGTTATTCCCTTGTTTTGTTAAGTAAGTAAGCAAGTTTTGTAAGATCAAGATTGATGAATACGGTTCATCCCATGTTTTGATACAAGTTATGCCAAGTACATGATTTGAACAAGCTATGATATGTATGTTTTGCAAAGATCTCTGATATTATTCATGCAAACCTTTATTACTTGTACCATTCACTGAGTATCCAAGCTCACCCTCTCTATGTATATATGTAGGTTTCAAGCAAGAAGTCGGTTATGACGAGATGTGTGTTTTGTGCCCGATGTTTTGTATGCATGTTAGGTCAGCATCTAGGATGTCGGCAACCATGAAGATTATGCTTTTGACCTTGCACTTCATGTGTTTTATTTATGTCGGCTTGTGAAGCCCTTCTGTTAAGATGTAATATGTATTTTATTTTGTTGTATGGAAGTTGTAAAGCTATGTAAAGATGTATGCCATTTCATTTGATCTATGCACAGCTCTTATGGACTATTTAGATTCATATATATATATATTGCTTCCGCACATGTTAGCCCCGTATGTATACTCTGATTGTGTGTGATCCTTGTAAGATTGGCCTTCGATAATCTCGGATTACTGGCCATCATGGCACCATTCTACTAGGGACGGTTTGGGATCGTGACAAAAACATGCTTGAAATAGGCTAGAAAGAGCTAGAATAAGAGGCTAATGCATAGCACAAACTATACTAGCAAGCATGATTACACTACAAGTGTAAGAAGCAAGCAACAAGTGACTTAACCAACCAAAAACAGAGCAAAAGCAAGTAAAAAAAGTCACAAAAACATGCTGAGATCAAGCCATGAGATGGTAGAAAAACATGCTCACATGTTGGGCCATCTACACATACAAACAAGATACAAGAAGTGGAGGCCACCCCCTCCTATTTTGGACCTCAAAATCAACTTTTTACTACTGAAAAACCTCTGAGTTTCAGTGGTTAAAAGGCCAAGAAAAGGGGGTTTTAAAAGCTTTGAGAGATGGCTCAAAAGGCTTTACAAGCCAAAGAGCAAAGGGAGGAAACCACCCCCTAACCAAACAAGACTTAAACCATCATTTTGAAGCCTTAAAAATAGAGTTTTTTGAGGTTAAAACCAGCCTCAAAATAGCATGCAAAGGTGGTTAAGCAAGTAACTAAAGCAAACCTTAAAAGGGACAAGTCCTTACCCTTGAAGCACAGCAACAAATGGCCACTTTCTGAGCCAAAACCAGTTTTTAAAAGCTCAAATAAGACTTGCAAGAACCTCAGCTACAAGATAGTCTAAGTTGGCTAAGGGGTTGTCTGCAAAAATGTAGAGAATTCCCACTTTCAAACCTAAAACAAGAGGAGAGAGACTGAATTCTAGAGAGAGGGAGGAATTTGCTCACAAATTTTGTAGAGAGAGAGGGATTTTAGAGAGAGAGGCTCTCAAATTTTTCTAACCCTTCAAAACAAGAGATATGGCCTCCATATATAGCAAAAATACAAGCCTTGGTCGAAATATCTGAAAATGGGACAGCTGGAGCATGTGTAGAACAGCTGGAGTGAAAAGATCTGCAAAATATCTAAGTTTGGGACACTAGTGGCCGGCTGGCCACTTTAGTAGCCAACAACCCACTTTTCTGGCCGGTCGTCCACGGATGGTGGCCGTCCGGCCACTAAAAATCTGCTGCTATGCTCGACTTGAAGCGGGCATATCTCCTTTGTCTGGACTCCTTTTTAGGTTATGCTTGTGTCTAAAGTGAAGCCTCAGAAGTAATCTTTCCAATGGTGGTATCCTCACATCAAAATTCCAAGTGTAAAAACAGTTATGCCTCTTTTAGTGATGGTTGCTCATTTCCAGCTCAATCGGATTGATGCCCAACTTCAACCAACCATATCTCTCTCATCCGGACTCGGCTTTAGGAGATTCTTGAGTATAAAATGAAGCCCCAGAAGTCCTCTTTCCAACGGTGGAGGCCTTATAGTTGAAATCCAAGTGTATAAATGGATAGGCCTGATTTAGCGAGGGCAGCTCGACTTTCTCTTAACGATTCATGCCATCTTCTTCCCCAACTTGGTTTCTTCCCTCTCCTCCAATTTTCTTCAAATCCAAACCTCTAAACAAGAAGTTTTAAAGATTTTTTTGAAGAGTTCACCTCTCTTTCATTCATTTCCCCTTTGTCCTTGCTCGATTTACCGAAAAGCGCAACATTTAACAAAATGCGAGCATCGGAACATCGTAGGAACTTTGTTTTAAAAAATATTTTGAAAGAGAGGGTTTTAAGGTCCAAAAATCATTCAAAATAGTTTTGGTCCAAAATGGGGTGTAAGGTTAGGATTTGAAGCTCCTCTTGCCAAATAAATCAAACCTTTGCACTGCACACCTTTCATCACCAAGTAAACAATCAGTGGCGCCCAAGTCTTAAGGGCGGTCAAAAATGGGGTGTCTACACATGTCATCAATATCTTGGGAAAGACCATTCATTTTTTCCATGTGAGTACGAGCCTTATTCTTGAATTGCTTCTTCAGCTTGTAGCAGTTAGTAGCCCTATGCCCATCACTTCCACAAGTGAAACACTTAACAAAAAATCTATAAGTAGGTTCTTGTAGTTTGTTGACCGGCCTCTTTGTAACACCACTTCTAGGCCCCAACTTTGAGTCTTTGTTCACCGATTGCGCTTTTTTTTTACTCCCGAAGATTGGCTATGCTCAACTACATTGGCTTTGACAGTAAGCGTACTCCCCCTTTCTTCTTGTTATCATTTTCAATACGGAGCCTGACAATGAGTTTTTTGACTGTCATATCCTTTCGCTTGTGTTTCAAGTAATTCTTGAATTCCTTCTAGCCATTTGGAAGCTTCTCAATCATTGTAGTTTCCTGGAATGGTTCAGTTAGTAGCATTCCCTCTACATGAATTTTGTGCAAAATTACTTGGATATCTTGGACTTAACTAATGGCAGTTTTTGAGTCTACCATTTTAAATCAAAAAATTGGCCAACGACAAATTTCGTTGCCCCGGCATCCTTGGTTTTGTATTTCTTGTCCAAGGAATCCCACAACTCCTTTGCCAATTTTTTGACACAACACACATTGAAAAGTGTATTTATCAAACCGTTTAGAACATAGTTCTAGCAAAGGAATTCTGATTGCTTCCAAGCATCTAGAGCCAAGAGCTTATGTTTATTTTACTCATGTCCTCCATGGCTGGTGAATCCTCACTCAAATACCTTGCAAGGTTAAGAGTTATTAAGTAAAACATCTTCTGCTACCACCTCTTGAAATTCACGCTAGTGAACTTCTTCAGTGCTCATGGTGGTTGAGTAGTCCTTCAAAGAAGTCACAATAGGGTTAACAACAAGGGTTGGCATTCCAGTTGATATGGGATTCAGATTCCCATCAACATTCACTATTCGAGACCAGTTGCAGCAACATTAGCAACAATTGCCATTGCTGATAAAGACAACAAAATATCAACTATTTTGTTTTTTCAGAAAATAGATTAACACTAGCAAATCCCAAAACATTGAATATTAATTCAAAATTAACATTCTCCACTACCTTCAAAAATCAAACAAAGTCAAGAAAGTTTCTAGAAAGACTGGAGGGGTCACAGTGGTTCCGCTTAAAACTCAATTAACCTTAAATAAAACTTCCAAAACGTTGCTAACTCGTTGTCAATGAGAAACAAATTTAGAACTTAGTTTTCAAGGGATAACTAGGTTAATAAAACCTCAAGTCCCAAAACAAATTACAAGCAATTAAAAATTGCTACTAGAATTACAAGAAAATAAAAATTGCTATCAAAACTTACTAAACATTGCTACCAAACTTACAAGTAATTAAAATGAATAAAACTTGCTACCAAACTACAAGCAATAAAATTGCTTCAAAACAAATGTGAGCACAACCAATCCAATAAGGATTCAAAGTCCAAGAATTCCTTTCCACCCTTAGGTATTTCTGTTAAAAAATGGTTGGTAGTCCAAATTATATTCCAATTGTTTTAGTTTTATTTTGTTCTTAATTTTCTTTTATCCTTTCGCTCAGGTAAACTTGAAGAGAAAGTTAGTACAAAAACAAAATAAGGCCCAAACAAATAATTTAGAATTGTAAGAGCCTTATGCAATTAAACTAACAATTCTCAACTTCTAGCCGTCTATGTAATAGCAAAATATCCACCCAAAAAATGTAATAACAAAATAAATTAATTAAAAAATAAAATATTAGAAAAGTTACTAAGCAAATAATTAAAATAATAAAATAATAACTCTAAATAATTAAATTAGTTTCAATTCTTAAGTGTTCTACCAAAATATTAACTCCCAATAATTCAATTGATTTTAATTATGAAGAGTTATAACAAATAAATCTAAAAAACCAAAAGACGTGCAAACTAAAACAAAACAAAAAAAACTTGTTCTAATATTATTTTAATGAAATTAAAAAAAAAAAAAAACAAAGAACAATTGAATTGATGAACTAAAATTTTCCCAAAAAAAAAAAAAAAAATCCAATTAGTTTGCAAAAAGAATTTGTTTGTTTTAATTTCTTTAGAAACACAAATAAATAATCTGTTTTAAGATTGTTGTAAATCGGTGTTTAAATAAAATTAAACATATTTGGATTTATTAAAATCATATTTCATATTACAAAATAGAAAATAAGTGAACTACTAAAACTAGAAATTACATGTTACATGAAGAATATAAATAAACATAAAGCAAATAAAATACTAGAAAGAAATATAATAAGGAAAACAAACTGAAGCCTATGTATAACACAGTTTTCTTAAAATAGATTTTGCCACCTCGCCAATGGGTGCTGGAAGAACATCGGCGTCTGTCTCCCCAAGATCTGACAGTGTATGATCGATGCTGAAGAGCACCTTCTGAATAGCACCGTGAACAAAAACACAAGCAACACTTTCTCACACTAGAAGAAATATTTTTGGTAGACTAACACAATAACAAGAGGGCAAGGAAAATTTTGGGGAGAAACCCAAGAGGCGTGATCTCTATTTATACATAAAGGGGAGAAAGGAAGAGCCTTGACCACCGACCTAGTCGAAAAAGAATAAGATGGGTGGGCCATCAACCTAGCCCAAGCCCACACCATATCCATCCAACAAGCCACAAGGCTCAAGCCCAAGTTCCACGAACCCGGCCTTGTTTGGGTGAGTGGGCAAGCGTCTTGTGCAACACTTTTTACATAACCAACTTAGATCATAGTCTTAGTCCAAGTCCATCCTTGAAGCATCCATAATTCCCTTCTTTGGAAAATTTGGATGACCCCAAACACACACCCTTAGGTAAAATTAGGGATTTAAATGCACATTATTATTTTTCTCTATAATTAATGTGGGATAAGTGGTTACACATCTTTCCTAATACCTCATTCATGAGGCCAAATTGTTGTTCTAGTCGACTAATTTCGGGATTCGTAGATATCGATACTTCTCAGTTAGAGTCTAAAGGTGCTTGATGTGTTAATACATTTATACCTTTTTCTTGTAGGGTCTTGATAACTTAGTTAGTAGTCGTTCACTGGCGTCAACTGTGTGAGTATCTTGGGTGGCTAAACTTAATTTATTCCGAGTGCTAGGAAGGTTAATAAGTGGTTTCTGTAAATTTTTACTAGTGGATGTATGGCTATTTGAATAATTATCAAAAGTAGTTTCAATTTTATCTAAGTGTTTACCAATGGTTTTTAAACATTGATTCGTATAATTATTCTATTCAATAACCTTTTAATTTCAGATTCATCACCAAGTATTTTAAAATGAGAAGCATTTATAGTTGACCCTTTATATTCAATGAGGATGGTTTCTAAAGGAGGATGACTGGAAGAGACAGTAGTATTCGTGGAAGTTTTTCATTTGGTTTTTGTAATAGTATTTATTTTTTGATAATAATTTTCCAGATAATCAAAGAAATTGACTTTAGCACCTATTTCATTCATAAATTTATACCATTTTCTAGTGATTTTCGATTGTTGTTGTTCATTATTTAGAAATTCAGCATGGAGTTTATTAAGATCAGGCGTAAAAGGTTTACTAATGGTTAATAGTTGAGGATTAACAGGAGAAATGACTTCAAAATCAGTTTTAGTGGGTGGATCCTAAGATGTGGTATCTTCATCTTGGAGATGTGTTTGTGTTGAATAAATAGGTTTACTAATATGAGATGTAGAAGAATTATCTGTGCCTTTTAACTTACTATCGTTAGTGTGTGAAGGTTGAAAATGCAAAGTTTTCGGTCTCTTTGAGTAAATAGAGGGGTAATAATAACTTTATCTTCGTCAGTAGGGAGACTAGAGGTACTATGACGAGAGGATTGACTGCAAGTTAAGCGATTAAAACATACATGAACAGAACCATCATCGTATTGTAGGATTTGTTGGACATCATTACTATTAGATTGGTATGGGTGAGAATAATTTTCATTGACTGTAACCTAACTATCAAGAAGAGTTACTTCTTTCTAACAAATAGTTGTAAGAACTTCGATATTTGTTTCATTAGTACTACCTTGTATGAATAAGGTTTTATCTTTAGGACTTTTACCTAGGGCATGAACATTAAGATTGGTTTTAATACACTTATAATAGAGACGATATATTAAAGTAATAGAATGAGCACCACCTAGCATATTAGTAAATGCTCCAGAAATTTGAATGTTTAATGTTAAAGCTTTTAATATGTGAGGATCACGGAGACTTAGGGTAAAATCAGGAAAACAATTGAAATGGACTAGTATTTTATGAAGACCATATTCCATCATATCCATTAAACTATCATAATAATTGATAAATCGGCCATCTCGTAAACATAACAAAACAGATGAATTCGTCCTTGAGTAGTTAATGGTTTATTGCTACTTAAATTAAATCGATATGAATAAAATTTTGACCAGTGGATAGATGTTTTTTGATTGATGCTTTAGTTAATAATTGACATGTTTCCTGGATTTTTATTAAAGCATAAACTTGTTCAACAATTTTTACATGTAAATCTATGTTAAAAGATAACTTTAAAAAACTGATTTTATAGATTTCTTTAATTGGTACTTTTGGGATATTCTAACTTAAATCTATTTTTAAATCTTGAAATTCATGTTCTTTGTTTATTACCGTTTCCGGTATGGGAGTTAAGATTGTAGCTCTAGAGCTTACTGAAGAGTTACTTCTGAATAATCGACTCATGGTTCTAAATTCTATAAATGGATTCAAAAAATCTAAATTCTTTGATAACTTATCATATTTTCATCACATACAATGTGTTCGCTTATACCATTTCCGGGAACCCTTATATTTTTTTACAACCTATCCTAAGAGCTTACACTGGATGTGGGACGAAAAATGGGTGGCTTCTAGCAGAGTAAAAAATGGTGGCAGAGTAAAAAATGATGATAAGTTGGAAAGAATCAAGAAAACTTGAAGCAATTTAAAGAAATAGAATAAAGATGTAAACATAATTAAGTAATCAATTAGCATTACCACAACTTGGCCACTAGAATAAAATATTTATTTTATTTAAAATATTAAAAAATATTATTATTTGTTAACCAAAAATATTCAGCTAGTGCTTTAAATTGAATTTTTTTTATTATTTTCTTTTAAAATATTTTTTTATTTTTAAAAAATTATTGTGACAAATTAATTTTTATTTAAATTTTTTTTGCTAGTTTTAAATAAATGTCTAAATAATTTGTCATTTTAGTCTCAAAAAAATATTTTCTATATTTAAAAAAAATCAAAAACAAATATAATTTTTTTTTCTTCAGATAATAAGTGCCAATTGCTATAAAAAAAAAAAAAAAAAAAAGCTGTTTTGGTCAACCAGGAGAATGTTCGGCAGATGACTTAATAGAATCAAAAATTTAAAAACTATCTAGAAGGATGCTTGGGCGGATGATTGGATAGACCAAAAATTCAAAATTTCTCTAATTTACCTCAAAATGTGTTTTGAAATTGATTTGGAATCATTATTTGAAAACATTAATAAAACATAAGGTTAACCAAACACAGCCTACATTTCTCAAACCCATTCCCCTCTCTCTCTCTCTCTCTCTCTCTCTCTCTCTCTCTCTCCATCGGTGGTTAGGGTTTCCAATCTTGGTGGTTCTGCAGCTATCGCAACCGGAACAAGGCATCGCTGCCGGTGAAGATGAGGCAGTGAACCGTTGGAGGCGGCGAGTGGACCCGTCGTTAGGGTTTCGTTACTGATCTTCATCGTCATTAGTGTTTCATCACTGACCTCTCGATCGCCTCAGATTGCCATAGATCGTCTCCATCATTGTCCCTCGCCGTTGTGTCCATCACTGCAGCCAGCTCCCTCAGATCGTCTTCGTGGTTAAGGTTTCGAGCATCCTCGGTGGCTATGGTTCCAAGATCCAGCTTCTTATCCTCCTCACCTCACCCTCTCTCTCTCTCTCTCTCTCTCCACACCTTGCACCAACAATGGTCACTTTACGTATCTAAGCTTGAAATGTGAAACCTCTCCGTTTGCCGTCTATAAAACCCCCACTTGATTTTGGCCATTGCAAATCTCTCTATACAAAAATAGACATTGAAAGCTGAGAACACTCTCGAGCTCATCAATTTCTCTCAATCCTTCGCTAATTCAGTATGTATTCCTTGATTTTCAATCTATATAAGTGCTTTATATGAATAGATGAAGTAGTTTTTTGTGATTTTCTTGCAAGTTATCGCATAGATCTTCTTCGCAGTTGTGATTATAGATTCGATAGAATGAAATTGTTTTATTTTGGGAAATTTTGAATATCAGATGATTCCCCCCTTAATATGTTAATTTTTATTAGCAGTTGATTTAATGTTGGATGTTTGATTTAGTTCTCATAATTTTTTTTTTGGATCTGTGGATTTGTTGTTGTTGTTGTTGGATCTATTGTCATTCTATATATTGAATTTGAATTAGTAATTAATTTTTTTTTAATTTTTTATTCTTGTGTTGAACAGATGCAGATCTTTGTGAAAACCCTAACTGGAAGCAACTTAGCACTGTGACAGATAAAAAGAGAAGGGACATATAGAGAAAGAGAAAAGATGATAAGGAGTGAGAAGAGATGAGGTGCTTGTTTGATTTGTTGGTATGTGTTTGTTGCAGTGAATAATTCCAACAGATAGAAAACAAGTTTGTCAAATTTTAGACAGAGAAAGAAACCTACAGATTTTAAACAAATAGAAAGAAACCAATAGACAGATTTTAAACAGATAGAGAGAGAAACTGACATATTTTAAACAGATAAAGAGAGAAATTCGCGATTTTGAACAAATATGGGAAAAAAATTGAATAGATAGAAAAAAATTCAACAGATAGATATAAATTTGAATAGGTAGTCAAAAAAATTGAACAAAAAAAAATTTGAATAGATATAAATAAATTTGAGATAGTCAAAAAAGAGTCAACAGATAAATTAATGGATGAAATTGGAAAAAAAAAATGTCTTTCAAAACTAACAAAAGGAATTTTTATCAAATTATTTCACAAATGGTAGATTTTTAACTAACAAAAAATATTCACTAGATTTAATATCTCATACCCTCTTTCGATTAGTTTTTTTAACAATTAACTCTTTTTGTATTGCTTTGAGCTATAATTATGATAAAATTTGCATTTTATGTCATTTTAATTAAATTAGTTGAATTATAGATGACTCTAAAAACTCACTGAGTGAACAATTATAAAATTTACTTGTAAAGTATAAATTCACTTTAGTTTCTAATATGTGAGAGAGTTAACTGTTAAGTTTTAAAATTTAGGTTGTAAAATATAAATAGGTCATATTTAAGGGGATTTACTGTAATTTATCCTAAAATTAAAATGGGAGGACCAAAGTAACATCAAATGCATAATTTAAAGATTACAAATATATTTTATCATTTAAAAAAACAATATTTGTGGATAACTCTGAAATTTTTGAATAAAATCTTTTTGAACAAAAGAATTGGCCAAACAGTCTCTAAATTATTTTGACTCCAATCAAGTTATAAATACATAATTTTTTATCGTCATTTACAGTGAGAGTGAAAAGAAGAGTAGTAAGACAGAAGAAATTAGAGACATACATTAAATTGTTGGAAAGGGGTTAGATGATCAAATAAAAAAACATTATTAACTTGGAAATTAGAGACATACATTAAATTGTTGATGTTGAAATAAGAAAATATCAGCCACTAAGCTTCTGCTTCTCCTTCTATCATGACCTTGGTTGCATTTTAAGGCTCATTCAAACGTCTGATTATATAATAATATCAACAAAACATTGAGCCAATAATGGGTATAAAAAACAACCCATCCTTCATGTTTTCGATTTTCTTTCTCATCTTCTTCTCTTTTGAACTGGTGGGAATTTTGAACTGGGTTTTTACAAACCAGGTAATTCCTCATACTATTACATATCCATTTGGTACGCCAAAGTATCTACTCTAACAATAGTTTGGGTAGCCAATAGAGATAATCCCATCTCGATAAGTATTCCTCTGTACTCAAAATCTTAGATGGTAATTTGGTTCTTTTAAATGAATCCCAAACCACGATTTGGTCCACAAATCGAGAACTCTACCACTTCAATTCTATAGTGGTTGTTCTTGGGGATGATGGGAATTTGATTTTGAGAGATGGGTCTAATTCAAATCAACCAATTTGGCAAAGTTTGATCACCTGCTCACACTTGGTTGCTGATGCAAAGATTGCTTACAATAAGCTTACCAACACACACCAACGTTTAACTTCATGGAAGAACTCGAAGACCCTTCAACATGATGTATTCTCTTAGTCTTGATGCAAATAATAGTCGACGTTATATTTTGGAATGGGTCTAAATAAAGATTGGACCTCGGTCCTTGGAATGGGCGGGTTTGACAATGCTTGATATGAGAACCGATTATATCTTTAATTTTAGCTATCATGACAACAACAATGAGAGTTACTTCACATATTCTCTGTATAATCCTTCAATTATTGTTAGATTTGATATGGATATTTGGCAAATCCAATTCAATTTGGAAAGCACAAAGCGATGGACTTTGTTTTGGGCTCGGTAGAGACAACAATGTGAGGTTTATGATTTCTGCGGCAATATGGAATATGCAATAATATTATACAACCCTTTTGTAATTGTTTGTGGGTTTCAATCCTAAGTCACTCAATGATTGGAATTTGAGTGATTATTACGGGGGTGTGTGAGGAGAACAGGAGTTCTTGTGGGGAATATTCTGCTGCTAATTAAGAGAAAGACGGTTTTGGGAAATTTCCAACACGAGATTGCTGAATTTCCTCGGTCTGTGGGCATTGGCGGTCTTCTTGAATGTGAATCTTCTTGCTTGAACAATTGCTCTTACGCTTATGCTTATGATAGTAATGGGTGTTCAATTTGGATTGAGGAGCTCATGAATCTACAAGATGGCGTGGAAACACTCTTTATCTCGAGACTTCTTTGCCCGAGTTTCCAAAGCCTAAATTTAAAAAGGGATTATTATTGGTGTTGTGGGTTCAATTGCATTGGTAGTAAATCCGTCCTCGTGTGTGCGGTTCTCTTGAGCGACAAAAGCAGGATTGTAGCAACCCCTTGTTTGCTTTGGCGAAACACTTCTCGATTGGTTGAGCTTTCTGCATGAAGAGAGGATGTAGCAGTTTATGGTTCATTGGTTGCATTTAGATACAAAGATCTGCAAAAGCAACCAAAACTTTCTCGGAGAAAATTGGGGAGGAGGTTTTGGTTACGTTTTCAAAGGAACATTGCACGATTCCACTATCATAGCCGTGAAGAATTTGAAAGCATCACCAAGGAGAAAGCAATTTCGGGTAGAAGTCGGCACCCTTGGGACTATCAACATGTTAATCTTGTTCGGCTTTGTGGGTTCTGCTCTGAAGGTAAAGGAAGTTGTTGGTATCGATTACATGCGAGAATGGATCCTTGGATTCCCATCTTTTCATGAAAAGGAGTCAAAGGTCTTGGATTGGAGCAGAAGGTACCAAATTGCACTAGGGAGACTAGGGGTTGGCTTATGTTCATGAAAATTGCAGAGACTGCATAATACATTATGACATAAAGCCATCAAACATTCTATTAGATGTCGACTTCCACCCAAAAGTAGCAGATTTTGGTTTGGCAAAGCTTCTTGGGCGAGAATTCAGCAGGGTTCTGACAACCATGAGAGGGACAATGGGCTATCTTGCGCTAGAGTGGATATTAGGGTTGGCCATTACCACCAAAGGCGATGTGTACTGACTACGGTATGATGCTATTTGAATTGATATCGGGAAAAGAAACACCGATCAATCGAAGAAAGGATAGTTAAATTCTTTCCAATTTGGGTCACCAAGTGTAGTCATGAAGGTGGTGATGTCCTTAATTTGTTAGACCATAGGTTGGAGAAACATGTTGACATTGAAGAGGTATGGAGAATTTGTAAAGTTGCTTCTTGGTGCATCCAAGATGATGAGAATGATAGGCCATCAATGGGTCAGGTAGTTTAGATCCTCGAAGGGATTTTGGATGTGAACCTATCTCCAATTCCTCACTTGCTCGAAGCCCTTGCTGTCGACTAGGAGCATATCAATAATTTTTCTCATTTCTTCACTGATTTGTTCTTTGATCAAATGGAAGTCACAACCATGGAGCCATCCTTCAACTGTTTCCTCAAGCCAAGAGCACTGTATTGTCTAGTTTCAAGTCTAAAATAATAAATCATGGGTTTGCTTGAGCACTATATATTATTGGGTTTTGTACTTGGTGATAAGTCATTTCACAGACTAAAAATAAACACTAAACTACACCAAATTCCTTAGAATAACAGTAAGCGTAGACACCCCATTTTTGACGGCTCGTAAGACTTGGGCGCCATTGATTGATCACTCAATGATGAATGTGTACGCTTGTCAAATTCTTAATTTCCTCAACAGGAAACCTCAGCTTTGAACCTACAAACCTTGTGCTTTGTTTTGGACCAAAACAGTAGTTTTTCAAGCTTAGGCATCTAGGGACCTGCAGACCCACTAGTGTAGCCTACCGCCAACTATTAGTGGCCTATCGGCCACTTGTGTAAATACCGAGATCTTTTGCCAGCTGTCTCCACAGATGCATGCACTGGACTAGCTGTGTATGTATAGATATTTCTGAGGTGGTCTCATATATTTCTATATATAGATGACTCCCTCTCAGTTTTTTAGGGTTAGAAAATTTTGGAGGGCAAAAGTTTTGGAAAATATTTCTCTCTCTCCCTTGCAACTTACATAACCTTTGCCTAGACACTCTAAACCAAACCTTGAGGGATCTTTGCTGAGATTCTTAAGCTTGCATTTTAGCACTTGGGAGTGTGAAATTAGTGGTTTGGGAATTCAATGGATCATTCGTCTTCAAGAGGTATACATTCTAGTTCTTTTGTGCCATCTCTTTCTCATCTTTTCTTGTTGTTTTTGAGTTGTTCATCACCTATATTTTTGGGCTGAAACTTGTGGTTTATGGCCGTTAAAGGTAGAGGGGTGGATCACCCTTCTTTGAACCTTGTTTCATAGGCTTTTACTCTTGTGTTTCCCACATTTTTATCAACTTTGTTTTTTATTTTATTTTTTACCACTGGTTTTCAGAGTTTTCCAGAGGCTAAAATCATGTTTTGAAGTCCCACAAATGGTGGGGGTAGCCTCCCCTCCTTGTGCTTGCTTATTTGCTTAATTGCTCCATGTTTCTAGCTTACTCTTTTTAGTTTTTTACTTTAATTCCAACATTGTTTTGAGCTAATTTAGGACTTTTTTATGTGTTAGTTTCATTTATGCTTTATATTGCATGCTTGTAGCGTAATGGTTCTCATAGGCTTGGTGGTTTAGGCCTTAGCCACCAACCTATTTGAGTTGATAGCATTTATTTCTCTCTTTTCATACTTGTATTCACCTCCAAGCATCTCTGCAATCTCCCTCCTTTCTTGGTTTTTTCTCTTTGTTTTGAGAGTTGCTCCAAAAGGAGTGTTGTTTAAGCTCGAAGGGTGATATTGTGCTTAATGGTTTAATCCCTTTGGGGGTTCATTACCAACGACATGATCTCCCTCTCATGCCTAAAACAACATTTTGTTTGGTACTTCCCTCCTTTAGTGGACTTAAAGCTCATTATTGGACTTAACTGACTAATGAATGGAAGGTAATTTAACAAGGGGTAATCAATGGTTTAAAAATGGAGCAAGATAATAAAATGGTTTGGGTTCAATCGGACATCAATTGAACTTATTGAGTCTTGAGTCGTTTCATACTTGTTAGTGATGAAAACGGTTCAAGAGTCAATGTCAACCTCTGTAGACACCCCATTTTTGACCGTCCTCAAGACTTGGACATCATCACTTTGATGATTATGATTGCATGTGTTAGTTTTGAGTGCCCAAAGTCCTTGGCGAACGTCTGTCTTTGAGCCTTTAGACCTTGTCTTTTTATGCCTTGTTTTGGACCAAAACTTGGTGTGCAGACCTCTTGGTGACACGTCGCCACCACCATAGGTTGTCGGCCATGGCTCATGGTTGTCGGCCATTGGTGTGGCGATCGGTTAATGGTGTGATCGGCCACGGTGTCTTTCTAGATATTTGTTGACAACTGTGATAGTATTAGCACACTTGGTCATATCTCCCTACACGTGTATGGCAGGATGTTTCTAAGCTCAAGACTTGTTTTTCTATATATATGGGGATTCCTCCCCCATTGTTGAGGGTTAGAAATTTTGGAACAAAAAATCCCTCTCTCTCTAGATTTCTCTCTCTCTCTCTTACAATTTTGTGCTTAATTGCTTGTTTTCTCTACACTTTTACATACACTACCTTAACCAAAGTTGCTTCTCTTTGGGCTGAGGTTATTTGACCTCTTTGAGCTCTAGCAAGTGGTTTTAGCTTGGTTTGGTACCTAAACTTGAGCTTTGCTTCAAAGGTATAACACTTGCCTTGTTTACTTTGTTTCAATATACTTGTTTTACCATATTTTCTTACTATTTTGGGGCTAGTTTTAAACTGTAAAAAGTCCTATTTTTGTGGTTTAAAAGTGGTGGTTTGAGCCCTTTTTTAGTTAGGGGATGGTTCACCCTTCTCGTTTCGTAGTTTGTCAAGTCTTTGTGCCTTTATTCATCACTTGCAAACCAACTTTTTGGGCTTTTTAACCATTGAATTTCAAAGGTTTTCAGTGGTAAAAACTCATTTTGAAGTCTAAAATTGGAGGGGTTAGCCTTCCCTTCTTGTGTCTTGTTTGCATGCCTAGTTAGCCCCATGTCTTAGCTTAATGTTTTAGCTTGTTGTGGCTCAAGTCCAACATGTTTTACACTCTGTTTTGAACTGTTTTGCCACTATTTTGGCTGTTTGGTGCGATTTGAGCCTTGTATGGCATGGTTGTAGTGTAAGTTCCATCATTAGCTTATTGTTTTAAGGCTTTAACCACCATTGGTTTGAGTTGGTTGCATGTTTTAGTGCTTTTATCACTCATTTCCAGCACTTAATCATCTCTGCAACCTCCCTCCTTTCTTGATTTTATTTTTGCTTGAAAGTGGTTTCAAACCACTTGTTTGCCTAAGTGTGAAATGGAAATGCTACACCCAATGGTTTAATCCCTTAGGAGGTTCATTAGCAACAGTGTAATGCCTCTTTCATGCCCAAAGCAACTTGTGGTTTGAGCCATCTTTCCATTAGAGGACACTTACCAATGGACTTAATAGATTAAGGAATGATTTGGTAATTAAAATGAGTAAACAAAATTGGCAAGTAAAAGAGGCAAGATAAGCATTCTTTGTGTTGCATTGCATGTGTTCAAATCGGACGTTAATTTGAACATAAGGAAAATGAGACATTTCATTCTCAAAAGTGATGAAATGTGCCACTTTCCTAGGTCTCCATTGCTCTTGACCATGCATAATAGGGTGATGGTCATTTGAGTCTCGTTTTGCATTTATTGAACTTGCACAATTGGTTTCACAAGCCATCATGCAATGAAATTTCTTGATTGATGGTTTATGAACCAAATTTTGTCCCTCCTCTGATTTCCCTATGAAAAGGAGAGGCAAAGTGTGCAAATAACCTTTGAGAAATACACTGTTTTGCTCTGTTTGTTCTCTGTTGCACTGACAAGGAAGTTTAGGATAGAAGTGGTAAACGTTTACCACTACGAAGGGTCGTGACCACCAATGGTAGCCGACCGGCCCCCTGTTGGCCACTAATGAAATTTGCACAGTGTGTTAGTAAGACGGAGCAGAGGTGTTCTGGAAGTGGGCAGACTTGTCAGTGCTCAAATGTGCAAACAGAGGCTTGCAACAGCAAAACAATGGCTTTTTGGGTGGAAATTGAGCACGTGCATGAGCCTACCTTGCATTCTAAGCTTATTTAACGTTTAAATATCTAGCTTAAATACGTGTTTTAATTAATTAGTTGTAGCTAATTAAGTGTTGTAAATAATTAGTTAGTTTAACTAGTTGTTCGATTTCGATTTGTAATAATTAGTTAGCTAGTATAGCTAGTTAATTAGTTTCACATTTTGTATTAGTTAGCTTAATTAGCGTAACTAGCTAGTTAGTTTTTATTCATTTGGACCCTCCTTCGCGAGAGCGTAATGTTGTAATAAATGTGCGTGCGTGCGTGCGTGCATGTATGTCTTCTAACCTCACGTCTTTCTCCTTTTTATTTAATCGCTTTCGATGGTTAGATTAGGGACATGGTTTAATTAGCATATCGCTGTAGACACCCTATTTTTGACCATCCTCAAGACTTGGGCGTCACCGTTTGAACACTCGGTGATCATCCATGTTGTGTTAAATCTTGAGTTCCGGAGGTCTCGGCTCACGCCTTGCCTCGGGATCTCTCGACTCGATTGTTTAGGTATGCGGTTTTGCACCAAACACTTGTGCTTTGCCTTGGAGGCGGGGGAATGGCATGGGCCATCCCCACTCCACCGGCCATGGCTTGAGGCCACTGTGTGTTTGTTGCCACCGCCAAATATTTGGCCGGCGGCACTATAGATGGCGGTAAGCTATCTTTTTGTCCATTGCATTTTTGGCCGCCGACCACTGTGCATCTGCTTTTGAGATATTTTCATCTTGTTGCATGCACTTTCACCCCCTCCATACACGTGTATGGAGGGATTTCCCTCTTGTTAGCTTCCTTTGGAAGCTTTACAAGACTAAATTGTCTATAAGAGGAGGTCTCTTCTCCCTCATTTAGGGAGACAAGTTAGACAACATTTTTCCAGAGCTTGAGCTTTAGGGTTAGGGTTTACATATATCCTCTATCTCTATATCTCTCTCTCTCTCTCTCTTTTGTTTTGTGTGTGTTTAGCCTTAGTTTTGCACACAAACACCCACCATCACACCTTTTCTTGGAGCTGAGGTCCTTGAGGCTTGTTCTTGGAGGTTTTGGACTGATTTGAACCTAAAGAACCCAATTTGGTCCACCATTTTGAAGAGGGTCTACAAGGGTAAGACTTTTGTCCATTTTTACCCCATTTTTGCATACTCTTTTTGCCTATCTTGCAACTATTTTTGAGCTTTGTGTATAACATATAAAAGTTCTATTTTTGAGTGCTCTAAATAGTTGGTTAAGGTTTCTTTAAGATTTGGGATTGTTTGACCCCTCTTAAGCCTTGCTAGGCTCCATTTTGTGCCATTTTGGTTGAGCTCCGGGACCATTGTATTTGGGCCTCCTCACCACTGAAATCTTGAGGGATTTCAGAGGTGAGATAGTGCTATGAGGTCCTAGGAAGGAAGGGGCCATCCCCTCTCCTTGTTGTCCTTGAAATGGGCCTTTTTTGCCTCATGTTTGAGCATCTAATTTAAGTGCATGTTGGCCATGTCTTAAGTGTTATTTTGTAGTATTTTGCCATGTATTACCTCTGTTTTTGCTTGGTTTTGGTACACCATGCTTGCTTAGCATACATGCCTTGTAATGCCATGATTTGCCTCAATACATGCATAGCATTTAGACTACCATGCTCATGTGTTTTGGCCAAGCTTTGTGAAGCTTATATGCTTATTTTAATGTGTCCAAGGTCTGTTTTTGGTCATTCGGGTCCTTCATGTTTTGCTTTGCATAGCTACCATGTAATCTCTTTTTGCATGCCTTGATGCATTGACCACCACCATCCCATCGTTGAATCATTGCAGTGGTTTGGAACCATTTACCATGTTATTGATCCTTATAACATGCTTGCATACTTGCATTGATACTCGCTGTTGCTTTAGAAGGTTGTTGTCTTATGCCTCTTGTTTTAGGCCTTTGGTATGCTTGCATGTTTAAACCACTTAGATGCCATCTTGGTGTTCCCTTAGCATTGTCTAGGTTACGCCTTGAACATGTTTTAAGTCCCTCTTGGCCTTGTGAGGCTTGGTTGACTTAGTCATGGTTTAAGTCTCCTTGGCTTGCCTCAAGTATTTGGACGAATTACATGCCATGCTTGTCTTGTTTGCTTGGTTTGGCCCATTTTGACATGATTTGAGCTTAATGTGCATGCTAATTGTCCATGTTTAATCTCTTTCAAGTGTGCTTGGAAGTTGCCTTTATGTGCCTAGGTGTTGGACCTTATTTGCATGCATGCTTGTATGTGCATTGGCCTCATTTCATTAGTTGTTGGCCCTTTATTTTAGGCTTGTTTCAGGGCTGTCTAATTTAGTTTACGTCCATCCCTTTGCTTGTTTGCATGCTCACCTTGTATGGTTCTTTGCATTTCCATGGTTGCATGCTAGCTCACTATGATTGCATTGCATAAGTATGCATGCTTGACCTCTTGAAGTGAGTATGATAGAGGTTGGGCCTCCTTGTGTGTTTATGTGCATGCATCCCATATCAAAATGCACACTTGATTCTTTGGGCCATCATGCATGGAAATCGTGATTGGTGGTCCAAGAATCGAGGCCCATCCTCCTTTGAGTCATACACATGATAAGGAGTGTGGTTGGTGCATACATTGCTTGAAATGAATTGCCATGCCAAGTATTGTCCTCTCTTCTTTGTCAATCGGTTTACTGCGGGGAGATTTGGCGGTAGGCCATCCATTGTTGGTGATGGGTATTTTGTAGCGGTGACCATTATACATGGCGGTGACCAATCACTGGCCGTTTGGTGTTCTCTGCTGACTCGGAGAAGCAACCACAGGACTTGTGCGGTCTTGAGAGGAGGATATGACCAGCGAGGCATCTTGTGTATGGCGGTGACTTCGAGTGGAACCAAACGCATGCATTGGACCCTCTTCACGAAATTTTTTCTTTGTAATTATATTCAATTGATTTGTCAATTAATTGGGTGATGCTGTAATAATTAATTAGCTTGTAGGTTAATTAAATTGTATTATTCTTCGGCTTCTCGGCGAGGAAAATTTGTAATAAGTGTGGAGTGCGTGTGCATGTCTTCCAAACCCCCACTTCTTTCTCCTTTACTTACTTGCTTTTGATGGTTAGTATTAGGGCATATTTAAATTAGCATACCTTATGGTATGCATGCGTTATCCATACATTTGTCTTGCATGCAGGGCTCAGCAGCGTCATGCTAATTGTATAAGTATTTCAAATCTAACTTGAATACATGCTATCGTGCATTTTCGCATGTCATTAGATTAGCCGAGCCTATTCTAGCGACATTACTATGTCGTTGCATTAGCCATTTTAACATGAACTAGGGTCGCATGTTTTGCTAACTAGTTTTCTGTTTTGTACGAATTATTGTAAGTATTTTGCTTTAGCATCTCGCATGAGTGTGAATGTTAACATGACATGCTTAGCATATGGCTAGATGCTTATGTAATATAAAAGCGCTGAATCTTGGAATTGGGTGAAGGTTGGATTGTTTGAAGGTTGGATTGTTTGAGTTGGAACAACTCCTTGAAATCTGTATTTTAGCCTACTTGTGAGTAGCAAATTCCAAAACATTTTCCAAACAAGCGGATATGCAATGTTTAGTTCCAAGTTAGGCGATCTAGTCTATACTTTTGTGTTGTCAGCGTCACATAGTAATTCTAGCTAATTAATGGAATAAGAACACATAACGCGTTTTCAAAATAGGATATCATGGTTAGTAGAGGCCGATCTTGGATCGGGCGAGAGGTGCTCATAGTGACCTTCCCCATCGTACCCAAGTTCTAGAGCCGAGGCAACTTGGGTGATGATATGACACATGGCCTTTGGCACTGAGTCGGGGTTTCTAAATTCCCCATTAAAAAATATTTAGGTGGCGACTCAGATTGTCGCAAAGCTTGATCCATGTTTGGCACTTCTTTCAAAAATTTGTTTCTCAAAATGATTTGCGGGATTTGGACTCTTTGGTTGATTTAGAACCATAAGCTAAAAGAGTCGAACTGTGGTAGCATAAGTTTTTGGGGCGAGTCCTGATCGCTTGCATCCATTCATCTTGTCTTGCATGCTTGAGGCTTTCGACATCATTCAAGCATCGTCATTTCAATACTTCTTTGAATATGTGTTTAATCGCATGTTGTTCAAATCAATCCATTTGCCATATTAGTAGCAGAGCCTATTAAATTGCATATTGCATGTGTTGCATTAGACATCTTGTATAGTTAGGAACCATGCATATTTTTCTAACTCATGTTTTCTTAGCTTGGAGTACTAGGTGAGTTTTTACGCTTTAGCATACTTGCATAAGTGTGAATGTTGCCATGATTAGCATGCTTGCCATGAGACTATGTTAAATGCTAAACTACATGTATGCTTGTGGATGAAGGCTTGTTGTTCGAATTGAAACAGTTCAACAAATGTATGTTTTAAGTCCACTATGTTTTGTGGCAAATCCGCAACTTTAAGCCCACTTGAGGTGGTAAAATTCAAACCGTCTTCGCAAATAAACATGAGTTGAATTGTTCCAAATTGAGCAAACTAGTATATATACTTGCATGCGCATCACGTAGTAAAGCTTGTTTAATAACTAGAATAAGCAGAGATAATGTTTATAAAATCATATCATGATTAGTAGAAGATCTTTGATCGGCAGAGGTGCTCAATTCATGACCTTCCTCTCGTACCTAAGTTCCGGCGGAGGCAATTTTGGTGATGCGGCCGCGTGGCCTTTGGCATGAGTTAGGGTTTCCTAAATTTTCTCCAAAATAAAAAATATTTAGGTGGCGACTCTTACGTATCTGAAAAACAATCCAATTTTGGCATTTTGATCCTAAAATCAATTTTCCAAGATTTGCGGTTGGACTCTTTGGTAATTATCAATTTCACATTACACTTGTGAGACTAGATTCATCTGAAGTCCGAATCATTGGAGGCCTTTTTTTTTTCAAACCTTCGAAAGGCGGCGCGAAGCAGAGCCACACCTTACTTGATTAATCCATGATAGGGAGAAGGTTTTGTTGGTTTTCTTACCATTTATTGAAATTGTATCCATTGGTTCATAAGTGATCACTTTTGATGAAATTGCATCGATTGATGGCTTGCAAATCAAGCCTACCACCATTTGAGCTATTTGATGAAGAAGGAGGGGTTGACAAACATCCTAAGAATGCTCTATGTTGTGCTCATTTTGTTTTCTTTTGTAGCAAGAGAAATCCAACATTGAGTGGCCGGCAGTACCCTGTCTTGATCGGTCAGCCACTATTAGTGGTAACCGATCAACCACTTTTTCCAACAAAGGTAATCTTTCTTTCATTTCACAAAATAGAGCGAACGGCGAGGTGAAATCGAATTTTTGCATTCTCCTCGGATTTTGTGCAACAAAAGCATTTCGGTAGCAAAGCGGAGAGCATTTTGGTGGAAATCACATCCATGCACATGAAGCAACCCTCGATTCTTGGGATAAAGATTAAAATAATATTGTTATAGTAGTACGTTGTACTTAAAGTAGCGGACTTGTAACTAATTAGTTAGTTTAGTTAAAATAAGCTAGTTAGTTTTGTGTTGTATTAATTAATAAGTCAAGTAGTTAGTTAATTTGTGGCGTTGTAATAATTAGCTAACATAGTTAGTTTATTTCATTTGGGTTGTAATAGATTAGTTAATTTGTAATAGCATTTATTGTTTTTAGCATATCGCATGTGTATGATTGTTGCCATGTCTAGCATGCTTGCCATGGCCTTCATGCTTAAGTGATAAAATTATACGAATGCCTATGGATGAAGCCTAATTGCTTGAATTAGGATAATTTGAGTAATGCACATACGAGATCACCTTGTCAAGTGGTACATATTCAAACAATTTTCAAAAACATGGCTTTGAAATCAAATGTTCCAATTTTTTGCCAATTATTCTATACTTGTGTGCAACACGACATAGTAAAGTTAGCCTAATAATCGAAACAAGAGCATATAATGTAAATAAGAATCCATCATGATTAGTAGAGGCGATCTTTGATTGGTAGAGGTAGCAGTGTGGACCTTCTCCTATCATACCTAAGTTCTTGAGCTGAGACAATCTTGGTAATGACGGACACATGGCCTTTGGCACAGTCTCTGGTTTCTTAAATTTTCTAAAAACATTTAAATTGGTAGGCACATATATTTGGCAAAAGTAGTCCATTTTGGCATTTTGATTCAAAATTGATTTTCCAAAAGAATTAGCGAGTTTGGATTCATTTGTGTTTATCTATTTCATATTGCACTTGTGGAATTAGATTGAGAACCAGAGTCCGGTAACCGTGGGGCAGATCCTATCTCTTAAAGGAGCACGAAAAGTCAAGTTCTTCTGGTAAGTCCAAGTATCGATCCACAGGGACAAATAGAAAATTAAACTAATTTAATTGTTAAATTTCTAAATTAATTTTGATAAAAGATTGAGGATTCATAAACTAGTAATAACTAAAATAAACTAAGAGATTAAACTAGCAATTATAAATAAATGAAATTATTGATTTTATTGCAAAACCTAGGTAATGAGTCCACCACTACTTACATAAATAAGGCTTCAATTTGAGATTCAATTATATTCACTTTTTTGAGACTAAATAATACTTCACAATTACATGCTCGAAGCATTTTATCAAAAAAAAAAAATTAACACGTTCAGTATAGAGCTGCGAACCATCTCAAGTAGTACCAGTCATTCGCTCTAAACTAGGGTAGTAACACACTCGCTAAGTCTCGTACTATATTTCGTCTCATACCTTGAACATGAAAGCAATACAAAAACCATTGTATGGAAAGCATTCAACAATCACGGAAAGAATAATACTTGAAGAGAATATTGAAAATATATTTGAAACTTCTTAAACACCATACAATTTGTTCAAACCTTTACATAATCAAAAGCAAAAAAGACAACCTATTGCTGGCTGGGGTTTCATCAAAACCCTAGAAATAGTGCCTATTGCCACTCATGGAGGAGTGGGAAGAGGAAGAAATTGGAGGAAGAACAAGCCGCCCATGGGAGACATTTTTCAAACTTCAAGTTCTTTTCCTTCAAACCCAGCCTCCTCTTTCCTTTTTCTCTGAAATATCTTGAACCCAAAATGCGACCTCTTTTCTTCCCTTCTATGCCTGTGAGCAGTAACGTACTAAAATTTCTGCGGCATGCAACTTTAGGTGGCCGCTCGGCGGCCTAATTTTGGCTCAAGCGATGGTGGGCCACACGTGTGGTGGAGCTTGGCACGCCTTACGTGCAATGAAGTGACGGTGAATTTTCACTACTCGCGCTGGAGAACTCGCTTTTAGAGCAACCCAACTTTTGCTTAAATTTGCGAAAGTTACTGCCAAATCTGTACAAGTGCTCAAACACATCATTTTCGCAAATAAATAAAATTCAAAGACTATAAATGTAACTTAAGCGATGTAACGCCTCAAAATAAACTCATAAATCAACCAACAATAGCATGCTCATACATAAGAAAATAAAAGCATAATTGTATTCCATCGTGAGTAATCTTTACAAAATGTATTACATGTTGACATCAAAAAGTAAATGCTCTAAGGGCCTACAACTTTCCCAAGTCAACATGGTTACAAAAAGAGAGTGCTAACTCTATACAAAAGCCCTTGGCTTGATATACATGTAATACAATCAAAACACAAGCAGTCCATTGTCCAAGCTGTCCCCAAGCCTCAAGCTACTCGTCCTTGGAGGTGGCATGCTACACAGACCTTTTGAAAATGATGTCCCGCATAGGGTGTGCCAGCCGCGATGAAATATACTAAACCAACTATAAACAATGACTAAAATAATAGCATTCAAATGTGATGGTCCATACTTATATTCCAACTCATGCCATATTACCAAGGTTTCATGACAATCATAACCATGTTACATTTCACTTTCCATTTCTTATTCAACTTTGAGTTTGAAAACAAGGCTCGAGAACCTAGCCAAATAATTTATTGAGATTATAACTCATTACTAAAACACTTTTGAAATTCAATGACGGATACATAACATTTTGGCGTTGTATCAATAACACATAAACCACTTCCTTACTTCACAAGTGATACACGTGTTGGAGTTGTATCAATATAACATAGAAACCTTCTATACTTCACAATTGATAATGATATACATTTTAGTCTTTGTATCAAATCAACAAACACTTCCATATTTCACCATGAGTCGCATTGTAGTGCAGTATCAACATTACACAAATTCGGTTTAGGGGTTCATCCCTATCTTCCCCCTAAATCGTGGGGTACATCCCATATCTCCTCCTTTACAACACAATGTATATAAACAGATCATATACATAATCAATCAATACATAAAGTTAATGTATTTTTTTCAAGCTATATATTGATGACACATCCGTTGATTAGTTTTAGTTTGCCTAATCATCATGCATTGTCTACAACAATCAAGACTATCTCTCTGAGTGGCCCAAAGCGGTTATTTCTAACAGAAATAAATGCACAAAATGAATAAAATATCAACATTTGTCTGGGTGAGCGATAAATTAATCCAACTATACCCTTTAATCCAACCACCAATTTGAATATTTCTTATTCAATTTCTCATTTCCCAAAATTAATTATACAAATTAATTTATCAACAATTAGGGCTTTTTCCCGTAATTACAACACCAACCTTAAGGTTCCATTTTCCTCAATAATCTACACCAAGTCCATTTTCCAATGTATTACATACATAAGGTTTTAAACTTTGACAACCCTCTTTTGAAAATTATACAATGACCCAAAACTTTCTCGAAATTACCCGACAACTGACATATCGAAATACCAAAATTTAAAGACAAAGCTCACAAGATGGAGTAGGATATCCCTACCTCGAAGTTAGAGCTCAAATGGAGAGAAGACCAAAACCAAAAGTGCTCCAAACTCCAAACTTTTCAAATCAAAACGAAGCCCTCGACAATCAACACACTCTTTACAAAGGCCAAAGGAAAGGAGAACACTACAACTAGATCAAACCCTAGAGAGAGGAGATTCTAGAGAGAAGCTCTCAAAATCGATTTTGGAAAAGTAAGAGAGAAAAAGTGAAAAAGTGATTCAAAAATGCCCAATCGCTATACGATATCGGTGATGTCTGGCCGCTCGGCGTGAAACAGGATGCTTTCGGCGTCAAGAACAAGAAGCTGAATCGCTCGGCGCAACAAGTCTCGCCGAGTGCCAAGACACAAGAATAAAGTACATCAAGCTCGGCGCGAAAACCAGTCCTCCGAGTGTAGATTTCCTCTCTGAACTTTCATAGACAAAAGCTACAAAGCGTGCGCCCAGAAAAACACTGCGAAGTTTTGCGAGGCACGAAATCGGGAGTGTGTAAGCTCCGCTTTCGGCGCCAATAAGACCGCTCGGCGGACAACAAAAAACTGTGCAACTCCGCTCGGCGCAGAATGACCCGCTCGAGCGTAAAACCAAAACTCTGGGCAACAACACTTGAGACCAAAACTCAACCTACCTGTTCGAAACATGCCCATCACATCCTAAAATTCAAACATAGGGAATTAAAGGATGACAACAAGACATACAACTACCAACTCCACTGGAATCAAAGTCAGGAATACAACAATCTGAAAGAAAAGAAAATCGGGATCGCGATAGCGACTCAATGTGGTAACTTTTTGGCCTACATCACATCCCCTAACTTACATTTTGCTAGTCCTCGAGAAAAAACCATAGAAATAAGAAAAATAAAATACTCTAAGCCCCTTTAAGTAGGGATCACGATTGCATTTAGCATATGCTGACATAGCACTTAAACCACAAAGTTACCCCAAGTGGGCGAAAGTATAGCTCGTAAGTGGTTTCGAAATGATACCCACAAACATTAATATATTCACATCTACCCAACAACAATAGGTAATCACACTTACTCCAAATATCTAATTAACTTATGTGCCAACTCTGATTGTCATATTAAGACATGATGAGTCATTGAAGGTACGTGTGGCGGGCATGAAGGAATGTATTGAGCAAGAACCACAATTCGGTTATTAAAAAGTTAAGTCCCTTTATACTTGCAAATGTTGGTAAACACATCATCAATGCCCTTGTTGTAAAGTGCAATCCCATAACTAATTTAACTGTTCCACTATAATAGCCATTGTAACTCAAATAACACCTAACATATACGAGAAAAACTAAACTTTTGCAACGAGGATTCTTATTTTTTTTTTTATAGTATTTTTTTTATAGATCATGTAATGTCCTTTAATTCTTTAAAGCTTTCTAATCAACCATGTAGCAAGCATTGGACCAATGACTCTACAAAACCCAGGATGGTTTTTAGGAGCACTAGGTGTGAAGACACCCTGCGCGGCTTAATAACTCAAGGCTAAAGGCTACTGCTAATTTTTTTCCTTAATTGTGCAATGTCTAGGTCCCTTAGCTTTCTAATTAACCCATGTAGCAAGTATTGGGCCAATGACTCCCAAACCAGACGGTTTTTAGGGCACTAGTGTAGAGGCACCCTCACGGGCTTAATAACTTGAGTTAAAGAGGCCATTTCTGAACCCAAAGAAGTCAAGTTTTTTTTTTTTTTTTTTGTGAGTGAGAATCAAGGTTACTCATTTATTGTTTTCTACTTGCCAACACTAGCAATTATCAATTATGTACACCAGGAGGATTATAATAAAGAGGTTACCGCTATGATAGTGTGTTCATGTGAATCAAAGGCATACTCATAATAAGTGTACTAATACCACAACCACAAGTAACTATCCTAGTGCAAACATCACATGCGAGCATTTGCCCAATAAATCATTTTCATACAAGTCTAATAGCTATGTTCCTAATTAACATATGCTTATATCACCACCTTACTAGCAACAAGTCAACATCAGGTAGAAGTAGTGCAATCAGAAATTGAAGTAGTGCCAATCAATTGAAGTGAAGTAATTACCAGCTATGCATCTGAGAACAAAAGAAGCCGTATTTGCTGGAAGTAGTTTAGGTAAGAAAATAATTAGAAAGTAGTCGACTGAAGGTTGGAATAATTCAACACCACTGCGGGGAATGTCTTCTGTTGAGAGAACATAGGCTGGAACCAAATAATTTCTTACTCGGGTTCTTGTATGTATATGGTGGGGAAGATGATCTCAGATCTCTTGCCTACACCGACGAGAATTAAAGTGAAGACCTTCCCGACAACACTTGGTACATGGAAAAGAGTTGATCACATGACAAAGAGTGGCCGAGATGTTCAAAACTACCGTGATCTCAGACTAACCCGGCGCATCCAGGAAGGATAAAGAAGTTAAGAAAGCAAGTAGTTATAAAGGGCTAGGAGGAAGAGGTCAGGTCTTTGAAGTAGTTGAAGAAGATTCAAGTCGGTTGATATCTATCCTCTGGGGGGGTTGCTTTTATGGGCTTCACGAGCGCATTGCGAAGGCACATCTTGACGGTAATGGATAAAGCCAAGTTGTCCATTGACGCAGCCACCTCGTGAACAACTGGTGGGATTAGTCTTCCGTGATATGTCATGTGCCAACTTTGACCTTTTTGGACAAGGAATTACCGCCATGAAGGCTCTCGTGACACCTGACAAGCCTCTATACATATCGTGGAATGCCGAGAAAAAGTGGATACAGTCGGTATTGGTCGACACCGGTCAACAATCAACATCCGGCCCTTGTCGCATGGGCTTATACTACAATGGTTTGAAATCGTCAATTTTGGTGCCTACAGACCTCAGGATCTCGGGCGAGGACAAATACTAAGCAGAGAGGTGATGGAGACAAAGGTAAATTAGAGTACAAGTCACCATTGACCTTTCGCAGACATCAAGTTCTATGTCTTGGATGTTCCGCCACTTTTAACTTACTACTGGTGGCCTACCGGTTTGCTACTAGAAGTGAAAGTTTGTTTTTCCACTCTTGCACCAATGTTTGGAAGTACCCTATGGAAAAGGAATTGGCTATAGTCTTTGGGGAATTAATCTATACATCCTTCGCCAAGTCACTACTATTGCTGGGTATAGAGATTGTGCATGGTGAAGAGGATATCTTCCTTTTCGTGGTTTACTTTACATTTGAGGTTCGGTCTGTGTATTATCTTTGCCATCGACGAGGGCTTGCGTATGTCGGCTAAATGCAACATACCTTATGAACTAAGCTACAAAGACATGCCCTAATAGGATAGAGGAAAAGTGGTCGGAAAGGCAGTCATTGCAAGGTTGGTCGATAAAAAGCTTATATAACCCGTGACAAGCTTTTTGGTCTTGGATATACGCCACTAAAGAGGACTGGTGAGGAAAAGGGGAAGTAAATGGCCGGAAAGAGCGCAGGAAGCTACAGACCGATGAAGCAGCTTATGAGCTTGTACACCCACCACCAATTCGAGGGAACCACTAATGGCTATTTCGAAATGTTCGGATAAAGTGAAGGAAGATTTCCCATTTTGTGGTTTCCCAAACCATGGTTCAATTTCGAGAAGTAAAGCGGTGGGTTCCTGGCTTTGAGATTTTTTTTGACTTACAACAAGAAAAATGAAGGATATTTAAGAAAGGGTCAGAAAGCTAATTGATCACCGAGGCTACAAAGAGCACTGAGGAAGTGATTCACAGAACGAAGCCTCAAATAAGAGCAAGATCAGCATATCTCATTTTGGATCCTCCGATCAACTTTCAGAGCTTGGGGATGACTCCGACCGCTTCCATGATCTGGGTCCAATCGGGTGCTGTGAAACCTCTTCCTAAGCGCCAGATTCGATGTATCCGACGCGTACCATCCCCACATTTGCCACTTGGAGGAGGGCTACCTGCCTAGCGCTTCCGAAATCGGGAGTAGGTGAACTAGAATCGATTCCACAAAAGTCCGTGGAGGTCGAAATCGATTCCGATTCTTTTCGAACTGGTCCGGAGTCAGACCTTTCCTAGGGTTGATAACACGGATACCGAGGATTTTTCCAGTCGATCATTTTTCTTTTTTTCTTTCGAGTCAGCTTGTAACCAAGGAATTGATGAAGTCGATCTTTTTGAATAGAGAATGCCAATTTAGATTTCTGCGATATTTCTCTTCAGGCTCTTTGTTTATTGGTATTGATCGATGGATTTTCAAAAATTTTGATGAAAACGATGAGTGAAGGAATTCTCTGGTTTTCGGTGTACCTTTGATTAATGCGAGAGGAGTGAGAGGTTTGTAAACCCCTTTTGTTGATGAAATCATTCCAATTAATGTGGAGTATCGGAGGAAGCGATCCACGCCTAGTCCAGATCGGGTCCACGTTGTCTTTGGAGGAGGAACGCCGTATCACTTAGTCGCGTTTATTAAAAGATTTCTTTAAGATGTTTTTCGTGTGGTCCTCGCCTCGAATCAATCTTTTTGAGATTGCATAACATCGATCCTCTTGA